>CM060604.1:43564890-44164890 GCA_030578255.1 Tiaroga cobitis | reverse complement strand
CCCGAGTATGGTTCTCAAACATAATTTTGCTCCTGGACGGCCCTCCTTGGGAGATTCCCCTCAGGAGGGACCTGCTGACACAGGCAAAGGGCTCAATATTTCACCCTCGGCCCGAGTTATGGAAACTGTGGGTCTGGCCCCTGAGGGGGCACGGTACCTAGAGGCCGGCCTATCAGCTGGAGTAGTGGAGACCATACTCAGCTCTAGAGCTCCCTCCACGAGGAAATTGTACGGTTTAAAGTGGAATGTCTTCACCATTTGGTGTAGAGAGCGTGAGGTGGACCCAGTTAACTGCCCAGTGGCTTCAGTGCTGGAGTTCCTCCAAGATCGCTTCTCCACTGGTCTTACCCCGTCCACACTCAAGGTGTACGTGGCTGCCATTGCGGCTTTCCACGCTCCTCTGAGTGATGGGCCTCTGGGGAGACACCAGCTGGTCGTACGTTTCCTCCGTGGGGCATGGAGGATGATACCTGCGGCTCGTACCAGCGTTCCCACATGGGACCTGGCAGTGGTTCTTGAAGAGTTGGCTGAGGCCCCCTTCGAACCGCTGGAGTCGGCTGAGGCCAAGAACCTGTCGCTGAAGGTCGCTTTTATGTTGGCCCTTACTTCTCTTAGGAGGGTAGGAGATCTCCAGGCGGTCTCCATATCTAACGAGTGCCTGGAGTTTGCTCCAAGCAACATTAAGGCCATTCTTCACCCTAGGCCCGGCTATTTGCCTAAGGTGCCGTCCAGTGCGGCACGGCCTACGGTCCTGCAGGCTTTTCATCCTCCACCTCACGTGACGGCGGATGAAGAGAGACTTCACATGCTCTGCCCTGTCAGAGCACTGAGTATTTACATTCAGAGGTCCTCTTCATGGCGGAAGTCAGACCAGTTGCTGGTGTGTTTTGGGTCGCCCAAGAAGGGTCTTCCCGCCTCCAAGCAGACCATCAGCAACTGGATTGTCCATGCTATTTCTTTGGCCTACCAGGTGCGCAATCTGCCTTCACCTTTGGCCGTGAGGGCTCACTCTACCAGAGGCATGGCGTCCTCTAGAGCCCTCCTCTCGGGGGCCCCTATCCAGGAGGTCTGCGATGCAGCTGGATGGGCCACCCCCCATACCTTTAATAGGTTTTATAGCTTGGACATCCCATCAACACCTGGCACTCTTGTGCTCTCGTCCTAGTGTGCCTGTGAGCAGCTTCACACTAGGACAGGCAGGGTACGTTGTGGCGTAGTGGGTACTCGTTCCCCCAAAGTGTCATTCGACGCAGTTGGAGTTCCCTTGAAAGGGAACGTCCTCGGGTTACGACTGTAACCCTTGTTCCCTGAGAAGGGAACGAGAACTGCGTCCCTTGGCCACGCCTTCTCCTGCCTGGGAGCGCTTGCTTCATCACAGAAGCTGACATCTCATGTGTGCCGGCTCCTTTTATAGCTTCCGCCTATGTGCCGTCACACATTACGTCATGACACAACACCAATCGGAGATTGGCTTAGTTTCATTCATACTTCAGAGACGCTACGCTGAGGGGCGTTCCCCCAAAGTGTCATTCGACGCAGTTCTCGTTCCCTTCTCAGGGAACAAGGGTTACAGTCGTAACCCGAGGACGATTTCTTTATAAACAGTTAGGCTATGTTTAGGTGGTATTTTTCTTTTTTTCATCACACAATCATTTTTGATGCTGTGGTGACGCGTTCACGAAACATGATGTAAGGAAAGCAACTAAAAGCTGTCACAAAGAACCGGCAAAAGCAATGATTATGAATATGTCAAATATAGCAAGGAGACATTTTAATTGTTTATTAATAAAGATGAAGTTGACGTTACTGACTCGCGATCTTCGCAGTAGTGAATGCGCCAGAGAGAAATGCACATTTCATACAGATAAGCAGAGAGCAGTCCGTTTTCTTTCGTTTTGAATTGTTCTGTTTACAAGTAGACATTTCAAAATTTTTCAGGTCTGTGAAGTAGGCTAGGCTACCTTATAGCCTACGCTGAGTTTCGGTTAATTTGAGAAGCGCTCCAGTTCACGCGCAGGCGCCTCCGTGTCGTGATTATCTGTTGTCTGCTATATTTACTACTTATTTATTAAATCCAGGCAATTGGTTGATGAAACATTGATTATAATTAAGATACAATTAGTACAAATCGAAATTCACTTTAAAGAAATTTGTGTCTTCTGTTTGAGGTCTCTAGCTGTGAAAGTTTTAAAACAGTCTTTTAGTGCCGCTTCAGAGCGGTCGCGTCCGTAATGGAGAACTATCACATACATTGTTTTTTCCTCATAAATGCGAACACTAAAAATAAAATAAAATAAAATGAATATTTTATGTTCTGTGGAGAGCCAACCCTTCTTCATCCGGTGGGTAGTATTACTACTGTTGATTTGCGCAGTGTAATTCACAGAATTACAAAAAAATATTTTGCCTCCTAAAAGTTAAATATTTTTTTTGTCACGCATGAATGCATTCGTATTTCCCTCATATTTAATATAAAACGCATGTGTAGACTGATATTTTTCTAATGTCTGGACTCTTTTAAGGGGGTATCCTAACATACATTTCACTATATTGGTATTACATGCATTTTCTGAGAATTTATATTTCAAGTTTTGACTGCAAATGTCACGTCCAAAACGCTGGAATTCCCCAATTTTAAATAATTTATCCTCAACTAGTTTTGTGGTGTAGGTCTACGTATTTTATAATGTTAACTTCAAAATTCAAATAATACTAATAGTAATTTAAAGATGTGGTAGCATTGGATCTGGACGGGAAGGATAACTCTTGGAGGGGTGTGTCGCGATTCTGCAGGTTCGTGGATCTGAGTGTTGCGATTTCGGTTTCATATCGCATATCGTTACAGCCTTAGAATGTTAAGTTCTACTACTGCATAGCTATTTTGGTGAAAGTAACTCAAAAGTAATACAGGAGTAATGTAACGCATTACAATTCTGAGACAGTAATATTGTAAGGTAATGAATTACTTTTAAATTACAGTAACAAGAAATGTATAATGTATTACAGTTTGGAAGTAACTTGCACAACACTGATCGTAAAGCAAATCATGCCTGAAGTAAATGCAATGGCAAATGGCAGAAGTACACTATGTTTGCCATACCTAGGTCAGTGAAATGGTCACTCCAGATGACATAATTAAGATGTTGGAATCTGATTTCAGTGAGAGAGGTGGAGAAGAGACAACATTCTCTCAAGAAGATCTTCACTTCTTGGCTAAACTGAAAGACGGAATCAGACAGAAGCAAGACGGTCATTTTGAAATGCCCTTACCTTTCAAACAAGACAGACCAAATCTACCAAATAATAAATCATGTGCTGTTCAACGCCTAATGTCCTTGGAACGAAAGCTCAGGAGAGACCTACAATACTGCACTGACTACTTGGGGTTTATGAAAGACATCATTGCTCGTGGCGACGCAGAAAAGGTCCCTGAAGAAGAGCTTGACAATCAACCAGTCTGGTATGTTCCCCACCATGGCGTATACCACCCCCAAAAGCCTGGGAAGATACAGGTGGTCTTTGATTTCTCAGCAAGGTTCCAAGAAACAACACTGAATGATCAACTTCTTACTGGTCCAGAGCTCACAGGTGGGAGTCCTTTGTAGGTTTCGCAAAGGATCAAGGATTGCCATCATGTGTGACGTGGAAAAAATGTTTCACCAGTTCCATGTAAGGCCTGAGCACCAAGACTACCTCAGGTTCTTATGGTGGGAGAACGGTGACCTAGAGTCTCCACCCTCAATTTTTTCGGATGAAGGTCCACCTATTTGGGGCAGCCTCCTCAACTGGATGCGCCAATTTTGGACTTAAGCATCTAGCCGCTCAAGGTCAGGATAAATTTAACCCAAGCACTGTTAAGTTCATCCAAAGGAATTTTTTTGTTGAAGACGGACTGGTGTGCGCAACATCTGACGCTGAAGCAATCCAACTGATTAAGGAAGCGAGAGACCTTTGCAGCACAGGCAAGCTTAGACTACACAAATTTATCTCCAACAGTAAGGAGGTATTGAAATCAATACCGAAGGACGAGTGTGCTGAAAGTGTCAAAGATATGGATATGGTTTTGGGAGAGCCACTCATGGAAAGAGCTCTTGGCTTTCTATGGTGTGTATCCTCTGATGACTTCCAGTTCAGAGTGACCGTCAAGGAACACCCAAATACCAGTAGAGGAGTACTTTCTACAGTAGCTTCCATCTACGATCCATTGGGGTTTGTAGCGCCTTTTATTCTCAGTGGAAAGCAGATCCTACAACAACTGTGTCGAGACAAAGTAACTTGGGATGAGCCACTCCCAAAAGAGCTAAGAGCACAGTGGGAAATCTGGCTACAAGATCTTCGAAACTTATCTAATGTAAGGATCAGAAGGTGCTATATCCCAGATAACTTCAAGGATGTCAAGCAGTACGAACTTCACCACTTCTCAGATGCAAGTGTCATCGGTTATGGTGAATGTACTTACCTCAGAGCAGTCGACGTCAAGGGAGATGTTCACTGCACGCCTGTCATGGGAAAAGCACGGGTTGCTCCTACCAAGGTAACCACAGTGCCACGGCTTAAGTTATCGGCTGCAGTTGTATCAGCAAGAACAAGTGTTATGCTTAGAAATGAGCTTGAAATAGAGGGTCTTCAAGAACATTTTTGGACTGACTCGAAGGTCGTCCTAGGCTATATAAACAATGATGCCAGACGGTTTCATGTGTTCGTAGCGAACAGAGTCCAACGCATCAAGTCATTCACAGATCCTGAACAATGGCACTTTGTAAGGTCTGAAGATAATCCTGCGGATCATGCGTCGAGAGGTCTCTCCGCAGATCAGCTTGTTGCTTCAAATTGGTTCACTGGCCCAGATTTCTTATGGGAAAGAGAGCTACCCAGAGGAGATGTTATGGTGGGTGAAGTCTATGATGATGATCCGGAACTTCGGAAGGCCCTGGTGCTCAACACCAAGGTGAGGGAGGAGAGGTCATTGTTAGAACGCCTAACAAAGTTCTCTGACTGGAAAAGAGCTGTCAAGGCTATTGCTCTTCTAAAGCGCCATGCTAAGCAGATCAAGGGCATCAAATAGAAAGTAAGTGGAGTTACAAGTATTGAGGAAAGAAGGGAAGCAGAGCTGTTTATAATCAAGTTGGTTCAGAATGAAGCATTCAGCAGTGATATCAGAGGTATAAAGCAAGGCAAGGAAGTAAAACCCAAAGACAAAGTAAACAAACTACACAAACTGAGTCCGTTTGTAGATGAGCATGGTGTGCTTAGGGTTGGAGGACTTTGACAAGATCTGTTCTTCATCCGCATGTCAAGCATCCTGCCATTGTGCCAAATAAGAGTCATGTATCATCGTTGCTTATTAAGCACTACCATGAAAAGGTGCATCATCAAGGAAGAGGAATAACTGCCAATGAATTGCGATCCAATGGAGTATGGGTCATAGGATGCAGCAGTGCAGTTGCCTCACATATTTACAAGTGAACAACATGCAGAAAGTACAGAAGGAACACACAAGATCTAAAAATGGCAGATTTGCCAGAAGAAAGAATGGAAATGACACCTCCTTTCACATATTGTGGCATAGATTGCTTTGGACCGTTCATGTGAAGGAAGCAAGAAAGGAACTAAAGAAATATGGTCTTCTTTTCACCTGTATGTGCTCTAGAGACATACATATTGAAATGCTTGATGACCTCACTACAGATGCCTTTATCAACGCATTGCGTGGATTCATGGCAATACGCGGACATGTAAGACAGTTGAGATGTGATCAAGGCACAAACTTCGTAGGTGCAAGAGGAGAGTTCATGAAGGCAATGAAGAACTTGAATCTTGAACAGTTAAAGGAACATGGATGTGAGTTCAAAATGAACTTCCCATCATCAAGCCACATGGGAGGTGTATGGGAGAGATAGATAAGGACGATCAGAAGTGTCTTAACTGCAATCCTTGACCAGTCTGCTAAACGACTCGACAGTGCCTCGCTCAGAACCTTTATGTATGAAGTGATGGCTATTATAAATAGCAGACCTCTGACAACCGAGCATTTAAATGACCCAATAAGCTTTGAACCTCTCACGCCCAATCACATTCTTATGATGAAGTCTAACATAATATTCCCACCTCCAGGTGAGTTTGGGAGTCAGGATCTATACTTGCGCAAGAGATGGCACCAGGTGCAGTTTTTGGCAAACAAATTTTGGACAAGGTGGAAGAAGGAGTATCTCCTTAATCTTCAGCAAAGATAAATATGGCAGAAAGAGAAGAGAAATACGAAGGTTAGCGACATTGTCATTCTGCAGGAGGACAGTTCTCCACGTAACCAATGGAGATTGGCAAGGGTGACAGAGGTGTATCCGAGCACTGATGGAAAGGTTCGAAAGGTGAAACTGTTAATTAGTGACTCGACCTTAGACAGTCAGGGAAGACGCATTTCCAAGCCAGTCTACGTTGATAGGCCTGTACAAAAGACAGTTTTACTGCTTGAAGCAGAATAAAGGTTATGGTTGCCATTTCACGAATACAGTATTTTATGTTACTGTAAGGTTTAAGGCATAATGTATGGTTAAAATTAAGGTGTGAAAAGGTTTCAATTGTGAGGTGAAATGACAAAATAGTCATTTGGTGGGAGTATAACTGCCATACATATTATTTCTGTTATTTAACATGTTTTGTTATATTTGTTTAATCTACTCATGGATATTGAGTGGTGATGTTAACTAGGAACTAAAGTACATTTTGCGTTGCACACGGACACTTTTTAATGTGCAACAGGAAAAACAGACTTTTGGTGAGAAGTTATTCTCCGTGTGTGGAGTAGAAGAGTTACTCGTGTTTTGAGCCAAGAAGTAAAGATGTTTTTCATTTTTGTTTTTTGAACCGGGTATTTAAAGGGAACTCATTCCCTCTTGGTTATATGCAGCCAGCGAGGTATGTGTATTACGTTCGTATTCCCCGAGTGTATTTGTATTTACCTCTTTATAGTGTGTGTGAACGTGTTTATCTTTTATATTGTCATACTGTCGTTTGACGGTGGATTTCATTGACGGTGAATGTGATGACGGAGAGAAGGATGACAAGTGCAATAAATCCATCAGTAACCAGAACCATGGTGTCGTTTATTTCCTGGAGGGAGTGATATGAAGGAATAATTACCTAATAATTGTATTGGAGTCTTACACATGATGTACATATATTAGTCTGTGCAGTGCATTAATTTGAACAGCTTTAATGGCTTGATGCAGTGCAGGAGATGCAGATAACTGCAGGTAAAAAATGCTGTCTGCTGTGCCATTAGAAAAATCTTCTTGACCCAATGAATGCTGTCACGTAACAAATTGCTATTTACAACATTGAAAAAAATATATAAAGGCCTATCAAAATACTACAAATCGTGAAATTATGGAAATAATTGGGAATCATGTAACAAAGAGTACACGTTTCTTATAACTTTTATGTCGCTTTGGTCAATTGACTGTTTCCTTATAAAGATCCAGAAATGTGTCATGTTTTCCATCAGGTACCTGTATGTGATGTTCTTTTTTATTATGATCTCATTACGTTGCTGTCTTGGCGCCAGCCAATCGCTGCATTGCTGATCATGGTTTCGAGGATCAATTTATCTGCCCTTTCCAATGAACACAAGAATGCGCATTAATCTCAGACAACTTAATCCAGATATTTTAATCAAATCCGCAAATTCGTTTGAAGAACCAAATTAGCCAGAGATCAGTTATCATGATTAGAAGAACTGCAGAAGTGCCTACATGTGAGTTTAAGAGACAACCAACCATGTATTCATAAAAAAAAAGAGATGTCATAGCCATGGCCTAGTGCAGAGGTTCTAAATCATGGGTTCTCAACTGTAGCCCTTGAGGTCCGCTTTCCTGCTGAGTTTTGCCCTAAACCTGATCAAACACACCTCAACAAGCTAATCAAAGGGACAGGGTTGAGGGTTGAGAATGTACTCGGTTACTAACGTAACCTCGGTTCTCTCTAGAGAGGGAACGAGTATTGCGTAAGTTTAACTTACGCTACGGGAAAGTTGAATCTTCTCGAGATATTGAAGCCAAAAAATTATCCTTAATTTTGTATTTATTGTCAACGCAGTGCAGCAGCTAGCAGACCTAGGGCAGGCAGTCTTGCGTGCTCATTGGCTGCCCTGCGGGCATCTGCTGCAGCCTACCAGTGAGCCCCGCGCGACGTCACGCCCAATGAAGGGCGCCCGCGCCATCATAGCGTCATAGCCCGCCAGAATGGGCGTGGCTTAGCGTATAAAATAAGGGGCTGTAGGCTGAAATTACTGGTTTTCGTCGACTGAAGCGAAGTCGCTCGTGGCGCGACCACGGCCGGTTACGCAATACTCGTTCCCTCTCTGGAGAGAACCAAGGTTACGTTAGTAACCGAGTACGTTCTCTTACGAGAGGTTCTCTCGTATTGCGTAAGTTTAGCTTACGCTACGGGAACTTTTTGTAAACGCCGTGAGCGCCAAGCAACCACCCATGAGTCGCCGAGGTTTCTCGGGGAACCCAATAAATGGAAAAAATAAGGTGGCCAGCCACGCGGGCCATCACTTGCACATAAGCACACATAGGGAATACAGAGCAGAGCACTGGTCTGTATAAGCATATAGCACATCCCTACTAGTGCAGCTCAACCAGGAGAGCTGAGCCACGTGAGAGTGGTCTGAGCATGATATATCTGGGCAGAACGCACAACTCGCTTAGACTGACAGAAGTTTAGCCTGCAGGGCGGGAACATCTAGGTTATAGAACCTGACAAAGTTAGACGGGGAGCTCCAGCCCGTCTTGGATAGAAATCCCGCTGGACCACGCCCACGATGAGGCCATGCCTCTAGTGGAATGAGCCCTAATGCCCAGAGGGCATTGCAGACCTTTTGACGCGTAAGTGGCCGCTATAGCGTCCACTATCCATCTGGACAGAGTCTGTTTCGAGGCAGCAAGACCCTTGGAGCGCCCACCAAACGAAACAAACAGCTGCTCCGCGCACCTGAAGGAGGCGGAGCGCGTAGTGTAAAACCTCAGCGCCCTGACCGGGCAAAGGAGATTCACGTCTGTCTCACTGTCTGACGCTGGCAGAGCCGACAGTGAAATGACTTGCGCTCTGAAAGGAGTGCCCATCCCTTTTGGAACATACCCATGTCTAGGTTTGAGGATGACTTTAGAGCCATTCGGCCCGAACTCAAGACACATCGCGCTGATTGACATCGCGTGCAGGTCCCCCACACGTTTGACTGAAGACAGCGCGGTCAGAAAAACGTTTTTTAGTAATAGGTATTTCAACTCCACTGAGTCTAGTGGCTCAAATGGGAAGGCTTTCAGGGCCTCGAGGACCAAGGAAAGATCCCACATAGGAACCGACGGGGGTCGCGGCGGATTCATCCTTCTAGCTCCCTTAAGGAAGTGGATGACCAGCTCATGTCTTCCCAGTGACTGGCCATGCGTTGATTCTGCGAACGCCGCAACGGCCGCCACATAAACTTTGGGCGTGGATGGGGACCTCCCTTTATCCATCAGTTCTTGTAGGAAAGTGAGCAGATGCGCAACCTCGCACGTCCGCAGGTCCAGATCTCTGTCGGTGCACCACTTGGAGAACACCGACCATTTAGACGCGTAGACGCTTCTCGTGGAAGGAGCTCTAGACTGCGTGATCGTGTTCACCACTCTTTCTGGCAGGGCAACGAGTACCCGTTGATCAGCCATGCGTGCAGAGACCAGCGCTCTGGATGGGGATGCCAAATCGAGCCGTGAGCCTGAGAGAGGAGATCTGCCCTCACCGGAATCGGCCACGGAGCTGCATGTGACAGCCGTGCTAGTTCCGGGAACCAATTCTGATTCTCCCAGTGCGGAGCTATGAGGAGCACCGAATGGCGCGTTTCCCTGATTCTCTTGATCCCCTGTGGTAACAGGGAGACTGGAGGGAAAGCATACAGTGGGAGGCTGGGCCAGACCTGGGCCAGCGCGTCCTCGTTCTTCGAAAAGAACATCGGGCAATGAGCGTTGTCTTTTGACGCAAATAGGTCGACTTCCGCTTTGCCGAATAGGCGCCACAGTTTCTGGACTGTTTGGGGGTGCAGGGACCATTCCCTGGGGGAACGTTGTCCCTGGACAGTTTGTCTGGGCCGTCGTTCAAATGGTCAGGCACATGCGCCGCCCTCAGCGAGCGCAGGTGCATCTGGGACCAAATAAGGATGCGT
Organism: Tiaroga cobitis; assembly: GCA_030578255.1. Classification (NCBI taxonomy): domain Eukaryota; kingdom Metazoa; phylum Chordata; class Actinopteri; order Cypriniformes; family Leuciscidae; genus Tiaroga; species Tiaroga cobitis. The sequence goes on along the minus strand of CM060604.1, from coordinate 44,154,689 downwards.
TCCGTCAGATTGCAGAGGTTTCTGGATCTGACACCGCCCTGACGCTTTACATAGGAAACCACAGACATGTTTTCCAAGCGGACGAGAACATGTTGGTCCTGTATGAACGGGAGGAAGCGCTTCAACGCGTTCTCGACCGCTATCATTTCCAGACAATTTATGTGAAAACACTTCTCTTGGTCTGACCACTGGCCAAAAGCCGGTCTGCCTTGGAACAGCGCGCCCCAACCCAAGTTGGACGCGCCTGTCGAAATGACTTTCCGATAAGAGATGGTTCCCATCATCACTCCCTGCTGGTACCAGTCGGCTACTAACCAGGGCTGCAGAGCCGCTATGCAGGTCTGAGTCACTCTGATTTTCTGGCCGCCAGAAACCCCGGCTCGGCGAGACGTGCGAGCATTCAACCAGCGTTGGAGCGGGCACATGCGCAGTAGGCCCATTTGGAGCACCGCTGCCGCTGAAGCCATACAGCCCAGCATCCTTTGAAACGTTTTCAAAGGGAGAAAGCTGCCCTTCTGGAAAGATGCGGCTAGGTGTCGACAAACGAGCCGTCATGGCCACAGAATTCAGTTCTATTCCTAAAAAGGAAATTGACTGACTGGGCACTAATGAGCTCTTGGTCCAGTTGACCGTGAGACCCAAGCTTTCCAGGTGACTGAGAAGCACTGTTCTGTGAGATAACAGTTCCGTCTCTGACTGTGCCAATATCAGCCAATCGTCCAGATAGTTCATTATTCGCAGCCCCTGAGTCCTCAGGGGGGCGAGCGCCGCGTCCATGCACTTCGTAAATGTACGGGGTGCTAGAGACAGGCCGAACGGCAGGACGGTGTGTTGATATACCTGACCGTCGAAGGCTACTCTCAAAAATTGCCTGTGACGGGGTGTGATAAAGTCACATTAGCTGCCACCGCTGGGGAAGCAGCACTGGCACACACACATACACACATATATACGCACATACATACTGACCTCGTTCACGTCGATCCTCCCTGCCTTTGCCGCTATCATCGGAGCGGGTGCACACGCGATGCTGATAGCACATGGACATTCTTCCATTTCTCCACTCTCCCTTCCATATTCATTTCCCGGTCATTTCATACACTTACACTGCACTATCTTGTTGTTTCGCCTCTGTGTTGTTTGTCTGTGTGGGCGTAGTCAGTCTTCCGGCGGGAAAGTTTAGCTGGCCGAACCGAACGATCGAGTGGCGGCCATTTATGACATCATGGCTGGGTCGCGCCGGCGAATCGAAACTGGAAGCTGACGAAACCATTGTCTAGTGTGAATAGGTGTTCCTGTGGGTATTTGAATGGAAAAATTAGGTGTTAAGTGGATTATGTGTGAATGTTTTATGTGTTTATTATTATATATATTGGGAATTAATTCTTATGGATAATCAAATAGATGAAGTATTTGTATATGTATTAACTGTTATATGTTCCGGGAATTAGTGTGGCCCAAAAGGGGCGGGGTTTGGCCTATTTAAGCCAAGGCCAAACCTAAAGTCAGGGCTTGTTAACCAAGTCGGAGCAAGAGTGCAACTGCGGTGCCTCAAGCAAACCTGTGTATACGGTGGATACATGTTAGAGGGTTTTTTTGTCTTTATTTATTTATTTATTTATTTTTGATACTTTTTATGTTTTGTGTTCACCAGTATATATACTTCACTGAGGACTGGTTTTCTTATTGGCAATGTAAATAAATTACATCTTGCACAAGAGTGCTCTGCGAGTAAGCCATCATTTTTTTCCCATCCTCACGGACCCCAGTTACCGTTTTTGCGAGCAGTGGCACTCGCTTCATCACATTTGGTGGCAGCGGTGAGATGGCTACTCGCAAGACAGCGCCAAAAGGGAAAAAACCCAGGGCTGGGTTGCGGTCACAGAGGAAGTTTGCGACGATGGAGGATGAGGCTTGGAATTCGGCGGAGACTACAGAGGAAGAGGAAGTGATGGCAGAGCTTCCTGAGACCTCGAAAAAGTCCAGGTCACCACAGACTGAGCCAATCGCTCCGGTCGCTACAACTGGTGAGGGAATGGTTTCCCTAATGCGTCAGTTCCTTGATGCACAGCAGCAGAGAGAAGAGAGATATATGCAAGAGCTCCGGGGTCTTCACGAGTCTATCCGGCAGTCGACTCGTCCTGCTGAGACGTTGTCCGACAGCGAGAGCTTGCGAATGGAGCTACCAACGCCATCTGCTCAGAGGGTATGCACACAAAGCAGAACAGCCCACGACAGAGACTCCCCAAGTTTTCCGGTGCGGAGAGAGCCAATGCATCGAGCTGAACTAAAGATGCCAATCTTCCAGCAGGGGGAAGACATTGAGAACTATCTTCGGCGGTTCGAGCGTCTGGCCAGGACTTGGAGGTGGCCTGAGGAGGAGTGGAGCTATCATCTGGTTCCATTACTCACTGGGCAAGCATTGGAGGCGTACCTGGCGATGGATGAGGAGCAGGCGGAGGTGTCCGCTGATCTGAAGGAGGCGTTGCTGGAGAAATTCAACATCTCACCAGAAACCTATCGGCAAAGGTTCCGAACACCCACTGTTCCAGCTGGAGAGTCGCCATCCGAGACTTATCATCGCCTAAAGAACCTGTATCAGCGATGGGTACAACCGAGTGAGCATTCCAAGGGGGAGATAGGCGAGGCCATTATCCTTGAGCAACTACTCCGGGTACTTCCTTATGATGCTCGCACCTGGGTAAGGGAGCATGAGCCAACTTCAGGACTGGCGGCGGCTAAACTGGCTCAGCAATACCAGAACGCTCATCGTGGAGGTCTACGCACTCAACCATCTAAAGGTACTGTTCGGACGCACTTTGGGGCTGAGAGGGGTCGTGCTGAACTGTCAGACAATGCACAAAAGTCAAAAGGGGGGAATGAGCTGGTATGCTTTTACTGTCAGCAGCCGGGGCACAAAGCAGCTGTGTGTCCCGCTCGCAAAGCGAAGCTTACGGGCTTTTGTTATGTGCCTAGAGAAGAGGAATGTGATTTTGACTCTGTGGGGGAGGGTCAGAATGTATATGAAGTGACTGCTAATGGACATGCCCTAAAGGCACTCTTGGACACTGGAAGTTCTCTGTCAATGTTGAAATCATGCTTTGTAAATAATGTCAATTATGTGGACACTACCTCTGTTCAGTGCGTACATGGGGATGTAAAGCAGTATCCCCGGGCTGAAATAATGGTAGAGGTACAGGAACAAATGTACTTGCTTAGTGTTGCCATAGTGGACAATTTACCAGCGGATATGATTCTAGGAAGAGACTTGCCAGTGTTATATGAACTCTTGCAACCCACCATTAAGGACTCTGAACATTCTTTTGCCACTGCCACTGTTAATTTGTCATGTCCTGCTCTTACTAGAGCTCAGGCCAGGGCAGGTCTGCAGCCACTGCCAGACTTGGATGGTAGTCTGTTGCAGGGCGGGACTAAAGGCCCTAAAAAGTCACGGCGTCAAAAGCGGCTTGCAAAGTACCTGGGTACCCCAGCCTCTGAAGCCTCGGTGGAGGGCCTTGAAGTTAATGGCTGGAAGGTCCCAGGGAACATAGTACAACTCCAAAGGGAAGATGAAACTTTAAAACCCTTATTTGTCAAAGCTGAGTGTGGAAAGAATTTGAATTTGTGCAAAGAAGAATATGTGGTGGTGAATGGTGTGTTGTATGTGCGAACGAATGATGTGACTCGTCTAATTGTACCATCTTGTTGTCGTCATCTTGTTCTGCACCTTGCACACACTGTTCCATGGGCTGGCCACCTGGGCCAACAGAAAACATATGCACGTATCAGCTCACGCTTTTACTGGCCCACACTATACACTGATGTACAAACTCACTGCAACACATGTGCTATCTGCCAAAAGACGAGTGCTGTGTCCCAGCGGGGCAGAGCACCCCTGCAACCCCTCCCTGTCATTTCTGCACCTTTTAGGCGGATCGCCATGGACATTGTGGGACCATTGGAAAAGAGCAGTGCTGGGCATCGCTACATCCTGGTAGTCAACGACTACGCTACAAGGTATCCTGAGGCTTTTCCACTCCGTTCTATCACCACAACAAAGATCATCCATGCCCTGGTTCAACTCTTCTCCAGAGTCGGCATACCTGAGGAGATCCTGACAGACCAGGGTACGAACTTTACATCACGACTGATGGGGCAGCTGAACAAGCAGTTGGGCATAAAAGCCATCCGAACAACTCCATACCACCCTCAGACGGACGGTCTGGTGGAGAGGTTCAACCAAACCCTCAAGAACATGTTGCGGAAGTTCGTTGCAGACACAGGACGAGACTGGGACAAGTGGTTACCGTTTGTTCTCTTTGCCTACCGAGAGGTACCCCAAGCATCAACGGGATTCTCACCGTTTGAGCTCCTCTACGGATGGCAGGTACAAGGACCCCTGGACCTGTTGAAGAAAGGCTGGGAGGAAGAACCTGGATCCAAGATGGAGGAGAAAGGCGGCATCGTACAGTATGTTCTGGAGATGCGAGATCGCCTGGAACAGTACAGAGAACAAGCCAAAGAGAACCTACAGGAAAAACAACGAGCACAAAAAAAAATGGTATGACCAACACACCAGGCTACGACAATTCCAGCCGGGGCAGAAGGTATTACTCCTGTTGCCAACTTCGACGAGCAAGCTACTGGCTAAATGGCAAGGACCATACAGCGTCGTCCGCAAGATGGGGCCCGTCACATATGAAGTTCATCATCCGGACAAGGGCAAGACCAGGCAGACCTACCACGTGAACCTGCTGAAAGAGTGGAAGGAGCCACCCGGTAAGGGACCAGAAACATCTCTTCTGGTGAGGAAGGTGGAGGTTGAAGAGGAAGAGGAATCAGAGGATGCAAAGAGGCAGCCGTCTGTGGTGAACCTAACGCACCTAGAGGACTCCAAGAAGAAAGAGCTGCAGCATCTCCTGAACCAGTTTCCAGCCTTGTTCCGTCAGAGGCCTGGACGGACTGAGCTAACCCAACATAGCATCCACCTTTCCGATCCAACACCATCACGCCAACGTCCTTACCGGGTGCCTGAGAGGCTGGTGGAACCCTTAAAGGAAGAAATCAAGATGATGAAGGAGCTAGGAGTGATAGAACCTTCAACGAGCGAGTGGAGCAGCCCGATGGTGATCGTACCCAAGAAGGACGGATCCCTGCGTGTCTGCATCGACTTCCGCAAGCTCAACGCCCAATCTAAATTCGATGCATACCCCATGCCAAGAATAGATGACCTGCTGGAGAAAATTGGAAGAGCCCAGTACATCACCACGTTAGACCTGTGTAAGGGATACTGGCAGGTACCCCTCAACCCTCAGTCCAGACCATACTCCGCATTCCGAACACCACTAGGACTATATCAATTCACAGTCCTTCCTTTTGGGCTGCACGGGGCACCAGCCACATTCCAGAGGCTGATGGACCGAGTCCTCCAAGACTGTGAAGACTGGTCTGCGGCGTACCTGGATGACGTGGTAATCCATAGCAACTCTTGGGCAGAGCATCTTCAACACCTCCAACAAACCCTAAGAAGGATAGAGGAAGCAGGATTGACATTAAACGTCTCAAAATGCGAGTGGGCAAAACAAGAGGCAAACTACCTGGGGTATCACATGGGCAACGGACAACTGAGACCACAGATTGACAAGGTGGAGGCAATCCGAAGGAGCCCACAACCAAAGACCAAGAAAAAAGTGAGGTCATTCCTAGGACTGGTGGGCTGGTACAGGAGATTTGTACCAAACTTTGCCTCCATTGCGGTCCCCCTGACCAACCTGTTGTCAAAACCGGTGAAGAACCCCATTCCATGGACTGATGACTGCGAGACTGCTTTCACTACATTGAAAGACAAGATGTGCTCCAGCCCAGTCCTGCAGAGTCCAGACTTTTCTCAGAGGTTCCTGGTGCAAGTAGACGCATCCGCAACGGGGATTGGTGCGGTTCTTGCCCAGGGAAGCGCTGGAGAAGAGAGACCAGTTGTTTACCTCAGCCGTAAGCTACTGCCCAGGGAAACAAGATATTCGGCGGTCGAGAAGGAAGGTCTCGCCATCAAGTGGTCCCTGGACAGCTTGCGTTACTACCTCCTTGGTCGAGAGTTCGATCTAGAAACCGACCACCGGGCCCTAACTTGGATTCAGTCCATGAAGGACCACAATGCTAGAGTCACACGGTGGTACCTCGCCCTGCAGCCGTACTGCTTCAAGATACGGCACAGACCGGGCAGACTCAACGTGGTAGCCGACTACCTGTCCAGGTTTCCGGCCAGTACGCGGCTAGGAGAGGGGGAAGGTGATGTGATAAAGTCACATTAGCTGCCACCGCTGGGGAAGCAGCACTGGCACACACACATACACACATATATACGCACATACATACTGACCTCGTTCACGTCGATCCTCCCTGCCTTTGCCGCTATCATCGGAGCGGGTGCACACGCGATGCTGATAGCACATGGACATTCTTCCATTTCTCCACTCTCCCTTCCATATTCATTTCCCGGTCATTTCATACACTTACACTGCACTATCTTGTTGTTTCGCCTCTGTGTTGTTTGTCTGTGTGGGCGTAGTCAGTCTTCCGGCGGGAAAGTTTAGCTGGCCGAACCGAACGATCGAGTGGCGGCCATTTATGACATCATGGCTGGGTCGCGCCGGCGAATCGAAACTGGAAGCTGACGAAACCATTGTCTAGTGTGAATAGGTGTTCCTGTGGGTATTTGAATGGAAAAATTAGGTGTTAAGTGGATTATGTGTGAATGTTTTATGTGTTTATTATTATATATATTGGGAATTAATTCTTATGGATAATCAAATAGATGAAGTATTTGTATATGTATTAACTGTTATATGTTCCGGGAATTAGTGTGGCCCAAAAGGGGCGGGGTTTGGCCTATTTAAGCCAAGGCCAAACCTAAAGTCAGGGCTTGTTAACCAAGTCGGAGCAAGAGTGCAACTGCGGTGCCTCAAGCAAACCTGTGTATACGGTGGATACATGTTAGAGGGTTTTTTTGTCTTTATTTATTTATTTATTTATTTTTGATACTTTTTATGTTTTGTGTTCACCAGTATATATACTTCACTGAGGACTGGTTTTCTTATTGGCAATGTAAATAAATTACATCTTGCACAAGAGTGCTCTGCGAGTAAGCCATCATTTTTTTCCCATCCTCACGGACCCCAGTTACCGTTTTTGCGAGCAGTGGCACTCGCTTCATCACACGGGGTAATATCTGAATCTGAAAATAGGCATCCTTCAGATCTAGAGAAATAAACCAGTCCCTCGTGCGAACGTGCGCGAGGATTTTTCTGGTCGTAAGCATTTTGAACGGTCTTTTTGCAAGCACCTTGTTCAAATGTCTCAGATTTAGGATGGGTCTGAAAGCTCCGTCCTTCTTGGGTACGAGAAAATATCGTCTGTAAAAGCCTGACTCGCTCAGAGAAGGCGGTACTTTTTCTATAGCCCCTTTGCACAGCAGCTTTGCTATTTCTGCGTGAAGTAGGTGTGCTACCTCCGCGTTCACTATCGTCGCGGTCCGGGCTCGAAAGCGCGGGGGACGGCGAATTAATTGAAGTGTATAGCCCTGCTTTATTGTGCTCAGAACCCATTCTGAAATCCCTGGGATAGTTTCCCACGCAGCTATGTGAGCCACCAGGGGGCGAATGGCCTCCGGGTTCAGATCGCCGCCATTTGCGGGCTTGTGAAACTGAGCCGGAGCCGAAAGCGCAGCGCGCGCGCTCTCGGTTCTGGGCAATGGCTGCTCGCTGAAAACCGAGATCGTCTGATTTATGTGAGGTGTCCCAATCATAAGGGATGGGGAGTGTTTTATTCTCACTTTTTGACGCGCGAGCAGCGCTTTGGGCGGAAAAACCATCTGTAAGCGTGTGCGCGGGCACGAGACTTACAAGTGTATTTGACGCCCCGATTATAACGGATGGGGAGAGTCTTATCAATGCCCTGCGTTTTGTGATAACATTTAAATGTGCAGGCGGCGCCCGGGGGGAGGTGTGTGTTAGTTAGCGTGAGCGCTCTCCGGCGGGCACGAGACTTACATTCATAACCTGTTTTATCGACCGTGTAACAGAGCGGGCAGATAGTGGGAACAAACCTGTGGACACATTTCTTATATTCAACACTCGAGCGGCTTTTCTGCGCTTTATGAGAGTGTGCTCTGTGAGTGACACGAGATCTGATGTGCTTGTGTGTAGGGGTGAACACTGGGGCGTGGGCACTTTCACTACACTTAAAACACCAACGGCGTGAGCCGCACCAGACATTATACTCTTTTTGAGATTTCTCTGGATCGCCGTGAAAACGGCGTTTGTGTGCAGGCGAGAGGGTAAATGAACCGGCTCGTTGGCTGCCAAATGAACCACTGCAGTAGCCTGTTTGAAGGGGACTGTCAGGGAAATAACCTTTGACGGCGGTCCGGCCGCAGCGGGACGCGCACGTCTTTTTTCTCTCTCGGTTAGGACGGCTTCGTGTGCTCATATTTCAACGTAACCTTTTGCCGAGGCCCTCTGGGGGGGCGGCGGTCTGTGACGGCTGTCTGAGCGCGACCTAGGGCGGCCGCCCTGGCGTCGCTGTGAAGGCTGGAGCTGTGCTGGACGCTGGGTGCTGGTTCGCACCGGAGGCTGGCTCTGTCTCTCGCGAGAGCGGCCTGTGGCGGAGGTTCATGGCCTGCGTGGTCTTCTGTACCTCTGAAAAACGGTCAACGATCCCGTTCACCGCTGGGCCGAAGAGACCAGTAGGGGAGAGCGGCGCGTTCAAGAAGGTGGCGCGCTCAGCCTCTCTCATATCCGCAAGCGTTAACCAGAGGTGCCTCTCTGTCACGGTCAACTCGGCCATGGCTCGTCCGATGGCTTGAGCTGCGGTCTTGGTGGCGCGGAGAGAGAGATCCGTCACGCTTCTCAGATCTGTAACCGCAGCTGGGTCCTGGCCCTTCTCGTCCCATTCACGGAGGAGGTCGGCTTGTAGGACTTGTAAAACCGCCATGGAGTGGAGAGCAGACGCGGCCTGGCCGGAGGTGGCCTATGCTCTGCATGCTTTAGACGGGAGGACTGACCTTGACCGCCATCTCGCGGAGGGCGGACAAAGGTGCGCTGCGACCGCCTCTTCCACTGGAGGAATTGCCGTGTATCCTCTCTCGGCGGCGCCGTCCACTTGGGAGAGCGACGTGGAGGTCTGAGGCTGAAGCCTCGAAGAGAAGGGTGTGTTCCACGACTTAGTCAACTCTGTGTGAAGCTCCGGTAGGAACGGAGTGGGCCTGCTTGCTGGGGCTGAATGGCGGCGACTTTGCAGGAAACATCCGTCGAGCCTGTTCAGCGCGGGTTCCTTCGGCAGCGACCACTCGAGCCCGAGTCGGTCAACCGCCTGCGTCAGCAGACGCATCAGCTCCGCATCAGCTCCAGCGCGGGTACGGCCGGATTCCTGGATCGACGAGGTGGCGGAGTTTAGCGACCACTCCTCGCTATCCGATGCCAGGATGGAGCAGCAGTCTCTAGTGGCGTGTCCTTCGGCCTCATCCTCAGACGCGACGGCAGTGAGGCTCGTGAGCGGTAGCTGCGCGTCGGTGAAGGGAGGCGGGGAAGGCGAGGGAGAGGCTTGAGGGAGATTATCCGGCGAGCGCGTCGCTGTGGCCACGGGTTCCGGCTGCCTCTGGGAAAGGCGCTTCTTCTTGCGCGGTCCCACGAAGGGCGGAGTGACAACCACAACATACCTGAATACCAGCAGAGACCATAACAACTATGCAAGGGCTTCGCAGAACTCGCAGCCCCCGGACGCAGCCCTCTGCATGTTCCAGGCTCAGGCAGAGAGCACAGATCACGTGGCGGTCTCCGACGCTGAGCGGGGCCCTGCACGAGCCACAGGAAGTGCGAGGCATCTTGAAAAAGACGCTCCACTGTTATTTATTTTTAACAGTGGATTCGGGGGACTCAAAGTGCACAAGATTAATGAATTTATCTTTAAAATGTACAAAATTTTTACAATTATTTTTCTACGAAAAATACACATTTTATTATCTTATTAAAATACATAATCACGATTTTACCACCTCCGCCTCATTTTAAGCCAGGAAAAACCCTGCATGTGCAATATAAAGAACTTGACAACTTTCTTTCTGTTTTATTGCTTTAAAAATAAATAGCATATTAAGCGAATTAAGCAAAAACCTCAACAAAAGTCTGAAGAAAAAAAAATGGTATTAGACATTCTGTCCCCCTCACTTTTGAAATGGTGGCTACGCCCCTGAATTCAGCATTAACATTTAGCATGTGTATTCTAATTTGAAGGGCTTTGATTACATATCTGTGAAAGTAAAATGCATTACGAGTAAAATAGATTGAAAATATTGTATGTTTGTTCGTGTAGTGAATTTCCAACAAAACCTGTTAATTATTCAACAAGAGAAATAGGCGGAGTTATTCATCATTGTGCAACACAATTCGGATACTACATGACAACTTACTTACAGTGCTTGACTTTTTTGTGAAAAAGGAGTGAAGAGTTTTTTTGCCACTTTGAACTCTATGAAACTGATGGATTTGGCGCGGGTGCGCGCATGGGCGTGTCGACTCGTAGGCGATTACGCCCCCCCCCCCCCACCCCCCCCCCCCCCCCCCCCCCCCCCAGACCAACTGCGGCAATGAATAACTAAAGACAATTTTAGATTGCTTTAGTCAAAATGGCCAAAAAATCGCAAATACTAGTAATATCCTAGTAATACTAGTAATATGATTGAATTGCTTATCCCTTTTGACCAATAGCTGGCACTGTTTCTAAACTGATGTTGTGTGTTCAGTGTGAGGAGACAATGACACATACAAAGTTTGGTGTCAATATACCAAAGCGTTCCAGAGTTACAGCCCCAAAATCAGCTTGGCATCATGCCATCTATTCATTGATGCAGTAAATAGTAACAATTTTGTCTATCTACAAGAAATCGATCATTTTTTACTAACATGGTTCTGTTATGGAATACAGACTTGGAAGCAGGGAAAAGCAATAAAATCTTTATTTGGCAGCACAGAGCGTAATGGTGGAAAAAAACAGGCGAGTGAACACAACAATGAGAGTTATCGTTGACTTCAGATGGATGACAATGGAAAGTCTTTGTTTTAGTGGTGCAGGAGATCGTGGATGGCTGAATTAAGCAGACGGAACACACACCTCACTGAATGGAACGGTAGGTAAGAAGAACACACACACGAGGGACAAGGAGACAAGAAGGGATCAGACGCTTGAGTAACTTGGAGAGGATTGACGTAGGACAATAATCGCTGGAGTACAACGTTGGCGAGAAATCGGCAACGTAAAGTATTTCGTAGGGCTAGGTATTGACACAAATTTCATGATTTGATTAAATGTTGATAAACAAGCTTGCGAGCTGAATCAAATTCGATTCTCAAAATCTGTCAACTAATGCTGTAAACGATACAGGGAACCCCAGTTGATACATTACTATAATATTAAAGGGTTACATGAACTTGTACTTACATTTAAATTACACAAAAGAAAGTATAGAGTTCATATAGAAACTATAGAGTTAATTTTTCTAGCCGATTAACATGTTTGTGGACATTTAATGGCTTGTCTGAGGTAAATGTAACATTATGTGACATTGTTCACAAGCTTTTATAAGTTTTATTGGTGTATTTCCGTGGTTGAAACATGAGAAATTATATTAGATATGATATGGCTTATGTGCCACTTGAACTGAGGCTCTACAGCGATCTGTCACACCACATTAAAGAGCACTAAAGAGGTATTTATTGTTTGAATATTGTAATAAAATTGACAGAATTTGAAAGATGCGACTTTGTTTCATATCAAAAGTAACAAAGCACAAAACTTATTGTGATTTATTGGATGGGAGGCACACTAGAAAGTTTTGTTCATTCATCAACTGAAAACAGCATAGCCTAAAAATCGATTCTTGGGATTTAAGAATCATTAGCGGTTCATCAAAATGAGAAATTATTAAAATTGAGAAATCTATAGTCTATCTATCTTTTACCCAGCCTAATGGTTCTAAGATGAAACGATTTTGGTAAAAATTTAATCAACAGTCTATGAAAAGTTCGAAAAGATTTTCAAAGAAATTAAAAATGGCGGACAGCAATTTCAGCCAAATATGGCATAATTTGTATCATTGTTCTCTGTATGACTCAAGGAATCTGTCAATCTGGTTGGATTACTAGTTTATTGGATTGGATTACTAGATCTACTAGTTTCTTGATTTCTGGGCAAACCGTTCAGAAGTTATCAGCAAAAATATAAATATTTAATTTGGTGCTGTGTCAAAACAATGCAAGTAGCCTCAGGTCATGCTTGTGATGACATGTACCAAGATTTGCCAGAATATGTGAAAGCTTTGGGGAGATATAGCCTCGCAATTTAACATGCTCTTGGTAAAATTCAATGATTCAAAAGTTATTATCATTAACATGAGTGAAAATGTGGACAGTAGATAGTGCTAGAGGGATTGAGTTAGAGAATTGCTGTGTTAATGATGAAACTGTACTCTTTATTCCAAATTTCACAACTTTCCAGCAAGTGGTTCTAAGGGCTGTCTTCTTTGAAAGCTTTGGAAATGAATGGTTTCATTTATAATCTCTAATGATCTAAAACCTGATATTGGTCACCTTGGCGCCCTTTACATCTTGCATTAAAGGATTAGAATCAGTTAAAGGATTGTTCAGCTGCATAAATGAGGTCATCCAGAACAGAGAACACAAATCCCATAACACCCGATGTACTTGTTACATCATTAGAAGAATGGCATCCATGCTTATATTAGTTTCTCTGTTTCATCCTTATCCCTAGGTCACCATAGTCAGCCAGATCCGTTACGTATTCAGTTAAGATGGTGGACCTGCTCCTAGTGACAACCACAACATACCTGAATACCAGCAGAGACCATAACAACTATGCAAGCCCTAGAGACCGATCCCATGTGAAGACCTTGTCGACACGACAGCCATTGGCACAGATCCTCAGCAAAGACCACAAGAACCAGACCCTATGGTCAGTTCGACTTCTCCCCACCATGCATTTGTAAAATTAGAAATGACTTTATAAATATGTATACTTTTATAGATATTTTGGAGCACCCAACTCCACCCCTACTCTATACCTACCACTTTTCAACTAATATACTTGTTCCAAGTTCAAATTGTACCATTTATCATGACTCACTGAAACATACCAAGTCGTGTAGATGTAATTTTAGATGTAAAATACCAAGCTTGCACTGATTATTCCCAGCCTATAAGTCAATGAATCACTATGTGGCAGGTATTCGATCTTAGATTTTCTGGGTTTTAGATTGGAGATTTGAGCCATGTTCTGTAGTGAAAATTTAACAACCTAGCATTGGATGGTGTCAGGTATGTTCGTATGTTATCTGAACGTGCTTCTCCCGAACTTTGTTAATAAAACATCATTTAGTCAATGCCCAGAGGAATGCTGTAATCAAAATCAAGTGAGAACCAACAAAATATTATTAACTGCTTACATTGTAGTCGATTTATGCTTTATTTCCTGTGAACTTTTTGTTTTCCTATGCCTTCTTTGCATAATGCAAAAAAAAAAAAAAAAAAAAAAACATTTAATTAAATGCTGGAGTTTGGCTTTCTTGCCAGATAATTTTGTCATTTAATACCTTAAGCAAGTTTAGTGTATTCTTTAGTCTATTCACAATATAAAATTCTCCTCATATTTTGATTGTTTAATTGAATCTGAAGTGTCATTAAATGCTGTGCAAATATCCTCTCCCGACATAACTTTTGGCCACTACTACAAATGGTTTAAGGGTAGGTTTAAGGGTAGGTAGCTAGGTTATGTGCTCAAACATGTCTAAATGGTGTAATGTAAATAAAATTATTGTGCTGTATACATTGAAAACCATACCCCAACATAAATGTCACAATGGTAAAATTATACCCCAATATATTGTTGTAGTGTTAGTTAAGTAAATATAAGTTTGAGATACAGTGTCGAACGTTTCTAAACTGATTTTTCTCTTCAATCATCATTCGTTAGGTACAAGAAAACCAGGAAGAAGATCGACACAGAGTCGACACAAATTTAATAGATGCTTTATGTTATCTTATATTTTACATAAACAAAACAACAATACTAATTTGTGACGAAGTGGATCTTTTGGGTCCTTTTTTATTACATGAACAAAAACTAGCCACAGCAAACAACTACATTTTACATCAAAACAAATAGCATGAGAAAAGGAGAAAATGTACACCTGAAAAAAAAAAAAACCCTGACGGCTGTATTTACAGGAGTGTTGTCCTTTCTCTCACCTATGTTACAGCTTTCTCCTGCTCATTTAGGCACTAATGTTTTCCTGCTAAAATAATTTTGGTCATATAAACTGTTTTAAGGATTTAATGATGGGTGTACATCATCTTGGTAAACAATTTCAGTCTAAACCTATTTCTAACCACAGTGTTACTACAGGTTTTGGCTCCATTTCACAGGTAGACAATTACATAAAGGTAAACAGAATGTTAGACAAGAAATCATCTTACAGTCAAGCCAATACTTTACAAAACTGTAGGTCTGCACAGGAAAAAGAAACTCCACAAGTTTGAATAGCTATACCAGTGATGAGATCTCTGTAAGATCTATTAAACTTTTGCATTGTATATAAGGTCAAGGTCAAATGTATGCTAACACTGTTAACTATATGTTCAATATAACCTAAAAATAAGAAATTGTATTCCTTTATACAATTTCAATAAAGCCAACATATCATACAAGTTGTGTATATTTTCTCTTGCTTCTGAAAAATTAATTTACTTAGGCAAATCTCTTTTGTCATACTGATGTCCCACAATTTACACTTTTATAGTTTTGGTCCTGACTTTATAGTTCAGTTTATGTTTATCTGTGTATTTGTGTATACAGTGTAAATGGCTGGTGCAATCTTTCATGTATGCTCTAATACAGTACTACACATACATTCTTGGAAAAATATATGCATTTTTGTCACAAATATGTAAAAAAGAGAAGTCTTAAGCACCACTGATGGTTCTGTTAAATACAAATAAATATTACATAACATCATTTAATGTCCTCGCATGGATTCTTTTTAGGCTAAATTTACATTATATAGGAAAGAAAAATAAAGAAGACTGCTTGTTACTCTCCATGTAAAATCAAAATTTGTGTGCCATAGATATTTTTTTGTGATCTGTTTTCTTTTTTGTACTTATTCATGTTTGGAAGTAACATTTGCATCTCACTCTCTTACACTTGTGATTTTTTTGGTCAAAAATAAATAAATAAATAATCAAATAAATAAATAAATGTGCAGATCACTGCAAAAATTTGAAAAGATGAAATGTAGACATTGGGCAGAGAAACTTTTTTCCTTAAAATCTCTCATTTAGTTTTAGTAAATAAGAGCAATGAGGATGAATGGAGCACTTTGTTAAAATCTGAAGATGTATGATCCTGGTGATATAATGAATACATAGGAGTTTCCAATCTTGCTCCTGGAGGGACCACCTTCCAGGAGAGTTTAGCTCTAGTCCTAATTAAACACAACTAAAACTTTAATCAAGGTCTTTAAGGTTATTGGAAACTTCCAACCAAGCAGGTGTGTTGGAGCTAAATGCTGCAGGAAAGTGGCCCCCCGGGAGCAGGATTGGACACCCCCGGTTATTTATCATTTATAATCTACTAATAAGCATATATTATAAATGAAAAAGCAGACATCCTATAGATGTACTAAAAAATATCACAACATATAAAATAATTCAAACAGAAATCAGAAAAAAAAAGGAATGGAACACTGATCTTACTGAACTTTCTTAGAGCAAAACAAGACAGGAACAATTAGTTTAATTGTTTCAGACAACAAAAGTACTTAAATATGTATAGCATTGGCTACATGCTGATTATTTCTCTTGCACTTTTTGTCATGCCAATAAAGCATAAAATTACTGAAAATAGTTTTTTCTATCAAAAACATTAGTCTTTTTCAGTGTTTTTGTTTGTTCCTGTGTTAAAACAAGACTTTTCAGCTACCTCTGATAAGAGAAGAGCAGGCCTAGCAAAGTTTTTTTCCTTCTAATTTTTATTTTTATAGTCAGTATATATTGCTGTCTTTTTCTGTCTTCCTGTTTTTAAACCATTTATCTTGTCATTGTTGTTTTCCATTAAATGCATGAGACACATGTTTTAACCTTCATATTGCTAGTGCAACAGCTCCAATGTTTTTTATGTATAATTCTCAGTCGTGGTCATCATCAGTTATTAATTGAACATCCCGTTGTACAACACTTAGGTACTCAAACTGTTTTTTTTTTTCTGTTTTTTTTTTTTCAGTTAAGTGTTTGGACCCAAGCTCAAGGGTAGATTGTTTGTACTGGAAATGTACCTAGACCTAAACTAGTCCGGTCTGCATGTGTATGTGTAGTGGATAGGGGTGGTATATTAATGGGGACTGGCCATTTGAAATGTAATAGTTACTGAAGTTGTGGTCTGTCATGTATGGTGCAGGCTGGTAGTAGCAGGTAACATTATTGGCATTAGGAATTATATTCTGCTCACCCAGGACTTTGAGTGCTAGAATGGTAATCATATTGAGAGTCTGACGGCGCTCATGCCCCATCAAGCACACGGTGCTCTCATTGACCACTCTCCGAAGTGTCATCAAGTAGTCATATTTGCTTTTCTCTTCTCCAATAAAATGGTTGCGCAGATATGATTCAATCTTGCGCTGCTGCTCGTTCACATCAGGGAAGTCAATAAAAAAACGTGAACACATGTAGCGCTCAAGTGTCTTAATTTCAGTTTCACAGGCAGGTTTAAAATCCCGGACAAGCAGATTACTGTACTTGAGCAGGCCTCCACCCCTGATCTCTTCAGGGTTGCGTGTTGCTATTAACCGGTAACGTAGGTGATCCATAGCCTGCTCAAAGTCGCCATACATGCTCTCAGCCATCACTGTAATGCAAGGCAACTCTTTAGAAGGGAGTACGGGCATGTTAATGTCTGAAGCTGATGGATCTGATATCTTGGAAACCACCGCCTCACTTACTGAGGACATTGACGTTTCTAACATATGTGACATTGATACTGCAGAGGGTTTCAAAACCTGTGAAAGTACTTCAGATGGTTCTAGAACTTCGAGGAATACTTCAGAGGGCTCCATGAGATCCAGAGATATAGCTGATGGTTCTAAAAGAGGTTCTGAGGTTCTAGGAGTCTCTGTTGCTGTTGAGGATATGGAAGGTTCTAGTGACTTTAAACAATGTGGTCCTGATACAGTGAGGCTTTGAACCTCTGGTAAAGAAACAAGTGGTTCTAATACATGTGATAATAGTTCTGGAGATTCTTTAGTCTGTGGACTTGGCACAAGAAGTTCCAGAGTCTGCAGAGTGGACACGGGGTAGTTGTGAACTTGAGGTGATACAACATGTTCAGAACACAAAGAATTGGTCCCTGCCACTTGTGAATCAACAGTATGGTCTGCAGACAGTGGTTTCAATATCTGAGAGGCACAATTTGTTGCCTTAGAGTTCAACTTAGCGACTGAGGGTGAAGTAAAACATTTTGGTGATGTGGGGTCATCAACTTGGGCACATGACTCATTGTCTTCCTTTTTGGGAGAGGCTGAGTTGAGGTGATAACTGTCATTTGCCTGAAGTAAAGGCTCAGAATTCACATTAATGAGAGGTACCATTGCCTGACACTGTGCTGTCTGAACACTTTCGGTAAAAGGCTGGTTTATCCTGTTTTGATCTTTGGGGAGATTACTGGGATTGGATGAAGGAATGACTATATTGACATGTGTAGCTTCACCAGTTTCTGGTTCTGAGCTTTGCACTCGACTTTGAAGGCTTTCCTCTGGTGATAGACTCGTGTAAAGTGTCTCTTTTGAATGCACACCACTCTCTGGAGATAGACTCATGTAAAGTGTCTCTTCTGAATGCATACCACTCTCTGGAGCAGCAACAGTAAAAGCTCCAGTACAAGTGGTCAGTTCTTTTGATTCTTTAGAGTCTTTTTCTGATGAACTGGATAATTCAAAGCTTTTTGTGGTAAGACCTGACAATTTAACCTGCATAGGTAATGATTCATTTGGGCAAGCTTTAGGTGGAGGCAAAATCTGACAAGTATTAACATCCAAATTATTTGACACTGATTTTTCTGGTGAACATGGCACAGGAGTTATCTTTTTGGACATTTTCCGAGGAGGTTTGGGTGAGGAATGCTTGAGAACAACCATTTGTGAATTTTGGCTGTTTTTCTTGGCAGGGGGTGGCAGAGGATACTCAGCATATGATTCTAGTGCTGCTTGTGTAAGAAATGTAATGGGAGCAGGTTGGAATGGGCATCGCTCACCAAAGGTCCCTTTTGTTGAAAGACAAGAGAAGTCAGCATGTACCATTTCAAGCCATGGTTTGGAATTAACTGCCTCTATGTCTAACATGTCAGAATTAATTTCACTAATATGTGTTTTAACTGGGGGATTTGTTTCCTTAACAGACATGGTTTTTACTACTACCAGTTCATTTCCCCCTCCTGAGTCAATACCTATTTCGTTTGTATTTACCTCTAGCAGTGTCTCTGTATGCAAAGACACATTTTCATGAAGTTCATTCTTTTCCTCCACATGCACTGTTCCAGGGTGCTCTGATACTTGCTCCATAGGTACAGGCATAGTTGTAGTTTCAACCATCTCTTTTTCAACATCTTTGTCTATTTCACAAGTTGGTTCTCTTTCTGAATATTTAGACTGTTCTTTCTGACTGATTTTACAATAACACTGAGAGTCATAGAAAGTCTGCATGTCTTCGGTTTTGGAGCACATGTCAGTGTCGCTTTTCTGGTGATGGCTTATGTCACAAGAGCTGAGGAATGGTTCGTCCATTAGGGCTGACTGAATCCCTTTTGTTTGAGCTGAAGAAGAGTCCTGGCCCTCTTGCCCTTCTTCAAACTTCCTCCTTTCAGCATCCAAATAAGATTGTAGCATGCTGTCCAGGATGATCTGAAAGGAGTCCACACTGAATTCAAATTGTCGTCGTAGAGAGTTGACAAACTTGAGCTCTACGTTCTTCCCGCTATTATTTGAGAGGGAGATAAGGCTCCAACGGTCATGCTCAGTGAACACCTTGACCATTTTTTGTACATATGCCTCTTTCATGGTGAGAGCTGTTATTTTATCTTTGTTGACTCCTTTAGGTAGAAAGTCAAGCAGACAGCCCAAAACCACCTCCTTAATAATCTGGAAGTCCTCCGGTTTGGGGAGCTCCACACCAAAGATGATATCCAAATCTTTATAGCTGGTGCCGTTTTCTTTGACCAGCACATGACTGGCTGTAGAGCCATTGAGACGGACATCCCTCACCTTGATTTTCTTCAAAATCAGTCTGTCTCTGACCACATGGATTATGTCTTTAGGCTTGATTTCAAGAGTTGGGAAATTGCCCCTGCCATGAATGGGAATGACCTCTGTAAGAACTTGGTCCAAAGTCTCCACCTGCTCTTGTGTCAGTTTGTGAAAACGGCGGTCATCTTCCATCTCTATCACATTCACTAGATCTGGAAAAAATACAGATAGAGATAAAATTGATTATAGATGTGCAGCACATATTACATTCTAGTTATTTTTAATTAAGTGCGATATAGTGGCCAAACTTGCCAGCAGTTGTCGAATTAGATTTTTAAGCTAAATTAAAATGTTTTAATTTACAAAAAAACAAAAAACATATCATGCATGTTGGTGCACATCTAGTGTATAAATACATAATTTAATTAGCCCAATATTAGTACTATTAAACTAGGTGTTAAACTACCGTTAGCAAACTGCAGAACGCTTCAAGTTTTCAACGCTTTTTTTCACGGTTTTGTTTTTCTGGTAAACTTTGTCATTCCATATGACAAAATCTGGCACCAAAATTTGTTGAATAGGGAGCAAGACGCTGGATCATTCGCTGACATTATGGGAATTAGGGGATTAGCACTGGCTACTGAGACAGCATCTCCCAGATTTCTATAAAAAAAAGGGAACAACCTGCAAAGCAAAGAGGGAGTTTGGCTAAGCTGCAAAGCATCTTGTTCCCTATTCATGGAACCAGGGTTCTCTTACGAGAGGTTCTCTCGTATTGCATAAGTTAGCTTACGCTACGGGAAAGATTCATCTTCTCGAGATATTGAAGCCAAAAATTATCCTTAATTTTGTATATATTGTCAACGCAGTTGCAGCAGCTAGCAGACCTTGAGCGGGCATTCTAGCGCTCATAGGCTGCCCTGCGGGAACTGCACAGCCTACCAATGAGCCCGGCGTGACGTCACGTCCAATCAAGGGCACTCGCGCCCTCGCCGCGTCCTAGCCTGCCAGAATGGGCGTGGCTTAGCGTATATAAGCGGGGCTCGGAGGCTGATTCTCTGATTTTCATCTCTTCAGCGAAGCTCTTCGCATCGCTGGATCTTGAGGAAGCCGCCGCTGCCGTCGAGCAAGCGACAAGCAAGCCGAGGACAGTGCCTGAGGAAGCCGGCCGCCTTCGCCACCTTCAGCCTTCCGAAGCAAGCTACGCTATCCGGCGTCGTATCCTTTTATTGCAACAGAGCATCTAAAAGAGCCGAGCGTCTTTTTAAAGATGCCTCGTTCTATTTACGGCTCGTGCAGAGCCCCTCTCAGCGTCGGAGACCGCCACGTGATCTGCGCTCTCTGCCTGGGACAGAAACATGCTGCTCTTGCCCTCTCTTCGGGAGGATGTGTGCACTGTGAGGACCTTCCGATGTCGACCCTGCGGGCTCGACTCGAAGCCTTCAAAAACAAAGCTTTCTCTCCGCCCTTTGATGCACCGCGCAGAAAGAAAAAGCGCCGTTCCCAAAGGCAGCAGGACCCTGCCGCCGCCACGACGCGCTCACCGGAGTCCCTCCCTCGAGCCTCGCCGAAGCCATCTCCGCCTCTTCTCTCTGACGCACAGCCGCCGGCCAGGAGACCGCACCCAACAGGCTTGATGGCTGCTTCCTAAGCCACCGCCGTAAAGCGCCCGCTTCCAGGCCCGCGCCCTTCCTCCCTGAGCTGCACGCGGAACTGGCTAAGTCGTGGAACGCCCCTTTCTCCGTGAGGCTTCATTCCTCTGTCTCTGCGTCGCTCTCCCAGGTGGATGGCGCCGCCGAGAAGGGATACAGCTCCATCCCCAAGGTTGAGGAAGCCGTGGCAACGGACCTTTGCCCGCCGTCCGCGAGATGGGGCTCAAAGTCTGCCCTGCCATCAAAGGCCTGCAGGACCACGTCTGCTCTGATCGGTCGCGCATACGCCGCCGCTGGACAAGCAGCGGATCCTCCAATCCTCCAAGCTGATCTCCTCCGCGAGTGGGATGAGAAGGGCCGGGACCCATCTGCTGTTACGGACCTGAGAAGCGCAACGGATCTTGCCCTTCGCGCTACCAAATCCGCAGCACAGGCCCTGGGGAGATGTATGGCCTCGTTGACCGTGTCTGAGAGGCACCTCTGGCTGATGCTGGCCGACATGAGAGATTCTGAGCGATCCGTCTTCCTCGACACCCCTCTCTCTCCTTCCGGGCTGTTCGGCCCAGCAGTGAATGGTATCGTCGACCGCTTTTCTGAGGTTCAGAAAACGTCTCAGGCCATGAATCTGTTCCTGCCTCGTCACGCTAGCTCCGCTGCAGGTCGCTCACGTGATCAGCCGCCTGCACGAGCCGCCACACAGCGCCCAGCTCAGCCCAGACAGTCTTCACAGCGACAGGGCGGCCGCCCTAGATCGCGCTCGGCTAACCGAAACAGGCCGCACCCCCCACGGGGGCCCCGGCCGAAGATCGCGCTGAAGCCCGAGCACACGAAGCCCTCCTAGCACCATCAGGAGTGAAAAGACGGTTATGTCTCGCCGCGGCCGGACCACCGTCAAAACTTTATGGCCTGTCAGTCCCCTCATCTAAAGCTACTGCAGTGGATCATTTGGCAGTCAACGAGTCGGTTACACAACCCGCTCGCCTGCACACAAATGCCACGCTTACATGCCCACACGCCTCACAAGGCGCCGCTCGCGCATCACATTGTGATCAAAAAGCTCTCCCCATTCACAGTAATCGGGAAGCCACATTTAAAACAGTTCAGTCTCTCGAGCCCGCACAGCGCGGCGACCAGAGCCCGGAGTCCATTCTACCCTTAGCTGCGCACATAAAAGCATGGGAAAACATCCCAGGGGTATCGAAATGGGTGCTAAGCACTATAAAGCAGGGTTATACGTTACAGTTCGCTCGCCGTCCTCCTCGATTTCGAGAACGGACCGCGACGACAGTGAAAGCAGAGGTAGCACACCAACTTCGCTCAGAAATAACAAAGCTGCTGTGCAAGGGGGCTATAGAACCGGTACCCGCCTTCTCTGAGCGAGTCAGGCTTTTACAGCCGTTATTTTCTCGTGCCCAAGAAGGACGGGGGACTCAGACCCATACTGGATCTGAGGCTCATGAACAAACCTCTTATGAGAAGACCGTTCAAAATGCTTACAACCAGACAACTCCTCGCGCACATTCGCCAGGGGGACTGGTTTATATCTCTCGATCTGAAAGATGCCTATTTCCAGATTCAGATAATACCCCGTCACAGGCCATTCTTGAGATTCGCCTTCGACGATCGGGTTTATCAATACACAGTCCTGCCGTTCGGCCTGTCCTCAGCACCCCGTACATTCACAAAGTGCATGGACGCGGCTCTCGCCCCCTTGAGATCTCAGGGCATGCGAATTTTGAACTATCTGGACGATTGGTTGATTATGGCGCAGTCAGAGACAGAACTGATATCTCAAAGAACTGCGCTCCTCAGCCATCTGAAATGCCTGGGTCTCACGGTCAACTGGACCAAGAGCTCATTACTGCCCAGTCAGTCAATATCCTTTTTAGGAATAGAACTGGACTCTGTGAAAATGACGGCTCGCCTGTCTACACAGCGCGCGCGCTGTATTTGGCAGCTGGCCATGTCATTCAAGACGGGCAGCGTTTTCCCTCTGAAAAAATTCCAGAGGATGCTAGGCTTGATGGCTTCAGCCTCTATGGTACTCCGGCTGGGTTTACTTCGTATGCGCCCGCTACAGCGTTGGCTGGCCGCGCGTGTGTCGCGCCGAGCTTGGAGGTCGGGTCGCGAGCAGATCAGAGTGACTCAGAGCTGTGTCACAGCTCTGTAGCCCTGGTCAGCGGCCGACTGGTACCAGAGGGGAGTGACTATGGGGGCAGTCTCTTTCAGGAAGGTCATCTCGACGGACGCATCCCACTCAGGTTGGGGCGCCACCCTCGAGGGTAGACCAGTCTTCGGACTGTGGTCATACCGAAAAAAAACCCTCCACATAAACTGTCTGGAAATGATAGCGGTCGAGAAGGCGCTGAATCGCTTCCTCCCGTTCATTCAGGGCCACCATGTTCTAGTCCACTCGGACAACATGTCGGTGGTGTCCTATATAAATTGCCAGGGCGGCGTCAGATCCAGGAACCTCTGCAATCTGACGGAACGCCTCCTCGTTTGGTCTCAGCACCATCTGCGCTCACTGAGAGCCGCACATGTGCCGGGTCAACTGAACGATGGCCCAGACAGACTGTCCAGGGACAACGTTCCCCTGGGGGAGTGGTCACTGCACCCCCAAACAGTCCAGTTATTATGGTGCCTTTTTGGCAAAGCGGAAGTCGACCTTTTTGCGTCACGAGACAACGCTAATTGCCCAATGTTCTTTTCGAAGGACAGGGACGCGCTCGCCCGGATGTGGCCCAGCCGCCCGCTATATGCTTTTCCCCCGGTATCTCTGTTACCACAGGTGATCAAGAGAATTAGGGAAACGCGCCATTCAGTGCTCCTCATAGCCCCGCGATGGGAAAACCAGACGTGGTTCCCAGAGCTGATGCGGCTGTCACAGACAGCCCCATGGCCTGTCCCGCTGAGAGCAGACCTTCTC
Organism: Tiaroga cobitis; assembly: GCA_030578255.1. NCBI lineage: Eukaryota > Metazoa > Chordata > Actinopteri > Cypriniformes > Leuciscidae > Tiaroga > Tiaroga cobitis. The sequence continues at coordinate 44,130,754 of CM060604.1, read as the reverse complement.
TCTCAGGCGCGCGGCTCGATCTGGCATCCCCACCCGGAGCGCTGGTCGCTACACGCGTGGGTGATCAACGGGTATCCCTGCCAGACGCAGTAATGAGCACGATCGTGCAGTCTAGAGCACCTTCTACCAGAAGGCTCTACGCATCCAAATGGTCTGTGTTCTGCAAATGGTGCACAAATAAAAACCTCGATCCGCGAACATGTGGGGTCACGCGGGTGCTCAGTTTTCTCCAAGAGCTGCTGGACAGGGGCAGGTCCCCCTCCACGCTCAAAGTCTATGTGGCAGCTGTCGCAGCATTCTCCGAATCAATGCACGGCCAGTCAATAGGCAGAAACGAGCTTGTCATCCGCTTCCTTAGAGGAGCCAGAAGGATGAACCCCCCGCGCCCCCCCTCGGTTCCTATGTGGGACCTTTCATTGGTCCTAGAGGCCCTGAAAGCATCCCCTTTTGAACCGCTGGACACAGCGGACCTAAAATACCTGTCGCTTAAAGCTGTTTTTCTGATCGCACTCTCAACAGTCAAACGCGTGGGGGACTTACACGCGATATCTGTAAGCGCGCCGTGTCTGTAGTTTGGCTCGAATGACTCTAAAGTCATCCTAAAGCCTAGACATGGTTATGTTCCCAAAGTGGTTGGCACCCCATTCAGAGCACAGGTCATTTCCCTATCGGCTCTGCCAGCATTCGATAGCGAAAGCGATGTTAATCTCCTCTGCCCAGTCAGAGCTCTGAGATTGTACATTACGCGCTCCGCCCCGTTCAGGCGCTCCGAGCAGCTGTTTGTTTCGTTCGGTGGGCGCACTAAAGGTCTCGCCTCCTCGAAACAGAGCCTGTCCAGATGGATAGTGGACGCAATCGCGGCCGCTTACGCGGCGAAAGGGTTGCAGTGCCCTCTGGGCATCAGGGCGCACTCCACTAAAGGCGTGGCCTCGTCGTGGGCATGGTCAAGCTGAATTTCCATTCAAGACATATGTGTGGCGGCGGGCTGGTCCTCACCCTCCACCTTTGTCAGGTTTTACAACCTAGAAGTTCCCGCCCTGCAGGCTAAATTACTGTCTGTTTAAGTGAGAGGCTAGCCATGCCCAGATCCTATCATGCGCAGGCTACCCTCACGTGAATTCAGCTCTTCTGGTTGAGCTGCACTGTTTCAGGTTATGTGCTGTATATGCTAAGTACAACGGCCTCACATGGCCGCTCTGTATTGCCTGTCAGTGCTTGTTTACACGCGCTTTACAGTTATGGTACTCGCGCTTCCTTGCGCTTATGTACAATGCGTTGGTTCCCACTCTCTATGTTCACAGAAACTCTGTGACTCATGGGATGGATGCGGGCGCGCACGGCGTGGACAATGGGTTCCCGTAGCGTAAGCTAACTTACGCAATATGAGAGAACCTCTCGTAAGAGAACGATACTGGTTACTAGCGTAACCTCGGTTCTCTCTAGAAGAGGGAACGAGTATTGCGTAAGCTGCCGTGCTAAACGCCACAAGCGCTTTTTCGCTTCAGTCGATGAAAACCAGAGAATCAGCCTCCGAGCCCCGCTTATATACGCTAAGCCACGTCCATTCTGGCGGGCTAGGACGCGGCGATTGGACGTGACGTCACGCCGGGCTCACTGGTAGGCTGTGCAGTTCCCGCAGGGCAGCCTATGAGCGCTAGAATGCCCGCTCAAGGTCTGCTAGCTGCTGCAACTGCGTTGACAATATATACAAAATTAAGGATAATTTTTGGCTTCAATATCTCGAGAAGATGAATCTTTCCCGTAGCGTAAGCTAACTTACGCAATACTCGTTCCCTCTTCTAGAGAGAACTGAGGTTACGTTAGTAACCAGTTTCGTTTCGTTTGTATCTGAGACTTTCCCTTTCATAGATTCACTTGAAAGCTTTGTCAGTAGCTGACACAATTGAAACTGTATATCATCACACCACACTACTGAAAAGCTGCAAATTTATCAGCCAGTGAGAAAGACAAAAAAAACATTTATTTATTGAGTTGCAAAATTTGGTAAAAATTATAATGGGTCTCATTCACTAAGCATACGTACACACAAATCTGTGCGTGAAATGTGCGTAAGAATGATTTTAAGAACAAATCACAATTCATGAATAATTTCATAATAAAATGTATTCTAAATTTATGAAAAAATATAGGAACAACTGAAACCACATGTAAAGGAACTTACTCTGTACAGCCTTATAATGGTGTTAAGTTATATTTCATCGTAACACGATTATAATTATATTGAAGTATGTTGCATTAATTGTATTATATAATCCTTATATACAATTATATAATAAAATTACTAAACAATACAATTTAATTTCATCGTAAATACGTTCCATCATATACAGTTAAAGGGTTAGTTCACCCAAAAATGAAAATTACCCCATGATTTACTGACCCTCAAGTCATCCCAGGTGTATTTGACATTCTTCTTTCAGATGAATACAATCGGAGTTATATTAAAAGATGTCCTGGCTCTTCCAAGCTTTATAATGGCAGTAAATGGCCATTTGTGTTTTAAAGTCCATCGAAGTGCATACATCCATCATAAAAGTAATCAACACAGCTCTGTTGTGGTTAATAAAGGCCTTCTGAAGTGAATCGTTGTGTTTGTGTAAAAAAAATATCCATATTTAAAACTTTATCAACTAAAATAACTAGCTTCCGGCAGACGGCCATATGCATCGATTTACGGTGGAAGACTAAACCCTGACCCGACGCACAACGTAATGACGAACTCAGAAGTGCAGAGGATAGACCAAAACAAAACACCAGTCACGAATTAGAAGTCTTAAAACGACAATTTCTAAACTTCTAACCTCACGATACTCCTACAGCCTACGTCATACATGCGTCACTGGTTACTCTTGAAGAGGGCGAGAGCGTGGCTGCAAACAGCGGGAAGTTTGACGAGAGTGCCGAAAGGCTGTGCGGAAAGCCCTTATAAGGAGATGGTTTGGGCGTGTTTTATGCAAATAACTCATTTAGAATACTCCAAATTCACTGACATCAGAACGATGTTAAGAACAAATTCATGAGTGTACGAACGTGTTGTGAATTAGGTAAAGATTTTTCATGAGAAGTGCGTACAAATACAAAATAATCCACGTTATTATTAGTGAATGAGACCCATTGTGATTACGCAAAATGATATACATTAAATGTTGTATGTTGGATCAAATTGTATGTTGGATCAAATTGTTGCATGGCTTGGCTATTAGCTATCTGTGCAATCTGCTTCTCCCCTACATCCTGACCCAATCACTTCGGTCATCTGAATCTGGCCTTCTCTCTGTTCCTCTCTGTCGCCTCTCTTCTATGGGAGGTAGATCATTTAGAGTTATTGCACCCAAACTCTGGAATTCCATCCCCCGGTCACTCTCCTGTACTATAAAAAAAAAAAAAATGATTATATGCTGCTGTGTGTTACCCCCTGAATTCTGAAATAGATCTGTCATGACAGTAACAGTTACTCACTATCACTTCGTCTTTAGTGACTTTTCCTTCAAAATAAAAGTACAAGAACGTTTTTGCAGCAATGTTTTATTTTGAGATGAATTGAGAGCTTTTAATTTGAAAAGTTCTGAAAGACTTTCAAAAGAGTCTGTGGATCGCTTCGTTGCAGATAAGAGACGGCTTTGCATTCACAAAACTAGCTAGGATGAACGCAGTCTTTCCATTCTTCTTTGTATGCCCTATTTTCACTGTCAACTTTCCTCTTTAGACTCTTTGATAGTGCCCTTTGATAGTGCCATTTTCTCTCACCTGCTAGCTTAAATGTTAACATCACTCTGCACAGGACTTAATAGCGTACCTCCAGCGCGCAAACAATTAAAAATGCAGTTTAGTACGTGAGGATGCCAAGGAATAATTCTGAGTGTAAAAGTAGACTTCGTCAAATAATTATTACAATAAGTTAGGCTCCATTGTGTAACAAGCTAATTAAAATGATACACATTTATTATTCACAATATGGAAAGAGGAAATAAAACATAGTTTGTTAAGAGCATGACTCATGGGCTTATTCAAGTTATCTTTTATTTTTTTATATATTTTTTATCCATTCCGCATCTCCAACATATGTGTGATTTAGCGAGGTGTTGCAAGCTGGTGAATGAAGATACTTGCCAGGTTACGTGTCACTACAGCTTTATTAATTTATCCAGTGTAAAACCCAGACACCGCCACACAAATGTGGCTTTTTGTTAATGACTGTCCTACTACAGGATAACACAGAGTAACAGCTCACTACCAGTTACAAAAGACACTGTAACAGTCTGTCACAGGCAATTCTAGTTGCATTTTTCATCAATTAATTTCTTAAATTATCCTTTGACTATGTGGAGACTCTCCTTATATTAATGCATAATGATGCATTTAAAAGTTAATGGCCAAACGTTAATTTAATTTAAAAGTCAAATTTAATTTATAAAAGTCTACATTGTTGTTGCAGATGAAATATATCACGGATAGCATTAAATAAATATTTTTATCAGGTTAAACTTTGATTAGTATTCACTTAAACCTTTATCTAAACCTCTCACTGTCGGTCGCGCACATCCGCCATGTTTTGTAGTTTTCTGAACACTTATCTCGTCTTTGTAGTTCTGAACTGGATCCTTACTCCAAAGCGCAATGGGTTGTGGGTAATATTAGACTTTATAGTGTACATGGATCCACTCTTCGAAAATCTACCGGAAATAGTAGATCATTCTGGGACTTTTGACATACTCTTTTCAAAATACGGGACACACTTATTCTAATCTCACATACTATTAGGATAAATAGGATGGACATTGGGACGCAGGACAGGTGTAAACGGGTATGTGTCTCTCTCATTCACTTGTGATCTGATCGACCAAAACATCTCGGGTTAGAACACTGCGTCGGAACGCCACTTCGGGGAACGCCCTTAGCGTAACGCGTCTGAAGTATGAATTAAACTAATCAAATCCTGATTGGTGCTGCGTCATGATGTAACGTGTGACGGCATACACGGAAGCTACAAAGGGACGCCGGCACACAACAGAGTTAGCTTCTGCGATGTAGCAAGTCGCTCCCAGGTAGGGGGAGGCGTGGCAAAGGGACGTAGTGTCTCATTCCCTTCTCAGGGAACAAGGGTTACAGTCGTAACCCGAGATATTCCTTTTCGAGGGAACTCGCACTGCGTCGGAACAACACTTTGGGGAATGAATACCCACTATGCCACAACGAACCCCGCCTGTCCTAGTGTGAAGCTGTCACAGGCACAATAGGACGAGAGCACTCGTGCACCCGGGAAGAAGGGAGGTCCGGACTAAAAAATCCAGGCGGATCACACTTCCTGGATAGGGGCCCCTGAGAGGAGGGCTCTAGAGCAGGGGTTTTCAAACTGTGGGTCGCAGATTGGGAAGAGGTGGGTCGCGCAATCACTATATTGGCTGCAGCTGAATTCACGTTTCATGAGTGACACATAAAAACAGGTTGCACGATGAACCAACGTTAAATAGAAATCGCTATTTCTTTAAAGTTAGATAAATATGTCAGTACTGTGTTTCATGAAGCGTGCACGCGACTTGTGATAACAATTTTCACCGTCTTAAAGCGGCTGCGGTTCACTAAGCAGTTTGGTGCGCATTAATCCAATCACTGCACTGCATTCTGCATGAGATCGCATTACACCGAAGAATTCAAATGTCACGAAGGCTGATTCAGCTCTGGGCTGCGTTTCCCAGAAGCATCGTGAGCTAAGTTGATTGTAGAGACCATTGGTGGCAATGCTTTTGGGAAACGCATTAATCTCTGTCGTCTGTTCAACACAGCGCTGTTGTCTTTCAGAAATATGGTCGTCGTAAGAGTGAGTTGTTTTGTGTTTCCTCGCATGCATTTTGATACCTACCAACGCATAAGGAAAATATATATGTAAAAACTAAAAAGTATTTAAAATGTATACACTCGAGCACGAACGCGTTTTCTACACTGAACAACGCAATGAGTTTAACAACACTCGCAGCATAAATATTTGTAGGCCTATTGAAATTCTAGGTCCTGGGCATACTGTCAAATAAAATTATTTTTTTTATATTCTGATTTTTTGTCATATCAAACCTTTGGTTAAGATTCAGCTTACTTAATTTCTTTCATTTCTTTAAATTTGTTTTGCCATGTTTGGGTAAATCAGTTGAGGCAGCGGACAAAAACTAATCAGTATTCTTCACATTATTTCAACAGCCATTAGGCTACTATTGTAATTCTCAAACTTTTTGATAATGTACCATAATTTTGTATTGCAATTAAACTTATATGTCATACTATGACAAGGAAAAAACTGCTCTAAAGAGAACTAACGCCTCCCACCCCACATTCATTCTTTAAAATTATTTTGGTGGGTCTTGAGATAGATTATTCTTGTCTACGTAGGTCCTGGAATGGAAAAGTTTGGGAACCCCAGCTCTAGAGGACGCCATACCTCTGGTTGAGTGAGCCCTCACGGCCAAAGGTGAAGGAAAATTGCGCACCTGATAGGCCAGGGAAATAGTCTGAACTATTCAGTACTATCCAGCCGGGAGCCCCTTCTTGGGTACCCCGAAACACACCAGCAACTAGTCCGACTTCCGCCATTGAGAAGACCTCTGAACATATATATATAGAGCTCTGACAGGGCGGAGCAGATGAAGTCTCTCATGTTCCGCCGTCATGTGAGGTGGAGGATGAAAAGCCTGGAGAACCGTTGGACGTGCCGTATTAGAAGGCACCTTAGCCAGGCCTGGGATGCAAGAAAGCCTTAACTCTTCCAGGAGCAAACTCCAGGCAATCGGGAGATATAGAGAGAGCCTGAAGATCTCCTACTCTTTTAAGAGAAGTGATTGCTAAGAGAAAAACTACCTTGAGTGAAAGGTTCTTGGCCTCAGCCGACTCTAAAGGTTCGAAGGGGGCCTCGACCAGCCCTTCGAGAACCACTGCCAGATCCCATGTGGGAACTCTGATCCGAGTCACAGGTCTCATCCTCCAAGCCCCACGGAGGAATCGTACGACCAACTGATGTCTTCCCAAAGGGCCATCACCCAGAGGAGTGTGGAAAGCCGCAATGGCAGCCACATACACCTTGAGTGTGGACGGGGTAAGTCCAGCAGAGAAGCGATTGTTAAGATGTCCTCAAAACAGCTTCTGAAGACTAAAATGACAAATGGGACACCCTACGGTCTCAAGGACTTAAAGGGATAGTTCACCCAAAAATGAAAATTAGCCCATGATTTACTCACCCTGAAGCCATCCTAGGTGTATATGACATTCTTCTTTCAGACGAAATCAATCGGAGTTATATTAAAAAATGACCTGTCTCCTCCAAGCTTTATAATGCGTCATTCTGAAACGCGACAGAAAATGAACTGTAACTCAGCGAATGAGACATATGTCTTTACAAAGCTTGAAGTCTCTTTCTTCAAATTATGCAAGTTATATCAAAAACAAATATTCTCTGTTTAAGTAATCTGTATGGAAGCAACGACATGTACAGTTTCTCAAACGCTTCCTCATTAACTCTGTGACCACACCCACGTGCGCACAAGCGATTGACATGCAAATTGTCCACGTGAAGAAACGCAGAACTGTAAACGCCCTATCACCTCAAAACAAAAAATCTGAGACTTCAGTAACGTACTTCTCTGCTTTTCACGTTGTGTTTGTGCTGTGCTGTTTACAATACCTTAGAAGATTGTGATTTGAAGATGAGAAAGATTTTTAAGGTAAGACATATCCACTCATAATAGTAAGCATGTAAAGTATTATATAAACTTTATATTAGGGGTGTAACGGTTCACAAAATTAACGGTTCGGTTCGATACGATACAGTGGTGTCACGGTTCGGTACGTTTTCGGTACAGCAAAAAGAAAGAAATGCCAGAGAAATTCCCTATTTATTAAAAGAAAAAATATTTTGTAAAGTTTTCCTACATATTATAAATGGGGGTAATCTTTGAAGGATGAACAAATGTTTTGGTCATCACATTAAAAATAACATTTAAATATAATAATATTTGAGTTTTGAAGTTCTGGAAAAAGATGTGTGACTTCTTCAAAGCATTTTACTATTTCTGCCAAACTTCCATGGTTACAAGTTAGTGTTATTACATTAAATCCATGGTGAATGTTGCTGATCTGTGGACTTGCGGCCTATAACTAGTTCATTCATGGCACAATGTTTCTCCTGGTTTGCACGTCAGCGCTGTTTGATCCGTTAATAACAGAGAAATGTGAATGTTTCTCACTAGATCTTGCAGCGATGTTATTACTTCAGTGGCGAATTCAAATGCTTTGTTTACTGGATCTCTTAGCGCTGTATATAACAGTGTCTCTTGATCAAGATCGGCTCGCGCTGCACGGTTCAATACGAATACGTGTATCGTTACACCCCTACTTTACATTGTAGCAAGTAGTCAAACTGGTGCCAGACTAAAATGTACGTTATGAATAGGGCTGGGTACCGAGTTCGGTACTTTTTAGGTACCGACCGAATTGCCTCGGTACTACCGAGTATCGAAACATGTCTTGTTTTTCGGTACCAAATTTCGGTACCTAAGTGGTTAATCTCGTCAACGTCAGTGAAACATGCATGCAGCATGATTGGCTGTGGAGGAAAAACACTAGTTTACGCGGCTGCCCAGAGACTTGGCTTGTCGCATGTGAGGCTGTAGTGTGTGTGTGTGTGTGTGTGTGTGTGTGTTTGCCAGAAGCACGCGATGCAATATTTTCGACAAGATAATTGCTGCCAAGACCGGTAACACGGTAAATCTGATAAGGCAAAGCGGTGTGTCATACAAAGCGCACCGAACGCGAATAGAGCGTCAAATAGGCGTCTATCGCGTCTAGTTAGACGCTTCAATCTTCCGCTCGAGTTCAAAACGCGTCGCCCAATTCGCATCATTCGCGACGCCCGGCGCGAATGATGCGTCTATCCCCGTCTTTGACTTTGTATCTAATCTACTAGCGCAAATAATTAAATTCGCGTTCGGTGTGAACAGTGAACACACCATTAGTAAACACTTGTTAATTAATAAACAATTAAAATATCTCCTTGCTGTTGTTTCCCGACACATCCATAATCATTAGGCTACTTTTGCCAGTGCTTTGCGGCAAGCTTGATGTGTGCGGAGCGCGAGGCATATATCCCGCCCCCCAGTAGCCTATATTTAATTTAATTCACATTTATTTGTATAGCATTTTTCACAATACATATCGTTTCAAAGCAGCTTTACAGAAAATGAATGTGTCTAAATTACAATTTAGAGTGATCTGTTATCAGAGGTGACAGTGTAATGCATTTCTATTAATTTTCATTCAATTTCATTGTTAAACAATGCATTAAGTTAAGGAAGAAACAATGAGCTCATTGAAGTAAAGAATACATGTTAAATGATTAGGAAACATAGAAAACTTCAGCATTGGTGCTTTTTTACATACTCAAAATATGAGTGTAAAAAAAGTCAACAAACTGAACAAAAAAAATAAAAATTAGGTAATGTTATATTGTTAAACAAAATTGGTATCGAAAAAAGTATCGTTCAGGAACCGGTATCGAAGTCAAGGTATCGGTATCGGTATCGGTATCGAACATTTTGTTACGATACCCAGCCCTAGTTATGAAATGAGATTGAAGTAAAAACATGAAGCCTAATGCTAAATTTATATACATGCACACAAGGATGTTCTTATGTTCGATAATAAAACACAGCATGATAAAAGTAGGCTAGTATGAGTGTTTACTCTAATACGGTGAATATTATAATGTTTAGACCCGTGTTTACTGATAAATATTGTGTTTGTGGATATCTGCTCAAACGAAGATATGTATAATGTGGTAACAATAATGTTTCATAGTTTGGAGCGGCTCAATCGCTTCAGCAAATGTTCTCCGCACGTGCTGTGAGTTTGAGTCACTCGTGCTGTGCGTTTGAAAAGCAAAACGTTGGTACACTTTCTTTGCCTGTTCAATGTTCATGGTACAAGACAGATTTTGTGGCATTTGTGTCCCTCCTGGCCAGACGTCGGATTTTACTGCATTGGAAATCATCGGTTCCACCAACTCACTCCTTGTGGATTAGAGACGTTTTTCAGTTTATTAAACTGGAAAAAAATCAGATACTCACTGAGGGGCTCTTTCAAGAACTTTTACAAAATGTGGGGTTCTCTCCTTGCATATATGGAAACATACACTACCTGCATACTGGGAAATAGTTAATAATTGTATTCTCTACTAGTGTTCTACTGCTCCTGTAATAACACTTATAATTTAATAATGTGGTCAAACATTTACCACTATAATTGGCTGGCACGTTGTTGTTGTTTTTTTTTTCTTGGGGTGGGGGGTGGTTGAGGGGTAATTTTTGCATAATTGGTACTTTATTAGGTATATTTGTACATTCTTATTTGGGGTCAACAATTGTTCCCTTTATATTAGGTAGGTCCTGGATCCCTATCTTCTGATCCTGCCCCCTTTTTTTTCTCCTACATATGTTAAATTGTACAACTTTGTTATGGAATGTTGTAATATGTGGAGAAACCTATAAATAAAGTGAGAAAAAAAAAAGAAAAGCAAAACGTGCCAAATATTAGGCTTCATGTTTTTACTTCAATCTCATTTCATAACGAATAAAAACATTTGAAGTAACATGATAATCCATATATTTTTCTCTAGTGTAGTGTTACTGAAGTGTTCATTTTTAACGATTTATAGGCTGCCTGCTATAGGCTATTGCTATTATTATTTTATGCAGCCCTACACATATATGCCTACAAGGCACAACAAACCTGGTGTTCAAGGCACAACAAACATAGATATGTATAATGTGATATGTATTGCTGTCTGCCTTCCTGATCGATTTCTCCTGTCTGCCTTCCTGCCTGCTGTGAGTCTTTTTGAGTCGAGGCTGTAAGCCTTGTATTAGCTTCGTATTTCTTTCTGTTTTGAACCATCATTTACTTTCATTTCTAGTTGTTTATATTACTAAATACATTTTGCCCACCATCTCAGATTAACCTTACATCGCTAGCTTCCGTTATTGTTAGCACAACACGTAACTCGCTAGCCTGTTAACGCGCCACCTGTGCGCTCATTTATTTATTTTCTCTCGCGCGCCCGCACCTTTGAGTTCATAAAGCCCAGGTAAGTAAGAATCAGTCAACAAACACGGTGAGTAATGTCTTGTCCTGTTATTGTCACCTGTGTCACATGTCATATGTTTAGTATAGCCTTCTCTGATGGCAATATAGGATTTATTTGTGATAAATGCAAGGAGACAGTCAGGCTGACGGAGAAGATTTCAGAACTAGAGACACGCATCCAACTTTAATTGAGGATGGTAAGAATGCTAGATCTTTAGATAGTGTTTTGGATGCGCCTAGCATAGTGAACTCTTTACATGATTCAGTTCCGGCTGAAGTAGAGCCCGTGCAGCAGGGCAGATGGGTGACAGTGAGAGATCGTTCTAGTCGCAGATCAAAGAACCACTTTTCCGTTCCGATTCTCATAACAAACCGATTTGCCCCACTAAGTGAAACACCCACTGAGAATTATGTTGATTGTGCCCTGGTAATTGGTGATTCGATCACACGGAACGTGAAAATAGAGACACCAGCCACCATAGTCACATGTTTGCCGGGAGACAGAGCGCCTGACATCAAAGCAAATTTAAAAGTGCTGGCTAATGCTAATCGTAAATTCTCTAAGATCATTATTCATGTCGGCACTAATGATGTTCGACTCCGCCAGTCGGAGATCACCAAAATTAATATTAAAGAGGTGTGTGAACTCCCAAGTATGATGTCAGGCACTGTAATTTGCTCTGGCCCCCTTCCTGCACGCAGGAGTGATAAGATAGTTAGCAGATTGGCCTCACTGAATCGCTGGCTGTCTGAGTGGTGTCCGCATAATAATGTAGAAGTCATAGACAATTAGACAGTTTTTGGGGCAAGCCTGACCTGTTGAAAAGAGATGGGATCCATCCCTCATGGGCTGGTGCTGCTCTTCTCTCTAGTAATTTGGCTCATAGTCTTAGAGATAAAACATGACAACCCCACAAGAAAATCACATTTGAGAATTATGCTGGCTACTGTATACAGGCCACCAGGGCACCATAAAGATTTTATCAAAGAATTTGCTGACTTTTTTTTATCAGAATTAGTATTGGCTGCCGATAAAGTACTAATTGTTGGTGATTTTAATATACATGTAGATAATGAAAAAGATGCATTGTGATTGGCATTTAAAGATATTGTAAACTAAATTGGAGTTAGACAACACGTGTCAGGACCTACTCATTGTCGTAATCATACTCTATATCTAATATTATCACATGGAATAGATGTTGATATTGTTGAAATTCTGCAGCAGAGCGATGACATCTCAGATCATTATCTAGTCTCATGTAAATTACATTTAGCCAAGGCTGCAAAGCCGACTCCGTGTTATAAATACATTAGACCTAGGGGTGTGCCGGTTTCAGAATCGGTGATGATGGTTATGACGTGAGTCAAATATGACGGTTCGTAACATAACCATCGTCGTGGTCGTCCGGGGGGGGGGGGGGCTTAGTGGGGTGAGTGGGGGGGGGGGGGGTGCGTTGCGACGTTCGTCTGTTATAGGACAACTTAGTTTGAATAAACGAGCAGACACTGATTAGCTACTCGCTCTACATTTATTTTAACAGCAAGACAACTAGAAGTGAATGTGCTTTCCATTAAATGAATCACACACAGTAAACAAATCCTTAACAACAAAAAAAAAAAACGTTGCAATGAACGTGCTTTGTTTTAAATAAATCACACACAGTAAACAAAACCTTAACAAAAAAACAACAACTTTGCAATGAACTGCAATTTAGGCGCGCAAACTGGGTGCCGGTGCGGTGAGACGAGACGTACATGCTCGGGCAGATTCGGCTTGAAGTCGTTCAACCTCGGATGCGGCGCCGCGCGCGCTGTTACAAAAAAAGCCGTGCACACAGCCAAGCGAAATGGGGCCTTGCGCACCCAACGCATCATTTTTGTCGCGCGCATCTTCGCCCTCGTGCGGACGCGTCGAGTATAAACAAGGCTTTACTCCGTGTCAGCGCGCGCTCTGATCGGTAAAGGGGCACACAGACCTCTCCCGAATCATCTCCTGCGAAGCACCACTAACTCCACCTCCGTTTCCCTCGTAAGCTGATATTGGTATTTAAACATTCTCTATGATAAAAAATGTTTGTAAAAAATATTTTAATAACATGGTTTTGGCGGTTAAAGAGTTCTAATGACGGTGTTCAACTATAACCGTCGGTCTCATGGTTATATAATAACCGTCACACCCCTAGTTAGACCTATAACTTCTGCCACTAAAGATTGCTTTATCAATAATCTTCCTAATCAGCTTCATCATCTCAGCATCCCGGATAGCTTAGAAGAACTTGATATTGGAACAGAAACTTTTAACTCTCTCTTTTCCAGCACTTTAGACACAGTTGCTCCGTTGCGCTTAAAGAAGATTAAAGAAAATAGTCCAACGCCATGGTACAGCGAGCACACCCGGGCCCTTAAGAGAGAAGCCAGAAAAATGGAGCGCAACTGGAAGAAAACTAAACTAGAGGTATTTCGGATTTCATGGAAAGAGAGCTCGATTGCCTACAGAGAAGCTTTAAAAGCTGCTAGATCTGCTAATTTTTCAACCCTGTTAGAAGAAAATAAACATAATCCAAGGTATTTATTTGAAACAGTGGCTAAACTAACAAAAAAGAAAGCTTCAAGCTCAGAAGTGTCCAAGCAACACAGCAGTGATGACTTTATGAACTTCTTCACTTATAAGATTGATAATATCAGGGACAAAATTAACTATGCAACCGTCTACTACAGTATCGCATCAGGGAGTGCATTGTAGTCTCCCTGAGGAAAAATTTGATTTATTTGTTGCTATAGAAGAGGAAGAATTCTGCAAACTCGTTAATTCATCTAAATCGACAACTTGTATGTTAGATCCTATACCGACTAAGCTACTGAAAGAGATGTTTCCAGAGGTCATAAATCCTCTTCTTAATATCATTAATTCATCTTTGTCTCTAGGATACGTACCAAAAACCTTTAAACTGGCTATGATAAAACCGCTTGTTAAAAAACCACAACTTGATTAGGGCTGTCGCGATAACCGCAATATTGCAATACCGCGCTACTGAGAGGCCAACCACAGAGGAATGCAAGTAACCGCAGCAACCGCAAACCGCGTTTTCTTTTTTCATAAGGCCACCCTTCGTAGTTCGTACCATGTGTATTGAATGTTAAGTAAGTTAATAATGATAACAAGAGTGTTTATCATGGTGATTTGTACAGAGGCTTCGTGGATTTGCCTAAAGTAACAGACAGTGAATGTGATCGACTGAGCGTGTGCGATTACCTGCGTCTGTCTTTGAAGTCAAGTCATGTATATTCGTGAAAAGGTTGCCGTTTCCAAGGAAAGCGGAATATGTCGTATCATCCTTTTAACGTGTAAGAGTATTTACCATGAATAGCGGCAGCGCTGGTCAGCATTACACAGTGCGAGGAAGCCGTGGGGGGGCGAGTCACGCATTGAATCAATGCCATTGGTTTATTAAGTGAAGCATTGCTTCAGCTTTGCCCAAAAGTGAAGCATTGCTGGCCAGCTGAGCCTTGAAAAGTGGAGTTCAAAGTTAAAAAATAATTAACACCTTGTTTCATTACATCTATCATTTAAGGAATCAGCTTTTTGAACGTTTTTGTTAAATGAACGGTTTAATGACTCACTCAAAGACAGTCCGTTGGCGTAACAATGTGCGCGCTGAGTGACAGCCTTTCAATGCGCAGAAATGCCGTTTAGTTTCGGTTACATTGTTTTTGTGTATGCTGACCACATCATAACACATATTTATATAGCAACAAATAAATATAAATAAATATAAATAAATAAATGGCGGTAATACCACATATCGCGCTATTGAGCCACTCAAAATTACCGCAAGGGAAATTCCTTCACCGCGACAGCCCTAAACTTGATCCTACAGAATTAGTCAATTACAGGCCGATCTCGAATCTGCCTTTTCTTTCAAAGATATTAGAAAAAGCAGTATCTTCACAACTGTGTTCCTTTCTAGAAATAAATTATATCTGCGAGGATTTTCAGTCCGGATTTAGACCGTACCATAGCACTGAGACCGCTCTCATTAGAGTCACAAATGATTTGCTCTTATCATCCGATCCTGGTTGTATCTCTCTATTAGTGTTACTTGATCTTAGTGCTGCATTTGACAAAATTGACCACAACATTCTTTTAAATAGACTAGAAAACTATGTTGGCATTAGTGGAATTGCACTAGCATGGTTTAAATCATACTTATCTGACCGTTATCAGTTTGTAGCAGTAAATGAAGAGATGTCTTATCGATCACAAGTTCAGTATGGCGTACCACAAGGCTCAGTACTAGGACCGTTGCTGTTCACTCTGTACATGCTACCCTTAGGAGATATCATTAGGAAACATGGAGTTAGCTTTCACTGTTATGCCGATGATACTCAGCTGTATATTTCTGCAAAACCTAACGAAACTTACCAATTCACAAAATTAACGGAATGGATAGCTGATATAAACAAAATTGGATGACTAGTAATTTCCTACTACTAAATTCTGAATAAACAGATTCTAATTATTGGACAAAAAACTTCCACACGTAATAACCTAGAATACTGTCTAACAGTTGATGGCTGCTCTGTTAAGTCTTCGTCGTCGGTTAGGAACCTGGGTGTGCTCTTTGATACCAACCTTTCTTTTGAAAGTCACGTGTCTAGTATCTGTAAAACTGCATTTTTCCATCTTAAAAATATATCTAAAATACGCCATATGCTCTCATTGGGAAATGCGGAACAATTAGTTCATGCGTTCATGACCTCAAGGCTAGATTATTGTAATGCTCTACTGGGTGGTTGCCCTGCACGCTTAATAAATAAAAGCTACAGCTAGTTCAAAACGCAGCAGCTCGAGTTCTTACCAGAACCAGGAAGTATGACCATATTAGCCCGGTTCTGTAAACACTGCATTGGCTGCCTATTAAACATCGTATACATTTTAAAATATTGTTGATTACTTACAAAGCACTAAAGGGTTTAGCTCCGCAGTATTTGAGCGAGCTCTTAACGCATTATAGTCCTTCACGTCTATTGCGATCTCAAAATTCTGGCCAGTTGATAATACCTAGAATATCTAAATCGACTGCTGGCGGTAGATCCTTTTCCTATTTAGCACAAAAACTTTGGAACAGTCTTCCTACCATTGTCCAGTACTCGTTACATCATAAGAAGAATGGCATCTACGCTAATACTAGTGTCTTTGCTTATCCCAAGGTTTTCCCGCAGTCTGCCGGATCCAGGCCGTGTCCAGATCTGACGAGGGAGCTTTGCCTGGACCCGATGACAATGCAGTGCTGAAGTGTCAACTATCCTCTCCCTATGGAGGATCCCTTTCCCACTCTACAGATAAGGCGTTGTTGAAAATCCGGCTCGCGTACCCCGAAGTGATAAAATAAAACAAAATTCTGTATCAAAATTTATAGGCAAGACAAGTAGTTTGTTTAGGCATGGGTTGTATGGAATTGCAAACCTGCGCACATATTTTCAAAAGTACATAACTATAGAATCAAGTCTTAATGCGCATGTGAACGCCGTCAGCGTTAATCACAGGTTCGCGTTTAAAGTCTGTTTAGAGAGAACGCCGTCGTCTTAGTGGCCCCTAATTTAATAACAAATGATAATTTCAATGGAGGTGAATCAAAACTAACTTTAGCTGGAATTAACATTATTCAAGAACCGCTATAAAGCCAAAACAATCTCTGTTACCTTAAATTATTTGTTTATCTCTGTAAAGCTGCTTTGGAACAATCCATTGTTAAAAGTGCTATACAAATGAAGATGACTTGACTTGACTTGACAAACCTAGTTGCTACAATGTAAATAGGGGTGTAGCGATACACGTATATATGTATTTTGTACATTTTAAATCGCAATTTTAACCAGAAAAATCTCAAATCTATTCCCAAAATCCTGCAGCCTATAGTTTATCTTGATATCAGCATGTTCACAGTTGTTTCGGCAATTGACTGTTTTTGTTTTTGTTTTTCACAAACCATGCATAAACGTCATTATCTCAAAATAACAAACTTTTACATACATGCTGCTGACATATTATTGTAGCAGAGTTTGTGCTGAATACAGTGTAATCAGACTTTAGACATGAAAATGTCACAAGTAACAGAAATAAGCACAAATGTCAGAGCATGTCAGAACACCTCCAGGACCCAGAAAACACCTCAGACCCCAGAGAATTAATCAAGGCCTTCTAAAGTGAAGCCATGGGTTTTTGTAAGAAAAATACCCATATTTATAACTTTATAATCTAAAATACCTAGCTTATGCCAGACGACTGTATGCATACTACGCAAGACGACTGTATGCATACTACGCAAGTCGACTTGTGCCACAAGAGTAACCCGTGGCGCATGTATGACGTGGGATGTAGGATTATCGTAAGCTTAGACTCCTCTCGTGCTTTAAACAAATAGGGCTGTGCAACAAACTGAAGCTCCTCTCCTATTATGTAGAAATCCTCAGACATTTCTCTTCAAAATTGCTAATTAGCGACCAGTGTTTTGTTTTGCTCTTTCCTCTGAGCTGTGTACGGCCATCTGCCGGAAGCTAGTGATTATAGTTTATAAAGTTTTAAATATGGGTATTTTCCTTACACAAACACATGGCTTCACTTCAAAAGGCCTGTTATTAACCCCCTGGAGCCATATGGATTACTTTTAAAATGGATGGATGCACTTTTTTGGGCTTCACATTTTCACCAGCCATTCATTCACTCCCATTATTAAGCTTTGACGAGACAGGACATTTTTTAATATAACTCTGATTGATTTTGTCTGAAAGAAGAATGTCATATACACCTAAGATGCTAATTTTCATTTTTGGGTGAACAATCCCTTTAACGGACACACACACACAGCAGCCATTGTAAGTCCAAAAGACCGAAAGTGCAGATAAAGTGTGCCATTTGGGACAGGGCCATAAGTTATATTACTTATGTGAGGCATTTTTTTTAGTTTATTGGCGAAGGCGCCCTCCAGCTTCTAGAATAAATGAAATAGACAATCCTATTTTGGGTAAATAAAAAAAAATAAAAATAATACTTCTCTCTAAAGAAATTTAAAGTAAACATGATAATTCATTTCACAAGTTCACACTTACATCAATTAAACAGAGTAAAGATTATGCGTATTTGGCGTGATGTCCGGGGGAAGGGCTCCGAGCTCGGAATTTTCTCCCGAACCCAGAGTACTCCCCCCGTTGTTGTAAGAGTATTTAGGACTAGAATTGAGGAGATGGGGTGGTGGAGAGATGCTGTTAAACTGTCAATGAATGGAGGTAAGTTTGCTGTATATATACTAGGGCTGGACGATTTTGGCTAAAATCATAATCGCGATTAATCGAACAAGTTACCTCGATTACGAGGTGATTCTAAAATAAGGAAACACACAGATAGCTTTTAATGCTTATTTATTAAATATTTAAAACAATTGAATCAAACAAAGCATACAATGCTTGAAATAAAAACGTCTTATAAAAAAAGTTAAGTTTTAATGTAAAAAGAAAGTTTCCTAAAAATGTAGAAAAGTTATTTTTGTTAACAAAATAAATTATTGTAAATATTGCCATCTTAAAAGTAAAATTTAACTAAAAAACTAATCCTTTTCATATTGTGTAGCATTTGTAAATGCTTGTGTTATCGAAAACTGCTTTGTGGAGTGAAGGCACTTGTTGCTGGGCGTTTGTCAGTCTCTCTTGTTTCGCGTGTGTCTTTGGTACAAGTGGCTCCTGTTGCTGAGTTGACTCAGTGTTTGAGTTCCCTTTCACACAGAGGCCTCGTTCACACTGCAGGGGCTTAATGCTGAATTCCGATTTTTTGAAAAAATGTGATTTTTTTGCAAGGCCGTTCACATTTCCAAGTAAATGCGACCTTTTGTGATCTCCTGTGTGAACGTGACATGACCCAGAAATGACCCGCATGCGCAGAAGAGTACTCAACTGTCAATGACGTCACTTGTTGTTTGCGGAAGTAGCTAAACATGGATCTCAACAGTGGGGCTCGTTTAGTGACGGGTCGGATACATGCGACCTGGCCGTTCAGATTGAAGTCTCATTTCAAAAGATCGGATACATATCGGATTTGGACCACATACCCAAGTGGCCTGGGTCGCATTTGAAAAGATCGGATCTGTGTCGTTCAGACTGTCATGAAAAGATCAGATACAGGTCGCATAGGGGCAAAAAAATCGGAATTGGGTCGTTTCAGCCTGCAGTGTGAACGTAGCCAGAGATTCCGGAAAATACACGGATAAAGTGACTCGGGTTCCGTTTGACTTTGGTTCATTCACACTCCCAGTGATTTTCCGGAATCAGAGGTTCACACACAACCCGCAAAAGACACGTGACGTGTCGGCGGCGTCTATAGTTTGCTTATGAGCTGCGATTTCTCTCTCTCGCTTGTACATTTTTTTTCTCTGATTCGATCATAAACTAGCGCATTACGTACCGTTTCACGCTGGCGAACGATCCCGGCTTAAGCGCCATCATTACGACACGGCATTGATTACGGCTTTTGTTCACACAGCGCGCGTTCCGGGACTGAACACAGCAATGTTACTAGGTCCCCAACCCGGCATCGATCCCGGCATTAATCCCGGGTCGTGTTTGCGTTCACACAGAAGGTGTTTGTTCTGGCAATTTCCCGGGATCAACGCGCTGTGTGAAAGGGGCTCATGTTGCTTCAATGTCACAGACTGGACGGGCGGACTTACGTGACTACACACGCGGTAATATGTTTTAAGGGGAAAGTACATTGACACACAGTGGGCGGAAATATTAATAGGATTAAAAAAACGAAATAACCGACATGGTAAAATGAAGTCGGTTATAGGCTCTGAATTTCGGTTTCGATTATTTTTCGATTAATTATCCAGCCCTAATATATACACCTCTTTGATTGGGTTGATTAACAGAGTGTGCTCCACCCGTGTCTAATTAGGTTTGATTATCTGAATGTGCTCTACATGTTTAATTCGGTTTAATTATCTGAATGTGCTCCTCCTTGTTAATAAAACAATTTCATGAGCTCACACTTACATCAATTAAACTGGCCCTACTGGCTGACGAATGAGGAGCAGCAAGATTTTGGGAATGCCCAATCGGGAGGGCTGACGCTACGACTTGACGGGAGTAGCTCACGGCGTCAGGCGGGTGAACTCTGCCGACCAATGGGTGGGGAGCAGCGAGGTCAAAGATGGCCGACCGAGAGGGCCCCTGTAGCTTCCGACGGGAGCAGCTCAGCTCAGCGTAGGCTTTTGTACAGCTCAGCGTACGTCCGCTGGGAGACCAATGCTCGCTGGACGGAGAAAGGGAAAACAGATGTATGCTACATTCGCTGGGAGACCAATGCTCGCTGGACAGAGGAAGAGGAAGCCTGCATGCTCCGTCCGCTGGGAGACCAAAGCTCGCGGGACAGAGAAAGAGGAAACCTAGATGCATGCTACATCCACTGGGAGGCAGATGCTCACTGGATGAAGAAAGAGAAAACAGATGCATGCTACGTCCGCTGGGAGACCAATGCTCACTGGACAGAGAAAGAGGATACCTAGATGCAGGACTTGAGGTGTTTCTGGAACCAAAAGCATGTCACAGGTTTATTGGAGTCATCTATGAATAGGGGAACAAGAGGGGATTAGCTTGAGAGCTTCTCTATTGAAGATATGCCTGAACGGATTGGTATGGTTGGATTGGCAATGAGAGGTTGAAGATGCAGATGAAATGGCCTTTTTTGGTTTGGTCTGTCATGTTTTGCTTAATCAAATATGAGACTGTTTCACTATTCAGTACTGATAATCTGAGATGATGGGGTGGACTCTTGGGTCGAATTTGGAAGTGATAGCGAGTTCCGAGCATCTAAGAAAACCAAAAAAGGCTAGAATAAACATGGCCTAGAGTGTGCGGGCTGTATTAAGGGGCTGGTAGCCTTTGCGGAGGGCATGTATGCATATTGTGAGAATTTCTAGCGTTATGGGTTGTCTGGTTTCGGGACGGGTGGGCAGAGATCGTTGAATCCCTTTGATCAGGAGGTAGGTTTATGCCGCTCAGGTAACCTTTGATGGATCCCACATATCAACAGACTGATATGCTGAGGGGGGGCCGGCGGGCCTGGCTGCAACCGGCGCTGTAGCCTGCTGGTGAGGTCTGACAGCAGAGGAAACGGGGGCGCGGCCCAAGCTCGCTGAAGGCCTGCCGCTACGGCCTGATGCTGGAAGCGAGCTTGATTTGCTGCGGTGAGATGATGGTGTTGTCGAGCGAGGTGAATCCTGAGCTTTGCAGGCTTCGCTTTGCCTGTTGGCCATTTTGGGGGCCAGCGTGGACTTCGGAGAGAGGTTAGCTGGTTGCAAGGATACATATTACAGTACAGTTCCACTTTATTCATCCTTTGCGAGAACTGAACATCCGAATGATTAGCGCTTGGCTCAATCCTATAACTGTCCACTTCCCAATAGGAGGAATTGTTGGGACAGCCGAGCGATAGAAAGACGCTGGGGAGGAATGTTGATGTCTAGCCGATGGAGGTGAGGGCTGGCCTCGGCGTCTAGGAGAGCGTGCAGCTGTTCGGGCTGGCCGGCGGCCACGTGAAGAAGCCTGGGGCTCGGTTCCAATGTCGCGCAGAGAAGGAGTCGGCAGATTGCGGCTGAGGATCCAGAGAGAGGTTAGACTCGCCGTCAGACAGGAAGAGCTGGAGTTGCGACATGGTAGCAATAAGGGCGAACTAGGGTTTAATTAATTATCTGAACGTGCTCCTCCCAAACTTTGTTAATAAAACATCATATGTTTTCTCTAGTGTACAGAAGTGTACAGTAGGTTTTTTTTCCCACAGTGGATGCATAAGAGATGGATGCATATTTCATATTAAAAACATGGACTCTCTTTTTGATTTTACCACTTGAACAAAATTTAAGAAATTATTGTCACATTTTTATCATAATAATATAATATTTTATAATAAATCCTTAGACCTTTCTAATGATTTACAGTCAATGCCTGCATGTTACCATGTAATACTGCAGTTTTGTAAAATATGTTTTCTGTCAAATATAAAGATTATTTTCTAATGACTCTATTTTTAATTTTTAATAATAAGAGTATTACAATAGTAATATTTCTTATTTTAATATTTTTAATTTTTAATAATAAGAGTATTACAATAGTAATATTTCTTATTTTAATATTTTTAATTAGAAACAATAATCAGTGTTTCCGCTACATTCATTCCGCCGTGGCGGGCCGCCACACCTAAAATCATCCCGCCACGGCTGCAGCTTCTCAGTGAGGTCCGATATTGTGCTATTTGTTAAGCCCCTCCTCTAAAGGCATAAAAAACATTGTAAAGCACAATAAAGTTTTCGCACTATATTCTAAGACTTCTAAAGTCTTTCAATAGCGTGAGGTAAAAATGAATATTTAAGTCGTTGAACACAAGTTAATGGAAACTTATTTTTCCTCAGTCATTCTCCATTCAGCATTCAAACAGCGCGTCGCATTTGGTTACGACAGTAACACGACGACACTCATCAAGATCATTGTTCCCATTATTATACTTTATTTGTAGATAAAGGTCTATGGTTTGCATAAAATGACTTTATCTTGCTGGAGTTTATTGCGCTTTCTAAATCATATTCCTTTCTCCCGGGTGTCTGTTAGATTACAGCACTGGAGTAGAGAGCGCTATGAATTGTTCTTCTTGCGCACTGTAACTGAAATTTAAAACTGTAAAAAAAAAAAAGGCTCAATAAACTGTTACATAGATAGAATACACTAAGCATAGATAGATATAATCTCTTCTGTTCGCTTTGTGCTTTGAACTTTTCAATGCGAAGTAACTTCGCGAAGTTTGCGTTGCTTCAAGTACATCATTCTGCGCACGAGATGCGCATAATCGCTTTGCCGCTCTTATTGGAGCCTTCCATGTTATAATACTTAGGGAGGTTTAAACAACTGGGGCAAGGGGGCGAGGCCAATGGGAATATGGCCTCATGGGCCACGCCCCCTCCCCCTGGGGAAATGGGCCTGCCACCACAGTTGGAAAAAATTCTAGAGGAAACACTGATAATTATGATCATAATAATTATGAGTCATATTAATAGATAAGCAAAACAAACCTGGTTGTTACGGTAAGTAGACACAGGAGCAATGGCGCCACCAGGGGGTGGCCAGGGGTGGCCGTGGCCACCCCTGGCCGACTCCTGGCCACCCCACTGGCCACCCCAATGGCCACCCCAATGGCCAGTACAAATTTTAGTAGCATCAGTCATGCATTTCATAAATAAGTCAAAAATATTCTTTAGTGAAAGAAGACGGGGAATTATGTGTCGTGGCGTGCTTTTTAAGTGCCAAACGATTACAGTATACTGTTTCAGCAGCTTTTTGACGTGTCTTTGCCACGTTTTGACAAGCAGGGATGCAGACAGCGCGCTTTTCGGCGCCTCCCGATTTTTTCACTTCAGTTTGGGTGACAAAGTCATCTGAAGTCATTCCATAGCTTAATGTGAGGGACAGAAGTCTATTTACATCATTAAAGTAGCCTATACGGAAACTCGTTTTCCCTCCTCTGCGGCTGTCAATCATTCTCCATTCATGTTCAAACAGCGCGCGCGCCTCTTGGATGCACGGTAAAACTCTCCCCAATATGATATATTCACATTATAATGCATTATCTGTAGATAAAAGGCTGTAGATTTGCATAAAATTACTTTATTTTGTTGGAGTTTGTTGCTGTTTTTAAACGACTCACTACCGTGTGCTTGCTAGATCACACACATCACAAGGACTATGAATCGGCATCAAACGCACAATAAGTGGAATTCAAAACTGTGAAACAAAGGAACAAATCGCACTAGGATTTGTGCGCTCGACAATTCTTCGCTTTGTGACGTGAACTTTTAAATGCGCACTTATGCAGCATTATTGAATTTTATAAGAGAACTAATAGTAATTTGTTTTTATTAACATATTTAGATTTTATAAAATTACTTTGCAGATTTTTTTCAAGAATTGCTTTTTGCTGCTGATTTATACACTCATTAAGTTTATTAAAAATGAATAATAGATTTATGTAATATTTAAAGATGTTAACTGTAATCTTACACTGCAAAATGATAACTTAAAAAAGGATTAAATTCATCACAATTATGTAAGTATCTGGAAATTTGCCGCGGGGCGAGGGCCCTTATATAATATATATCATTATATATAATATAATATATATTAGTAGGGCCCTACTAATATCATTAGTAACATTAAATATAACACAATAAACCAAAGTATATCAGGAGTTTCCTTAAGTCTTTCTGATAGTTTTCTACAGGCCGGTTTACTACAACAGTAGAATGCAATTCTGAAATTATGGTTTATAGTTTTGGTGTGCCACCCCAAGATTTTGAGTGGCCCCATCTGGCCACCCCTATGAAAAATTTCTGGAGGCGCCACTGCACAGGAGAGGAAGATGGATGGTGGGTGGCTCTTGACAACAAAGGTGCAGGGATGAGGTGAGCAGGGTAGTGGAGTCCAAAGTGTGATCTTGGTGGAGACACAGAGGGAAGGAAGACGCTGGAGACAGGGAGAATAGTCCACATGGGTGAAAACGAGGTTGGACCAGTAACTATGGTGAGAAGTGTGCCTTTATAGTGGCAGTGATGAGGGTGAAGATGAGGTGCAAGTGTGATTGTGAATGATGTGCAGGTGGAAGCCAAGAAGGGTGGGAAATGTAGTGCAGAGGATGGTGACTAGGTTGATATGTGACAGAAGCCCTTTGGGAGGGGGGGTGCCCTGGAGGCTGACGAGGGCGTGGCCTATTTGGAGCAGGAACCCTCCAGGGCAGTGGTGGTTCAGGCGGCTAGGGAGGAGCAGGCCATTCAGGCTGCCAGGGCGGAGACGGCAGCTCAGGAGACACGTTCAGAGCTGGCAGTTCGGCAGTTGGGACTAAGACTGGAGTCACCTCAGGACTCTGGACGAGGACACAGGACGATTGGCGGCGGCCATCTTGGCAGAGGGCTCTGGCGTGGCGGCAGCCATCTTGGGATGAGGTTCTGGAATGGCGGTGAGTTCACCATCGCTGGGATGGCCGATGGTGAACGGGGACTCACCGCTGGCCAACACCCACTCCACAAAAGCCTCAAAGTTCTCTCGAGGCCCCACACCGGGCAGGCGTGCATTTGTCTCAGCATTGATGCTTGTGTGGTAAAATACACTCAATGATCGAGGAACGCCGTGGTGTGTGCCTCGAGAAAAAGATAGTCCTGTTTGACGAAGAGGAGCTGCACTGCAGGATCCATTTGCGGTATTGGTCCGACCTTCTGTTACGGTAAGTAGACACAGGAGAGGAAGATGGATGTTGAATAGTGATTTATTGATAACTAAGGTGCAGGGATGAGGTGAGCAGGGTAGTGGAGTCCAAAGAGTGATCTTGGCAGAGACACAGAGGGAAGGAAGACGCTGGAGAATAGTCCACTTAGTGAAAACAAGGTCGGACCAGGAACTGTGGTGAGGAGTGTGTCTTTATAGTGGCAGTGATGATGATGATGAGGTGCAGGAGTGAGTGATTGTGAATTATGTACAGGTGGGGGCCAACGTGGGTGATGGGAAATGTAGTGCGGAGGATGGTGACTAGGTTGATATGTGACACTGGTGTTCTTTATCTTTTTTTGTTGTTGTTGATTTGTATGAAAAATCACATTTTATATCACAATTTTAACCATAATTTTTTTTTTTAGCAATTAACCAAGATTTTTTCCTAAATCGTGCTGCCCTAGTTGAAAGTCAGATTTTCGGTCCTGTCCACCTCAGAAGAAGAACTGTATGAACTGGTTCTAACTGAAGAAGATTTCCGAGAATTTCCGAAAGTCTAACAAGTGCTGATACTTTGTACAAGCCTGAGGTAGGCTAAATACTGGAAATGTACTTATTATGACTAGCATTATTGTTAAAACATGCAAAAACCTGTTGAAAGATGTGAATTCATTTTACTATAGTTTTTTTGTGCATGCATATTATAAAAATTCTTAAGTTGTTAAGCTAAATCCTGTAGTTTATAAGATTAGCTTATTATTTTTATACAAGCATAACATATAGCCCACGTTTGTACATCAATGTCTATGTAATGTACTTAGGTGCAAAACTGTATTGTTGTAAACTTGTCCAAGATGCAGACTGCCAGTTCAGTCATACAGTAAATGCTATTCGACTTGCAGGTTCACAGAATGAAACCGTGCCAACAAACACCATTAACTTAAGCGAATGAAAATAAATCAATAAAAGAGTGACGCCATTGTGTGATGATGACGTAACTGCGGAATGTTTTATTTTTTTAATAGTTCATGGAAAAGAACTATCTGGCAGGTTTGCTGATATTAATCGTTCTTCATTGTTCTTATAAAAATGCCACCACTGGAAATACTTTAGAACCAGACATGCGCAATTCCTTTGTAGTTCCTTTGTCATTGTTTACGTTCTTGAACATTTCTATGCTGCAGTCTTCATTGTGTGCGAAGATCAACTTAACTTGTCGAAGCATACTTAACCAGACAACCAATCAAAATGAAACATAATACACTTAAATAAAAAGTGCTTTGTAGTCTATTACTAGGCAGCCAATGTTTGGCCATTCATCTTGACTGAGGGGGCGTCGCCTCGTGACGTCGGTCCTGCTGTGACTATGGCGTCATTACCGACACGTCACGGCAATTCAATCCCACATGCAAGACTGACATATAAAGTGAAATCTCACTGTCTGTCTCACTTTAACTGTCCCTGTCGTGATTATTCACTTCGGCAAAAGAGCTTTATTAGTATTTTTTGGGGCCATCTGTCTATAGACACACACACATGAATGTGCACATTGGCCGTGACGCTGCAGCACGATGATGTTTTCCTCCCCCGCCCCTCTCGTGCACACTCTCCCGCAAATAAACCGCTGTGAGTCATCGATGTACTTCTGCTCATCCATTCACAGATACGCGCCAGCAGGTTCCAGAAAACCAGCCTGTTCTTTATGCATTTAAACGCGCATAGTAGCCTACATTACAAACTTCATTATCGATTCACAATTTGCCTGTATTGTATTGAACATATAATTCACTTCATCCATCATGTCCAATATAGCTGCTTACAGACCAAGTAGCCTATATTAAAAAAAGTTCTGACAAATGAGGACATTATACATTCTCAAATCACAGGAAGACAAACGAATGAATCTTAAACGTTAAACCAAACATGAATTGACAGGTCAGAGGAACAGTGCATTTATTAGCCTATGTGTGCGCGTGTATGGTAATAAAAATTATATGTGGAATCGATATGACAGCAAAAATGCTGTCGTCATCGCTAGGCTACCATAAAAGTATTCACTTACTAGCCTACTCACTGTTTATTTCACTGGTATTCACTAGTAGATAGTTGCGTTCTCACTCAAACGTCATAAGGTTTTTCAAACTTTGGCAGAGAACAGCTATTGTAGCGAACTAGCTCTTCGTAATTTAAACTTGACAGTGGTCAAATCATGAAGTAAAAAATATAATAATAATAACAACAACAATAATCAACAGTCGCCAATGCATCATTCAATTAAAAATATTTATGTAGCCGTGTGGCAAGATTAGAAGTCAAAGTCATTACAAATGAGTTCAAGTCCACACAAAGATGGGAGTTTTCAACTCACCACTCGATGTGCAGAAACGTAAGAGTGGCGGCTCGTCAATGTTGATTTTCAGGGTTAATCCGACAGTGATTTGGTCATCGGGTCAGTCGTTTATGGTTCATTAGCTGAATTCCAGAGCTGGGAAAAGCTGCAGGAACGCGGTCGCTGTTCGGCAGATAGTGCTTCTGAAACTCTTAAATATCCCACACCTTCTGCTCTCTCAGAGCCCGGAGCTTAAAGCAGTTTCCATGGCGACCTGGCGTCAGAGTTTTGAGGTAGTCCACGTAGTGCGAGTCACAACATGGCACATCAAAAGCCCGCGGAACGAGAGTTAACAGGTGTCAAGAGCGCGCACATGTATGTAACGTTACGTTAGTGATGTTTGACGACAGTGACACTTGTGATGGGTTATCTATTCTAAACAGCCTTTTTTTTCCAAAATAAAGGGGAAAAAAACATTAAATAAAAGAAGGTTACCATGTCATTAAAGGCCTCTGAGAGAAAAATAATAATAAAGAAAATCGCCGTTTAGATTGTTTATCGTGTAAAATTCGGTTAGGCCTACAATGTGCGCATGTAGGCTATAATACGATTACACTTATTTCTAGGACTGCATTTCATTAGCCTACTAAACAGGCTGTTCCGGAAAATGTAGATGAATACGACTTTATCTTTAATTTCTGAACATCTTGTTTAATTGATGTAGCTGACATTTGTACACAATTCATAATTCCCAGACTGCCATTGGTTTTTCTGCAATACAGATAACTTTCCTTTATGGAAATTCCACTTTATTTTACTTATCTAAAATCGGTATTTTAGCTAAAGCTGAATGATCTCTACCTTAAATTTAATATTGTCAAATACGATGAATCTTCCAAACATTGTATTGTTCACACATATAGGCTCGTGGTGTGGGGTTTTACTGGCAGTGAGCTGCTTGGATGCTCTGCACAGGCGCTGCAGTGCTGTGTTATATCAGCCAGCGAGTGACTCATCCCTCTCTTGCTCTCATGATGAAGAGAGACGCAAAACCAACCATCAATCAACCCCTCCCTCCTGTACACGTCAAGGATAGATCTCTGCAGAGACTTGTCATGTCCAATACATAGGAACTCCTCATTTGACTCTATTTAGTTACATTTCTATGTAGTTTTACTTTTCTATTATATCCCAGCAGAGTATCGATGACAGTCTGATCAAACACGCTTACGTGCAATACTGTAATGAAATTACAGGGGGGGAGCAAGATTTCTCCCCATAAAAAGAGAATGTATAGCTTAACAGTAATTTAAAATGCTTATGGCTAGGCTACGTTTTTGTGGATAATATTAGTGTTTCAAGCAACACTAATGGGTAGATGATGGTAATTAGCAAATTTCCATAAATAAATCCGACGTCACTACGCCTCTAAATGGACTCTGGCACAGTAGGCTATTTTAAAACTGTCTTGTTGGCGCCTGGGTTTCGCTAAACTCCCGCCCCTGTGCGCGTGACGTCACGGAGGACGCCGTCAGTGACGCGGATGAAGCGTGACGTGTGTCTGCTGCTTCTCTGGCTGGATGATGCGAGCTACATTTTGTTCTGTGATTGAGGAACCAAAACAAGCGCTTTCTTGTTTTTGGTAAATTGCCTAATTGTAAATAAGGAGGATCAATGGACACCTCAGTTCTTTTACTGCTTTTTGACGGTGTAATTCGTTGAGATTATAAGAATGTCTATGCGAGAGTTTTGATTTCAATCCATGTGAATTGGGCATTACAAACATTTAAAAGCTCCATTAACCGTTAAAATGCCATCTCTTTTGTGTAAGTCATAAACTGTTAGCTCTCACAAAGCTCTTATTTAAGGATTATTTAATGAATAGTTTTAAATAGGCTCATTATTTATAGCCTATCATTATGAGTCATGGTCTGCACAAGCATAGGAGTCATAAACAAAAGATTCGCCTTTGTTCTCTACTAATTAACCTATAGTCAAATCTATTTATAGCCAAGGTATCACAAAATATAAGAACAGAGCAAATGTAATAAATGATAATGAAAAATTTTAAATATCAACTATAAATAAATACAGCACATGATAACCCAAACAAATAATAAATAAAACAAACAGAAACAGAAACACATGATAACCCAAACTTTGGCAAAATAAATGAAAAAGGTAGAACAGGAATTTTTTTTTTTTTATCTAAAGAGCTTTCAAATTCTTACATTTTGTAAAATGCAATAAAATTCACAATCTGGGATTTGTTAATTCTCCTTTTTTAACTGACAAAAGTACAAAGAAAAATGCTCCAATGTTTTCAATGACCAACATAATTGTATTTTGTAAATATAAACAAATTTTGATATTGATAGCTGCAACACACTACAAAAAAAGTTGGGACAGAGGCAAAATAAAAGTGAAAAAATTATCCATCTCTTTTGAAAAGTCTACAATGAGCAGGTGAATTGGTAAAAGGGGAAGGTATCGTGTTTGGGTGTAAAAGAGCTTCTCAGTCTTTGCAAGCAAGGATGGGCCATGGCTCACCACGTTGTGCCAAATATCATGCAAGAATTGTCAAACAATTAAAAAATTACATTTCGCAATGCAAAGAATTTGTGTCTTTCACCATCTACCATACATAATATTGTGAAAAGATTCAGGGAAATCAGAGAAATCTCAGTCTGTGTAGGACAAGGCAGGAGACCTCTGGTGAATGTGTGTGACCTTTGACCCCTCAGATGGCATTGCATGAGAAACCATCATATTACTGTGTTTAATACAGCCACATGGGCTCGGAAGTACTTTAGTTAACCGTTTTCACTTAACACAGTCTGACATTGCATCAAGAAATGCCACTTGAATCTCTGTTATGCAAGGAGAAAGCTATATCAGTTCTATGCAGAGATGCCGGCGTGTTTTCTGGGTCCGAGCTCATCTCAGATGGTCTAAAATTCAAGTCACCTTTATTTATATAGCGCTTTTTACAATATAGATTGTATCAAAGCAGCTCCACCGTGATGACATGAAAATAATCCAAGAAGTTTGTTTCTAGAAGAAAATTGCGTCATCGTCCACGTGCGGTAAGGCAGATCAATAATATAGTTGAATATTGAATGTCCCCAACTAAGCAAGCCAAAAGCCAAGGCAACAGTGGCAAGGAACCAAATCTCCATCAGTGACAGAATGGAGAAGAAAACCTTGGGAGAACCCAGGCTCAGTTGGGGGCCAGTTCTCCTCTGGCCAATGAACGGACAGTGTATGATTATGATTCAGGCAGCATAGGGGTGGGCGATATATGGCAAAAATATCATATCACGATTTTTTTCAGGAAAATCACGATTCACGATTTTATCACGATTCTTTTTTATGTTGGTCTTACTATTTTGCAAGTGGCTGAGCATTACAGCCAAACTAATGTCCCTATTTTAAAAAAGCCTTATGGGTAACAAAATATAAAATAAAAAAGAATGGCAGACATTTAGGGCAAGTGGTGAAGATAAAAATCTTTGTCATTATTTTCTTTGTAATTAAAAATTAAGAACAAAGATACACATTACACATACACAACTTAATATACAAATTAAATAAACAGTGCTTTATTTTTTCAACTACAGTAGGTGCCTTTCCACTGCACACGACATTCGCACACGATTGTTTCATTTCGCCCCCTAGTGGCAGACGCACGGAACTTTTTTGAAATTGGTCGTGAAGCAACTGTTACCTCACAAGGGTAAAATGAATGATTTTAATGAATGTAATGCATGCATTAATATATCCACACAAAACAAATGACCCTCAAAACATCCACAATAAAAACAGTAGATTTTACGGAGCTAATCAAATATTGATTTAATAATTATAAAATATTTTTTTCTGCAATAATTATTTATAACCAACATTTTACAGAAATAGCGTTTACAGACATTATAAAACATTAATAACATTAAAAAGTTAAAATATTGGTAATTCTAGTGTGACGAGTGTATGTTGTTACACTAGATTATTGACATAATTAAATCAATAACGGTATTATTTTATGGGACTCTTATTTTGAAAACATTTGTTTTGGAAACTGCACAGTTGTGAATGGTCATGTGATCATAAACTTTATAAATTGCGTTGTTTTCAATTCTTCATACATGTATATTTCTTATTTTTTTGTATTGTTTTTGGTTTCACTCTTGATAAATATTTTTACACTAAATTAAGGAAGCACTATTACGTAAGCTTCGTTATGCGTGAGGGTAATGCTGATGCAATTTGCGTGCGCGCTCTCTCTTTCGCGGGATGTCGTGGCGAGAGGTATGTTTTTATCTGCTCCTCAGAGAAGTGTATACATGTGCTTTATTGAGTGTTGTATAGGGATTTTCTGTAGGTAATGGGTTTATTTGTTGTCTTTTCTGTACTGAGCGATCAACAATCTGGGTTATAAATGTTATAAGAGTATGTTTGATCGAAGTACGAATTTGATTAATGGCCGCAGTTACATGTGCGGTATGCTTGTGAGTTTAGAACGATATATTGCTCATTAACCTTTATAGTTGAATTTAATGAGTTATACGTTGGTGATTGTGTAAAGTTGTATTTGTTTATTTTGAAGGATCCATGCAATGTTCAAATGTATTTATATTAATTTACATTGAGTTACCGTGTGTTGATTGACAGGCACGGCTAGACTGGAAATGCCCAGTGTGTGTGCTTAAGTGTGATCGTGTCTGTTATTTCTTTTGACACAGGTATGTAGATGGATCATTTACTATTGTTATTTTTCTATATTTCTTATTTTTCTTTCTTTTATTGTTTCATTTATTTCTATAATTGTTAAGTGCTCTCTTTCGCGGGATGTCGTGGCGAGAGACACAGCAAGGCTGAGAGTAAAGAAAAACAAAAGTACATCATTGTGTGGGATCTCTTTCTTTAAAAAATCAAACACAACGCAGAAGAAAACCCACTACACTAGCCTCACGCTCATAGTTTTGATTAGAATACATCACATCCGGTCGGCCGGTGGCATGCGGTCTAGCCGCAGAAGTTCAAATATTTCAACTGATCCAAAGCTAAAATCGGATCCGAATTTTCCGCATACTCATATGATCGGAACTCCCCGCAGTCCCCATTCGACTCTCCATTGGAAATTAATGACTTCCGGTCCAACGGCTGTCGTTTGTCGTGCACGGTGGAAAGGCGGCTTAAGAGCTGCATGCGACGCGTCTAATATACACGCATTTGACAAGCAGATTTTCTCTGTTTGCTTTCACTTTAGACATAACCAACTTTATGTAAACCTTTTGTGTATTTTGACAGTATTAGCGCAATAACACTCGAAAGATAACTTAGTCCAGTACTCAGGCGCTGTTAGATAGGCTTTTAGTTCCTGCGAGCGCCAGGTGTATGCGCTCAGAAAAGCGCATGTTAGAACAGCGCATCAGCACGTGCATAAATGGACTGCATTTATATAGCGCTTTCACAGACCCAATGGCCACCAAAGCACTTTACATATTGCCTCACATTCACCCATTAACTCACTCATTCATACACCGACGGCGGTGTCAGCCATACAAGGCGCCATCCAGCTCGTCGGGAGCAGCTGGGGTTAGGTGTCTTGCTCATGGACACCTCGACACTTGGTCAGGTGGAACCGGGGATTAAACCACCAACCTTCTGGTTTGTAGATAACCTACATAAACCACTGAGTCACTGCCGCCCCAAGACACGCCCCACGTGCATGACATGTTTAACTCGCAAGTTTCTGACTCTGGGGTTTTACATACGGGTTTTACATACAGCAGTCAACAGACGACCTTATAAAAAATAATAAATCCTTTTATTAGTTTGTGGATGTGCTTGAGCTAGAAAGAGCTACTGAACATAAATAAAATGTGCAAAAGGGTATTGAAATTTATTTAACAAATTGTATATAAAATAAATTATAAAACATAATAACCATAGAACAGTAGAACAGAGTCTGAAGCCAGGAGAGCATATTAAATGTTCAATGTATTTGTATTTTATTTGCATTTATGGTTGCGCGTTTCACACACCCACCGTTGTGTTGACACTGACAGCGCTGCGGCAAAAGCGACGCATGCGCTTTTCACTTGTAAAACTCAAGGGTGTATGGGTAATGTAGTCTCTGCTCTCGGTGGGACGAATTAGTTAGCGTGCATTGTGAAGGGCGCTCTGAAAAGCGGCAGCGCAGCCAAAGGATTAAAACAGATGTGCAAATGAGCGTACCGGTACGCTAAAAGCACGTTCTGGGCGCACGGAGAGGTGGCGGTACGCTCAAGAGCTATATTTGGAAGTGGTGGTACTGAGTACCGGCGCGTACCGGCCCACTTAAAGCACTGATCCACGATCAAAAAACGTGATTTCGCACACCCCTAAGGCAGCATTAGAGGTCAGAAGTAAGATTGGATGAGAACATTCACAATATTTATCCAGTTCCATGTGGTTGAAGGTCGGAGTCATCACGCCGGTATGGAGACGAGTTTGTTGAGGTGTCCATGAGGCCTTCACAGGGCTGATGAGGCTGGCACTTCAGGGATGCGTTGTGGTCGTGTTTCACCGTATGATTCACCGTATGATCAGGATACGGCCCAGATCCGGCCTACTTCAGTAAACCTCGGAATAAATGGAAAGACTAAAATTAGCGTAGATGCCATTCTTCTTTTGATGTAACAAGTACATCGGGTGTTGTAGGAAGTGTTCCTGGTTCAGGCTGACCTAATCTATGCAGCCTAATAATC
The DNA here is from genome assembly GCA_030578255.1 of Tiaroga cobitis. Lineage (NCBI taxonomy): Eukaryota > Metazoa > Chordata > Actinopteri > Cypriniformes > Leuciscidae > Tiaroga > Tiaroga cobitis. Next base: position 44,096,230 of record CM060604.1, on the reverse strand, counting down.
ATTTAACTGATTTGAATAATAGAAATATATAATGTTCTTTGTGAATGCCAGGTAAAAGAGATGTGTTTTTAGTCTAGATTTAAACTGACAGAGTGTGTCTGCTTCCCGGACAATGTTAGAAAGACTGTTCCAGGGTTTTGGTGCTAAATAGGAAAAGGTTCTACCGCCAGCAGTCGATTTTGATATTCTAGGTATTATCAACCGGCCAGAATTTTGAGATTGCAATAGACGGACTATAATGTGTTAAGAGCTCGCTCAAGTACTGGGGAGCTAAACCATTTAGTGCTTTGTAGGTAGTCAGCAATATTTAAAAATGTATACAATGTTTAATTGGGAGCCAATGCAGTGTTGACAGTACCGGGCTAATTTGGTCATACTTCCTTGTTCTGGTAAGCACTATAGCTACTGCATTTTGGACCAGCTGTAGTTTTATTAAAGGGTTAGTTCACCCAAAAATGAAAATTAAGTCATTAATTACTCACCCCCATGCTGTACCAACCCCGTAAGGCCTTCGTTCGTCTTCGGAACACAAATGAAGATATTTATGATTAAATCTGAGAGGTTGATCACTCCTCCATAGGCTCCCTAAGGGAATGACACTTGACGGCCCAGAGAGTCATTAAAGAAAATGTTTAAATATTCCATGTCGCAACAGTGGCTCAACTATAAGTTTATCAAGCGACGAGAATACTTTTTGTGCGAAAAAACAAACAAAAATAACGACTTTATTCGACTATTCCTTTTCTTCCTTGTAGGCCTGAAACGAGATTTCCACGACGCGCACGCGCGAGAACTTAACTGAAGTAGTTGAAGGAGATCGCAATTCTCGCGCATGCGTCGTGGAAATCTCTCGAAGTCTCGTGAAGTCTGAGTTAAATAGTAGGAAATTACTAGTCATCCAAATAATTTTTACATCAGCTATGCATTCCATTAATTTTGTGAATTGGTGCATTTCGTCGGGGCGTGAAGAAATATAGAGCTGAGTATCATCAGCATAACAGTGAAAACTAATGCCATGCTTCCTAATGATATCTCCTAATGGTAGCATGTACAGAGTGAACAGCAACGGTCCTAGTACTGATCCTTGTGGTACGCCATACTGAACTTGTGATCAATAAGACATCTCTTAATTTACTGCTACACACTGATAACGGCCAGTTAAGTATGATTTAAACCATGCTAGTGCAATTCCACTAATGCCAACATAATTTTCAAGTCTATTTAAAATAATAATGTGGTCGATGGTATCAAATGCAGCACTAAGATCGAGTAACACTAATAGAGAGATACAACCATGATCGGATGATAAGAGGAAATCATTTGTGACTCTAATGAGAGCAGTCTCAGTACTATGGTACAGTCTAAATCCTGACTGGAAATCCTCGCAGACACCATTTCTTTCTAAAAAGAAACATAGTTGTGAGGACACTACCTTTTCTAGTAGTTTTGATAGAAAAGGTAGATTAGAGATCGGCATGGCTGTAATTGACTAATTTTCTAGGATCAAGCTGCGTTTTTTTTTTTTATAAGAGGTTTAATAACAGCCAGCTTAAAAGTTGTCGGTACATATCCTAGTGACAAAGATGAATTAATGATATTAAGAAGAGGATCTTTGACCTCTGGAAGCATCTCTTTCAATAGCTTAGTCGGTATAGGGTACATACATGTTGTCGATTTAGATAACGAGTTTAGACAATTCTTCCTCTCCTATAGAAATGAATGAATGGAATTTTTCCTCAGGGAGACTACAACGGACTGTCTGATGCGATACTGTAGTAGACGGTTGCATAGGAAGTAAATATAAAGTATAAAACACAGTGGAAATGTGTGCTGTGGTCAGATGAGTCCATGTTTCAGCTTGTTTTGGGGAAAACAGATATTGAGTTCTCAGTCCCAAAGACGAAAGTGACCAACTAGACTTTCATCAGCGATAGGTGCAAAAGCAAACATCTGTCCTGGTTTTGGGGTGCATCAGTGCAAACGGTATGGGTAACTTGCATTTGTGTGAAGGTACCCCTGACATGGAGGCATATATTTGGATTATAAACTGCCATCAAGATGACATCTTTCCTGGGAAGCAAGACATTCTGCTGGCCTCATTCTGCACAAGCTAAAACTGAGTGATTTCTAGACACTCTGCTCCATTGAATGGATGTGTCTGATTGACTTCCAGCATTCCAGATCTGTTTCTTATTGAAAATGTATGACCCATCATGAAAAGGAGAATCAGACAACAATGGCCACAGACTGTTGAGCAGGTGTCTTGTATCCGACAAGATTGGGCAAATATTCCAATTATAATCCTCAATTCCCAAATGATTAAAACGTGTAATTAAAAGGAAAGGTGGTGTGACACAGTGGTAAACATGCCTCTGTCCCAACTTTTTTGGAGTGTGTAGCAGCCATCTAAATAATATTGTAATGTTTTTTATATTTTATATTTACAAAATAAAATAAAGTTGGTCAGTGAAAACATTGGACATATTTTCTTTGTACATTTGTCAGTTAAATAAAGGTTCAAGAGAATTAACAAATTACAGATTCTTGATTTTATTGCATTTTACAAAATGTCCCATCTATTCTGGAAATGGGGTTGTCCTTTAAAATAAGACCTTCTGAAATAATTAGCTGGGAAACAGTCAAAAAGTTTCTCAAACCAATTGCTGAAGAATTTTTGGTCAGATTTGCAATAAATATTTCCGACTATACTTTTATCTGCCTGTAACATGTTTTGGTTAGGAGCACAAAATTACAGATGCATGAATTAAATGCATAATACATTTTACTTTCCAAATAATCACACAAGAGTGGAGACATTTTAGCCAGCAACATTATAATTTAGGAGAAGCGTAAGGCAAACAACTGTGGAGTTTCTAGTTTGTCAATATAGCGACATCTAGGGGTTCCTTCAGGTCGTGTTTTTAATGTCCATCAATATGTTTTTACCTTTTAGCTGAAAATGCCTGGCGCTCTTCTGCAAACACCCAGCTGGGGGCGTTTTATATGTACAACAGGGGTTTTTTTTCAGCTTAGGTTTCAATGGCTTCTGCTTACCTGGTAGACCCATGGTGAACTAAATGTTAATCTCTGTTTAGCATTATTTTTCATATTAGTATTTTGGTATTCCAGGCATCTCATTTGGCACATACTGTCATGGATACTCAGATGCCAGCAACAGGGTGGTTTATCTCACCCCCTCCTCCACTATTATTGGGTGGCTGAGTGAAAAGTGACATTTTACCCAAAGTTTAACATTTTTCAGCTCTCTGTGACTCGATACATTGCTGTTTTTTTAAACGTGTGTCACTCCCATTGCAAATCAAAAAATGCTGACCTAAGGGAAAAGAAAATGCTTTCGGTGGATATGTGGTCTTGAAAGTAATGCTCAAAACTCTTGCTCTTCAGGTTTTGAAGCCTTTGGAGTGAGAACGTGTTTTATATACAGTAGGTCTATTATTATTATTTTTTGTAACGGCTTCCCACTAAGTCATTGAAGTTGGTAGCAGAAGTGAGCAAGTATTTAACACATGCCTCTAGGAATCATGGATGCCTATGTGTAGCCCCGCCCCATTCTGACTGAGCAGCTCTAGTTAAATTAGGTCACAGTGCCACCCAGTGGACACAAAATATATTACAATAATAGAATACAATAAATGTCTCTTACATTATTTATCATACCTGACTAATTTGAGAAAGATATGCCACTAATTTGTACTTTTTTGATTCCCTGCTCACGGTACAAGTGTTATCTGTTTAAGTTTACTTCACTTGACAAAATGCATTACCAACACCCTGCATGGGTCATCAAACACAGATGATACTTGAATTGCTTATAATAGTTTGAGGTATGATGCCATAATATACTAATGTAAATTAATATAAATGTATTCACTTATTTCATTTATAATAATGCATATACCCATGGATGTATTCGTTTTCACATTCTGCATTCTGCAACGAAGTCACAAAAGGATCCTCAATGGCCATCACCAGGCAGGCATGATCTGTCAACCTGGCCAAGAAGAATGCACAGAGAGAGTCCTCTGGATAGTGCGCTACATACGCAAGTTCTAAATACTCATGAGGGTAGTCCACGGGGGTATGCTACAAAAATGTTCTGATTTTCTAGACTCATAAAGTGAGCAGGATATAAAAATGTAGTGCATGGCTTAGACAGGCATGTATCATGATACTAAGCGGGGCAGAGGGTGCCTGAGATGTGGAGTAGCATATCAAATGAATGAAAGTATAATTCTATGCATGCAGGGTTGCCAACTTTGGGACTTTGGCTGGAGTGAGACTAAAATTTCGCGCGCAGAGAACATTTTTGGTAACCCTAACCTCATTTTAAAAATGTCAGTCCTTGTTTACCTATAAACCCTGATTTATGCAACAACAGCAAAAAATAGAATGGAAACGTTTTTTTTTTTTCAAAATGTACAATTAATTTATTAATTGCACTCTAAAAATAAATAAAAATAGAGGTGATTAAATAACAAACATGTAAAACAACAACATCTAAACAATAAGAAATCTCAAGACAAAAGGGACACATAATAGTTAGGCTACTCCACCTCCCCAGAAAACCACAACACACACGTGGCAGTTTGGCCTGCTTCACTGCCTCTGCAAGAGCTCTGTATCTGAAGTAGGGTTCGATCCGTTCATGAACAATATGTTCATTGCGTCTGTCACATGACAAATGAACGAAAGACTCGGAAGGTAAAGTAATTATTTATATTCCCTGTAAATTATTTTTGACTGTATTATAATGATTTCTTAATTCAGAATATGATCAAGACTGCGTAGGTGGACGTGTTCGGGGAATTTGGCTGTTAAAAGTAAGTAGGCCTATATCATTTAAAGCCCTTTAAATGAACGAAATGACTCGAAAAAAAGATTCGTTCATTTTAATGAACGAGATCGAAAAAGCGAGTCAGTAAAATGATCCGAACTTCCCATCACAGGGTGCCATCAAGTGACAGTGTGTGGTGTCAGTCTTGTTTAGGCCAATAACTGAAAAGGTTTGCTCAGCATCCGCATTTGAGTGTGGCAGGCTCAACACAATCTAAACAACCTTTGATGATTTGGGGAATTTTAAAATGCCACTTGCCCGATTTGCCAAAACGTAATTTGTACCATGAGCCTATTTTTATTGAGCAATTAGCTAGCCCATATAACGCACGTCAGACAACGTTTACGTCTGTTGGGCCTACTCTCGGCACACAGACTGATAAGGCAAGGCTACGACACTAGTGACAAGGCACACCATTTTAGTATCTGCTTACCTTGATTGTCATCCAAACTTTCAAACGTGCATCAGTCGGCTCCGACTACCAACCTATGCTCTGAACTCTCTATGAACTTTTCACAGGCAACTGACGTGCAAGGTGCAAGGTTTTCAGCGAATCAACGATCAGAGAATAATGCCGTGAGAACGTTGCAGGCAGATGTTACAGCTGTGGGCCTTAAACCCCTCTCCTGTCATTAACACGCTGTGGTCTAGTCATCAACAGAAAATTAACGGATTGAGAGGCATATGTGTATAGTAGTCCACTGAAGTCGAGTTGAATTGAACCCAAGTATAGTTTATTCCAATAAACCGATTTGGGTTGAAGTGACAATATGAAATTAACATGAACATAAACTTGGACTAAACATAGAATCACCAACAATGGTACAGGGAACAAAGCTAGACACGAGACAATGGGAACACAAGGATAAGGATTATGACCAAAAACAACAAATGACATTCACAAGTTAAAGTTTGTTTAATTTATATGGCTCATTTTTACAACAGCCACTGGCTGGCCAAAGTGCTTTACAGAACAGCAGAAAAAAAGGGGGAAAAAACCCTACATAACATATGGAATAGCAATTTCTGATTGGTTGTTGCCGTTTTGACAGCGTTTATGCCAAGAGCAAAGAGAAAGAAATCGAAGAGAAGAGTAATTAGGCGTGCCATCCGCGAAGGCACGGGACACAGTCTAAGCACATACACGCTTACTTTAAGCGAAGAGGAGAGATTCACGATTACTCTGAACACGTTTTAAGTGCAGGCATATTCTCTGAGCGAGCCCAGAGAAAATTCTTACAAGAGCAGCGTGTATCTGAGAGATTCGCGCTCGCACATTATATTAATGTACTTTCGCGCTACAATAATGCGCTCTCGACATTTGACAGGGAAATAACGCCATATAAGTCAAACTATGTTTCTCAGATGGTAAAAAGCAATTTTAGAGATGTGTTTTATGTGTGCCTGAAATGTTAACTGTGAATAAAAAATGACACCAAGATTCCGCAAGTGTGTAGTGTGAATTACCTTGCTGGAATCAACAAACAATCTGATCTGATTGGCCTTACTAGGAGCCGTCACTGTTCCAATCTGCATCAATTCAGCTTCAAGAAGTTATTCTGCATCCAGCTACTGATCTCTTCCAGACAGCCACGCAAAGCTATTATTACAAAACGGATAGTTCCGGTCATTGATTCTGATTGGTTGAGCCGCTTTCGAAGCCGTTGTATGGCCCTGTCCCAAATGGCGCACTTCATGCGGACTTTCGGTCTCGTGGACTTAAATTGCGTGTGCTCGCCGAGTCTACGAGTCCGTAGGCCGTCCTATTTAGCATTTTAACGCTCTGAAGTGTGCTCAGCAGCACCCCCTTTGTACCCTTGAAGCGGTCTTCCGCGAAGCCCGCATAGTTGCAGGCTCCACGCACTTTAACTACCCAGGAATCCTTGCGAAAGGCCAATCAGACAACGGATGGGAGGAGATTTCGCTCACGGACAATTGTTAACATGGCTGAGAAAAAAATATTTAAGTGTAATTATATCATTACGATTTTTATGACAAGTTTATACAAACATTATGATCATCGACCAGTGGTTGATGTCTCAAACATAGGCTAATAATAGCAAGCTGAATAATACGATCGCATTATGATTCATTAAATAAATAGAACAGAATGTCAGGGCTTTACTGAGTAACTTTACATATAAACACAACAACAATAGGCAGCATATTTCCCCGAACCTGTAGCTCCTGTCCATAACAACAATCAGATCGTCTTCCTGTTTCCGGCGTGACGATCGAGTCTGTCCCAAAAATACCTCTCAATGTGCCCTCGCGGACTCGCGCTAAGGGCCCTATAGGTCTGCACTACATGACGTCACAGAAGTGTGGACTCTGAGGAAGTCCACAAGTCCGGAGTGTGCCATTTGGGACAGGGCCTAAATTACCCAACAAACATACACCTGTGACCGCATTACATTAGTATTACTGTGCATCTGCCGTTTGTGATTCTGTAAAACAATTCAGTATTACTGTGCCAAATTGTTTCAAAATGACAGATTTTTGTTGTAAATTTTGACTTAATGGGTGGTCTAAGCGTTGATGAGTGATGGAAACAGATGGACAGGACAGAGAAAGAAGGAAAAAAACAAAGCAGACACTGTAATTAATGAGAGAGAAATTGAAGAGCTGTTTCAAGAATTTGTGTGCCGAGAAAGATCTGGCTATTGATTTCAAAACAATAACCAAAATTGACCTAAACCAGGCTCTCCGGCAGTTTTATACCACCGTGAAAAACGGGAAAGGTAAACACTATGGTTTCAGCAGTTATGTCGGCCTACGTGCTGGGCTTAACCATTACATAAATGATCCTCCGATCAGCCGATCCTGGTGTCTGTTGAAAGATCCCGAGTTTATCACTAGAAACAACGTTTTCGTTGGAGTGGTGAAAAATCTTCGGCGAGAAGTACGTGACAAAACATCCCACCAACAGAGGCAGACTTTCAGAAAATCAAGCAGTCTTCAGCACTGAATCCAAATTCACCTGAGACACTTGTCAACAAAGTCTGGTTTGATGTACATCTGCATATGGGACGCAGAGCTAAAGAGGGCAACTGGCAACTGAAGCCCGAATCATTTATTATCCGCCAGGACGAGAACGGTCAGAAGTATGTAATGTCATTCACAAAAAAACACAAAGATGCCGGCGAAAGAAACAAAGAAAGCCTACGATTTATGTTTGAACAGTCAGGGAATCATCTGTGTCCTGTCGCCTCATTGGAGAAATACCTCTCATTGCTGCCAGGCAATCCACCGGCTTTTTATCTCCATCCAAAGTGGATAGACTACACCAAAGATGCATGGTAAGTTAAACTTTAGTTTACTTTTTTATTTGTAGCATATTGTGCACACCTTTCTGTAGTCATACTGTCATTTGCCAGCAATATATTTTTTGTTACAATGTAGCTTGATTACTCTACACTGTAACAAGAAAAAGACATTGCAAGTAACAACAGCTACAATGCAACAGGTTATAAGCCAACATTTTTTCTTTCTCCTAATTAGGTACACTAGAGAGCCTATAGGGGTAAACTTCCTTGGTTCTATGTTGCCACGGATTTAGCTGGCACTGAGACAATCTACACCAAACACTGCTTGCGAAGCACGACTGTACAACAACTTTCTGATGCTGGCCTAGAAGCGTGAGAAATCATGGTAGTGACGGGACATAAATGTGAATCATCCCTGCAATCTTACTGGCGCCCAAACTACGAGGAGAGACGATGCTGGAGGAATATCCTTGCCTCTGGCACTGCACAATTAAAGCGCACATGTACAGCGTTAGAAACTCCTCATCCAGCAAAGAGTGCTAACTTGTTTGATTAGTGCTTCAGCAATTGCACAATAAATGGTGATATCCAGATAAATGTTAATCACCCCAATCTTTAAGCATGTTTTTCATTGTCTTTGTTGCTGTATGTGTTACTAAGCAACCTGGTATTTATTTTATGAATAAAATAAATATTAAAATGAATATTTTTATGGAGTTACAAGTAATAACTCCGCTCTGCGTCGTACCAAACAACGCCCCTTAGCTGTTCTAAATCCACTGTAAAACACGGCTGTGCGGGGCTTATTGCAAGTGGTGATGTAAATCTGCGTATCATCTGCATAACAGTGATACCAAAGACCTTATTTTCTAATAATCTGCCCAAGCATGTAAATGTTAAATAAAATTGTGCCCAACACTAAACCTTGAGGAACTCCATGGCGAATAGGCACAGTATCAGATTTGTGATTACCCAAGCTACAAACTGGGCACAATTTGTTAAGTCAGACTGAAACCAGCAGAACACTACTCCAGAAAGACTCTGCCTCTGAAATTTTGCAGCCTGTCCAGCAGAACAGATTGGCATATGGCCAAGTTGTTGTGGTAGATGATGGTGTTGTTGATGAACCACACCCCCAGCAACCCCACAACACTAAGGCATGTCATTATAGAGACCAGATCTGTGTCCAGATCTAACTTGTATGTGTATACTGAACATACAAAAAAAAAAAACTGAACAGAAGTAAAGATTTAAAGAAATAAAGTACATAAATATTTGACAAATTATACTCTTTCAGTATTTTTTTTTTTTGACCCTATTCTTTTTTCTTAATTAAATAAGAACGTTCTTGTTCTTTTAGACTTGGCGACTTTTCCTTTACTGGCTGAACGCACAAAGCAAACGTGGTGGTGGTAAAATACAAAAACAAAACAAACAAAAACAGGACATTTCATATGGAGATATTGTCATTGACTTCTGTTATCTAATGTATATATATTTTTTATAGATAAATGTGTTAGTAAGAGAAGGAGTTGGGTGTATGGAGTAACATGTAAAAATGTATTATTGACATCTCTGCGGTAGACTAAACACTTGTATCAGATTGTGTATCATTTCATTTCAAGTCTGCTATTGGATGCCTGTATCTCACTTTGCTTTAGATTTCCTGCATTTTCATTCACAACTTTAGCTTTGAAATAAAATAGATTGAATGTTGCCAACATGCAGTTGTGTCAGTGTAATTTATGATTGCTATAGTTACAAAGTAAAGTTTAACACATGCAAAAAGTGTGTAACAAAGATAAATGATCAAAGGAGGTTTTGTGTTGAAATTAAAAGAAATGCATTTTAACTCTAGAATAAATAAAGATCGAATTAGTTTGTCATTAGAAATTGTGTAACTTAGGAACATTAAAAAAAATCTGTGAAGTAAAACATTTGTAGTGGACATTTTGGGAAAATCAAAAGAGAAGACATTATATTGAGGTTCATGTGGGTTCTGTAATAGCTGAATAATTTGCTCTTGACTTTTTCCCATTTTCTTTAGCTCCTCCACAATTGTTCCCAAGCTGGTCAACGTCTTTTTTCTAATGATCACCTGTGCCTCTCTTTCAGGCGCCGCCATCTCTCCAGATCTGGCCTCACCAGGGACTCAAGCACAGCAGTCCTTTTCTCTGCATGTGCTTCATAAGCCTCCAGAAATTATGAGGGTTGTGGTCGTCTCTGCCTGCTGGTGAGGTTTCTATTTTGCATGGCAGAGGTTCCAGGCTGTTCATCCATACAAGCACCTGCTGTCTGGTCTAGAAGAGAAGTAGTTGTGGGCCTGCTTTTGGAGGATGTCTCTTTCAAGGCATGCCAAATGTACAATGAAAATGACCTATGTTTCAGTCTTGTAAGATATATGACAATGTTATTTCAGAAACTTAAAGGGGTAGTTCACCCAAAAATGAAAATTAAGTCATTAATTACTCACCCCCATGCTGTACCAACCCCGTAAGGCCTTCGTTCGTCTTCAGAATACAAATGAAGATATTTATGATTAAATCTGAGAGGTTGATCACTCCTCCATAGGCTCCCTAAGGGAATGACACCGGACGGCCCAGAAAGTCATTTAAGAAAATGTTTAAATATTCCATGTCGCAACAGTGGCTCAACTATAAGTTTATCAAGCGACGAGAATACTTTTTGTGCGAAAAAACAAACAAAAATAACGACTTTATTCGACTATTCCTTTTCTTCCTTGTAGGCCTGAAACGAGACTTCAAGAGATTTCCACGACGCGTGCGCGAGAATTGCGATCTCCTTCAACTACTTCAGTTAAGTTCTCGCGCATGTGTCGTGGAAATCTCTTGAAGTCTCGTTTCAGGCGTCAATTGTGGCGTCAAGTGAACAATTGTGGGGGTTTTACTCTTAACATGGTCATAACATTTCAGAAGCTTGTGCCTCAAATGGGTTCTTTGTGGAAACCAGTTTATGAATATTATATCCCCCCAAATATATTAGCTACAGGTTGAGATTGTGACTACTACTCTTGCCAAAGGATGGACGTATGCTCTCTGTTTATTTCAAACTTAAGCATACTAATAATGATAGTTTTTTTTTTAAATCTTAAATAATTAGGAAGTGATCCTGACACTCTCATGATTGGATTAGTTCACTATTATGAGCTCTATTGAGTGTCAGTTCAATATATCTCAGACTCCAAAGACCTACCTTTATGTTACAGTAGCTGCCTGAGGAGGACTTCTCTTTAGGATATGAATATAAACATTGATGTTCTCTTGTCAAAAACAATTTGCATCTTTAATGAAGAAATTGGCTGCATTTATGTTGCGATAAGCGCAAAACCAAATCTTCCAGATTACAGTGTTTGTTAGAATATTAGTGCCTCACAGAACCTGTACAGTATGTGTCAAATATAAAATTAAATAACTTGTATTATTTGTGAAAAACATGTTAACTCCTCACTAACTACTCAAGCGTTACCTTGTCATCCCGCAGGAACTACTAGTGATGTGGCCCATTATTCTAAAGTGAAAAACATGTTAACTCCTCACTAACTACTCAAGCGTTACCTTGTCATCCCACAGGAACTACTAGTGATGTGGCCCATTATTCTAAAGTGAAAAACATGTTAACTCCTCACTAACTACTCAAGCGTTACCTTGTCATCCCACAGGAACTACTAGTGATGTGGCCCATTATTCTAAAGTGAAAAACATGTTAACTTCTCACTGACATGTCACCCCACAAAAACTATATAAAACATAAAACAACTGCAGTGATTGGGTCCAACATTTTTTTAATTATATGCACTGGAAGATTTCCATGTAATCGTAAAAGAAAATAGTGCACGCATTATGCAAAAAATGCACAACTGGACGTGCAAGAATAAAGCACTGTTCAAAATATAATATCTGAATTAAACTTTGTAAATTCAATAAAATTTGGTACAATGATGAAACCTAGCCATAAACTAAACAAAAATTCTGCATTTTGGAATTAAACATTCAACACATTCAACAAACTGTGATGAGAAACTGAGTCAAATATAATGGCTAAATAAAATAAAATAAAAACATTCAACACAATTAGATTGTGAGGATAAACAGAATGTACATAAGAATGTACATACATCTACTGGCAACATGTTATTTATTTTTTTGTGGAATGTCTATTAGCTCTCCATTTTTCTTTTTCTTTTCTCTATGGCACTGCACACTGGTTCCTGTGTGCACAACTGTTGGCAATGGTCTGCAAAGTCGGACAGCTTCTGCCCTTTTTGAAACGCAGCACGTAATTTATTGTACGCTGTGATGTCACAGGCTTCCAACTCAGCAATGGCAGACGTATCGACAATCGTTTTCCTATCCACACCGCACTTTTGGTATGCCTCCGTTTTGGTTGCTCCTTTTGACAGGTACTTCAGGACCCTTTTGTATCTTCCTATGACTTGCTCTGGTAAAAATACTGACAAAGAACAAAACACTAAATCTTAACAATTTCCTCCAAATAACATCATTTTGTAGTTTTTCTCAAAACATATATGCAGACTCTACATTTCATACATTACAGAATATATTGTATTAATAAATACATTTATAAATATAGGAATTTATTTGCTAGTAAAGGCAGACCACCTGAATTCTGAAGTGAGTGTAAAGCCACAGCCACCCATGCATATTTAAGGGCTTCGGAGTATAATAAATAATACATAACAGTATAATATAATACTATACAAAATATTAAAAGATACTGTTAATTTACTTTTGCGCTACACTATAAAATGCTTTGTACTGAGCCAATGTCCTAAAGGTCACATATCTTCATGTTCCCTTCCGAAAGTGAACTCGCACCACGACGATGATGCTATTGGGGAACGCACACCCTTTACGCGAACCAGTGTCTGAAAAACTATCCAATCACGGCAATCGAAATTAACCGGCTTGTGACGTCACTACTAGAGTGACCCAGAAGTATAAAAGCGGCGCCTAGAGAACATGTCATCCTCTTTTCGTCTTCGGGAATGTTTTGTCTGATTTACAATCATCTGAAAAAGGTAAGAACAGTTATGGCAAGTGATAAGCGTTTCAAGAAGTGTGTGGATCCGTGTCTAAGATATTGACATCAGATGACACACACAACTTGTGCCAACTGTGAGTTTTTTCCCTTGAGAAAACTTTGCTCTTGTTTGCCCTGTTCTCAAGGGAAGAGGGACAGACATCTTTGCCAGGCGATTCAGGTCCAGCTAGTGCTGAGGCAGCTAGTAACAGAGGCAGTGCGAGTTCCCTTTTGAAAGGGAACGTCTAGGTTACGACTGTAACCTCTGTGCCCTGAGAACCAGTGGTGGAAAGAGTACTGAAAAAGCATACTCAAGTAAAAGTACTGTTACTTGTCAAAAAATGTAGTGAGAGTAGAGTAAAAGTACCGGTCCTAAAAACTACTCAAAGTAGGAGTAAAAAGTAGCCCTTTTAAAAGTACTCATGAGTAGTGAGTAGTGAGTATTATGCTATGAATGTTAGTCCACCTTATACCCTGCAAATTGAAAATGTAGCTTACTCTTTTATCACAGATTCATAGAAAAAAAGAAACAGTATTTCAATATTTCTCCAACAGTTTTATTTTTGACTGCTAGCACTAAAAATACAGCGTTTCCCCAACCATTGTTTTGGACGACCCCCCCCCCCCCCCCCCCATAAAAAAGGAATTCATAACTCGGAATTTCACGAAATTTGTAAATTTTTTGAGGAAAAAAAGAAAGCAGTTCAGTACACTTGAAATCAAATCGCGATATAGTGTGAATATTAAACCACAAAGACAATTTAAATACGAATCCTGCATGTTCTGTGTGAATGAATGGTGCAGCCGACGCGCAGTTTCATTTACCACACACACACACACACACACACTGAAGCACGTGTGAGGTGTGACGCTTGCGCTGTTTTTTTGCCTATATGAAGACACAAATGCATGAACTTCCTCCAGGCTCAAGATCCACTCCGAAAGTCACTTCGTGAACAAAATAAATTGGCGCCAGGTGTCTCGAAGTCTGTTGATGCTGGTTTGATGCAAAGTTTTCCGCGCGCGATTTGATTTGACGGGAATTACGCATGGAGTCACATGATGACTTATTATAAAAATAAATATTAATATAAATGTAGCGACGGCAGGTTCAGGGAAAATACCGCAGTAAAAGTACCGATACAGCACTTAAAATGTACTCAAGTAAAAGTAAAAGTATACTGTTTTTAAACTACTTAAAAAAGTACAATTCCTAAAAAAAACTACTCAATTACAGTAAGGAGAGTATTTGTAATTCGTTACTTTACACCACTGCTGAGAACAGGGAACGAGACACTGCATCGTTAGCCATGCCTCGGGGATGCCTGCTTAACAGTCCCTTCAGAAGTGGATGACATGTTCTCTAGTCGCCCCTTTTATACTTCCGCACTAGCAGTGACGTTATGGTCACCGTGATTTTGCCAAGTAAGACATGGTCCAGGATCAACATATTTTGTTGATCCTGGATCAACATTCCTGTCCCAAAATGCAGTCCTTACCCAATCCCTACCCCTAAACCTAACCCTACCCATAACTTTTCCCTAAAATCATAGGGTAATGATAGGTGAATAACACTGATGTTTAAGTACTTCACCCTGGTTCTAAGCCTAAACTTGACATAAACTGTAAACTTGTCCCTCAAATCTGATTGGTTGATTGGAAAGTTGATCCAGGATCAACAAAGATGTTGATCCAGGAACATGTGGTACTTGGTGAAATCACGTTCACCGCGACGTTATAGGCTGTCGCCGGTCAAATTCGATTGCCGTGATTGGATAGTTTTTCAGACACCGGTTCACATGGAGGGCATTCCCCATAGCGTCATCTACGCAGTGTGAGTTCCCTACTCTCAGGGAACAAAGGTACTTTATCAACATCTATAGTACAATAGATAACCAAACTTGAATTTTCTGAATGGAAGAGAAGCAAGCACAAAGTGCACATTAATTAAAAAGAATGTTGAAAGGCCATTGAACATACCTCTTCTGCTTTTGCACTTTTCTGTGTTTTCATTCCCTTCTTGTACTTCTTAGTCTTATGAGGTGTTGAAGAAGAGTCGGAGGAAGATGAGGACTGGAAGGAACTCGAAGGAGAGTCATCTCTTTTGGTCTTCTTGCTTCCCTTTCTGTACTTTTTCTTTTCTGCTCGCACATGGTCCTCATCAGAAGAATCAGTGATCACAATAGACCTCTTTGGCTCTTTTGTTTCTTTAGTTGACAGTGCTGTAAAAAAAAAAAGAATCATTTAGAGTAATTTTTATTAGTGCAGAGCAGTCAAACCATTCCTGAAGCCTTCTGCACATTTTGAATGTCACCCTTATTGGACACACCCAGTTCAGGTCATAGTGTGCTAATCAGCAATGAGTTCATTTAACTATGTTAAATAAGGGAGACCTACAAAATGTGCATTGCTGGGGAGGCTTCGGGAACAGTGTGAAGACTCACGGTGTAGTGCTTTTTTACAATAGGCATTATTTTAAACCAGCTTTCCACAAACAGAAATCACAAAAGTTTGGAACAAAATGGAAATAAGGAAATGATAATCAAATTACAGTTTACACAGAGAGTACACATGTTTTTTTCTTTTACACTAACATGGTGTTTTTAAGCAAATGTTTGCAAAAAAATTATAATAATGATATTAATTGTAGACAAATACAAATAGCTAACACTCCAAAACAGTTCTCACCATTGGTTAAACTGCTCCGAAGAAAATCCCTCTCATTTTCCACATCTTTGCATTTTTCTTCAAGGAAATTAACTTTAGATTTCAAAAACGAGTTTTCTTCTTTGAGTTTATTGATGGTCACCTGTTGGGTTGGTGCTTGTGCTGGAATATAAAACAAACAAATAATCTGTCAAAAAATTATTTAGAATGTGTCTTCCACATGAAACACATATTGTATAAAAACTATAGTTTACATAAATTGTCTCCAAGTTAACAGCAACTCACTTTCATGTCTTCAAGAGAAAAGGATGATTTATTTTTAATCTGACAGCCTGTTATTATTATCATCATTAAGATATGTGAGTGTACAGCCTATATATATATATATATATATATATATATATATATAGACTATACTTACACATGTGTGAAAATTGCAAAATGTTTAGATTTTTTTATGTAAAGGGAAAAAACACAATTAGTCATAAACATTAGCTATGGAAATATATATATATATTTTTTTTTTATCCCACCGATATTCAGTTAGGACACCAGGTGAGAAATTAAAATCATGTTGTCATGATCGTGCCATATAGTCCTTTTGTTTTTATTAGTCTTGAGGCAGGATCGTGACAGACCCATGTTTTATGTGCAAACACATGGCCTTTTGTTGGGCCATGTGCTTGTGTTGTCTAGTCATCTAGCCCCGTCCTCCTTGTTTAGTCATTATTGCTTCCCCATTATCACCTGTTTCCTTCATTAGTTTCTCTCTATTTAATCCCCTCGTGTTTGCTGTCCTGTGTCGGTCCGTTGTCAAACTTTGTCAAGCACATTTGTGAGTATCCTGTCAAGAGTTGGTGTCTTGTTGAGCTATTGCTTGTATCAGTTGTTTGTTTTCTTCTAGTTATCTGTCTAAGTCATAGTCTAGTTAGTCACCATTGTCCTGTCTTGTTTTGCCTAGTGATGGGCAGATCGAGGCTTCGTGAAGCAATGAAACAGTCGAAGCAAATGTGCCATTTTGTTTCGAGGCTTCGAATTTATCCGAAACCCGTCTCCACGGTGACACCTAGTGGTCACTTGCAGGTGTTGATCTGAAACAACCTTTACAAAGAGCTAATAAAAAAATGTGTTGGTTTTTTTTTTTTATTATTGTATTTTTGTAATATATGTATCTATCTATTAATCTATATATATATATTTCTATCAATGCATCTATTAATGTGTCACTATATGTACTCTGTGTGTCTCTAAGTCAATGTGTAAATGTAAATTAAATCCTAAATATAACTAAACAAATCGCACTATAAATGTCACTATATCACCAAAAATCCGCTATCTCAAAACCAAACTCCTCTCACAAAAACCCACGATATGAAAATGCGTTGACAAAACTTTTATACTGTGTGATTGTGTGATTTGTTCCCGAACCGACCAATCAATGAAACCCTGATTCGGCGGAGCACTCCACCTGATGAAACACTTAGACGCTTCATTTAGCCGTTGTCACGTGACGTGGGTGTTTTGAATCACGCTTCGGATCAGTGTTTCGAATCATCTTTGCTTCGGGATCTCGCAAAGCTTCGGAACGTCTGTTTCGCGCCAGCCATCCTTAGTTTTGCCCCCTCGTGGGCTTTGTTTTCCCTATTATTTGTATATAATAAACCGTGTGCTGTGACTACTGGCTGCGATTGGGTTCATTCCCTTCATCACCCTTCCAACATCATAACACATGTTTTTGTAATACACATTTCTGACAAATTTGTTTTGAGTGAACTGAATATGCAATTTTGCTTTTAATATTAATGATAACAATAATTGTTGGTCTTGAAATTACATTACCCATATACCAAGCTAGCTTGCTAGCAAATTGTCAACAGGCTGCCAAGAATGTTGTATGCTGTAACCAAGAATGTTA
The DNA here is from genome assembly GCA_030578255.1 of Tiaroga cobitis. NCBI lineage: Eukaryota > Metazoa > Chordata > Actinopteri > Cypriniformes > Leuciscidae > Tiaroga > Tiaroga cobitis. The sequence goes on along the minus strand of CM060604.1, from coordinate 44,078,466 downwards.
AGGTTAGTTTAAGATTTGATTACAACAGGGTTTTCTACTCTGGCCCTCGAGATCCACATTCAACCTTAATCAAACACACCTGAACAAGCTAATCAAGATCCTCAGGAATACTAGAAAGATACAGGAAGGTGAGACTGACCAGAGTTTGAGCTAAACTGCAGGAAAGTGGATCTCAAGGGCCACAGTCGAGAACCCATGGATTACACTACCAACATCAAAGAAACATAAATGACAGAATACATTACCGGTTTCTTCCTTGTCATCCTCAATTAGTCGCTGAGGTGCAGTTCTCTTGCGCACAGTTTTGCGCTCTCGCTCCGTCGCCATGCTGTTGTCTTCTGATTGTGAATTATCGGATTCACTAACTCCAATATGGCGACGCGTCAATGCAATATTGCATAAGCTACCGTCTCTGCACGTGAATTCTACTGATGGACACGATTCTTCGAGTGTATTGTCCCAATATGAAATGTAGTTGACCTAAGGCATCAATCCACTCAATTTTAAGCCTTCCAAAACTTTAATTATGTTTTTTGTTTTAAAATGTTCTCCTTTAAATCGAATCAGTGTCATCCTGTGACCTTTTGATCTGAGTCAGGTGATCCATCCAAATTGAACCAGGACAATAGTAAAACTACTTGATTAAAATCGTTACAAGAATGTAAATTCCCTTTCAAGAGAACTTCGAGCTGCGTCGAACGCTGCGGGAACGCCTCTGCGTTGTGCGTCATGAAGCACGAATGGAATCAGCCCAATGGAGAGATGAAACGTCATAGGCGGGTGACGTCATCGACCAGGAAACTATAAAGCACCCCAAAAACATAAGCGCAGTAGCTTCTGTGCCTTCAGTCGCGCTACATGTGAATCTGTCTGATATTGTTTGTCTTACATACTGTGCACCACACAAACAATTTATATTGAGAGAATGGCGGATAAGCAACAGTTTAAGAAGTGTGTTCCTCCCTGCTCGCGTTATTTAACGGGCGGGGATACACACGTTCTTTGCGTTGTTTGTCTGGGAGTGCAGCATGCCCAGTCAGCTCTCGAGGGAGCTGACTGTGAGCATTGCGAGTGTCTGCCGTTAAAGACGCTCCGCTCCCGCCGGGCGCTCTTTGACGAGAGTGGTTCGGTGCGCGCTCCCCGCGGTTCGGGTCCCGCTTCTGCCGAGGCAGAGCGGCGGCGCTTATCGTGGGGATCGCAGATGGATCTCTCAGCGGGGGTTGAGACGGGCGCTGCCTTATCTCTCCCTTCACCTGTGAGATCCAGTGCCTCATTCCTGGGTTCGAAAGTAAGCGCTGCGGTTTCTTCCGCTCGGGATGAGGCACCCGTACTACAGCTATCCAGTTCTGAGGAGCTGGATGTTGTTAGTGTGGAGGGAGAGATTGAGGATTCGCCACCTCACTCTCCCGAAAGTGATGAGCTTATGGAGGTTTTAACACGAGCTGTTGAAAAACTCAGTATTGAATGGCCAGTGATTAGACAGGAGTCTGTGTCGAAATCGAAACTTGATGAAAGATTTTTGCCCTCTCGTGTTCAGCCTCCACGCCGGTGTCTGCCGTTCTTTCACGATCTCCACACTGAGGTGTCGAGATCGTGGAAGAAACCGGTTTCATATAGAATATTTAGTCCCCAGACGTCTACATATTCAAATATAATGGGGGCTAGATCATATGGTTATGGCGCTTTGCCTCGCGTGGAAGAGACGCTCGCGAGGTATCTCTCCCCCGAGGCGGCGTCATCTTTTAAGACACCGGTATTACCCACCAAGCCCCTCAGAAATACATCTGCTTTGGTGGGTAAAGCGTATTCGGCTGCAGGTCAGGCTGCGTCATGTCTGCATACAATGTCAATCTTGCAGGCATACCAGGCTGACCTGCTGAGGGACGTGAGTGAGAGTGAGGCAGTCAGTACTGACGTAGTTCGAGAACTGCGTCAGGCTGCTGATTTATCCCTGCGCGCCACCAGAGAATCGGCCAAGCTAGTGGGTCGATCTATGGCAGCTCTGGTGGCCGCAGAAAGACATCTCTGGTTAAATCAGACAAATATGAAAGAGAAAGAAAAAGCTTTTCTTTTAGATGCTCCTCTCTCTCCATCGGGGTTATTTGGCGAAGCTGTTAATTCTGTTATAGACAAATTCCCGGAAGAGAAAAAACAAGCTGCAGCTTTCAAAAAATTTCTCCCGTTAAAAATTCACGTCCCTGGGGCTGCTGGGCGGGAGCAGCCCCGGCCGTCTACAAGCTCATCCCATAGGGCGCAGCAGAAGCAGAGTGTCGCGTCTCGTGTTCCCCCTGCTGGACAGTGGGCTCAGGCGTGGCACTCTCAGCCGAAGTCTTCTAGCAATAGACCTGATCTGAGGACAGTGATATTGTCTAAGAAGGCTTCGGCTAAGAAGAAGTCCTGACGCCGAGGCGTTCAGGATGCTGAGGGTGGTCCCCACCGAGGCGGAAAGGAGTTCACCTCTCTTTACGGTGCCCATTCTTCCTCGGTGCCCTCAGGGGGCCGTTCTGCCAACCCCGCCTTCATGCCGGGGCGTAGGCGGTCCCAGCGAGCGTTTTCCCGAGGGACGCTCGCTCCCTCTGAGGAGGGTCTCACAGCAGTCAAACCAGTCGTTCCCTGCCGGTGCGCCGTTACAGGGCGCTGTGTTTGCTGCTCAAGTTACACCAGAGGCCAGTCTCGAGAGACTGGTACCCTTAGTAGGTTTTCTGGCAGAGTGGAAAAGCCTTCCAAGAATATCTCATTGGGTCCTGCAGACAGTAGAAAAAGGATATGCTATCCAGTTCAGGTGTGGTCCACCAAAATTCAGAGGGGTTCTGCACACAGTGGTGGGCCCCGAGCAGGCTCTGGTAATGGAACAAGAGGTGAAAACGCTCCTCCAAAAGGAGGCTATAGAACGGGTTCCTCCTCCCAGTTTGGAGTCAGGTTATTACAGCCGATATTTCATCGTTCCAAAGAAGGATGGGGGGTTGCGTCCAATTTTAGACCTGCGCCTATTGAATCGCTCGGTAGGGAAGCTAAAATTCAAGATGCTCACTATCAAGCAGATCGTGTCTCAAATCAGATCCGAGGACTGGTTTGTCACGATAGATCTAAAGGACGCATACTTCCACATTTCCATCCTTCCACAACACAGGAAGTTCCTGAGGTTCGCCTTCGGGGGCGAGGCGTACCAGTACAGGGTTCTTCCGTTTGGCCTAGCTTTATCACCCCGCACTTTCACGAAATGCATGGATGCAGCACTAGTGCCTCTGAGGCTTCAGGGCATTCGTATTCTCAATTACATCGACGATTGGTTGATTTTAGCTCAGACGGAGCAGATGGCGGTTCGGCATCGAGATGTCGTCCTCGCTCATATCAGAAAGTTGGGGTTGAGGCTGAACGCAAAGAAAAGTGTACTATCTCCTTCTCAGAAGACCACTTTTCTGGGTGTCGTTTGGGATTCGGTCTCGATGCGGGCGCGGCTCTCTCCGACCCGCATCGCTTCGATTCTCTCAGCTGTGAAACAAGTAAAGCTAGGCCAGCTACTCACTGTGAAGCAGTTTCAGAGACTGTTGGGTCTGATGGCAGCAGCGTCCAACGTTATACCTTGCGGCCTGTTGTACATGAGACCGTTACAGTGGTGGCTCAGGACCAAGGGATTCTCCCCGAGGGGAAATCCGCTCCGCACGTTCAAAGTCACGCGGCGCTGCCTTCGTGCTCTGGTCATGTGGAGAGAAACTTGGTTCCTATCCAAAGGTCCTGTGCTGGGGGCTCTTTGTCGTCGCATAACGCTAACGACGGATGCTTCCCTCACAGGGTGGGGGGCGGTCATGAGTGGCCGCCCAGCCCAAGGTCTGTGGCAGGACCATCATCTATCGTGGCATATAAATTGTCTAGAGATGTTGGCTGTGTTTCAGGCTCTGAAACACTTCCTAACAGACCTGAGGGGCCATCATGTGTTAGTTCAATCAGACAACACGTCGGTGGTCTCTTATATAAATCATCAGGGGGGCCTGCGGTCTCGCCGGCTTTACAAGTTGGCCCGTCAGATCCTCCTGTGGTCCCAGGGGAAGCTACTATCACTGAGAGCAATGTATCTTCCCGGGTATTTAAATGTGGTAGCGGATTCCCTGTCGAGGCAGGGGCCGAGGCCAGGGGAATGGAGACTCCACCCCGAGGTGGTGGAGCTCCTTTGGTTGAGTTTCGGTCGCGCCGAGGTGGACCTATTCGCTTCCAGGGAGACCACGCATTGTCATCTGTGGTTCTCCATCAGTCATCCAGCCCCCCTGGGGTTGGACGCTATGGTGCAGCCGTGGCCGAGGTCACGCCTGTACGCCTTTCCCCCGATTGCTCTGCTACCAGGAGTTCTGGAGAGGGTTCGCCGGGACGGGGTCAGCCTACTATTAGTAGCCCCGTTTTGGCCGGCCCGAGTATGGTTTGCGGACCTGATTTCTCTCCTGGACGGCTCTCCCTTGGAGCTCCCGGTCAGGAGGGATCTACTCTCTCAGGCGGGCGGCACGATATGTCACCCCCGCCCAGAATTGTGGAAACTGTGGGCTTGGCCTCTGAGGGGGCCCAGCTCATAGAGTCTGGTCTCTCAACCGAGGTTGTTGAGACCATTCTTCACTCCAGAGCTCCATCCACGAGGAAGCTTTATGCCTTGAAGTGGAAACTTTTCACTTCTTGGTGTGGAGAACACCTGCAGGACCCAGTTAACTGCCCAGTGGGTGCAGTGCTGGAGTTCCCGCAGGAGCGCTTCTCCACAGGGTTATCCCCCTCCACACTAAAGGTGTATGTGGCGGCACTAGCTGCTTACCACGTCCCTTTCAGTGGAGTTTCTCTTGGGAGACACCCGCTTGTAACTCGTTTCCTCCGTGGCACTTTGAGGCTGAGGCCAGCAGTTCGTACGGGGGTGCCGACCTGGGATCTGGTGTCACAAGTGCTCTCGTCCTCTGTGCGCTAGTTCTCACATGGCGGTCATTTGGTCCTATGGCGACGTGGGTATTCGCGTTCCCGCAGCGTTCGACGCAGCTCGAAGTTCCCTTGAAAGGGAACGTCTCGGTTACGTATGTAACCCTAGTTCCCTGATAGGGAACGAGACGCTGCGTCGTTCCGCCATACTCCCGGCACTCCCGTTAGCGCTTCCTTCAGGCCTATCAGAAGCTACTGCGCTTATGTTTTTGGGGTGCTTTATAGTTTCCTGGTCGATGACGTCACCCGCCTATGACGTTTCATCTCTCCATTGGGCTGATTCCATACGTGCTTCATGACGCACAACGCAGAGGCGTTCCCGCAGCGTTCGACGCAGCGTCTCGTTCCCTATCAGGGAACTAGGGTTACATACGTAACCGAGACGTTTTTACAAATAAACATTATTACCTAATTATGCTATATTTACTTTTTAGGTGTTTTAGTGCAATTTTATAACTCAGTAAAACTGATTTTTTTTTTCTATTTTATAAATAAAAATAAATAAAAAGGACATAAACATTAACATCGAATTTGCGTTTAGGCTATTAGTTTCTTTTTCTTTTTCTTTTTTTAATATTTCCTAAAAACTGTGGGTGGAGTACTAACGCCATCATCACACGCTTTGGTGACTGTTGCCTGTAGTTATGGGACTTTCGAAGAAAATCCTCTCTCTTTGTAATCGCAGGGATAGAAAAGGGACTAAAAAAATAATCGATTTTTTACAAAAACATAATCTAATGAAGTCTAGAATGAAGTGTAACATCTGTAAGAAATCGATGAAACTACAAAAGACACATACACGCGATGGATATCAATGGTAAAAAAAAAAGGAACGGTAATTATTTAAAATAATTTTAAAAACTCCTACACTAATGTTGAATGTTTGTGATTTTAGGGTATGTCGCAGAAGATCACATTAACAAAAATTAACAAAGAGCTGCAGAGCTGGATCGATATTCGAAAACAGCAAGTTGGAATTACAAAGTTGGATGACTTTTGTTTACCGGTATGTATTACAGTATTGCACCACTCTCCCTTTTTTCGTATCACATATTTTAGTAATCATCATAAATTAGGTAATATTTTAAAGCTTACAAACTCAAAATTTATCCTGTGAAAACCATTTTGAAATTTGACGTTGTGTTACCATGGAAATGGTACTTTAAATTCTAAAATGTAGGGTTTTTATAATCAAAAACTTTTCTAATCTTAACAAAACACAAAAGTCTCGAGGTTCCATATTTGGCAACTATATTGTGATAGAAGTGATATTTAGAACATAATTTATTAATTTGTTACTTATTTAGATGTATGATTTTGGCTTTGATTTTATAGTAATTTTATAGTAAAACAATGCATACTTTATAGTAAAATATGCATTCTATATAAAATAAAAATGTCTACAGTATATTTGATTAACTGTACATTAAAACTTCAATATCTTTTGTCATACTTTAATAAAAAAAAAAAAATCAATAATCTGCTGAGTATCTTCTTTAAAACAAGACCAAACATACGTCTATATGTCTCTAAAGCATTTTTGCATTGTCATTACAACCATTTAAGTTTGGATTGTGCATTTTCATGTCTATTCTAAAAAAAGGGGGGTGACAGTTAAAGGATTAAATATTCACAGAATATTACTTATTTCTCAAAATATTATGATTATTCATGAATGATAATTCATGTATTGTTACAACATTATTGTTGTAATATGACCTTATTCACATAATTTTGACATTATCCTCAAAATAAAAGTCATCATATTGCTAGAACTTTATTCTCATAATCACAGACTAAAAGACCCTGTCATATTGGCAGACTGAATAATTAAACTTTGGGCGAATATGTTTTTGCAAAGATAAAGCAAACATCATTGTGATACTGTAATGACCAATGTGAATCTTTTTACACATTTTCTCTCTGGTTAACAGATTTGACAAACTGAGATTACGACAAGTGGATATGATGCAGGACGGGATAGCTGCTGGAAGCTCAGCAACACTGAGCAAAATGACAAAGAAGCTAAGAATGGTCTGTAGAAAAGCCTTGAGAAAGTACAAAAGACAGGACAGGTTGTGGGGGGAAGGACAGAGTTTGTCGTCATAGATGAAAGCAATTTCCGTCACAAAAGAAAGGTAGAATATCTACATGTATTTCTCAATACAAATCAAATCAAATCAAATCACAAAAATAAATTGCCTTTTGAAAAGGTAAAACAAAGCAAGGAGCATCATGATTGGATCAGTGAATTTGCCCTTGATCAGTGAATTTTCCTTGAGCAAAAGTTATTTTAGCTATTCTAGAAAATTGTTTGAATAGAATGATTTAAAGACAAAACAAAGTTGTAAAAAGCATGGACACTGATGACAAACTAATGCAAGATAACACAAAGACAAAAGTGTAAGAGAAAGCAAGAAACTTATTGAATGTTTTTATTTTATTTTATTTTATTTTTTAGTATGGACGAGGAAGAGCTGGCGGAACATGGAGAAGAAAAAAGTGGGTCTTTGGTATCTTGGCCATTAAGGGTGTTAGAAGACGACCAATATTGAGGCTAATTGAACGGCGCTCAAGAGATCACCTGATTCCAATTATAACAAGATATGTTCGCCAGGGATCAACCATTTTGAGTGACGAATGGAGACCCTACAGGAGAGCTTTGACCACACTTGGCTACACTCACTACACTGTGAATCATAGCAGGTGGTTTGTAGACCCAATTCATGGAGGCCACACCCAGAATATAGAAAGAGCATGGTCAACATATAAAAGCCAGATTTGGAGGTTGAGAGGCAATAGGACAGAAAAGCTGTTAAAGGAACACTTGACCTGCATTGAGTGGACATACTGGCTTGGACACAACCACAGGGATGGTCCTCTAGGACGTTTGCTAAAAGATATTAGAAGACAATACAAAGTTTAATATTTTGGAGTATACAGTACTAAAAAATAAATTGCTTGCACCTGTGTGTGGGTGAGCATATGTGTGGTGTGTATGTGCATGTCTTTGTAGGAGAAATTACTGTGGCTCAGTTCTCTCAACTGTTTGATAACTGTGCCAAATTTTAGGTTTAATTCAGATATCATATTTTACACAGTGCTTTATTCTTGCATGCCCAGTTGTGCCTTTTTTAGCATTATGTAGGATTTTCTTTTATGATTTTGTGGAAATGTTTCAGTGCTTATAATAAAAAAAAACGCTTGAGTAGTTAGTGAGGAGTTAACATGTTTTTCACTTTAGAATAATGAGCCACATCACTAGTAGTTCCTGCGGGATGACAAGGTAACGCTTGAGTAGTTAGTGAGGAGTTAACATGTTTTTCACAAATAATACAAGTTATTTAATTTTATATTTGGCACATACTGTACAGGTTCTGTGAGGCACTAATATTCTAACAAACACTGTAATCTGGAAGATTTGGTTTTGCGCTTATCGCAACATAAACGCAGCCAATTTCTTCATTAAAGATGCAAATTGTTTTTGACAAGAGAACATCAATGTTTATATTCATATCCTAAAGAGAAGTCCTCCTCAGGCAGCTACTGTAACATAAAGGTAGGTCTTTGGAGTCTGAGATATATTGAACTGACACTCAATAGAGCTCATAATAGTGAACTAATCCAATCATGAGAGTGTCAGCATCACTTCCTAATTATTTAAGATTTAAAAAAACTATCATTATTAGTATGTTTAAGTTTGAAATAAACAGAGAACATACGTCCATCCTTTGGCAAGAGTAGTAGTCACAATCTCAACCTGTAGCTAATGTATTTGGGGGGGATATAATATTCATAAACTGGTTTCCACAAAGAACCCATTTGAGGCACAAGCTTCTGAAATGCTATGACCATGTTAAGAGTAAAACCCCCACAATTGTTCACTTTTTAGACGTTACTTTTGTGATTAGTAATTAATTGGTTATTATTTCTTAGTTCACAAGTAGTTCTCAATGAGGATATATGTCTTTAGTAATAATCAAATACCTACCAAGGAACTACCTTTGTACTAAATTACCTATTACTTACTGCATAGTTAATATTGCTTCCATATTAGTTAATAGTATAAGTTCGGTGTTAATGCAGTACCTATTACTTCCTGCATAGCTACTTGTTAACTATGGACCATTATTCTAAAGTGTTACCAGAAAGACTACACGCCTGCGCACATATACACTGAACAAAATTAAAAATGCAACACTTTTGTTTTTGCCCCTATTTTTCATGAGCTGAACTGAAAGATCTAAGACTTTTCTATGTAAAAGGCCTATTTCTCTCAAATATTGTTCACAAATCTTTCTAAATCTGTGTTAGTGAGCACTTCTCCTTTGCCGAGATAATCCATCCACCTCACAGGTGTGGCATATCAAGATGCTGATTAGACAGCATTATTATTGCACAGGTGTGCCTTAGGCTGGCCACAATAAAAGGCTCCCAACAAAGATGTGCCACACCTATGAGGTGGATGGATTATCTCGGCAAAGGTGAAGTGCTCACTAACACAGATTTAGACAGATTTGTGAACAATATTTGAGAGAAATAAGCCAGAAGTTAGGGAGGAACCCATTCAAATTATCTATCCAATCATCTCGTCATTCCAGTCATCAATTCCAGTATGTGTTTTTTCTTAAACAAGTTTCAGCAACAGGATTTATAGTACCCTCCAGCTAAGCTATTTCAACGCATTCTCATCCTTTGGCGTCATATAAGTGACGCCTGACAAAACGTCGAAATACTACGCACATGGCACCCTTTAGCGTGAATATAACACGCGAAGTGATGGGTAGGTTTAGGTGTGTTGTAGGGTCTGCGTCTCATATTCACGCTAAAGGATGCCAGTCAACTTTATGACGCCTTGGGTTCGCGTGTTATATTCACGCTAAAGGGTGCCATGTGCGTAGTATTTCGACGTTTTGTCATATAGCGTCACCTATATGACGCCAAAGGATGAGAACGGGCTGGCTATTTTTAACATCTTTAAGACAAAACACCATTCATTTTCATATACAGAAAAGCACAATTCTGTTGGATTTATATTGTAATTTACCATAAAAGTGAACAGAATGTTGTCCTGTTGTTAAATTGAAAATGCATCCTAAGTTGTTAACCACATGCAGGCGAAGTATGATGAACACTGCAAAAGAAACTAGAGAATATGAAGAAACCATATTAACAAATGGAGGAATGTAATGTATTATGCAGGATTTGTATAGGAGCATATACAATTATGACCACATTAGATATGTTTTTAAGATTCACATTTGAGTTATTCTTAAAAAAAATTCATTTGAATAGGTTGCAGCTGAATACTGTAAAAAGTCTGTATGAAAATGGAAGTCATATACAAAATAAACATATACACAAACAATATGAAACAAATAAAGTAACAATCTCTTTTTAACAGTTACAGTAAACTTTTTTAACAGTAAAAACAGTCTCTTTTAACAGTTTTTTAACAATCTGTAATAAACATGATTTATAGACGTCGACATAAAAAGTGAATTGTACTGTTTTGAAAGTCCATATATGAGAATTAGTGGGACTGAAGGCATCACAATAAACTTGAAACATACATCATCTGTGTCGTCAGTGAATCCAGCCAATCGTGGAACAGCTGTAACACACAGTAACACGCGTCTGAGCGTTCAAAGGCAATAAGAGATTTAAATGTTGGCCGGATTTGTTCTAAGCGAGAGTAAACACATTTTAAAAAGTATTCATGTAAATATGATCGGTTGTCGCAGGCGAAAATTCAGGCACATGCCTGAGCTTTCAGAAATAAAATTGTGTACATATGAAACATTCATACACGAGGTGCATTGAGATACATTACTTCATCATAGAAACAGAAAATAACTGCCAGTGTGTGATCATGTTTTTAACATAGACAGTAAAAGAAATGGACACAGCGACCCCATAGACTTCAACGGAGAAAAGTGAATGTAGGTTATGTTGATGACGTCGAGGATGACGTAGGAGGTCTGAGAGAGAGAGAGTAAAAAGTGTAAACACGGAAGTAAGAAAAAGGTACGATAGCAATAAAGAGCAGACCTGAGTTCTACACGAGGTGTCAGTGAGTTTGTATACGCACATCTACATGGTGTCAGAAGTTAGCTTAAAGTGACGATGGCGCATGGACTTCGTAAGATCGACCCCCTCGTTTTTGACGAGAATATTGCGGACAATTGGACTAAGTTTAAGCGCGAATGGCGCATATACAGCAACGCCGGCCTCTCAGCAGCAACCGAAAAAGTGCGAGCATACACGTTTCTCAACCTCGCTGGTCCCGATGCCCAAGATAAATATGACACGTTCACTTTCGAGGAGGGGAAAGATCCGGAGGATTCAAAGGTACTTGTAAAGAAATTTGAAGAAATCTGCCTGCCTGTAAAGAATGTAATTATGGACAGACATGCATTTAATACAACGAATCAGAAGTCACATGAAACAATCCAGTCCTACGTTGCCACGTTAAAAACACTAGCCAGAAAATGTGATTTTGGCACATTGCACGACGAACTGATAAGAGATCGATTGGTATGTGGGATCTACAATGACAACATCCGCACACAACTGCTGAAAGAAAAAAATATAACTTTAAACTCAGCTATCGAAATATGCATGCTACATGAGCAGTCTGAAAAAGGAAACAAAGAAATAAAAAAAGAAGCAGGTACCAAAGAACTAAAGAAGGAAAGTGAAGTTTGTGCAGTGCAATATTCTACGTGTTCGAACTGTGGTGGCCAGCACTCATCTGACCGCAGCAGCTGTCCAGCCTTCAACAAGCGCTGCAATGCGTGTGGGAAGTGGAACCACTTCTCTAAATGCTGCAGATCAAGCAAAACACGCATCTACAACAGATCGGAACAAGGTCCATCTCAGTCAAACAGAGCACCCCACACCATACGCAGAGGAGGACAGACACATAGAATTAGTGAAGTTGATGCGCAAATTGCATATGAACCAGCAGATCTGTTCTACTGTGAAAGTGTAGAGGTGCCAGCTGATAAGGGAGAGATATTCACCATCCTGTCCACTTCCAACACAGGGAAGCAACTTGAGGTGAATATTGACACTGGAGCCCGGTGCAATGTACTGTCCAGAGGCGTTCTCCAGCACATCGACCCAGGCGCTCATGTCGACCACAGCCATGTCGTCAACCTTGTGGCCTATGGCGGTCAGATCATAAGGACTTTAGGTGTCACTAATGTAAACTTCACATGCGGGACACTACAGTTCCATGTTGTTGACAATAATGTAAAACCCCTTTTGGGCCTTAGAGACAGCGTCAAATTGGGCTTTGTGCATCTTGGCCCGAACGTGCACGATCTCCAACAAAGGGACCCCGAGCTCACAGAGTATAAAGATCTCTTTGACTGCAGCACCATAGGCAAACTGCCTGTAGTGTATCACATGCGTTTGGACCTCTCTGCGCACCCTACAATATGTGCTCCCAGACGAGTGCCATTGGCAATGAAAGACAAAATAATCAATGAACTCAACAGAATGACTGAACTGGGAGTCATTAAGTCAGTTCAGGAGCCCACTGAGTGGGTGTCGTCTATGGTGGCTGCACGGAAAAAAGATGGTGCCGTAAGACTGTGTATTGACCCTGTCCACCTCAACAAAGCACTCCTCAGGCCACATCATCCCATGAAAACAGTGGAACAGGTGATAGCTGACATGCCAGGAGCCAAGGTGTTCAGCATCCTTGATGCCAAGTGTGGGTTCTGGCAGGTGCCACTCAGTGAGGAGTCATCAAAGCTGACAACCTTCATGACCCCAGTGGGCCGATATGCCTTCCTCCGAATGCCTTATGGGATATCCACGGGTAGTGAAGTTTTCCAAAGGTGTATGGAGCAGCTCTTTGAAGGACAACCATGTGCAATCGTTGTTGACGACACCCTCGTCTGGGGGAGCACAAGAGAAGAGCATGATCTGCGCCTCCGCCAGGTCATGGACAGAATACGTGCCGTAAACCTTAAGCTTAACCCTGACAAGTGCCGTTTTCGGGTGTCTGAGGTGTTGTATGTGGGTCACCTTCTAACTGACCAGGGCATAAAGCCAGACCCTGCAAAGACAGATGCAGTCCGTTCTATGCCTACCCCGGCAGACAAGCTTGGAGTCCAAAGGTTCTTGGGCATGACGAACTATTTGTCAGCGAAACCACAGCACCCCTGCGTCAACTCCTGCTTCAGGATGTAGAGTGGTGCTGGCAGGAGCACCACATGGCAGCATTCACCAGACTTAAAGAACTACTCACAAGTCCCCCCGTACTTCAGTACTTCGACGTGCATCAGCCGGTGGTGTTATCTGCAGATGCCTCGCAGCATGGCCTGGGCGCTGTCTGCCTCCAGAACAACAAACCGGTTGCGTTTGCCTCCAGAGCACTCACAGAGACTGAGTCACGCTATGCTCAGATCGAAAAGGAGCTACTGGCCCTGGTCTACGCCTGTCAGAAATTCCACGACTACATATATGGCCGTCCAGTGACTGTCGAAACTGATCATCAGCCTCTCTACTATTCTAAAAAAAACACTACACTCCGCTTCTGCACGCCTTCAGAGGATGATGCTTAAGCTACAGCGCTACAACCTCAATGTCACGTACAAGAGAGGCAAAGAGTTATACCTAGCAGACGCGCTTTCGCGTGCAGACCTGCCCTCCACTGACTGGGCTGAAACAAGTGATGCGATGGACTACGATGTGATGACAGTGGATGCTCTCTCCTCGAGGAGAATTGTGGAACTGAGACAGGAAACACAGGCAGACTGTCTGTGCAGGCGTTTATCTGAGGTCATTGCCGAGGGCTGGCCTGACTCATCAAAGAAGCTGCCACATGACCTCAGGCAGTTCTATGCCATAAGAGATGAACTCACAGTTGATAATGGCCTATTGCTCTGTGGTCAGCGTTTCGTCATTCCCCACTCACTGCAACAATTTTATATCAGACAGCTGCATCAGGATCACCCTGGCCTAGAAGCAACAAAACGCAGGGCCAGAGAAACCATGTTTTGGCCCAGCATATACCAGGACATTGAACATGAAATCTCCAGGTGTGCTCCTTGTAATGCCCTCAGACCACACCAAACAAAGGAGCCCCTTCAATTGCATTATATACCAGACTTGCCATGGACTCTCACAGCTGCGGATGTTTTTGAGTGGGGGGGTAAAGAACACCTGGTGATCGTTGACTCGTACTCCGGCTGGTTTGAAATAGACCAACTCCCGAACATGACCAGCGCAACCATTATAACCAGGCTAAAGCGCCACTTTGCCACCCATGGAGCTCCTCAACAGCTAATGACTGACAACGCAGCATATTTCACAAGCAGGGAGTTCCAAGAATTTGCCTGCAAATGGGACTTTTGCCATGTCACCAGCAGCCCCCATTACCCCCAATCAAATGGGCTAGCTGAGAGGGCTGTACGCTCAGCCAAACACCTGCTAGAAAAATGCGCACGTGATGGTACAGATGTATATGCGGCACTGCTCAATCTACGCAACATACCAAGAGATGGGCTGCCCTCACCAGCCCAGCGCCTGCTGTCTCGGCGCACTAAGGCTCTCATTCCCATGACAAAGGTTATGTATGTGCCAAAGGTAGAAACACAGATCCGGGCAGTTTTAACACGGACCAGACAGAGAGGAAAGACACATTATGACAGATCAGCCAGACCCTTGGCTTCATTGCATGCAGGGCAGACAGTAAGAATACAGACAAGCAGAGGATATGACAGATTGGCGACGGTAATGGGAAGAGCACCGCAGCCAAACAGCTACCAGGTACGGTCCGGAAATGCCACATATGTGAGAAACAGGCGCCACCTCCTACACACACCTGAACAGTACACCCCGCCAAACAACAACAGAGGCTCCACTCAACACCAACAGTGAACCTCTGCCAGAACCCCAGCATAATGTCGAACAGCCGCAAGCGGAGCAGGTGCAGGAACCACCTGTAGTTGTCACCCGTTCAGGAAGAATATCAAAGCCCAACCCCCGGTACAAAGACTATACTACATAAGCTAGAGAGTTCCCTCTATCTTTATTGCAGTAGCCCTGTGCTTTGTGGCTAAAATAGAAAAAAAAGAGGGCAATCTTAATTGTTGTATTCTGTTTTGCAATGTTGTATCCTATTTTGGGTATTGGGACTTTTTCCTGTTCTACTGCACTTATATAGCAGATAACTGTTACATACATGTGTATGTACCCATCATTAAGAAGGGGGATGTAGGTTATGTTGATGACGTCGAGGATGACGTAGGAGGTCTGAGCGAGAGAGAGAGTAAAAAGTGTAAACACGGAAGTAAGAAAAAGGTACGATAGCAATAAAGAGCAGACCTGAGTTCTACACGAGGTGTCAGTGAGTTTGTATACGCACATCTACAGTGAAGTCAATTAGAAGCACTCACTTCCTGATTGCCAAGCGCACTGCGCAGGCTCAAACTGAGCTTGATGATGTAGATGTGACGTGAGCAACCTGACTCACAGTTGTACGTCTTCTGGTAGCTGTGCCACATAAATCTGAATCATTCCCTTCCGAATCTTGCAGAGCCAGAGATCGTGAGTATTAGCTGTCCATGAGCTAGCAGCATAAGCAACTTTACAACTCTCTATGGGCTTCTCCCTTGACTTTATGCCTCCACGTCCTCCCGATTGTGCGCGAGCTTCTACTTCTGTCTATATGGTAATTTCCCTAATGTGCGACAGAGAGTCGCGTGTTATGACGCAATCGTTAGCCTATTTTTACAAAAACTGCTTCTACGGAGCCATAACGTAAGATACAAGGTAATGGAGCCTTTTATACATTGTCGTGTTTCTTTAGAAATAAACAATGGACAAATGGAGTCTTTGCACACCTCAGATGTAAAGTTATTCGCTGTCAAAGTGACGCCAAAATGAATGGGAGTCAATGGAATGCTAACAGCAGGTGAAGGCTTGTTAGCCAATAGCGGCCCCCGGGGAGACTTCAGTTTCCGGCTGGTGGATTACCCCCTTGGTTTTTAAGTACACATGTTTTTAAACAGTAGCCAGAAACACATGCTAGGTATATATTGTAAATACTGCCTCGTAATTTACTGTTGTTGTTCTGTTTGCTTTATTTTGTTCTGAGGAGAGCTTCCCCACACGTAAACTAGACATTAAAAGACTAGGTCTTAACTTGACGATTTTGTGTGCTTGAAATGTGTCAGATTTTTAGGCATTTTTATGTTTTGTGTGCTTGTACCAAAAGTCTGTTATATAACAAGTTCAAAACCTCATGTATATGGTCCCCTTTGCCTCATGATGGTGCTATAGAATTATGGAACAGAATTAGAAAAAGAAAAAGTTTGTAAATCAGTTTTAATGTGACACCCATGCTCTTTTATGTTATTACATGCACATTAATTTTCTTTTTTTTTAGTAGAGCTGTGTTTCTCATTATTAAGCCTTGCTTGGAGCAAAACCTTTTAAATGTTAGATTTGTGTCTAAAATTTAGTTTTTTGCACTTTTGCTTTTCCAACTTTTTCCTTTCTCTGTTATCTGTTCTCACAAATCAAGCTATATTTCCTCTGATGAGCTCAAATGGTCAGATTTGATAGCAGTTCAGTACCTTCAGCCATTCCTTCCTCCTCAACCAGAAACAGATGGAAAATCAAACATCCAATGTGGGACGGAAGCTGTCTTTACCATTACCATTATGCTCTATCTGCAACCAATTTTAGTTAATGCCGCCTATGTGCATACAGATGTTGCCAGGACAGAAATCTTCTGTCCAATCAGTTTATAATCAAAAGTCTCTGACAGATGCATGGTGAGCAGACCTTTCAAACACATTGCTGTGATGATTTTATTAACTGTTGTCATGCCTGCAGTTGAGCTCTCATCCTCTGGGCCCAGTTGGGCAAACGAATTTGATCAGATTTTTTTCAAAAGAAAAGGATTCTGAAATCTGATTGATTTTATTTGAAGTGACATAAAACAGATCAAACGATACAAACGTCCCCTTTCATGTTCAGTCAGAACCCTTATCTGACAAATGAATAAAAACAAATAGTAACGCTTTACAATAACTAACATGAACTAACAATGAGCAATACATTTTTTTGTAGTATTTATTAATCTTTGTTAGTGTTAGTTAATAAATATACAGCTGTTCATTGTTTGTTCATGTTAGTTCACAGTGCATTAACTAATGTTAACAAATACAACCTTTGATTTTAATAACGTATTAGTAAATGTTGAAATTAATAAGATTAATATATGCTGAAGAATAGTTGTTCATTCTTAGTTCGTGGTATCTCTTAGATAACATGAACTAAGAATGAACAATACTTCTTCAGCATTTATTAATCTTAGTTAATATTAATGTCAACATTTACTTCTTTACGGGATCTTGATGTGTGTGAACGCACGCACAGGTTCCAGAAAATCACTGGCAGTGTGAATGAACCAAAATCAAACGATTCTGGGACAAATCCCAGGACACATTATCAGTGTATTTCAACATTAGTAAACTGACATTTTCTAATAAACCTTTCAGTTCAGTTTATTATTATTATTAGTCCCTATAATGCAATTAAAAAAAATGTCTGTCAGTATACAATAAAACAAAAATATTTAATTTGAACGGTCATTTATCGCTGTTTAATAATGATGATGACACAATCATCATAGATTAACTAGTCAAAAGTAGTTTTCTACATCATGGCTGTGATAGCTCGGCAAATAATGCATATTTAAAGCTTGAGCCAGCATGGATAAACTGCGTGATTCTTAGAACAGGGCTAATGTTATACTTCCTTACTTAAGTGTTTTACTGTCTGATGATACAGCTGTCCTGTTGGCAGATGGTTTGGATCCTCATGTTCCTAGTCCCCCTTGTTGAAGCTTTCAATTTTCTTCAGGCTGACGGCTGTCTGACAGAGCAGGAAGCAGAGAACATTGGTTCTGGTCGATCTGGTGGGGCATGTGTGTCCAATCAGTTCAGCAAAAGGCTTTCCCCAACTTCCATCATTCACACACACAAACGGTCATCTGCCTAAGCCAGTGTTTCCTCATATATGTGCTAATGCTTTTAATTTGTTTTCATTGCTTTTTGCAGCTGGCCCTATCAGTTTCCCACTTTAAAGCGTCTGGAGTAAACACTGTTATTCTGAACCTGCATCCCTGCGCCAGAGCCCTGAGTGCTCATTCTGCTCTCATGTCTCAACCTCACAAGCTCAGAGACAGAGAAGAGTTTATGCATACAAATTGACCTTCACTAAACTTTGACTAAAATAAATTTGACTTAACTTTGGTTAACGAACTTACCTACTCAGTAGGAAGTCTTGGCAATGGTATCAGAATCGTGGAACCTATCACTTTCAAATTGCCAACACAAAGACAAACAGAGCATTTCTGATGAGAAGATGGTGTCTGTTCAAAAGTAGCCTGATCACATTTTGGTGTGGATCAAATCTTGAAAACCGGTTGATCAAAAGAAAGAAAAAAAGGGTTGTGAAATTGGATTAGATAATGTAATCCAATGTTGGATTTGATGTGGATCAAACCTTAAGTATGTGTTGTTCAACATATTTTGCACTTGATTTGTTTAACCATTACGATAAAGTAGGGTACAACGGGGCTAAAAGTGCACCGGGGTAAAAGGCTTCTTTGATTTGATTTTCCTCTAAACCACTAGACGGCACAAAAACTTGCTGCAGCACTTTCTTAAACATCTTCTTTTTTAGATGCATGTGGAAATTTGTCTGATCCTTGGCGTAATCGTGGACAGCAGCGCAAAGTTGATTCTGTGCTAATTTGATCTAATTTTAAAATGTTCTAGATTTAAGTAGCAAATTAGAATCGCTAAAATTATTGCATACACAATTCTTGTTAATGATTTTCAGTTTTGTTTAAGGTAATTAAAGCAACAGTTTTTCAATAACTGAAAAACATGTAAAAGTATGGTCTTTGGGGTGAAAGGCACAATAAATATCTGGCTGACTATTCCATTTGTTGACATGACATGGTTAGATTCAGATTGTAAATATCATATATGAAGTTGGGTGTCCATCTTAAAGATAATCGCCACATTTATATCGAATTTAATGTAATATTCAACTTTATTATTGATCTGCCTGCATTGACACCATTATATGAGAACTGAACTCAGCTGGACGATGACATCAAGGTTTTCTCCAGAGCGGCTAGATATATAAATTAACTAAATTAATAACTTTTTTACAACAAAAATGAACCATCACTGAACTTACTTATTAATTGCTGGTCAGAGTCCAGATTCTGAGCTGGACTATGGTATTATCTTCTAAAAACAAACTTTGTTGCATTATTTTCCTGTTATTACTGTAAAGCTTCTTTGAAGCAATCTGTCTTATATTAATAAAGGTGATTTGACTTGACTTGACTTTACAAATATGACATTAATCATGTAATGTTTTTATCAGTTGAGAAACATTGCGATACTGAGGCCAGTTGTGTCCACAATGGAGATGGAGATGATTATACATGCTTTTATTTCCTCTCGCCTTGATTATTGTAATTCTCTTTTTACTTGTCTTCGTAATTCATCCCTGAAACGATTCCAAGTGGTTCAAAATGCTGCCGCCAAGTTTTTAACTAAGTCATCAAAGAGATCACACGTAACAGCAATTTTAATTTCTTTACATTGGCTCCCAAATTTTAAATTCTTGTGATTGTGTTTAGAGCATTGCATGGTCAGGCTGGTTATATAAAAGAGTTGTTGCAACCTTATAACTGCAACAGGAATCTATTATAAAAGGCTGAGGAGATGCAGATGTTGATCCACTGAATGTCCCTCACCGGCTGCTTGGCACCGGTAGAGACTTGAAAACATCGGACAGCAACATCAAGCTGCGCCAGAGCCGGATCTGGCAGGTTCTAGAACCTTCAGGTCTCGAATCCCAAAAGTAGGAAAGAAAGTCTAATATTAGCATAAATGCCATTCATTTTAAAGCAAAGTTGAATGGGAATGGTATAAAAGGTGTATTTTGTTTCAGAGGACCTGAATAACGCAGCATAACCATGAGCTATGAGGTTTGAATTCATTGATAAGGTGTGTGCTTGATTGAAATAATAAATCTAGACTTAAACTGATAGAGTGTGTCTGAGTCCCAAAAAGTGCTAAAAAGACTATTCCATTTAGGAACCAAAAAGAAAAGAAAATACCTGTACCTCCTTTTGAGGATTTTGATATTCTAGGAAGTGCAGAAAAATGTATTTAAATGTGTATTCGAAGCTTGTTCTTTCACAAGAGATTCCCACTGAAGCATTCTCTTGGATATGAAATTATCTCACCCTTTTCACCTCTCATGATTTTGCATCCTTAAATGATGCCTGCTTTGTGTAGATTCCATGCAGAATCAAGAAATGTGCTCACATTTCTAACATAATTTTACAATGCAAAAAATCTTAGTGGTTTATTGACATGACATTGTTCAGCATAGCATGTGTCTGTCTAAGGACATGCAACAGCTACATCCGCTTATGTGTGTGTCAGCTTGTGGTGTGTGAGAGGGGTAAAAACACACATATGGAAAGATCCTTGGCAGGTTGCAGTTAGTCACACTCCTGCGTCTCTAATTGAATTACCGTTGACAGCGCACCACAGGCCAGGCTGTGGACTAAACACTCAACGAACGAGGTGGGAGGGGGCATGTGCCCTGAAATCAATTACCTGCACAAGGGGACGGGGCAATCGAGACATGCTGAACACATCCTGCATGTCAGGTTTCAGACTGACAGCAACATCTGCAGACACCTGACTGCACTGACCTCACAGAGGCACTTCAAAGTGGAGCAGCCCCAGAGCACCTCTAAATCACCTGCTTGGCTCGGCCACCTGATCCTGAGGCCTAAAGTCTTCCAGTGAGAGAGACGTGGATCGGATGGATCAAATGGATAAATGTCACATACAGGAAGTTTACAGGGCCACAGACCAAAGACGTGCACAGGGGTGGTTAAAGTGGACCAAATCACTGCCACTTTTCCCTCTTGGGCTCAGGTGTCCATCAGGAGACAATAATCTGGTAACACTTTATTTCGATAGTCCACTTTAGACATTCTACTAACTATAAGTAACTTTGCAGCAACATGTCAACTAACTGTCATTAGAGTATTAATAGACTGTCTGCTTAATATCGGCTAACACTTTATTTTGATGCTCCCCCAACAGACATTATACTGACTATAAGTAACTTGGCAACTAAAAGTCAACTTATTCTCCTAACTCTGACCCTAAAACCTAACCCTAGTCTTCTACACTCTACTAATACTCTAATGAGAGTTAGGTGACACGTAGGCCTTGTTGAAAAGTTACTTATAGTTGGTAGAATGTCTAAAGTGGACTATCGAAATAAAGTGGAACCCTATATTTGCCTGCACTGTACTGTTCAATCCAGGATAGACCTTAAAGACTCCCACAACATATTACAGTTCAATCAATCAATGTAGTAGCAATATCTACTCAATTACTGACAATATATTTAGACTGTATAGCCAGAGGAGAACTGGCCCCCTGGTGTAGCCTGGTTTCTACCTCGACCCAAGACATTAATTATAGTCGAGAGACGTAAGTGAACAAGGTGCTCCACCCTAAAGAGCTTAAGTCCAGCATACCTGATGACAGGGAAACGATGGCTCTTTAATCTAGATTTAAACTGACAGTGTGTGTCTGCCTGCTGAACAATGCTAGAAAGACAGTTCAAGGGTTTGAGAGCTAAACAGAAAAAACACTCACAGTTTATTTATTTTATTTTATTATTTATTTTATTATAATAAAAAAAAAAACTACCACCCACAGCTGATTTTGACATCAACTGGCCAGAATTTTGAGACCGCAATGAACATGAAGGACTAAAACATTGCTTGTTTAAAGGGGTATCCCACCTCAATAGCACCACAAGTGTTTTGCAATACATCAACACAATAAGTACATTGTACAATATATATATATATATTGTCTTATGTAAGTACATACAGTAGTAGTTAAACCTGATAAAAAGTGTCTAGATTCATAAACATTTGTACCTTTTTAAAGTTGTTAATACAAAAATAAAAAAAAAATTAAAATGCTGTCAATATTTTAGTGTCTGTGCAAATGCAAATAAATGTACGTGTGCTCAAGAGATCATGCTTCATTGGCCCTCTATAGAGCCCTGTTTACACCTGGTATTAAGATGCATTGTAGT
Organism: Tiaroga cobitis; assembly: GCA_030578255.1. NCBI lineage: Eukaryota > Metazoa > Chordata > Actinopteri > Cypriniformes > Leuciscidae > Tiaroga > Tiaroga cobitis. Next base: position 44,056,323 of record CM060604.1, on the reverse strand, counting down.
TGATCGAATCACACTTAGACGACGGTAACAGTACCACTTCCACAGGTAGTCGAAAATGCATTTGACCGGATTGCTTTCAAATTGTAAATGCTCATGTGGTCGAATGTGTTCGAACAACCACAAAAGACGGCCTACTCTCCACCTACTGACCTAACACATAAACATTATGGGACGCACGCAAGCCAGACGGGATTTAAACTTTGTCGGCTGAAGACCCAAGTTTGGTTTGAAGGTAAATAACGTACCAAACACAATGTTCTCTCACCATTCCTGATTTTTAATGCATGCACAACGTTCGGCTTGTCTTGCGGCTGTCAGAGCAGAAACAAAAGCTGCTGCTCTCCGTATGTTTTTCCATTGTCTCGGGGCGCGTTCATAAGTAAATTGTGAGAGCTTATTTTGTCCATTGGATTGAAAGATCTGAAAAAACCCATACATTCACCCACCCATAGACCCTCTCCTTGGAGAAATCAGGACAGAAGTGGTTGAAAGTGAACAAAAGCGACGGATTAAAACACCAGATGTAAACGGGCATGTGTCTCCCTCGTCTGCTTATGATCCGATCATCCAAAACGCATCTTAATACCAGGTGTAAACAGGGCCTAGAATATGTGTTTTGACGGGTTTGAAGTCAGGGACAGTAACAGTTCGAGGAAATCATGGGCATTTGGTAAACAGGGCTCTCACCATGAGCCAGTTTTAGATGATTTGCAACAGTAGAGAGTTGGCGCCTCATGGGGAAACTGTAGCTGTATGGTGACACAAAGGCTGATGCCATATTGTCATTTTCAGCTTGATAGTGTCCGGAGGTCCATCCGGCTGAAAAGTTGGGGATAGATCGTACAGAAGTACTTGTGCTGGTTGAATCATTGGGCCAGTGACTCCTAAAGATATCTCCTCTCTTTTTATTAGTCATGAAGGGGAGGTCTAACATGGGTCGCAACCCAATGTAACTACTGAGTTTGCCCAGGCAAACGTTGCAGTAGGCGCTGTATGTTTGAAAACTGTTTGAAGGGAATATCTTGCAGCATTGAGGGTTTGTGAATGTGATGGGATGGGATGCTTGAGCAAAGGAGCTGGGCAGGAAGGATGCCATTGATGAGGTGATGTCGAAGCTCGCTGAAGATCCATAACATCTGCCTGCAGTGAGCAAAATAAATAAATAAATATTAGTTAGCTGTAGTGTGTCAGTATGAAATATCAGTTTACATTTCTAAATATTACTTTTGCCATAAATTGAAATAATCCATTGAGACTTTTAATTGTAATAATCCACACAGAGATTTGATCACACCATCATCGAGTCCATTTGGGATTAAATGAAGAAATAGAAGAAAAAAAACTAAGAAAGACTAAATCCAGAAGAACTGCGGGAACGTCTCGGCGATGCTTGAAGAAACCTTTCTGCAAAGCTACCTGAAAAACTATGTGCAAAAGTGGTTTTAAACAAAAAGGGTTGGTCACACTAAATATTGATGTGATTTAGTTAATAGAAGTTAATTGATAAATAAAATCTATTTATGACATTATTTTTTAAACACAAATGTCTAAAACTTTTCATAGTACTGTAGCTTTGCAGGAAGGTTTCTTCAAGCATCTTGGAGACGTTGCCGAGTTCTTCTGGATTTAGTCTCAGTTTTTTCTGACTCGATGATGGTGAGATCAGATAATACCAGTTGTCAGACTCCTTCTGCATACAAAAATCTCACTGGATTATTACAAATAATGGCAAAAGGAATGTTTGGAAATGTAAACTGATATTTCCTACTGACACACTACAGCAAAATACAGTCTTAAAACTATTTTATTTAGGTGAAGTGCCAAAGACTTTTGCACAGTAGTGTATATATATGATGCCTCTTGATTGAACCACTTGGTAATGAACATTTTAGCTATCAAAACTGGTCACCATTACTGGGAAAAAAACATTTAAACTGAAATAAAATAATTAAATATTCTGAATTATAAATGCTAACCTTGTAGCTCCATAGCAAAAGATTTGAAATCGAGGTTAAAGGGACTGTGCCATGAGTACGACTCCAGAATCCCACCCAGCATGCCCCTAAAATGCATTGTAGAAGAATGAGAGGATGAGAATTCAGATATCTGAAAATCATAAAATACCGCTATTATAATGTCTTTATTTTAGATGATTCAGCTAATGTAATAACCTCAAGGTAATAAATAGATTTGCGAATATACAGTGGACAGCATAAACGAGTACACCCTGACAGATTTCACCGAAAAACATCCATCTCACTTTTAAATAAATACTTTCTATGGGATTCTATACAATTATATATTAATGAAATGAAACATGAAATATATTTGTTTTAAATTAGATTAGTCAATACCAAAGCCAAAATTGGAACTATTCTAACAAAAAAATGTAAGATCATCAAGCAAAAATTAGTATATGCGTTAGGAGAAAACATAAAATAAAATTGTCATTAACAGGAATTCACCAGCAGATGCGTCAAGTCAATCCTCACACAGGTGGCCACTGGATAATTGACCATTAAGGGGTTTTAAGAGAGAAAATCCACTCCCATATAATGCTGACAAAATGGCACCACATGGAAAAGAAATGTCACAAGACTTGAGAAAGAAAATATTTTCTGTGCACAAAAAAGGTCAAGGTTATAAGAAAATGAGTAAAGCATTGCTAATACGTTTGAATACTGTCGCAAAAGTGATCCAAAAATTAAGGACTTGTGGGAAGCTCGCTGAGACATCCAGGCCATAAACGGAACACCTTGTCAAGAGCGTTTTGTGATGAGAGAAGTTGAAGAAAATCGCCAAGAAAGTTCAGCACAGTTGGGTTCCAAACTGTATGGTGTCGCAAGGGTAAGGAGTCCAATAAAAAATGCATGGTACCAACAGTAAAGCATGGTGGTGGCAGTGTTCATGTGTGGGGCTGCATGCGTGCTCCAGGAGTCGGGGAGTTGCATTTCATAGATGACATCATGAATTCAAAGATGTACTGTGAAATACTGAAAGAGAAGATGCTACCATCACTCTGTGCTCAAGGTAACCGGGCACTCTTTCAACACTATAATGACCCAACACATACATCTAAGGTCACTGGTTCATTTCTGAGGAAGAAAAAGGTAAAAGTGATTCAGTGGACAAGCATGTCACAAGACCTGAACCTAATAGAACACTCGTTTGAAATTTTGAAAAGACAAGTTGAATCCCTCCAGCATCCAGGAACTGAAAGAATTCAATCTTCAAGAATGGAGAAAGATAGATGTAGCTGTATATCGTCAACTTGTTCATTCAATGTCTTGAAGAATTGGTGCTGTTCTTAAAAATCAAGGAGGCCATACAAAATATTAGATTTAATTAACTTTGTTGGAGGGTGTAATCTTTTATGTTTTTTTTTTCTTATGCTAAAGATGTTAGGTGACCACACTGTTATGTTAATAAAAATTAATGTTTAATAAAACAGTTTTATAAAAATGCAGCAAATTGGTCTCATATTCATTGAGAAATGGATAAGAAATCTTCATTTTCAAAGGGGGTGTACTCATTTATGCCGTGCACTGTATGTGATATCAATAGTTTATACAAATAATAACATCCATTACCCATTTCGTTCCCTGAAGCCCTTGGCAAAAGGATTCCTGTCAATCTTCAGTTTTGTTATCTTAAAAGGTACCAGAAAAAAAAAAGAAAAGAAAAAAAAAACACAATCAGTCACTTTGGCAACAAAGGCAGGTCTGTATATTTATAGACCATTAATTTTACAGTGCTTAGCAAGTAAACCCAATTGAAATCAGTCAGTGAAATATAAATAATACAACAATCCTTTTAAGACAAGACCTTGATAAAAAGTTGTCAGTCTGTCCTGTGGTTTCTTGGTTTTAGAACAAAGTGTGTACCGGTAAATAACTCCCAAATACTTCTGTGTAATCTCAGGTCTACTGTCCTGCTGATTTACAGGTGCATCTGGGAAAATTTTGTTTTAATATGATGTGCTTCAATCAGAATGATTTTACAAAGCATTACAGGTTCCAGGGTTTTTAGTATTTGTAGAATGGAACGTGTAAAGGAATGCAAAGGAAAACATAGTACTTGTGTTTGTAGCAATTCATTATTTGGTATCATTCTAATTATGATATGGGTGAGGTTTTTGCTATACAGTATGTGTTTAATCTAATGCACCCACAAGGATAGTATAACTTTAAATCAAGTACATTCAACAGTCCCCACAAGTAAAACAGGTTAATAAACATTCATACTGTTTTAATTAAAATCTAAAACTGCTCAATAGATTCTGAAAGAGTTAGGTTTAGGGATAGGGAATAGAAAATACCATTAGCTCAATATAAAAAAAATGGTAGAGTATGGTCTGCTAATTGTAAATTAATGTCAGATTTGTACAACTCATGCATATGGACAATTGAAATCTGTTGATTCAACACACTCATGGCAATTTGTACCTATTTTGCATTTTTGAGACTTGGTGGCGAATTTACCAGTCAAAAGTTTGGGAACATTAAGGTAGTCATAAAAGTAGTCTCAATCTCACCAGGGCTGCAAAAATACAGTAAAAATTCTAATGCTGTGAAATATTATAATAATTTAAATGACCTGGTTTCTGTTGTAATATATTTTAAAATATAATTTGTCATATGATCTTTAAGAAATCATTCTAAGATCATTTCTCATTATTATCAATGTTGAAAACAGTTTTAACGCCTTTATCTTTTCATTAATTTTTCAAACTTCATACACTACCATTCAAACAATTTTAATTTAAAAATAAAAAATAAAGAAATGAATTCTTTTATTTAGCAAATGCACATTAAATGATCAAAAGACAGTACAGACATTCATGAAATTAAAAAATATTACAAAAAGTTATATTTATAATAAATTCTGTTCTTTTAGACATTTTATCCATCAAAGAATCCTGAAAAAAAAAAAAACCTCTCAAATTTCAGAGTAATCCCAGACTTTTGGACTCGACTTTCCTACATTAAAGGGTTAGTTCACCCAAAAATCAAGAGATTTCCACGACGCGCACGCGCGAGAACTTAACTGAAGTAGTTGAAGGAGATCGCAATTCTCGCGCATGCGTCGTTGAAATCTCTTGAAGTCTCGTTTCAGGCCTACAAGGAAGAAAAGGAATAGTCGAATAAAGTCGTTATTTTTGTTAGTTTTTTCGCACAAAAAGTATTCTCGTCGCTTGATAAACTTATAGTTGAGCCACTGTTGCGACATGGAATATTTAAACATTTTCTTTAATGACTTTCTGGGCCGTCAAGTTTCATTCCCTTAGGCAGCCTATGTAGCAGTGATACACCTCTCAGATTTAATCATAAATATCTTCATTTGTGTTCCGAAGACGAACGAAGGTCTTTCGGGGTTGGTACAGCATGGGGGATGACTTAATTTTCATTTTTGGGTGAACTAACCCTTTAATGCAGAACCATATGAAGCTAAACATTTCCACGTTCTGCTCTCAATTTATATTAATCCAAGATAAAATAGAGAACTGTTGAGATAAGTTACCTGTTGGTTTTGGTAGGCTGTGACAGTGGTGAACTGAGTCTCAGGGAAAGAGAAGGTGTACACACCCTCCGCTGGCAGTGATAGTAGAGTCTGGGACACGCATTCAAGAGGACTATGTAGAATAACGTGTATGCGTGGCTTGTACTTGTGCATGGACTTCAGGATTATCTGAATTTCAAATGACATTGGACACATTTTGTATTTATATTTGAGCGTAATTGTCAATTGATTTATGTTGTAGTGTAAAGTTAGGCTAGTCATGTGAAAGAAAGGGAACTCACATGGCCTTTGTCATCCATCTCATTGTTGGTGAGTTTGACACGATCAAAGCTAATCCCCTGTCTCATCCAGTTCTCTCCTGAACACGGTGAGTCCGGGTGGACATACAGATGAGGGGAGAGGCATGAATGATCTGTGTTTCCAGCCACCATCCACTGAGAGCTGTGGTACACATACCTAACATAGGATTTATTTGAAGTATTATTACTTCTAATCAATACATGATTTAATCATTTGAAGCAAGTGTATATAATTGAATAATTCAGGATACACCTTATCTATATCATCTGTATCAATCTTCTACCCTTCACGTCATTTTCATTTATGTTATAAATGATATACCTGTATCTCTTTGAGTCTACAGGCATGATGTCCATGGCAATGGAGTATCGCTGCAAGGGATCCAGATTGTGCACATTGACACGGACAGAGGGGAACATTCTCCTGAGTAGATTACAGATGCACAATCAACACTGACATTATAAAATCATTACAGCTGTTTGGCTAATTACAGATACAAATATTGAATAGTCTAATACGGTTTTCAAAGATATAGTTAATGTAGGTCAAAATAAAGGCTACACAAACTACACAACTTTTGCCCCTATTTGCATTCTGGATAAGTTGACTCTAGAAGCTGAAAGACAGTCTGTAGATTTTGTAGATTAAGGAGTTGACAGATTTCACATAAAATCACGTGGTGTATACGAAGGGCACACATTTAGCTTCAGACTATGAGTTTATCCAGTCATTGGCCATCAAAAGACTAGTACAGAGCCCCTAAAGGAACATGGTGAAGAAAAATGAAATTATTTGGAACTGCTTTTGCGTTCTCTCGCAAATGTTTTTCGTTAAACCGAGAAACTTTGCATTCGCTTTGCATTGCATTCGCTCAATGTTTGCATTCCCCCGATAAACTTTGCGTTCACTCGAAAAGAACACAAAAGTTTTGGCGAGAGAACGCAAAGTTTCTCGGGGGAACGCAAACATTTTGCGAGAGAACGCCAAAGCATTGACTTATTATTTTTCCTTCCATCTCACATTCTTTTTCCACCACCACCACCATGTCCCCTTAGGAGCTCCGTAGACTGGAATACACTAGCCTACATTTTAAAATCTGAACAGATTTTAAAAGACTAGGCCTAATACACTTGCAGATTTTATAAATGGTTAGGCTTCAGAGAAAAACGGGGCAGATGAGGATAACACACTACCAGACTGTCAAGTCATTTTAAACACAATAAACTCGCACAGAAACACACACCTCTTTGCTTGAATATATTGTGTAACTTGATAGTGTGGTGTGTGAACCTCAGCCATGCATGATGCACAGTTTTTCCACAAAGTCGACAAGTCTACAATGCCTAGTGATTTAAAAACTGTTCAGATTTTAAAAGTTCGTTGTATAGTGTAGTCCAGCCCTAAGTACTAATATTAAAGATAAACATTCCTGATATCAACATAATAAGTAGACTATAGTCTAATCTTACCACTTGGCCCTACACACTCTCAAGATTTCAAAGTTGTATGTTTTACTTGGCGTTTTTTAAAGGTGTGTGACCCTGTGTTTTACAGGACCAAAATATAACATTAAAATCAGGGTGACCGGTTTGGTTCTAATTGGTCACAAACTCATTTTGCTGTAATTTAGCTGTCGCTGTAATATAGCCTACTGATTTGCTGCCAGGTTAAATTGTACTAAATAACTATAGTGGGCCTATATTGCCATCTACCTCCCAACTTTTGTGATGATCATCTCTGTGCCGATCTCGTGAAATTTCTTCCACAGGTCAGATCCTTGAAGATCTACCCGAACTTCTCTCGCAGCTTCAGATGCGGACCCTGCATGTTTTCTGAGCTTCACGCTTTTTTTCTTCCTGTTGTTTCGCTGAACTTCACAAGTAATCAAAACAAGTTTACACAAATGTTAATACAAATAAGTAAAACAACTGTCAAACTATGCTAAAATGTTCCCCCTCCTTCACAAATGATCCACTAACCCTGTGGGTCGATGACAGTTGTTCTCGGTGTATCTCTGTCATATTCCAAGATATACTGCAATTTCTCATTCTTCATATTTTCCACCTTCATCTTCTTGCAACTTTTCCCTGAAGCATCCACGGAAATCGCGTGAGCGCGCGTGCTGATTCCCTGCATTCTGACAAGAGCTCAAATGGCACGAGAGTCTTTCAGCGTCAGTCTGTCAGCAGCATCGTCAGTTGTTATCGATAGATCACATCATTCTCTCCTCTCTCTTGTTCGCTGTCCTCTAAGCGCGTTCGTGTGCACATTCCACCTCTTTATTTCGCATCATTTTAAGACTAAACAGTCCATCTCTTCATTTGCCTATGGGAAAGGAGATGCTCTTGTTCTCAAACTTACAGGCACCAATAGGATCTCAGAGGAGGACTAAAGAAACTCCCAGTCCCAGTAGGCTACGATAAGCAACAGTTGTTGTTTTTGTTTTAAGAGATATCATGCAAAACTCCAACCTGTGTGGATATAAAATGGCCCTCCTAAGAACAGTGTGCATTTACTTTTTAATTGTAACATATTAAGATATGTTTAGCATGTGCAGGATGATGATGCATAAGCCAATGCGATTTTTCTTCCTGCAGCAAGAACATGTGAATACCTGGCATGTTTAACAACCATAGCATTTTATGAATGGTTATGTCAGAGTATCACATTATGACATTGTTATTTATAGCTCATATTTTAATCACGCAAAGTGCTGGCGAATTAAAAAAGACGAATTAATAAAATTGTGCCCTTTTCTGATAATTGTAAATAATAACAATTATTATTATAAATATTATAATAAATAACAATACACTTACACACCCTTGCCACTAACAATAATAATACAAACAAATATTATATAAAAACATTTTTTGGCGGAGAAGTGGTAGGCGGAGTTTCCTTTGCGCCTCATGCGCATTTAACGGTACTGGTAGGCTACGCACTACGCAGCAGTTCGCGCGAGTCTTCACATAGATATAAACACTAGATGTCGCCTTGGGGTTCTAAACATGCGTCAAAACCGCCGCCATCTTGGAACAGGGGTCTTGTCATAGGAGGTAGCTAGGTAACGCTGAATTCATGGATGATACTGGACTTTTGTGCTGTGTATGGATGTTCACACGAACGAAATCTAAAAAACAGACATCAAGGGATTACATTTTACAAGATTGTGAAATTTTGTAAATTTTTTTTTAATATCTCTGGACTCAATGATAAATACATGTCTGACCGTTGGAACAAACCAAAACAACTAGAAAATCGCATTCATGACGATTTATGGTGATTTTTTTTCGTTAGAGCATTTCCTACATTGACGCTGATGAGGGGTTCCCCTGTTTCAAGATGGCGGCTCTATTGACGCATTCGTTCCAATGAACTGCCGTAGCCAGGCGACATCTAGTGTTTATATCTATGGAGTCTTCAAACGAGTAGCAGGTAACGTTTAAGCTAATACGGAAAATTACATTTATCCTACCATCACCATGCTACTCTAAAAGTTGTGGCAGCATGCGAGTTATTCTTAACTATAATAAAAGTACAACTCGATTTCAGACGCATTTCACGAGTTCACACTTACAAATCAGTCGGATAGATTAAATTGGTAAACATATTTGGCGTGCTGTCCGGGGAGAGGGCTCTGATCTTGGTAATTGGTCCGAACTGATTGAAGACAGCTGGTGGCCCTAACATCACATCTATGCAAGTGGATGGAGAAGATACTAGTCCGAAGACTTAATTATACTCTTGAACACAGAGGATTATTAGCATCAAATCAAAGTGGGTTCAGGAAAGGAAAGGTCGTTCCACAATGGATGCTGTTGTGAAAGTAAGCAACGAGATAGCGCAGGGATAGGCAACGTCGATCCTGGAGTGCCGCTGTCCTGCAGAGTTTCGCTCCAACCCTAATCAAACACACCTGAGCAAGCTAATCAATGTCTTCAGGATTACTAATGCTAAAGGCAGGTGAGTTTATATCAGGGTTGGAGCTAAACTCTGCAGGACAGCGGCACTCCAGGATCGACTTTGCCTATCCCTGAGATAGAGAAAACGTTTAAAATGAAAGAAATAACGAGTATTGTGTTTTTTGATATTGAAAGAGCTTATGATTCCATGTGGAGAGAAGGGCTGCTAATTAAATTGAATAAAATGGGAATTAGAGGTAGGTTTTAAACTGGGTCTTAGATTTTCTGTCAGAAAGAAGACTTAGAGTTAAAGTGGGATCAGAAGTGTCTGAAGAATTTGAAATTGTTAATGGAATCCCACAAGGTAGTGTTATTAGTCCAGTTTTATTTAATGTTATGATTAATGATATTTTTATGAATCTAGATAGAAGGATTGAGTCAGTATGCTGATGATGGGGCCATCTGGACAAGAGGACGAGATCCAATAAGGGTAAGAAATAAAATCAAGGAAGCAATAGAAAAGGTAGAATAATGGTCGTATAATTGGGGCTTTAAACTTACTCCAAGTAAGTCTTGTGATATGATATTTACCAGGAAGAAAGGGATAGAAAAACAGAACCTGAAGTTATATGGCCATAATATGGAAACAGTAGATCATCAAATATCTGGGTGGTTAGACCAAAAGGGAACATGGAAAATACACGTTGAAAAGGTGGAATCAAAATGCAAGAAAGTCATAAACTTAATGAGAGCAATAGTGAGGAAAGATTGGGGAGCAAATAAACAGTCATTGATGTATATTTACAGGGCACTAATGAGGTCAACAATAGATTATGGATGCTATGTATATGGAGCAACAGCTAAAACACATCTATTGAAGTTGGATAGAGTTAATAACAAAGCGCTGAGGATTTGTCCTGGTGTAATGAGATCAACACCAATTAAAGCAATCCAGGTTGAGCTAGGAGAAATGCCCTCAGACCTGAGAAGAGATAAATTAATGCTTATATACTGGAGTCGATTATGTGGATGTGGAAATGAAAATCATGCAAAGAGCATTATTCAGGAATGTTGGGAGTATAGTTCGTTTAAAGGCAATGGCTTTGGCTGGGTAAGAAAAACAAAATCAGAGGAATATAAATTAAGTAATATCTGGTTTAAATCCCCTACACCTATTAGTAATATCCCTATTTGGTTATTTCCAAAAACCGAGATAGACTTAAATATATTGGAACTAAAAAACGAATGGGAAGAGAGTGGGAAAGGCCATCTGGCAAGCCAGTATATAAGGAGCAAATATTATAGTTACTTAGATATGTATACAGACGGATCCAAAGATAAAGAGGATAAGGTAGGAATTGGAATATATATACCAACAATGAATGTAAGCATTGGGAAAAGATTACCAGATCAAGTTTCAGTATATACAGCAGAGATGATGGCGATTATTGTAGGACTGCAGTGGGTTGAGGAAGTAAAACCAGACAGAGTACTGTGTTGTGTTGATTCTGCAGCAGCCCTTTATAGTATTCAAAACATGAAATCTGATAGAGAAGATTTAATGCTCGAAATCCAACAAAGTCTATTTAGATTACAGAGACTAGGGATAGACATGAGATTCTGTTGGGTACCTGCCCATGTAGGTATAAAAGGGAATGAGGGAGCAGATAAAATAGCTAAAAAATCAACCAGGACGAACAATATCATAAATATACCCATTGGAAAAGGAGAAGCTAAGGCGATAATCAAAAAAGAAATAATAAAGGAATGGCAGGATAGGTGGGATAAGGATAAAAGTGGAAGGAAATATTACAGCTTGCAAACATCTATTAATTTCCAGGGGGTGAATAGAAGTAACAGAAGAGAGGAGAGCGTTTTAACCAGGCTGAGATATGATCACAAAGGGTTAAATAAAACATTGTTTTTAATGGGCAAAAGTCTATCAGATAAATGTTTGGAATGTAGATCCAAGGAAGATGTAGAACATGTATTAATACATTGTAAGAAATATAAAGATGAGAGGATAAGGCTAAAACAAAAGATAAGTAAGGCAGGAAGGAAGTGGAACATCAAAGGTTTATTAGGCACAACAGGAGATGGGGTAAAGGATACACAGAAAGCAGTTATACAATATTTGAAAAACATAGGAATATATAAAAGGATATAGTTTTTTTTTTTTGTTGTTTTTTTTTATATACAAAGTAGTCTCAACGAATAGTTCATGCTACATACTCTGATACAGTAGGTGGCGGTATGCACCTTTAAAAGTCATGGTTGCAATCTGCCATAAAACGGAAAAGAAGAAGACAGCTGGTGATACTAGAGTATTTGTTGATTACTGATTGTAGACAGCTGATGATACTAGAGTATTTTTGGTTCCCTTTCGTAGTCACTCCGAGTTACGTCGGATGACGGAGAATGGGGGTTTGGCCTAGAAAGCCAGTCCTCTTCGAGTACTAAAAAAACGAGCCAATGGCAAGGAAATGCCATGGGTCTGCGGAATTTGCATAGCGTATCCCCGCCTCACCACGTGGGTATAAAGGGAGGATGCGGACGCAAACGCAGCTATGTTTTTCGCTTCGGAGCCAAGATAATCTCTTCACTCCACAAGCCAAATCCTGAGTATTTTTAGTGACTACATCTCTTCGAGACGAGCGAACTCTCTGGTGTTGGTGTGACGGCGGTATCCAGCGAGTTTCATATTGCCTGCGATCTGAGCAGTGGTCTGCCGGTCTGTGTGTGTCTTCCTGGTGGCTTCAACATCTGCAGAGTTTTTTCCTCTCACTAAAAGAGCGTGCACGCGGCACGTCTTTTTAAAGACGCGTCTTTCTAAAGACGATCTGCCCGTGTATTTCTGAGTGCGGTATTCTGATAGATTCAGCTGTTGGGCCCGAGCGCTGTTTGGCGTGTTTGGGCTTTGATCACGCTCGGACAGCGCTGGTGGGTGTGTCACGTTCTCTCAGTGGGAACGTGACCATCGCAATGTATACGGTCGAGAATCCGTGAGCTCAATAGAGTGAGAGTCCCCTCATCCACCACCCGATCTATTTTTCTCCACGTGAGATAATACTTCGGCTGGTGGCCAGGGTGATTAAGACGTCAGGTCTGGAACTAAACCGACAAAAATTCCTCAGTCCACACCCCGTCTTTCACGTTGCAACCCACGTGGTCCCGAGTGGGTTCACCGGCCCGTTCGCCGGCCCGCGTTCTCATTCGGTCCCCCAGCTTATGAAATCATGTTTATCGCCGCATCACAAGGTGAGCTGGAGTCCTCTGGAGATGGCTCGTCTGTGCTGCTGTCCTCGGATGTGCTAGCATAGCGAGTTTGATTCAGAGTTCACAGCTATGCTTTCCCGTGCTGCCACGAGTTTCGAGTTTGTGTGGAAAATTCTGCCATATCCCGAGCACTTGAGGCTGATGATTGGTTTTTGGGGGTGGCGAACCCAAATCCTTTCTACCCGGATGTGCATGAAGAGGCCATGAGATCGTGGAAGTCTCCTTTGACTTTTCACGACTGCTCAGCGGCCTCTTCCGCCTTCTCTGCCCTCGTAGAGGCCGCAGTCTACGGTACACTGGGGTTCCCCCCTGTGGAGTGTTCTGTGGCAACACTTAGGTGTCCCCACAGCGCCTCCACCTGGCGTGGCAAACCTAAGCACCCCTCCAATGCCTGTAGGTTCTTGTCTACTCCGGTGGCGGGGACCTATAGAGCTGCGGGGCAGGCTGCCACCTCACTGTGTGTTATTGCCATCCTTCTGGGTGTTCAATGACATGCACGAGGGTAGGGCTGATTCAGGGCTCATCCTTGAGCTGCCTGCCGTCACCGACCTTGCTCTACGAGCGACGAAGGTGACCGCACGCTCCCTGAGTCAGGTGATGTCCACATGCGTGGTCAGACATTTCTGGCTTAACCTGGTTGATGTGCGCGAGGCTGAGTGAACCAGTTTCCTCAACTTCCCCATTTCCCAGGCTGGCCTCTTCGGCGGCGCGGTCGAGAACTCTGCCCAACAGTTCTCGGCCGCCCAGATGTGGACTGTAGCTTTTTTTTCTGACCCTGCGGCTTCTGCTGCCAATCAGCCGCCGGCTCAGACGCCTCAGTCTGCTTGCCGTCGAATGTGCCCTCCTGCGACTTCCGTCCCCTCCCACCCGGCCCCAGCAGCACCGGGCCAGGCCGTGGAGGTGGTCGCAGGGAGGTGCCCCTGCCCGTACCAGCCCCGCAGCCCCGCTGTACGCCAGGCTATGCGGCGCTCCCGTTGCGGGCAGCTCAGTTATGGCTTGCAGTTCTTCAGGGAGTGGTTGTAGGCCCACTCCTTCCCCAGGTGGAGGGCTGGGGGAGAATCTTTTCTCCTAAGAGTTGCATCCAATCTCTGAGCACACAGAGCCGGACGGCAGTGCGCGACGCCCCCGAGCCTCGCCACTTTCATTCCCCTCTGTCTATGAGGGTGCGGATGACAGTGTGTGCCGTCTCCGGACCACACCACTCTCGTCCCCCTCTATCGCCAGACCCCTGGCAGAGCAGACCCCCGTGGAACGCTGGTCCTTCCCTGGTCTCCTCTCTCAGGGCGCGGAGCATGACTGTGCACGCGCGCAGGGTCGCTATGCCACCCTCGCCTGTGCCGGTCACTCCGCTCCGCTGCCCCTCCGGGGGGACGCCTGTGGCTCGGATGATTCCACTGGATCAGTTTTGGTGGCTTGGTTAGAGCTCCCCAATCTGTCCCGTTGGGTCGCCCGAATGATCAGGCTCGGCTATGCGATTCAGTTCGCACGGTCTCCTCCCCGCTTCAGGGGAGTCCGCTTTACTGTGGTCGGTGGCTATGCCCCGATCATGAGAGCGGAGGTTGCCACCCTGCTGGCGAAGGGTGCAATCGAGGCTGTCCCTCCAGCCGAGGTGGAGTCAGGGTTTTACAGCCCGTACTTCATTGTCCCCAAGAAAACCAGTGGGTTACGGCCGATCCTGGACCTGCGCGTCCTGAACGTTCAAGATGCTTTCGGCCAAACGCATTTTCGAATGTGTTCGGCCCCAGGATTGGTTTGCAGCGATAGACCTGAAGGACGCCTACTTCATGTCTACATTTTACCTCGGCACAGACCGTTTCTTCGGTTTGCTTTCGAGGAGCAGGCATACCAGTACGCGGTTCTCCCATTCGGGCTGGCTCTGTCACAGAGACCTAATGCTCCGGCACCTAGCCCGTCTGGGCCTTCGGGTCAACTGGGAGAAGAGTAAACTTTGCCTCGTGCAGAGGATCTCTTTTCTCGGTATGGAGATAGACTCGGTCGCCATGTCCGCGCAGCTTACGAGCGAGCGCGCACACTCACTGCTGACTTGTCTTCGACAGTTCGAGGGCAAGAGTGCGGTCCCACTGAAACTTTTTCAGAGGCTCCTGGGGCATATGGCATCCGCAGCCGCGGCAACGCCACTCGGATTGCTTCATATGAGACCGCTTCAGCTGTGGCTTCGCGATTGAGTCCTGAGGTGGGCATGGCATCGCGGTACGCTCAGAGTCCCAGTGACTCCGACCTGCCGTCAGACCTTCACCCCGTGGCGGAACCTCAGCTTTCTACGGGCCGGAGTTCCCCTAGAACGAGTTTCCAGGCATGTTGTTGTCTCCACAGATGCCTCTGCCACGGGCTGGGGCGCCATGTGCAATGGTTATTCAGCCGCGGGCTCCTGGACAGGACCCCAGTGCCTCATGCATGTAATTTGCCTCGAGTTGCTGGCAGTACGCCTTGCCCTGCACCGCTTCCATGCGTTGCTCCTGGGTCAACACGTACTAGTCCGTTCAGACAATACCGCGACAGTAGCGTACATCAACCGTCAGGGTGGTCTACGCTCTCGCCGTATGTCGCAACTCGCACACCACCTCTTATGGAGTCAGAAGCACCTGAGGTCCCTTCGTGCTATTTACATTCCAGGAGAGCGGAACCTTGCAGCCGACGAGCTGTCACGGCTCCGGCCAATCTCTGGCGAATGGCGACTCCATCCCCAGTCGGTCCAGCTGATATGGGACCAGTTCGGGGACGCACAGATAGATCTGTTTGCCTCCCATGACTCATCCCATTGCGCCCTGTATTCTCCCTGTCCGAGGGCACGCTCGGCACGGACGCACTGGCGCACAGCTGGCCGCGGGGCCTACGCAAGTATGCGTTTCCCCAGTGAGCCTTCTCGCACGCACTCTGTGCAAGATCAAGTAGGACGAGGAGCAGGTCATTTTGGTCGCCCCATACTGGCCCACCAAGACCTGGTTCTCCGAACTAATACTCCTCGCGACAGCACCTCCTTGGCCAATTCCTCTGAGGACGGACCTCCTTTCTCAGAGACGGGGCACCCTATGGCACCCTCGTCCCGATCTTGGAGACTCCACGTGTGGCTCCTGGACGGGACGAGGCAGGTTTGAGTACCCTGCCACCTGCGGTGGCGGCTACCATCACTTCCGCTAGAGCGTTGTCCACGAGACATGTCTTCGCGTTGAAGTGGAACCTCTTCGTCAACTGGTGCTCTTCTCGCCGAGAAGACCCCAGGAGATGCTCGATCAGTGTCGTGCTTTCCTTTCTGCAAGACGGGTTGGAGCGAAGGCTGTCTCCCTCCACCCTGAAGGTGTATGTGGCCGCTATCGCCGCTTATCACGATGCAGTTGAAGGTAAGTCTCTGGGAAAGCACGACCTGATCATCAGGTTCCTGAGAGGAGCGAGGAGACTGAATCCTCCTCGCCCTCCTCTCGTTCCCTCTTGGGACCTCTCAGTGGTGTTAAATGCCCTGCAGAGGGCTCCCTTTGAGCCTCTGCAATCAGCTGAACTTAAGTTCCTGTCAATGAAGACAGCGCTCCTGGTTGCACTGGTCTCCATCAAGAGGGTAGGGGACCTGCACGCATTCTCCGTTGACGAAGCATGCCTGGAATTCGGGCCGGCCTACTCTCACGTGATCCTGAGACCCCGGCCTGGATATGTGCCCAAGGTTTCTACCACTCCCTTCCGGGACCAGGTGGTGAACCTGCAAGCGCTGCCCCTGGAGGAGGCAGACCCAGCCTTGGCACTGCTCTGTCCAGTACGCGCCCTCCGTGCTTACGTAGACAGGACGCAGTGTTTCAGGACCTCAGACCAGCTCTTTGTCTGTTATGGTGGGAAGCTGAAGGGAAAGGCTCTCTCCAAGCAAAGGTTGTCTCACTGGATAGTGGACGCCATTGCTTTGGCATACCAGCAGCAAGGTCGACCGTGCCCCCTTGGTGTGACCCCCCACTCCACCCGGAGTGTGGCGTCCTCTTGGGCTTTAGCGCATGGCGCCTCGCTAACAGACATCTGCAGAGCTGCAGGCTGGGCGACACCTAACACATTCGCCAGATTCTACAATCTCCGAGTGGAGCCAGTCTCCTCCCATGTACTGTCTTTTTCAAGCTAACATGGGAGCCGTTCAGGTGTCTTCGCTTGCTCGCCATTCCACTCCACGGACTGGATACGTGCGATATTTCCTCAGGTGAGCCTTCCTCTCTGAAGCCCTGAGTTCCTTCAGCACTGTTGACGCTAGCGCCAGTGTCTATTGCCTGTGCGTCGGCTAGGTGCCTCCGTGTGCAAAATCAGAGGAATATAAATTAAGTAATATCTGGTTTAAATCCCCTACACCTATTAGTAATATCCCTATTTGGTTATTTCCAAAAACCGAGATAGACTTAAATATATTGGAACTAAAAAACGAATGGGAAGAGAGTGGGAAAGGCCATCTGGCAAGCCAGTATATAAGGAGCAAATATTATAGTTACTTAGATATGTATACAGACGGATCCAAAGATAAAGAGGATAAGGTAGGAATTGGAATATATATACCAACAATGAATGTAAGCATTGGGAAAAGATTACCAGATCAAGTTTCAGTATATACAGCAGAGATGATGGCGATTATTGTAGGACTGCAGTGGGTTGAGGAAGTAAAACCAGACAGAGTACTGTGTTGTGTTGATTCTGCAGCAGCCCTTTATAGTATTCAAAACATGAAATCTGATAGAGAAGATTTAATGCTCGAAATCCAACAAAGTCTATTTAGATTACAGAGACTAGGGATAGACATGAGATTCTGTTGGGTACCTGCCCATGTAGGTATAAAAGGGAATGAGGGAGCAGATAAAATAGCTAAAAAATCAACCAGGACGAACAATATCATAAATATACCCATTGGAAAAGGAGAAGCTAAGGCGATAATCAAAAAAGAAATAATAAAGGAATGGCAGGATAGGTGGGATAAGGATAAAAGTGGAAGGAAATATTACAGCTTGCAAACATCTATTAATTTCCAGGGGGTGAATAGAAGTAACAGAAGAGAGGAGAGCGTTTTAACCAGGCTGAGATATGATCACAAAGGGTTAAATAAAACATTGTTTTTAATGGGCAAAAGTCTATCAGATAAATGTTTGGAATGTAGATCCAAGGAAGATGTAGAACATGTATTAATACATTGTAAGAAATATAAAGATGAGAGGATAAGGCTAAAACAAAAGATAAGTAAGGCAGGAAGGAAGTGGAACATCAAAGGTTTATTAGGCACAACAGGAGATGGGGTAAAGGATACACAGAAAGCAGTTATACAATATTTGAAAAACATAGGAATATATAAAAGGATATAGTTTTTTTTTTTTTTTTGTTTTTTTTTATATACAAAGTAGTCTCAACGAATAGTTCATGCTACATACTCTGATACAGTAGGTGGCGGTATGCACCTTTAAAAGTCATGGTTGCAATCTGCCATAAAACGGAAAAGAAGAAGACAGCTGGTGATACTAGAGTATTTGTTGATTACTGATTGTAGACAGCTGATGATACTAGAGTATTTTTGGTTCCCTTTCGTAGTCACTCCGAGTTACGTCGGATGACGGAGAATGGGGGTTTGGCCTAGAAAGCCAGTCCTCTTCGAGTACTAAAAAAACGAGCCAATGGCAAGGAAATGCCATGGGTCTGCGGAATTTGCATAGCGTATCCCCGCCTCACCACGTGGGTATAAAGGGAGGATGCGGACGCAAACGCAGCTATGTTTTTCGCTTCGGAGCCAAGATAATCTCTTCACTCCACAAGCCAAATCCTGAGTATTTTTAGTGACTACATCTCTTCGAGACGAGCGAACTCTCTGGTGTTGGTGTGACGGCGGTATCCAGCGAGTTTCATATTGCCTGCGATCTGAGCAGTGGTCTGCCGGTCTGTGTGTGTCTTCCTGGTCGCTTCAACATCTGCAGAGTTTTTTCCTCTCACTAAAAGAGCGTGCACGCGGCACGTCTTTTTAAAGACGCGTCTTTCTAAAGACGATCTGCCCGTGTATTTCTGAGTGCGGTATTCTGATAGATTCAGCTGTTGGGCCCGAGCGCTGTTTGGCGTGTTTGGGCTTTGATCACGCTCGGACAGCGCTGGTGGGTGTGTCACGTTCTCTCAGTGGGAACGTGACCATCGCAATGTATACGGTCGAGAATCCGTGAGCTCAATAGAGTGAGAGTCCCCTCATCCACCACCCGATCTATTTTTCTCCACGTGAGATAATACTTCGGCTGGTGGCCAGGGTGATTAAGACGTCAGGTCTGGAACTAAACCGACAAAAATTCCTCAGTCCACACCCCGTCTTTCACGTTGCAACCCACGTGGTCCCGAGTGGGTTCACCGGCCCGTTCGCCGGCCCGCGTTCTCATTCGGTCCCCCAGCTTATGAAATCATGTTTATCGCCGCATCACAAGGTGAGCTGGAGTCCTCTGGAGATGGCTCGTCTGTGCTGCTGTCCTCGGATGTGCTAGCATAGCGAGTTTGATTCAGAGTTCACAGCTATGCTTTCCCGTGCTGCCACGAGTTTCGAGTTTGTGTGGAAAATTCTGCCATATCCCGAGCACTTGAGGCTGATGATTGGTTTTTGGGGGTGGCGAACCCAAATCCTTTCTACCCGGATGTGCATGAAGAGGCCATGAGATCGTGGAAGTCTCCTTTGACTTTTCACGACTGCTCAGCGGCCTCTTCCGCCTTCTCTGCCCTCGTAGAGGCCGCAGTCTACGGTACACTGGGGTTCCCCCCTGTGGAGTGTTCTGTGGCAACACTTAGGTGTCCCCACAGCGCCTCCACCTGGCGTGGCAAACCTAAGCACCCCTCCAATGCCTGTAGGTTCTTGTCTACTCCGGTGGCGGGGACCTATAGAGCTGCGGGGCAGGCTGCCACCTCACTGTGTGTTATTGCCATCCTTCTGGGTGTTCAATGACATGCACGAGGGTAGGGCTGATTCAGGGCTCATCCTTGAGCTGCCTGCCGTCACCGACCTTGCTCTACGAGCGACGAAGGTGACCGCACGCTCCCTGAGTCAGGTGATGTCCACATGCGTGGTCAGACATTTCTGGCTTAACCTGGTTGATGTGCGCGAGGCTGAGTGAACCAGTTTCCTCAACTTCCCCATTTCCCAGGCTGGCCTCTTCGGCGGCGCGGTCGAGAACTCTGCCCAACAGTTCTCGGCCGCCCAGATGTGGACTGTAGCTTTTTTTTCTGACCCTGCGGCTTCTGCTGCCAATCAGCCGCCGGCTCAGACGCCTCAGTCTGCTTGCCGTCGAATGTGCCCTCCTGCGACTTCCGTCCCCTCCCACCCGGCCCCAGCAGCACCGGGCCAGGCCGTGGAGGTGGTCGCAGGGAGGTGCCCCTGCCCGTACCAGCCCCGCAGCCCCGCTGTACGCCAGGCTATGCGGCGCTCCCGTTGCGGGCAGCTCAGTTATGGCTTGCAGTTCTTCAGGGAGTGGTTGTAGGCCCACTCCTTCCCCAGGTGGAGGGCTGGGGGAGAATCTTTTCTCCTAAGAGTTGCATCCAATCTCTGAGCACACAGAGCCGGACGGCAGTGCGCGACGCCCCCGAGCCTCGCCACTTTCATTCCCCTCTGTCTATGAGGGTGCGGATGACAGTGTGTGCCGTCTCCGGACCACACCACTCTCGTCCCCCTCTATCGCCAGACCCCTGGCAGAGCAGACCCCCGTGGAACGCTGGTCCTTCCCTGGTCTCCTCTCTCAGGGCGCGGAGCATGACTGTGCACGCGCGCAGGGTCGCTATGCCACCCTCGCCTGTGCCGGTCACTCCGCTCCGCTGCCCCTCCGGGGGGACGCCTGTGGCTCGGATGATTCCACTGGATCAGTTTTGGTGGCTTGGTTAGAGCTCCCCAATCTGTCCCGTTGGGTCGCCCGAATGATCAGGCTCGGCTATGCGATTCAGTTCGCACGGTCTCCTCCCCGCTTCAGGGGAGTCCGCTTTACTGTGGTCGGTGGCTATGCCCCGATCATGAGAGCGGAGGTTGCCACCCTGCTGGCGAAGGGTGCAATCGAGGCTGTCCCTCCAGCCGAGGTGGAGTCAGGGTTTTACAGCCCGTACTTCATTGTCCCCAAGAAAACCAGTGGGTTACGGCCGATCCTGGACCTGCGCGTCCTGAACGTTCAAGATGCTTTCGGCCAAACGCATTTTCGAATGTGTTCGGCCCCAGGATTGGTTTGCAGCGATAGACCTGAAGGACGCCTACTTCATGTCTACATTTTACCTCGGCACAGACCGTTTCTTCGGTTTGCTTTCGAGGAGCAGGCATACCAGTACGCGGTTCTCCCATTCGGGCTGGCTCTGTCACAGAGACCTAATGCTCCGGCACCTAGCCCGTCTGGGCCTTCGGGTCAACTGGGAGAAGAGTAAACTTTGCCTCGTGCAGAGGATCTCTTTTCTCGGTATGGAGATAGACTCGGTCGCCATGTCCGCGCAGCTTACGAGCGAGCGCGCACACTCACTGCTGACTTGTCTTCGACAGTTCGAGGGCAAGAGTGCGGTCCCACTGAAACTTTTTCAGAGGCTCCTGGGGCATATGGCATCCGCAGCCGCGGCAACGCCACTCGGATTGCTTCATATGAGACCGCTTCAGCTGTGGCTTCGCGATTGAGTCCTGAGGTGGGCATGGCATCGCGGTACGCTCAGAGTCCCAGTGACTCCGACCTGCCGTCAGACCTTCACCCCGTGGCGGAACCTCAGCTTTCTACGGGCCGGAGTTCCCCTAGAACGAGTTTCCAGGCATGTTGTTGTCTCCACAGATGCCTCTGCCACGGGCTGGGGCGCCATGTGCAATGGTTATTCAGCCGCGGGCTCCTGGACAGGACCCCAGTGCCTCATGCATGTAATTTGCCTCGAGTTGCTGGCAGTACGCCTTGCCCTGCACCGCTTCCATGCGTTGCTCCTGGGTCAACACGTACTAGTCCGTTCAGACAATACCGCGACAGTAGCGTACATCAACCGTCAGGGTGGTCTACGCTCTCGCCGTATGTCGCAACTCGCACACCACCTCTTATGGAGTCAGAAGCACCTGAGGTCCCTTCGTGCTATTTACATTCCAGGAGAGCGGAACCTTGCAGCCGACGAGCTGTCACGGCTCCGGCCAATCTCTGGCGAATGGCGACTCCATCCCCAGTCGGTCCAGCTGATATGGGACCAGTTCGGGGACGCACAGATAGATCTGTTTGCCTCCCATGACTCATCCCATTGCGCCCTGTATTCTCCCTGTCCGAGGGCACGCTCGGCACGGACGCACTGGCGCACAGCTGGCCGCGGGGCCTACGCAAGTATGCGTTTCCCCAGTGAGCCTTCTCGCACGCACTCTGTGCAAGATCAAGTAGGACGAGGAGCAGGTCATTTTGGTCGCCCCATACTGGCCCACCAAGACCTGGTTCTCCGAACTAATACTCCTCGCGACAGCACCTCCTTGGCCAATTCCTCTGAGGACGGACCTCCTTTCTCAGAGACGGGGCACCCTATGGCACCCTCGTCCCGATCTTGGAGACTCCACGTGTGGCTCCTGGACGGGACGAGGCAGGTTTGAGTACCCTGCCACCTGCGGTGGCGGCTACCATCACTTCCGCTAGAGCGTTGTCCACGAGACATGTCTTCGCGTTGAAGTGGAACCTCTTCGTCAACTGGTGCTCTTCTCGCCGAGAAGACCCCAGGAGATGCTCGATCAGTGTCGTGCTTTCCTTTCTGCAAGACGGGTTGGAGCGAAGGCTGTCTCCCTCCACCCTGAAGGTGTATGTGGCCGCTATCGCCGCTTATCACGATGCAGTTGAAGGTAAGTCTCTGGGAAAGCACGACCTGATCATCAGGTTCCTGAGAGGAGCGAGGAGACTGAATCCTCCTCGCCCTCCTCTCGTTCCCTCTTGGGACCTCTCAGTGGTGTTAAATGCCCTGCAGAGGGCTCCCTTTGAGCCTCTGCAATCAGCTGAACTTAAGTTCCTGTCAATGAAGACAGCGCTCCTGGTTGCACTGGTCTCCATCAAGAGGGTAGGGGACCTGCACGCATTCTCCGTTGACGAAGCATGCCTGGAATTCGGGCCGGCCTACTCTCACGTGATCCTGAGACCCCGGCCTGGATATGTGCCCAAGGTTTCTACCACTCCCTTCCGGGACCAGGTGGTGAACCTGCAAGCGCTGCCCCTGGAGGAGGCAGACCCAGCCTTGGCACTGCTCTGTCCAGTACGCGCCCTCCGTGCTTACGTAGACAGGACGCAGTGTTTCAGGACCTCAGACCAGCTCTTTGTCTGTTATGGTGGGAAGCTGAAGGGAAAGGCTCTCTCCAAGCAAA
This sequence comes from Tiaroga cobitis, assembly GCA_030578255.1. Lineage (NCBI taxonomy): Eukaryota > Metazoa > Chordata > Actinopteri > Cypriniformes > Leuciscidae > Tiaroga > Tiaroga cobitis. The sequence continues at coordinate 44,033,010 of CM060604.1, read as the reverse complement.
GGTTGTCTCACTGGATAGTGGACGCCATTGCTTTGGCATACCAGCAGCAAGGTCGACCGTGCCCCCTTGGTGTGACCCCCCACTCCACCCGGAGTGTGGCGTCCTCTTGGGCTTTAGCGCATGGCGCCTCGCTAACAGACATCTGCAGAGCTGCAGGCTGGGCGACACCTAACACATTCGCCAGATTCTACAATCTCCGAGTGGAGCCAGTCTCCTCCCATGTACTGTCTTTTTCAAGCTAACATGGGAGCCGTTCAGGTGTCTTCGCTTGCTCGCCATTCCACTCCACGGACTGGATACGTGCGATATTTCCTCAGGTGAGCCTTCCTCTCTGAAGCCCTGAGTTCCTTCAGCACTGTTGACGCTAGCGCCAGTGTCTATTGCCTGTGCGTCGGCTAGGTGCCTCCGTGTGCATGGTTCCTCCCCTGAGAAACCCCCATATGTGTATTTCCACTGTAAGCCTCTTTAAGCATGTGTCTTTCCCTTGGCAAGCCACCTTGCCACTCCTGGAGTTAAAAGTTGCCACCCCACGGGCTGGTCACTCCAGTGTTCCTCCATATGAAGCCCTCTCGGGCCATATGTGTATTCCTAAGTCCTCCCTACGGGTAGGCATGCTGCGGCATATCTCCCCTGAGATATGCTTCCCAGTGTACCTTGGTATTCCTGTGTTAAGAAGGACTCCTTCGTCCGTGCCTATATCACGACAGGGAGGTCAGACTTCGCAGGGCACTGGAAGACAGCTGTGAAGGTGGCGTGATTTCACGGGGACCCCCATTCTCCGTCATCCGACGTAACTCGGAGTGACTACAAAAGGGAACGTCTCGGTTACGTCTCCCTGCCACTTCCACTGTACCGCTGGGTAGACACCTGAGTTCAGTCTCGGCTCCTCAGCGAAGACATAGCTGCGTTTGCGTCCGCATCCTCCCTTTATACCCACGTGCTCAGGCGGGGATACGCTATGCAAATTCCGCAGACCCATGGCATTTCCTTGCCATTGGCTCGTTTTTTAATACTCGAAGAGGACTGGCTTTCTAGGCGAAAACCTCATTCTCCGTCACCCGACGTAACGTCTCCGTTCCCTACTCAGGGAACGAGGGTTACATCCGTAACCGAGACGTTACTGATTGTAGGTGGCACTAGAGTAGCTCATTTGACCTGTTCCTCCTGAACTACGTTAATAAAACATTATTCTGAGTGACAATGCCATTTGTTTTTATCCAAGGAATAAAAGTGCAAGGGGAAATACATCTAGTTAAATGAAATCTTAAGTCCATGTCCAACTCTGAATTGTAAGGAACTTATGTCTTTGATTTCATAGTAACGCTTTACAATAAGGTTAATTTGTTCATTACTCATGTATGAACTAACATGAACAAACCATGACCATAAATGCTGTAGAAGTGCAGTTCATTATTAGCTAATGTTAACTAATTTAACTAATGAAACCTTATTGTAAAGTGTTACTGATTCATGATAGCTAACACTGTCTTTCATACATACATACATACATACATACATACATACATACATACATTAAATTTACAACATCAACAAAACTAAAAATTTATTTTCCATAATTACCTTCTTGATTCTCACTGTTTTGTTTGGTAAAGTAAATAATATTTAGTATTATTATCATCATTTCCCTATTTTCATTTGATGTGTAATGCATTCTAATAATTGTATCAACATATTTTCTTAGAATGCCAAGGAAAGAAAGAATAAAAACAAAAAAAAATCAATGAACTCTCTGATGCAGCCAAAGGAAGCATCCCTCTCACAAGGTGGCTGAAAAGAGAGAATAAAAATGCAGGTACTGTTAAATTAAACTTGTATTACAATCGTAAAATACATATACAGCAGAGATGATGGTGATTATTGTAGGACTGCAGTGGGTTGAGGAAGTAAAACCAGACAGAGTACTGTGTTGTGTTGATTCTGCAGCAGCCCTTTATAGTATTCAAAACATGAAATCTGATAGAGAAGATTTAATGCTCGAAATCCAACAAAGTCTATTTAGATTACAGAGACTAGGGATAGACATGAGATTCTGTTGGGTACCTGCCCATGTAGGTATAAAAGGGAATGAGGGAGCAGATAAAATAGCTAAAAAATCAACCAGGACAAACAATATCATAAATATACCCATTGGAAAAGGAGAAGCTAAGGCGATAATCAAAAAAGAAATAATAAGAAATGGCAGGATAGGTGGGATAAGGATAAAAGTGGAAGGAAATATTACAGCTGCTACTGTTCGGACGCTCTTGCTTACCGCTCCGCGCTTTGCTCTATCGCTTTTATATTTTTATATTTCATCTCCTTTTATCACCTAATTTTAACTTCAGCTAATCAACACAGTGGTCAAACGCTTGGATTACTACAAAAAAAAAAAAAGCAGAATACTTTTATTCAACCAGCCTCCCACTGATTACATTCCGGGGAGGAAAACACAACTGCCTACATTCTAAAGGATAAGAGAAAATGCCTCTTCTGGAATCTACTTGCTGCACTAACTGCCACAGACTTTTACAAAGGATTGTAGCTCTTGAAACAAAGTTATTTGTGGGACCACCAAACCAGACGGAACACACAACAGAGCTTCGTCATGGATGCCCTCAGCCTACATCCGGTGAGTCCCTTGAATCTAGTCCTCGACAGGCCATACTGAGTGTAGGGAAACAAGCCGATCGACTTACAAATCGGTGGCACAAACAGGGAGCGAGACCCAAAGGCACTCGAGGCATCAGATTGTCACGAGCATCACATATTGCCGAAGTAGCCTCCTCTACCCCAGATACGGCTCTGACAAGGATTGCAAATACTTGTCTCCTACCACCGCCTATACATCTTGAGAACAGATTTGAAGTATTAGTGAATGTAAATGAGGAATCCCCAAACGTGATGAATGTGTTTGAACAAAGACTGAATCAGCCAGTAGCTAACACTGTTGCTAACTGGCGCTCAAGGTCAAGCAGACAGCGGCACTCAGCTCAGAGCGCAGCCGAGCACAGGACTCTGATAGTGGGTGACTCCATAATCAGAAACATTATTAGCAGGGATACAACTACGTGCTGCCTTCCACAAGCAACGACTTCTGATGTAAACAGGGAACTTGAGAACATTCTGATGAAACATAAGACTGCAAATCGACTCATCATTCATGTGGGAAAAATGATATTCATAAAGAGCAGTCAGAACTCCTTAAGAAGGATTTCAATGAACTTTTTGGAACACTTAAAAGACTAAAAGTACAAACATTCATCAGTGGACCACTCCCAGCAAGAGGAACAAACAGATTTTCACGGTTGCTTGGGCTTAATACATGGCTCCAAAAAACCTGCAATATAAAAGGAGTAAACTTCATTGACAACTTCAATCTTTTCTGGAGTCAGAGGCAACTGTTTCAACAGGATGGGCTCCACCCAAACAAACTTGGTTCAAGAGTGCTAAAGGACAATATCTACTTCTCCCTCAATCATCCTTCTGCAGTGTGTGCCAATACACTCAACCTGAATGGCACACACACACCTGGACACAGTATGAATGACCACAGGACTTCACTTCAGCACCTGGATGGACATGTGGTTGACACGTCAAGCAAGGACAATGATAACACCACTCAGCCAAAACAACCTCTGCTCACGGACACAATCTCAGCTGAGCCCTGCCCACAGAGCTCACCACAGACAGACTGTGACATATTAGAACTGCTCCAACATTCAGCACCCAAGGACGACTTGCTGGAAAACCAGGACAGCATTTTACAGCCTCCAATAACACCAGAGAAACAGCCCCCTCCAGCCTCTACCCTATCACCAGACACGTTATCCCTATCTCCAGCATCTCCACAGCATCTTCTGTGTTTCTCAGAGAAAGTGGAAAAACTGGTGTTTGCTGGAACCAAACTATCTGCAAGCCCCCAGACATCAACCAAAAAAAGTCAGGCCCCAAAACCACGAAAGCCTGCGGGCCCAGCTCGCTCTCCGCTTGTGAGAGCTCTTCGGCCTCTGCAAAAATGCCAGGGCCCACACCCTCCTCCATCGGCTCGAGGTGAACCAAAAACAACTGATACCAGCTCTCAGTGATATGTGCCGGGTCCTCGCTATGATAACAGTAACTTTCTCAAATGTTTACAGAACAAGCGGGAACCCAGTGTGCCTGTATCTTTCCCAATTGCTGTTCGATTACATGATAGAAAGTCTAAGGCCTTCAAAAGCCGTACAGCAAACCCATCTAATCTGGTTCCTATTGCATGCCAAACTAAGACAAAAGTAACAAAAAGTAAGACTGTTAAGTTAGCACTTTTAAACATCCGCTCACTTAAAAATAAATCACTTCTAGTCAATGACTTAATAACCACATACAACCTGGATTTTATGCTTCTAAATTAAACTAGAAGACAGCTGCAGTGCAACAGTCCTAAATGAAACATCCCCTCCTAACTTTACTTTTATGAGTGTCTGCAGAGCTGCTAGGAGAGGAGGGGGAGTAGCTACTCTTTTTAAAGATGTCTATCAATGTAAGCAAACATCATTTGGTAACTACCCCTCTTTTGAATATCTGGGTATTGTGTTAAAAGGTGCCCCACGTATTTTACTTATCATTATTTACAGGCCTCCAAAATACTCTCCAGCCTTTGCTGTGGACTTTACAGAACTGTTATCAACAATTTCCTCAGAGTTTGACTGTTTTGCTATTACTGGAGATTTTAACATTCACATAGATAATGCAGAAAACAATATGGCAAAAGAAATAAAAACTGTTTTAAAAACTTTTGATCTGACTCAGCATGTACATGGTCCCACACACAATCGTGGACACACTCTAGATTTACTTATCAGTAAGGGTTTAAACATCTCATCGATTGTTATTAAGGATGTAGCACTGTCTGATCATTTCTGTATTTTCTTTGATATATTGATCTCTCCTGCCATTGAAGCCAGATCTGTGTCTGTCAAGAAGAGATGCTTAAATGAGAACACTAGTGTGCTATTTATGAAGGCTATATCTTTAAAACCAAGCATATCTGCTGACTCTGTTGATTTTCTCCTTGATTCTTTTAACTCAAAAGTCAAAAGTGTAATTGATGATATTGCTCCTGTGAAAGTCAGGAAGAGTGTTAGAAAAAAAGCACCTTGGAGAAACACAACAGCTGTGCAAAATATGAAAAGAACATGCAGAAAAGCAGAGCGCATGTGGCGGAAGACAAAACTTGTAGTCCATCATAACATCTACAAAGACAGCATCCATGCTTTCAATATGGAACTAGGCAAAGCTAGACAGACTTTCTTCTCAAATATTATAAACAGCAACTTAAACAACACACGCACTCTTTTTGCTACTGTAGAGAGACTGACAAACCCCCCAAGCCAGATTCCCAGTGAAATGCTCTCAGACGGCAAGTGCAGTGAGTTTGCTTCTTTCTTCTCTGAGAAAATTAATAATATCAGAAAGGTGATCAGCACATCATTGAGCCGCACTGGGGTCAGACAGTTCAGACCACAACCTGAGAATGTAGTTACTATGTCTGATTTCAAAGAAATTGATGGCAAAATTTTGGAAGAAACCATACAGCACCTTAAAACATCAACCTGCGTCCTTGACGCACTCCCCACATCTTTTTTCAAAAGTGTGTTAAACAGTTTAGAAGCAGATCTCCTAAAAGTGGTTAGTGCCTCACTTCTTTCTGGTAGTTTTCCAAACTCCCTGAAAACTGCAGTTGTCAAGCCCCTCTTGAAAAAGAGAAATCTGGATAAGACTATATTAAGCAATTATAGACCGATCTCAAATCTTCCTTTCATAGGCAAGATCATTGAAAAAGTTGTCCTCAATCAGCTGAACAAATTCTTAAGCTTGAATGGATACTTTGACAATTTTCAATCTGGATTCCGATCGCATCACAGCACAGAGACAGCGCTCATAAAGATAATAAACGATATTCGCTTGAATACTGATACAGGCAAATTATCAGTACTGGTACTACTCGACCTCAGTGCTGCATTTGACACTGTCGATCACGACATACTTCTTGACAGGCTGGAAAACTGGGTGGGGCTTTCTGGGATAGTCCTAAAATGGTTCAGGTCATACTTAGAAGGGAGAGGTTATTATGTGAGTATAGGAGACCATAAGTCTGAGTGGACATCCATGACATGCGGAGTCCTTCAAGGCTCGATTCTTGCACCACTCCTATTCAACCTGTATATGCTCCTAATGAGCCAAAAATGAGAAAGAACTGAATCTCTTACCACAGCTATGCAGACGACACACAGCTCTACTTAGCCCTATCACCTAACGACTACAGCCCCATTGACTCCTTGTGCCAATGCATTGATGAAGTAAACAGTTGGATGTGCCAAAACTTTCTTCAGTTAAACAAAGACAAAACTGAAGTCATTGCGTTTGGAAACAAAGAGGAAGTTCTTAAGGTGAATGCATACCTTGACGCTAGGGGTCTAACAACTAAAAATCAAGTGAGGAATCTTGGTGTGTCTCTAGAGTCAGACCTTAGTTTCAGTAGTCATGTCAAAGCAATAACTAAATCAGCATACTATCATCTGAAAAATATTGCAAGAATTAGATGCTTTGTTTCAAGTCAAGACTTAGAGAAACTTGTGCATGCTTTCATCACCAGCAGGGTGGATTATTGTAACGGACTCCTCACTGGCCTTCCTAAAAAGACCATAAGACAGTTGCAGCTCATACAGAACGCTGCTGCCAGGATTCTGAGCAGAACCAGAAAATATGAACATATCACACCAGTCCTCAGGTCTTTACACTGGCTCCCAGTTACATTTAGGATTGATTTTAAAGTATTATTACTGGTATATAAATCATTCAATGGGTTAGGACCTCAATATATTGCAGATATGCTCACTGACTATAAACCCAACAGATCACTCAGATCATTAGGATCACATCAGCTAGAAATACCAAGGGTTCCCTCTAAGCACGGAGAGTCTGCTTTTAGCTATTATGCCAGCCGCAGCTGGAACCAGCTTCCAGAGGAGATCAGATGTGCTCCTACAGTAGTCACATTCAAATCCAGACTCAAAACGCATCTGTTTAACTATGCATTTACTGAATGAGCACTGTGCCACTGTTCGTCCGACTGTTTTTACTTTACTTTATTTTATTTTAAATCTAAACTGTTTTAATTATTCTTATTTGTTTTGATTATTTTAATTTCTTTATTCTAAACTGTTTTAATTATTGTTATTTATTTTTATTTTTATTTTTATTTCTTCTATGTAAAGCACTTTGAATTACCATTGTGTATGAAATGTGCTATATAAATAAACTTGCCTTGCCTTGCCTAAAAAAAAAGTTTACACTTGAGATTGAGGACAATAATAAGTGTTTATTAAAGGAATAATTTTCCCAATTTGATAATTTACTCACCCATATGCAGTTCCAAACCTGTCTGACTTTCTTCTGTTGAATATTTTTAAAAATTGTTTTATCCATATATTGAAAGCCAGTGGGGAACAAAATGGAGTCCCCATTCCTGCAGAAGCAGATACTGAATATCAGGTTATGAGTTCAAAAGTACAAGAAGTTTACCCATCCTTGATGGCCTTACAGTTTCCAACAGACCCAGCTCATGTTGATCAGCATCAAATTAAAGTTGATAGCAACTATATACAGTTCTGCTGCTCTCTTGGACCATGTCAACCAGTATTTGACTTTCCAAAAAATCCTCAAGGACAGTCTTTTCAGAGCCAGTGGTATGCTGGTAACAACTGGCTAGAGTACTATGTGACAAAAGATGCCATGCACTGCTTTAGTTGTCGTCTCTTCTTGACAGAAGAAAAGTTTAAAGCCAGAACAGCATGGAGAACAGCTGGAGTTGTTAACTGGAGGAAGGCTGTTGAAAAGATAAATGAGCATGCAGCCACTGAAGCCCATATGATCAGTATGGTGAGGTGGGCCAACTATAGAAAGGGTTGAAGGGTTGGGACCTTTAGTTGTAGCTTTTAAACCTCAGGCTGCAGAATGTGACTTACAAATTGAAAAGGAAAGACAGAAAAACAGAGAAATCCTTTTTCGGTTGATACAGTATTAGAGCTTAGATCGGGCCCAAAAAATCAAGCCCGACCCGACCCAAGCCCGTGCACGTTGTGTCCGAGCCCGGCCCGGCCCGAGACATTAACTGTAATTATCAGCCCGAGCCCGATTTAAACCCGAACATTTTGGGCCGTTATAACCAGGGGCGACGCCAGATCATGCAGGTGCTGATTGGGTGCTAGACCATTGACAGGGGGGAGCTGCGCAATGTTATATACATATATTATAAATACTATTAATAAATGTGCAAAAATTGCCCACTTAATATTTAATATTAAATTATTTCAATTATCACAATGAAAGTTTTAATTTTATTAAATTGAACAAGCACAACATTCAGGATTCAATCAAATATTCTTAAAGATTCATTATTATTTATAATGTTATTTCGACATATGTGTGCGCGTGCAACAAGCAAGATGTGCATTTGTAAATTCGGTGACAAGCGTGCCAAAAATTGATTTAATTTATGATGAGATGGCTTCAGTTCACGTGCTATGGTAACCGCGGCTCGCCGGCGCTTCCATGTCATGATTATAGTTTGCTATATTTGCTTCTTATTATTCCAGGTAATTGGTTAATGAAAAATGTATTAAAATTAAGATACAATTTATACAAAACGAAATTCACTTTAAAGAAAGGCTTTCTACAAAACAGAACATAATGAAGTGGTCATGCCTGAACCACTCAATGTCTCCCGATATTGCGCACCCTCCTATCTATGTTCACTTTCATAATCAACATAGATGGGAAAAAATAACATTATAATATTTGAATAAATATGAAAATAAATGCGTTTATTTAATGGCTACAACACATACTACAGACTCTCTATTTGTACAAATTGCTGCACATTCATTTAATTCTGAATTTTGCACACATAAATTGAAAGGCATGTAGGCCTATTGACTTTATTGCGTGCATTTATTAATTATTATCTTTATGAATAAAGTAACAAGGACAAAGCATGTAAACTGCGTTGTTTATTTATTCAGAATGGAATGGATCGCAAATGGATCCGAATGAAGTAACGTAAAAAAACGAACACAGAAAATGAAAAATAATTAACTTTGGAGGGCCTAGCTAGGAGTAGGCTACTTTAATATAATTTAACAATGTTTTAGAACATAGAATCTTTTTTAAACAAAATCCATATTGCACTTAAGCTAGGCCTACAGTACACAACACAATACAGCACAGCGCGCGAGTGGAGGAGACGCTGCGCGTGACACGTGACGTGCTTGACCCGACCCGACCCGAGCATAGTGGCGTGAAATATCGGCCCGGCCCGGCCCGGCCCGCGGGTCGGGTCGGGCTCGGGCTCGGGCAGAGAATCTAAGCTCTATACAGTATATTTGGCAAGGCAAGGACTTGCATTTAGAGGCCATGATGAACGTAGCAGCAGTTCAAACAGAGGGAACTTCCTAGAGCTTGTGCACCTCCTAGCTGAATATGACAGTGTCCTCAGAATGCATATTGAGTGTATCCAGGTGATTCAGTCGCACAAGAAGAAGCCACAGGTGACACTTTTATCCAACAGGACCCAAAATGATCTAATAAGATCTCTTGGAACACAAGTAGGGCTGAAACGATTAGTCGACATTGTCGACAACGTCGACAATAAAAAATTGTCGACAAATATCGTTGTTGTCGAGTAGTCGTTTGATCTAACGTGACCTATTGTAAGGGGGTGCAGTATCACGATTTGCCCGCTACGGCGCTGTGGCGCTAGAGTGTAATGCAGCCCTTTACAAATGCTACTGCGGTAAAAGAAGAAAAAAGCACGAATTATGACGGAGTGCAAACGAATCCGAACTAGCAAGGTTTGGGAAAGTTTCACAAAACTTCAAACCAACAATGCTGTCATGTCCAATACATGCAAGGCGGAACTTGCTTTTCACGGGAGCACAACATGCATGTCGGAGCACTAAAAGAGGAAACATCCCGGCAGGAGAGGAGCCGGTGAGAATTGAGTGTTCTCCAGCTGGAGCTAACTAACTAGCGGTAAATCTCTTTATTAGATAATGCAATAATACTAATAATAGTAAGAATGTAATCAATAATAATATAATTACAGTAATGTGATGATTTATTTTGCATAGAATAAAGCTTGATCGAGCTTAGGAGTCAGGGCTGTTTTTATTATTGTAACACTATTAGGTATTATAGTCTTATCACTTGCCTGTATTTTGTTCCATAATCATGAAGAGGAGATGTTAGGAAGAATATCATGGCAGTTACTTTTTCTTTTTTATACTGTAAATTAAAAGGTGAATGAGAACGTCTCTGTCAGCTCAATTGTCATGTAAAAAAAAAGATTGTAATTTTATATTTATAATAATGGTTTGCAGATTAATATTTTACCATTCTTTACCATTCATTTCTGAAGTAAATTACCCTTTTTCGGTTTCAGTTCTAAGAAAAGCAGTGGGCCTATTAAACAATGCTTAGAGAGCATTTGTGTGTGATTTGAGTTGGACCGAAATCTGAAAACTTAAAGAGAATGACCTGTTTAGTTGGCTCAAAGTTCATTAAAACAACTATTTCAAAAGCTGAAGTGATTTTCTTTTTTTATATTATAGTAAGAATATGTATAACTCAATGTTTTAACTAATTGAAAAAGCTGAATAATCGTTCCAAACTCACTGATTAGCCGGCAAAATAATCGACGATTAGTCGATTAATCGTTCTAATAATCGTTAGATTAATCGATTATCAAAATAATCGTTTGTTGCAGCCCTAAACACAAGTGAGGAATGTAATTCTAAAAGAGATCAATGAGGCCAAGATATTTTCAATTCTTTTGGATGAAACTACCGATGTGTTACACTCAGAGCAAGTATCCTTTGTGGACCGGTTTGTCCATGACATGCAAATAAAGGAGCGCTTCATCCAAGTGTGTCAGGTAAAATCAACATGTGGCAAAGATCTAGAGGAAGTGGTAATGACCCTTCTTTCAGAAAATGGATTGCACGCTGAAAATATCCGGGGTCAAGGCTATGATGGTGCAGCTAACATGAGTGCTAGTTACAAGGGGCTGCAGGCCAGAATTCAGAGCCAAAATGAAAAAGCACTATATGTGCACTGCCATGCACACTGTTTAAATCTAGTGTTAGTGGAGACCGCTAAATCAAGGTAGAGAGGCTCTACACTTTCCTGTCTTCTTCTAGCAAGCGTCATGCTGCATTCATAGAAATGCAAAAAATTTTATATGCTAGAGAAAACCTGGGAATTAAAACGGCTGACCGACACACGCTGGGCCTGTCGAGAAAATGCCTTAAAAGCACTATTGTAGTTATGCAGCTGTTGAAAAAAATGTCAGAAAGCAATCCACCAGATCCAGCTGCAGGTGATGCTCTAATGTTGTTTCGCAGCATAAATTTTGAGTTTATGCTTTGTTTGGAGGTAGCCATACCTTTCAGGAGACTGCTGTTGCATCAGCTGCTCTTCAGCGTAAAGATATGGATTTTGGCAGTGTCATACACAGTGGTGGAAGGAGTGCTAAAAAGGCTTCAGGAACTGAGGTCAGAAAGTGAATTCAAAGCAAAGGAGAGGGCTGAGGTTGCTGGAATTGAGTTTGCTGACAAAATACCTGGTGAGACGAGACCTAGAAAAATACCTGCAAGGTATAAGTACAGTTCCAAGTCAACAGGGGAAGACCATCACCCTGACAGTTTGGAGGAGTTCTACCGAACAGTGGTATACTACACCTTTTTGGATACCATTACTCAAGAGATGGTCAGACGATTCAAAGGAAAGGATAATAGTTCAACTGGCATTATCCTCAAAGGCTTACACAGTCTGACAGTAGCATCCAAATGGTCAAAAGGAGTGCAACCTGGTGATGTTGAACTTGTCAGAACAGTTAGCAAGTTCTATGGGATTGAGGAAGAAAAGACCTTCACAGAACTTAAAGTGTTTCATGCATCCTACTCCTTCCCCAAAAGCAATGTGCAGGAAATGCTAAAGTGCCTAAAAGACAATGAGATTGAATCTGTTTTCCCCTCTCTTTCTCAACTCCTTAAAATATATGCAACATTACCTGTCTCCACATCTACAGATGAACGGTCATTTTCAAAGTTAAAGCTTTTGAAATCCAGTCTTTGAAGTCTTTGTAATGAAGAGAGGCTCTCTGACCTACTGATGCTCTCCATCGAGCGAGATATTCCAATTAATCGTGAGGAAGTCATTAATATATGTAAAACCACAACAGACGGACGGGTACTGCTTTAAATACAGGTGATTTATTGAATAAATAATTACATTTAAATTCTGTAAAAAAATGCAATTTATTGTTATTTGAAGAAATAATTTATTAATTTTTTTGCCCTTTTTGGTCCCTCCGCCCCTGCCCCTGAGGAGGTCTGTACACGCCACTGACTGCATGAGTGTTAGTGTAAAAAAAATAAAATAAAAACAATTTAAACTAAGACCAGACAAAACCAAAAATCAAACAAAAACAGCCATTGGAAAACTCACTCTCCACACTAACAAAAACAAAGCTATACACTCACCTAAAGGATTATTAGGAACACCATACTAATACTGTGTTTGACCCACTTTCGCCTTCAGAACTGCCTTAATTCTACGTGGCATTGATTCAACAAGGAGCTGAAAGCATTCTTTAGAAATATTGGCCCATATTGATAGGATAGCATCTTGCAGTTGATGGAGACTTGTGGGATGCACATCCAGGGCACGAAGCTCCCGTTCCACCACATCCCAAAGATGCTCTATTGGGTTGAGATCTGGTGACTGTAGGGGCCATTTTAGTACAGTGAACTCATTGTCATGTTCAAGAAACCAATTTGAGCTTTGTGACATGGTGCATTATCCTGCTGGAAGTAGCCATCAGAGGATGGGTACATGGTGGCCATAAAGGGATGGACATGAACAGAAACAATGCTCAGGTAAGGCGTGGCATTTAAACGATGCCCAATTGGCACTAAGGGGCCTAAAGTGTGCTAAGAAAACATCCCCCACACCATTACACCACAACCACCATCAGCCTGCACAGTGGTAACAAGGCATGATGGATCCATGTTCTCATTCTGTTTAAGCCAAATTCTGACTCTACCATCTGAATGTCTCAACAGAAATCGAGACACATCCGACCAGGCAACATTTTTCCAGTCTTCAACTGTCCAATTTTGGTGAGCTCTTGCAAATTGTAGCCTCTTTTTCCTATTTGTAGTGGAGATGAGTGGTACCCGGTGGGGTCTTCTGCTGATGTAGCCCATCCGCCTCAAGGTTGTGCGTGTTGTGGCTTCACAAATGCTTTGCTGCATACCTCGGTTGTAACAAGTGGTTATTTCAGTCAAAGTTGCTCTTCTATCAGCTTGAATCAGTCGGCCCATTCTCCTCTGACCTCTAGCATCAACAAGGCATTTTCACCCACAGGACTGCCACATACTGGATGTTTTTCCCTTTTCACACCATTCTTTGTAAACCCTAGAAATGGTTGTGCGTGAAAATCCCAGTAACTGAGCAGATTGTGAAATACTCAGACCGGCCCGTCTGGCACCAACAACCATGCCACGCTCAAAATTGCTTAAATCACCTTTCTTTCCCATTCTGACATTCAGTTTGGAGTTCAGGAGATTGTCTTGACCAGGACCACACCCCTAAATGCATTGAAGCAACTGCCATGTGATTGGTTGATTAGATATTTGTATTAATGAGAAATTGAACAGGTGTTCCTAATAATCCTTTAGGTGAGTGTATATAGAGGGAATATTATAGAGGGAAGAACAGGTGGACTGAGTTCTGTTGACACTGGCCTCCTAGCCACACTCACTGGCCGGCCGGAGCAGTCAGAGCAGGAGACCCGATTTATAGGGGACGTTAACGATGGTTTCACAGACAGGGCTTAGATTAAGCCAGGATTAGGCCTAGTTCAATTTGGACATTTAGTAGCTTTTATAAATGTGCCTTAGAAAAAAAAACAGTACTGGTGTGTATCTTAAGACAAACCAATGGCAGTGCAGTAACATATTTTAAGGTATGTCAGTGCAAGTTGCTTTCAGTTAAAACAACACATTCATGCATTTTAGTCTGGGACTAGGCTTAAAGGTGCAGTGTGTAAATTTTAGCGGCACCTAGTGGTGAGGTTGCCAATTGCAACCAACAGAAGTTACAGTGGCCGACAGGAAAAGACGTCGTCTGAGAGAGCAGAGAGTAGCCAATTAAGCAATGAGGTTTCTTTACAAAGATAAATAAAGAGATTAGGTTTCCTTAATTATTCAGTAAAACGATGTTATTGCGAATATTATTTTTATTTGTCCATCATTGTGTCAGTGTTTTATTCGCTGACTTTAGCTAGCTTCTTTGTACGAAGAACAACATAGTGACGAAACGCATTTGTCTGTTTAGGGCTACTGTAGAAATATGTCGGCGCATTTCAATGTAAGGGGACCCGCAGTGTATGCAGATAGAAATGGCTCATTCTAAGTTAATAAAAACATAACGGTTCATTATGTAAGGTATTTATACACCCCTGAAACATTAGTCATATATATGATATTGCATTTCTGTCAACAGATCCTCCCAAATACACAATGCACCTTTAAGCCTTGTCTGTGAAACTGGGGGTTAGACTATTAGACTTTCTGAGCCTTTAATATTCTACAAAAACAAAAATACAAAAATCCAACATGCCCAGAAATCTCATCAACCCAAAGGTTGCACTTTACCTTGACCAACCTCCTTCCCAAGATAAGTAACAATGGCTTTCGGGAATTCAAGTGGTCTTCCAAGTATGGCTAAAGATGACAACATCATCTAATTACACCACTCAACCCTTCAAGGCAGATATAACCCAATTCATTAAATCTTATAAAGTTGCGGGGGCATTTCGCAATCCTAAACTCATTACTTTGTAAGAAAATAAACCTGAAGTAGGTATAAAAGCATATTTCTCTGACATCAAATTTGATACATCAAAAGATACATCACAGAAAAATTGACGATGAGGATGATGTTTTGTTTAGATTATGGCGCTTATTGGAGCCATAAGCGAGTTTGTTCCAAAAGTCTTAGTTGGCTTATATTGAACGGCTATTATCACTGTAAAGCAGCTTTGAAACAATACAGTACGTATTAGGGGTGTAACGGTACACAAAAATCACGGTTCGGTACGTACCTCGGTTTTAAAGTCACGGTTCGGTACGTTTTCGATACAGCAAAAAGAAAGAAATGCCAGAGAAATGTCCTATTTGTTAAAAGAATTTTTTTTTGTAAATAACTGAGTTTTCCTACATCTTGAAACTTTCAGGTTTATAAATGGGGGTTATCTTTGAAGGATGAACAAATAATGTCTTGGTCATCACATTAAAAATAGCATTTAAATATATATTTATTTATTATTTGAGTTTTGAAGTGCTGGAAAAAGATGTGTGAAGTACTTGAAAGCATTTCACTATTCCAGCCAAACTGGTTACAGTGAGTGTTACTATATTAAATCCATGGTGAATGTTGCTGATCTGTGGACGTAAAGTATTACTAGTTCATTCACGGCACAATGTTTCTCCTGGTTTCCACGTCAGCGCTGTTTGATCTAGTAATAGAGATCTACGGTTAATAACGGAGAAATGTGAATGCTTCTCACTAGATCTCACAGCGATGTCATTACTTCAGTGGCGAATTCAAATGTTTTCTTCACTGGATCTCTTAGCGCTGTGTTGTAACAGTGTCGCTTGATCGAGATCGGCTCGCGCTGCACAGATGTTGCTGGTCCGAGCTGATAAACAATCCGTGAAGCACATAATGAGTAGCGCAGTTTCGTTCCGCTTTCATTACGCTAGCCATTTGATGTTGCGCAACGTTGTGGTGGTCGCGCCAGCGCGAATTTTGTCGGCAGGAAAAATGGTCCAAGGAATCATTCGGTTTGTATGCGCACCGAACCGGAAGCCTCGAACCGAAACGGTTCAATACGAATACATGTACCGTTACACCCCTAGTACGTATTGTAAAAAGCCCTATATAAATGAAGTCGACTTGACTTAACTTGACTTGACTTGAGAAGGAGCGCCTGGAAATAATGAAACGTACTCCGTAATTAGAATGATGAAGTCAATACACCGAGGTATGTAAGTACATAAACGTCAACATGATCTCTACAAGCATAATAAGGCTTCAACACGTTTATGTGACACGCTCTAGTCTTCTTTATCCGGTCTGGGGTATTAATCAAATAGCCTAATTAATCTGACAAACAACGGTATACGGTCTTACAAACTTAGTTTACCTTGTTGCCTATTATCGGATCAACATTTCAAGTACCTAGTTACCTGGTTGGAAAGAACACTCTCTGTATGATAATCAAAAAGCTTTACTCAGATATGCTTTTGCCAATTGACAAGCTTAAAAAATTCTTCGAAAATCACTAACATATGTCAAGACATTCTTTGGTGGGTCAAACTTTTCCCAATCAGAGGCCAAAACAGCCAATGGGCCTCACACATCGTGACCAAGAACAAGCTCGTTCAGATTGAAATCGGGACTCTCCTGGGCACCTTCCTGAGCTGCCATTAATAACCAGGGTAGGCCAGTCTCCCCATCTTTTTTTGATGTGACGTGTAGCCAAGTATGGTGTCCCAAACTCGGAATTTGTGCTCTGCATTTCAGCCATCCAACTGCACAAACACAGCAGTTAGGATTCAACCCGGAACACACACCTGGAGAAGTGGGCAAGGTGGGTAATGAGAGAGGAAGAGAGAGTTGTTCATTCACTCCCCCCGCCTATACTTTCCTGCCGGTACTGAGACTCGAACCTGCCACCTTCGGGTTACAAGTCCAACTAACCCCTAACCATCAGGCCCCGTTTACAGATGAGTATCATTTGAGTACAATATGATCTCAGTAAAGACATAAAATGATTGGTGGAATCTCTCCAGAGCTCCGTGAATGTGGGCATGATAAGCACTGGAGAGATTGTTTAAAGTGTAAATTGCAGGTAAAATTTTTCACGAATATAATGCAATGTGCTAACTAAACATAAAGATAAGAACCACCCACAATTGTTTTTTTATGTTTTTTTATACCAAAATGCTGCATATAATATGAAAAGTTGGTACGTTTTACAATGGTTTTAAGCATGCCCCCTCCCTTCCACTAGGCTGGGCGTGACGTCATAAAAGGGACTCCAAGCTTTTACCGTCTATGCCTGGTCTATGCTCCAAGCCTAGAGTTACCGCTAGTCTAAACGGCAAGTAGGCTAGCAGATATATTGGAGACCTAGCTAGCAAAAATGGTTAACTATTGTGTTTGTGCGGGATGTACGAATACATCAAAACCGGGGGAGAGGCTCCACAAGTTCCCAAGGACAAACGACTGATTCGTGCCTGTAAGTGTTAGCATACCCGAGGTAAATCTCTACCGACCCTACCCGAGCACGTTGTGCCCGAGCCCAGCCCGGCCCGACACATTAACTGTAATTATGAGCCCGAGCCCGATTTAAATCCGACCATTTTTTAATACGTGGGTCATTATTATAACTGACGTTCTCAACTACTTTCTGTTACTTTCTCCCGCCCGCAACATTTATGTTTTGTCCCGCTTCCGCCCGCAAAAAGACTTTTTTTCTGTACCTCCAAATACTTTCAAGTTAGCCTACGTGTCGCCACCTTACACATCAGCATAAATGCTCCTGATAAATTATTTGTTATTAACCCTCTGGGGTCCAAGGTGTTTTCTGGGTCCTGGAGGTGTTCTGACATGCTCTGACATTTGTGCTTTTTTCAGTTATTTATAAACATGTTAAAGGCAAAGGTGTATCCGTTAGATATACACAAGACGAATTATATCTCATATTTAAGCACTACAGAGACATCAGAGCCAAACGTCAGAAGGACTAGCCGAGGAAAGGCTGATCCAGTACATGAGCGCTGAGCGCCCGGTGATCGACTGGATCTCACAACAAATTTTTAAATAGTAGTTGTTTAAATCTCAAATCTGTGGTTTATTTATAAAGATACCTCCTTTCTCATCTGAAAACTCTTAAAACTACATTTCGTGACACAATAACAGTATTAGGGTGAATGCAGGTAACATGGGCCATTTAAGTTTAATTGCTCACTGGGTTAACACTTTTAGAGCATTACAATGGTCTTTAATTAAAGAGACATTTATTTAAATGATAAAAATAGTTTTGGTTGATGCAATATGACACTGGTGGGTGTAGCCACACCTCAAAGGAGGACACCCTCATGGTTAAAGGTAGAAAACCCTCTGACATAAGATGTTGTTTTCTATATTATAAGGTTGCTCACTAAACAAATATTATTGTGACAGTTTCTGTTTTGTTTGTTACTTAATTAACAGGGAATACAATGGTTAAAATGTGTTAATTCTCTTGTAAGGTGTTTAAATATTGCTGGCCCACTTTGACTGAATGTGTTAGATAAAGTGGACCAGTGGGATTCAGGTAAAGTGGGCGACCTTTAAACTTCAGTAATTATTCTCAAGTTCATGAAATAAATTAACATTCCCTGGTTATTTTATATTTGACATGTAAAATCTACTTTTTTAGAAAACAGAAATGAGTGTGCCATTAGGAAATTGTAAGTCAGAGATGGAAGAAAGTAAAGAAAAAGCAAAAAAATAAGACGAGGCAATAAATTAAATTGTGGAGTGAAGAAAGAATGAGAGGAGCAAAATGTAGATGCAGAATATAACACTTTAAATTATGGACACAATTTAAGTTAATTTAAAGCTGCAGCTTTTCCTCTTTGTCGCCATCTCTGTTCGAAATCTGCAATTGCAGTTATTCACGGAATTGTCAACTTTACGTGAGTTCTTCGACATGGCACAGCACGGATGAACACAGTGTTTGAGGAGAGTGTGCAGCTGTCAGTCGCCACGTCGTGTGGATACTGCCATTCAGAATCACAGATTATTCTTTTTGGAAGTATGAACAACATAATAATTTTGGTAACGCTTTAGATTACAGCCCGGAAAGTACTGCGTAATAAAAACGATTTTACAGCGTAACCTTCGGTAATTATAGTGTACCTATAACGTACTTACAATAAGTATAAGGGAACAATATTTTAAGTTTGAGGAATAAAGGCGTAACAACCAGGAGAATTAAAAAAAATATTTATTCTGTAAGTATTATAGAACTAAGGGGTACTTATTCTACTATTATGATATAACAATCTTACATTTGGGAGCAATTTAGCAAGAACATACCTTTTTGAAATAATGGTGAACCAGTACTACATACTGTATAGGCTTTTTAAAAATTACAGGGTACATGTCTATGCTTTTATAAAGTAATCTTTTTAACAAAAGTGCACTGAAAACGAAAACTATTGCAACTTTTGCTTAAATATTGGGGGAAAAGACTCTTGTTTCATGCTTGTTACCCTCTTGTTCCATGTAGTTACTGGGTAAGTACAATAAAAATGCATAGACAATCTTATATCACTGACTCGGAAACCTTTATTTATTATACAAGCACCACTTACCCTGTAACCACATGAAACCAGATATATTTCCCAGTATATTTAAAAAAATGGCAATAGTCTTAGCTTTTCTTGCCTTGAAACATGTTAGCCCAAACATAAACATCTGCACTTTTGCTATCTATTTATCTAGCCTATCTAGCCTATTTATAGTTGTATGTCAAGTCAAGTCACCTTAATTTATATTGCGCTTTTAACAATATAGATTGTTTCAAAGCAGCTTTACAGTGATAATTAAAGTAACAGAGATTGTTTTGACTTTACAGCAGCTCTAGAATAAAGGTAATGTCCTGCTAAAGTTAGTTTTGGTTGATTCACTTCCGTTGCAAAGATCATTAGTTATTAACTTAGGGGCCGCTAATACAACACCGCTCTAACAGAAAACCCTTAATGCGCTCCGACCTGCTCATTCGCAATATAGGTTCCAAGGTGCAAGCATTGAACATTTTTGAAAAACGTTATCTCTGCGTAAACCTCAAATCTGTGAAAACGCTGTCAGCGTACACATGCTTATTACATGTTCAGTCTATAGGTATATGGGCCAGTGACAAATAAGGTTTTCAACTGAACAAAAAAATCAAATAGGTTAAAACTGCACATCAAAGTAGTTATTATCTTTATGGGGATGTTTTTTATTTATTACTAAAATCTAAATTTTAAACAATGTATTTTAAGCGGTTTAATTGAGAAATATGTGACGACACCAGTCAAAATGTCATACGGGATAACGTTAATGCATTTTCTAAATATTATGATATTAAAACTTTTCAAATCAAAAATACTTAATGAATATGTAAAGTGATGCAGTAAACAATATTTAAAGCTCAGAAAAAAAAATCTGCACAACAATTTTTTTCTCATTATACTGTGGTTTCTTTAAACGTGACCCTACTTGTTCAAGTTCTTTACACACATTTTAACACTGCAATGTGATTTAAAATGCAAAATGTCTGAAAAAGTTTTACAGGACTTGATATCATGTTATTATTGTTTCCTCAACTCCATTAAGTGAAATTATGGATTTCAATGGGAAAAAATAGCGTTATCCCGCCTGACTTAAATTGTTACCCGGTATGACAGCATATGAGTTAACATATGAATTGTCATTTTTACAACACTTACACATAATAATGTTGATAAATAATTAATGTTATGCAATGTTTTTCCAAGGAAATTAATTAGGCTCCACTTTAAAGAAATAGAGATGTGGTTTTTAGTGTGTAAACTGTTACACACAAACTCAGTGTGGTTTCTTCCCAGATTTGGCAAGTAAGTACATTTAAACCATTTTTTTTTTTTCATGTTTATGAATATCAAAACAGCACAACTTTTCAACATTAGGTTTAATTTATTACTGAAAAGTACCTTGAACCATTTTACTGATCATAGTCACTCTACATCAATATTCATAAATAATGTAAAGGGTTAAAGTAGGCGACCTTCACTGATTTCACTGAACAAATTTACAAAAGCATCTAATTGAACAACATATTTATACAGAAAAATCTTATTAATGGGTTGAACACTGAATCACTAAATTTCATTAAATGAACACTTAATTTATTTATTTTAGTTATTTTAGACAATGTCTATAGTAAATGTAATGTAACTGTAATTGAATATTATTATGAATTATATAATTTGCTAATATTCAACTAAACAATGTTAATGATATGTTAATATCACAATTTGAATGGAAATTATGCAAATTAAAGCTGAAAACTGTATAAGAATATATTGTCAAACACGTCATCCAAGATAACGGATGACATTGTGGGCTAACAACTGTTATCCTATATGACAAAATTGTTATCCAGTATGACAAAATTGTTATCCGGTTTGACAAAATTGTTATCCGGTATGACAAAATTGTTATCCGGTATGACAAAACTCAGATTAAATCTTAATCAGGCAGTATTTTTGGCTACTTATAGAAATCTGCAACCTTTACCTTCAACTTCCAAATATGTACATTCATGCTAAATAAACATATTGACATAAAATATATATATTTTATTTTAGCATTATCCCATATGCCACAGGATTTTACTACATAGTGTGCTAGAGGAAAAAGGGTAAGTTAAACACATTTTATGAAAGACATAAAAAAAGACTTTCACCATTGTTTGGGGGTCCTTCAGGGACTTCCTGATTGTGTAACATGCTGTCTCACATCGTGTCAAAATAAAACTTACAACAAAATTGCTCCAACTTGCTTGTTATCCCGTATGACATTGGATGACAGCCAGTTTTGGGACAGAATGTATGGAAGTAGAATATTCTCAAATATAATTCACGCAAGAAACATGATTCACACGTGCGTAGACAATTTCACATGTGTGAAACCTAATTCACGTACACACAAAAAAATTCACGTGCGTGAAAAAAAATGATATTCCAAAAAGCAATTCACATGCGCAAAATAAAATGACATATTTGGGTGATTCTTCAACTATGGTAAT
The DNA here is from genome assembly GCA_030578255.1 of Tiaroga cobitis. Taxonomy (NCBI): domain Eukaryota; kingdom Metazoa; phylum Chordata; class Actinopteri; order Cypriniformes; family Leuciscidae; genus Tiaroga; species Tiaroga cobitis. The sequence continues at coordinate 44,011,016 of CM060604.1, read as the reverse complement.
CTTTGAGCTAGACAGTTTCAGAAAATAAAAACATTTCTACAAACAGTTTTTTAGTATCAGTTGGTTTCTCAATCTGTCTAGAAACCTTCCCTTAAGTTGGCTGTGATGATTTGTATTTAATAATATATATATTTTGACATTTTTATCTGACAGTCCAAGAAAACGGTCATTTCCATCACATAGCAAAACATGTGTTTTGAAGAGAAAATAATTAAATATCTTCTGTTATAAATATATTTGATTAAACAGCACACACATCTCTGATCAAATTTGTAATTTATTAATTTTTCAGAAATGTAACTGTAAAGATTTTACAACGTTTACACTAAAAAACACCTAAAACTAGATCACTGGAACATTTCATTTACTTATCATAGCTCAAAATCATGTATTTCTCAAAGTGTATACACATGCCTTACCCTTAACTGCACAATTATCAACACCACTGAATATAGTTGGTTTGATTGTATGTTTTTATATGTTTTACTTTAAAATATGTGTTGTGGTGGAAATGACATGGCGTGGCGGAAGAGACAGTGTGTGGCGGAAATGACATAGATAGGCAACTTCCAATTAAAAACTATTTTTCTACTGCTCAATTTGGTGAACCAGAGCAAATGAATAAGCAACAGCATTAGTGAACAAAAACATATCAATATTTTTCAATGAAAAACAATGAAAAAACATGAATATGTGTTAAAAATCAGCAAATCATTTCTTCACTGTTTTCTACATGCTGAACTAGGATAAACTAGAGCAAACCCTTTAAGTCATCGTTACCTTAATGTAACCTTAATATAACCAGTTGAATAACAGATAAAATAGGCAATATTTTGAAATCTAAAACTTATATCCTTATATGCCTATATGCTGAACCAGAGTAAACACTCTGTACTTAAACGTTACTGACATGTGTGTTATGTCGTAAATCCATGTACTGTCAAACTTAATCATGTGGAATAACAATCTGACTAAATAGACATTGTATTTGCTAAATACTGTATCTGTTAATCTTGCATGGTCAGAGGTTCAGTTATGTTTCATGGTCAAGAACAGAGCATATTTCCTTCCAAATTGTTGGCTCCACCATCACGTGCCTCTTTGTTACTGGTTGAGGCTCTGGGACCAGCCTGATCACATCTTCTGGCCGGTACCAAATTACATCGTCTCTCATAGGCCAGAAGAACTTGTTTTTGCCAATATGACTCATGGTTCTCACCAGAGCACAACCCTCAGGGTCCAGATCCTGTATAATGCCAGGGTAAGGATCCCCATCATACCGTACCACACACCAACTTCCAATCAGTCCCTCATGCAGGTCTATGGGTTGAGAGGTGCTGGTAAGTGTGCTTGCACTTGGTGATCCCAATGCAGTCTCCATGTTCTGTGCTCCCAGTATGAGATCAGTTGCCGAGCTTTACGATTGTCAACATTCTGATACTTTTTTCTTATTTCTGACATAATGGTGTTATGGAATAGGAGTGTCTTCTTTAGTTGCTTGCTTCCTTGATGCATCTGTTGCTTTGTTTTCATTTTAGGTGACTCTAGGGTCCCCAGGTTCTTCCTAAGTCGATTACTTCTTTTTTTGTATTTTTCAACTTTTCTGAGGGCATCCTCAAGCTTTTCTTTAATGTGATTGAGATCTCTGTACACCTTTGCTCTTGACTTCGCAACCTTTTTTCTCCCTCTTTTCCTCTGTGGAGTTCTCTCTGGTGTAGGCTCACACAGCTGAGGTGTTTCAGGGAAGTCTTCTGCATTAACACTCATGTTGTCTGGTGATTGTGGTGGTGTTCTATGTGCCATAAAACTATTCACTGCTGAGACCATTTTCAATTTCCTACGTCTGTTTTGTTGAGAAATTCGCCACTGTCTTCTCATTTTTCGATGTTCTCTTTTTGGCATTTCTGTCACAGATATAACAACACCTTGTTGCTTTTTCTTCAGGTATCTTTCTCTGTCCTTCTTGAGGAACTCTGCATATTTAAGTGGATCTGATTTTATTCTTTCTCTATATGATCTTGACCTCTGTGCTGTGGTATTGCTTGCCATCTTAAAGAAAGAGCCAAGACATCATGTCAAACTTACTTATCTATTGTTCTCTTATTTACCAACAATATTGTAACAATAATAAATAATAAAATATTTCCTTACTACCTTAACTTAATTAATTATATATTCTTTTTACATTAAAGTTTTAGTATTATAGCCCAAATAATTAGCTGTTTAGCACGAACAATGTCATTTCCACCACAACCTGTCTTTACCACCACAATGAACACCGTGGTGGAAATGACTGTGGTGGAAATGACATTTCCCCCCTTTCCCTCTAAAATATCATGCTATGTTAGCCTGCTAATATTAGTTTTAGAGTTAGCATTAAATATACACAAATTACACATTATTAAATTAAATTTATCCAGTTATTTTTACATCCATGTGAAATATGAGCCGTTTGGAAATGACGACCAATAAACATACTCTCAGTTTTAGTCATATTTACCTTGATTTTTCTTCTTTTCATTACTCCCTGAAGAGGTCACCCTTTCACCCAGCCATGTGTTCCACTGCGGAGTTTCTGTTGCTATGGTTACTAAGTAAACAAACCTAAAGCAATGATCCCAGGATTCTATTTTGTACAGTGTGGTGGAAATGACAGTGAACCCAAGGGACAAGGCTTCTACTTATGAAAAATATAGGAAAATGTGAATAAATATTGCAATATATAATATGTATAATTGAAATAGACATTATTTTATCATTTGTACTTGAAATCTACATTATTTAAATATTTAATTTAGAATTAAGCGAGGTTGAGGGTGCAAAGTCTGGCTTAGGGACAGAGGGAAAACAGTAAAAACCATGCATAAAAGGCCTCATATTATATAATAAAAAGAATGATTGAGCCATGATACATTTTTTATAAGTTCCCCTTAGGGTGAAGTAAATGTGACAAAAACAAAAAAGAAGAAATGTTTTTTAGATTTTATTATTTCATCCAGGGACAAGAAAAGTACCATAGTTAAAGAATCACCCATTTATAAAAACATTTCACAAATGCAAAACACAATTCGTAGATATACAACTGTGCACAAAAACCTTTGAATGTTTAAAATGTACGAGAGTGTCCTCGAATTTGAATGTGCAAATCGTCATTCACGTACGAATCGCCTTGGATGTGTGTGTATGTTTTTGAGACTTTCCTGGCAGCGCTTACTCGTAAAACAGAGCAGTCGTACTCGTAACACAGAGCAGTCGTACTCTTTAGCCAATCAGATTTAAGCATGTCAATCGACCAATCAGTATCACGTGAGGGCGGGCCTATCTGCATGTCACGTCATCAGCTTTCAACTAGTTCATGGCTGAGCAGAGGTGCAGTTACTCGTTTTTCTGTGTTAACTGAAGTTAAAGAAGCTTGAGATCAGTTGATGCAATAGTTTATTAACTGCTGTTTAGTCCACATGTGAACATAAACATTTAATTTTAGTATTGATGGATTTTCATGTCCTGTCCACAGTCCACCACACATTCAAACTGATGATAATGTATGTAATGACATGCATAAATAGGAGACATGTTTTGTTTTAAGGATCATATATTATGTAGTTTTATTGTTTCAGATTTCCGAGACAGATGATGTATGAAGTTGCAGACAACCAGTACTGTGATCTTACCATTCCTACTGTAAATCTTTGAAAACAGTCCTGTTGCAAGCCATCCATTTTGACAGTTGTTTCAACAAGAGGTTGAAAGTGATGCATTGCTACTGTATTCATTTGTCTCCTGCGGACCATATACACTGTTTACTATGTACACTGCAGTCGTTAACGCTGGACAGAAGGGGAGTCACACCACCATATGGAAAGAAGTGTAAATGGGTGAAGCATAGTTTACTGTAAAGCTACGTCTTAGTGTTGCTTATCTTGGCGAAAGCCGAGTACAAATCAGCATGAAGTTTTAACATCTACTCTCGTGTAATGGAAATCAAATTATGTCACGCTCTAGGAATACAGCCCCGCTATACATGCATTATTAAATGTTCTTGTCAGAATTAAAAGATTCAAAGACATGGTTCAATTTGATGTACACGTTTTATTAATTTGAAAGTTTCCGAAATCCTTTGGGAATAAAATATATATAAAATGACATGATTAATGTTCCTGGCTGTTACATATGAAGATCATGAACTGACAGTCTTAAGTATGAAGCACAACATTCAGTACAGAGAAATATACGTCTCTTCCAGAGTTGTGAGATCCAGTCAGAGTCTACTTTGCTTTTAAAGTATGTAAATTTAAGTGCAATACATCAAGTGAAAAGTGAACAAATGAATTGTGTTCAGTTTAGGACATTTTCTCGTGATATTTAAAATAGTAAAAACCTATAAAGAGGTGCAGAGATCAGGCAGAGAACGTGAGAAATTAAGTGATGGTATTTGAATAGAGTTTACGGAGTAATCTTAGTCACATAATCTTAATAGCCTAGTAACTTTGTCTTATCAGCGTAAAATTAATGCTTCACAATATTGTCCTGTGAGACCTTAAAGGGTCACTCCACCCATTTCAACATTAATCTTTATTGAAAGTGGGTTATATATGTAGTCGAAATGTAAAAGAAATTTTGAATTTGGTGCCCCCTTGACCGAGAAAAGACAGAAAATAACTTTAGGGCGCAGAAAATAACTTTAGGGCGCATTTGTATGTAAGACAACAACTCCCACAATGCACCACATTGCACAGCTCCGCAAGCCACTTCCAGTAATCCAGAACAGCGCGCAAACATCAGAGAAATCCCTCTTCCGTCTACAAGGCTAGCTGCCAAAAGAGTTTGAAATTAATTTCACACAAAATGTCTAGTTAGTTGGCTGTGGCGAGCAGGACGAGGGACGTGAGAGGACGACGCGAGTGATAATGAATGACTCCTGTGAGACGCAGTGGTCTCATATCTCTCACGGAGGAGCGGAAGCACAAAAGGAACAGGCCTGATTTTATGTTTTGTTTCTGTTGTGTGTGGCCAGCTGGCTTATACTTTTGTTTTGTATTTGTTTATTTTACTATTAAAATGTTTAAATATTCGCCGGTTCCCGCCTCCTTCTTCCCACAACAACGAACTCCGTTACATTGGCAAACTCATTAGCGAATTACTCCTCGTTTGTATTTCTTTCTATATGGTGAATTATTGCATGATACCTGGATGTTCAGTCAGAACATATGCGGTGCGACACTAGGATGGTTCACATCACAACACAAACGTCCGTGTGCTCGTCTGATTCAGAGATTTCGTCCAGGAGAAATTGCTATTGTTGAAATTCTCTGCAGCAGACGGACTCTATCTGTGTCCGTAGCGCACAGCGAGAGCACAGGCACCAGCAGTCCGCCCAGCTCGAGCCAGTCGGGGCTCCTCGTCCGCGACAAGCAGCCGCCTCCTGTTCCTCCAGCAGCCTCAGCTGCTCTTCACTATATAGCGGCTCGTAAAGATAGCCACGAGCAGCAGAATTTCAAAATCCTCTACTTCCATATCATGTTTAGTTCCCTTTCGTAGTCACTCCGAGTTGCGTCGGATGACGGAGAATGGGGGGTTTCGCTTAGAAAGCCAGTCCTCTTCGAGTATTAAAAAACGAGCCAATGGCAAGGAAATGCCATGGGTCTGCGGAATTTGCATAACGTATCCCCGCCTCACCACGTGGGTATAAAGGGAGGATGCGGACGCAAACGCAGCTATGTTTTCGCTTCGGAGCCAAGATAATCTCTTCACTCCACAAGCCAAATCCTGAGTATTTTCAGTGACTACATCTCTTCGAGACGAGCAAACTCTCTGGTGTTGGTGTGACGGCGGTATCCAGCGAGTTTCATATTGCCTGCGATCTGAGCAGTGGTCTGCCGGTCTGTGTGTCTCTCCCTGGTCGCTTCAACATCCGCGGAGTTTTTTCCTCTCACTAAAAGAGCGTGCACGTGGCACGTCTTTTTAAAGACGCGTCTTTCTAAAGACGATCACATCCTACGCACTTTTCCCTTAATAAATCCCAATCAATTCTAAATGTAGCGCAGCTTTTGCGGCTTCATGTCACGCCCATATTTATCCAAAAATAGTCCGTGAAACGCCCACAAGTTAATATTCATTGATTGCGAAATCATGGCAAACACAGAGAGGAAAACCAAGAAACGTAACTCAATGTGAAGTAGAAATTATCATTGGCGAGGTGGAAAAGAGGAGTAAAATGTTGTTTGGAGGGCACAGTGTGGGCATTAATGCCAAAAAAAGGCACTTGAGTGGCTAAAGGTTGCATTACGTCATTACGCATTGTGATGGCATGGCATTTTATTACCATCTGTCGGTACACGATCCGTTCCACCTGCACGAACCGTTTCACGCATGCGCGTAATTACATAGTAGAAAACGTCACGGTATTCCTACACTATCGGTACCACGCATGCGATGAAACACTTGACGGCCAGGCGGCACAACTTGCGGCATATTTGTGTAACGTTAGTTGTATTGTGTTTAACATTTCACAGCGGGTCTGTTTTTTATGCTTTTAAATGTAGCTTACGCTATGCTTTACGATGTGTTTACGTGGTTGCCAATCCAAAATTATAAAGGAGTTGTGAGTTGTTACATGAACATACATGATCTGTTTCCTCCATACTCTCCTTTGCTGTATGGTATTAGGCTTAACTTACTTAACTTGCCGTGTTTTGGTCTGAGGTAGGATTGTCAAAGACGGTTTGTGTCGTTTTTTTAATTAAAAGCTGCTAATAATAGTTAACTTTTAAGTTAAAGTAATTTTGTATTAGTATGGGTCGTCTATATAAGCTAATATATATCTCTATACAATCTAAATGAGGAAAATAATCCCTTCAATTTTGTTTACAGAAGACAATAAGGGACATAATATGCATTTAGACTATCTGCACTTACATGAAGAAAGAACTAAAAACAAGTTTGGGGAAACGTTATAGAGTATTTCAAACTGACAATGGAAATTACTTGAAAGAAGCATGTGTGCACACAGAAGTGACATGAGACCAGCGGTGGGACAGTAGTGAAGTACACTGAGTATCTTTATTTAGGAGTAACTCACACACACACACTCTCTCTCTGTGGACCGCACATTTTCCCGTCAAGTTTGCTTTTTATAAATACCAATTATTGCGTAGAGAGCGGCGTACGCCTTCTTTTGTGCGTACGCAACGTTTATAAATGAGGCCCCTGGTCATGACGATGAGTAACTAAGACATTTAAAAAAAAAAACAATTAAAAAAAAAAAACCCGATGACTGAATATAGGCTATTATTAGCACATTCAATCTATTTTCTTTGTATTCAACTATTTTTAATAATTTATTTATATGCACGCGTTTGATCTTGAACTCGTCATTAAAACTATAACCAGTGTACATTAAAAAAAAATGTCATCATGGACACACTGAGCTGCAGTTATATTAATTTATTCACACCTAAACGCTCCACTTACATGATGTCATGTGCTGAAGCAGTATTGTAGACTTTAGATAGATATCAAAGTTCTTCTTTATTTGTCCCCATAAGGAAAATTTCTTTGCATCATACTCCACGAAGAGAACCTTTAAACATACAAAGACACATACTAATACACTTAACACATATTCCCCTCCCAGCTGGCATTTTAGCGTCGAGTCACTGTTGAATCTACGTCAGGTGCCAGTGTTGGATAACTGTTGAATTTTGTTTAGATTTTGCAAATCTGATCAACGTTGAAATCGCAACGTCATTCCAAGGTCACGTTTCTCAACATAGGTGAATTCGCCAACATTGAATCAATATTGATTTTAGTTTTGATTTTGCAAATCCAATCAACGTTGAAATTTCAACGTCACTATAAAGTCCTGCTTTTCAACAGTTTCTTTTGTTAAAATGTTTTCACTAAAGTATTGATGTGTTCAACAGTAACACCTAACACCTTGAAATGGATACATAAACACTAAGTTTGCGGACATGCACAGTCAGCTAGGAAGAAGCCAATTGCTCAAAGCAAGACCAAGAAGAAGATTAATAAAGACATTTCACTGACGTAAGAAAAATTCTTTATTACATGGCTGCAAGTGTGTCAACATTTCACAGAAAACTTTTACACATGTCGAACAATAAACTTTAGAAAAACGGCCCAAACATTAGTAAACATTGAACACGGCTGGTTAAAGGGATAGTTCGCCCAAAAATGTAAACTCTGTCAGTAATTACTCACCCTCATGTTGTTCCAACCCCGTAACACCTTCGTTCATCTTCGGAACATGAATTAAGATATTTTTGATGAAATCTGAGAGCCGGATCACTCCTCCATAGGCTTCTAAGGGATTTAAACCTGCCAGCCCCGAAAAGTTATTAAAGACATCGTTAAAATAGTCCAAGTGACTACAGTGGCTCAATCTTAAGTTTATCAAGCGACGAGAATACTTTTTGTGCGCAAAAACAAACAAAAATAACGACTTTATTTCAACTATTCATTTCCTTCTCTATGGGCCTCGACTCAGTTCACTAGTGTAATAGCGTAAGCTTCTGTTGTTGTACGCCACACGCATCACCCACATGACCAGCCTCGACCAATAGTGAGCCTACGAGTGACGTAGCTCTACGCAATCACACTATGCTAACTGAGTCGAGGCCCACAGAGAAGGAAATTAATAGTTGAATGAAGTCGTTATTTTTGTTTATTTTTGCGCACAAAAAGTATTCTCGTCGCTTGATAAACTTAAGATTGAGCCACTGTAGTCACTTGGACTATTTTAACGATGTCTTTAATAACTTTTTGGGGAACAAGTTTCAATCCCTGAAGAAGCCTATGGAGGAGTGATCAGCTCTCAGATTTAATAAAAAATATCTTAATTCGTGTTCCGAAGATGAACGAAGGTCTTACGGGGTTGAACAACATGAGGGAGAGTAATTACTGACAGAATTTACATTTTTGGGTGAACTATCCCTTTAAAACTTCCCTTCTCTTTACTTCTTTCTGCCACCGCCACCCATCCTTTCTGGTGCATATTTAAAGTATTTGGCCATGTATTGGTCTACGTTTGTTGCAGTTGTAGCAAAGGAGCTGAAGACAGCGTCTGATGAGAAAAAAAAAAAAAAAAAAAAAAAAAAACAGATCAGTATTAGCAAACGCTAACCTTTCAAATTAAAATATTTTGTAAATATCAACTTGTGGCATTGCCAATGTTTCAAGTATATAAATTAGTATTTATCAACGTGCAAGGTCATTGATAATCATGTGCTTGGGCGAGCAAAAAAAGAAAGTTGGTAGTAACCAGTGCTGCAGGTAGAAAAGTTAGTCTAGTCCAGAATGGAGTATTATATATATATATATATAATGCATGCTCTGTAGAGTCCTCCAACTAAAATAATTTTTCTTATTAATTATTATTCTGCTTACTATATTCAATTATTTAAAACATTGTTACAAAACTACTATGTTAAAGCAAACTCACCACAGATTATCTTGTAGAGACGGGTCTTCATGAAGGCAATCTTCCCACTTCTTCCTCTGAGGCTCATTATGGCCATCATTTTATTTGTCATAGTTCTGCCATGGTAAAACAGATTTATATTAGAATATTATATTGCAATCAAGTTCATTATGAAAATGTAACAGAGCGAGTAAGTGGGTGTGTGGGGGGAGTGCATGGCAGTATATGACAGGGAACAATCACTATAAACTAATGCGAAAAAGGAACAAAAGTTTCTTACGCAGCCATTGACTTCTTCACATGGTCTGCAGCATCAACGCCTCCCAACCTCTTCAGATGTTTAATCTGAAAAGGAGCAACAAGAAATAAAAAATATAACCAGAAAAAGTGGTCAGTAGAGTCCAGAGCTCCACAAAGCAGGCACATGAGGACGAGGAGTTTGTAGTGGTCACCAAGGTGAACAAGCCAATTGTCATAATGAAACTTTGCCAATACTTTACAAGATTAATTTAACCCTTTTATTATCTTCGTTTTTTTATAGCACTTGTCCTCCTGGGTACATTAGCTACTACTAGCATAACACACACACCTCAGAACTGCATGAAGCCAGAAAAGGCACTTCCTGCTGTAAAGACATTACCCGGATAAAAACATACTGTGCACACTCTATAGGCCCCATGCGCCTATAAAACATGCACACCTCTTCGTATTGTCTGTCTCTACTGTTGTCTCTGATCAAAATGTGAAATGCCCCATGAAACTGTACTTATTAGATCAGTTTGAATATTTTTGTCTTGTACCCAATCAGGGAGAGGCATAAGAATATCTCTACAAATCTTTAGCACTGAAATTCATTTTTTAAACAATATCTTCCACATCAACCTGTATTTCAATTTTACAAAAATGTAAATGATTTTTTTAGTTTTAAGGGTTACAGTTACTTTCAAATTCAAATAGATGGTTGGGTTAGGTAAATTATGGCCATGGGGACAACTCACCGTTGAAAGAGACTTTCCTGTTCTTCCAAATCTCTGGAAAAGAGAAGGAAAAAGAATGTACAATCTCAAACTTATTTTTGGAATGGAAAGTGTGTCAATGTGCGACCAACAGAGACATCCTAACGCACACACACTCCTTAGCACACAACGGCGGTTCGCGGTTAAACTAGTCTGCCCGTACGCGTAAGTTACACACACACACACACACAGAACAGCGGTTAGCAAGCACAGAACAGCGGTTAGCAAGCACAGAACGGCGGTTAGCAAGCACAGAACGGCGGTTCGCGGTTAAACTAGTCTGCCCGTACACGTACGTGTACACACACACACACACACACACACAAACTCACAGAACGGCGGTTGGCGGCTAGCAAGCACAAAACGGCGGTTCGCGGTTAAACTAGTCTGCCCGTACGCGTAAGTTACACACACACACACACACACACACACACACACACAGAACAGCGGTTAGCAAGCACAGAACGGCGGTTAGCAAGCACAGAACGGCGGTTCGCGGTTAAACTAGTCTGCCCGTACACGTACGTGTACACACACACACACACACACACACACACACACACACACTCACAGAACGGCGGTTGGCGGCTAGCAAGCACAAAACGGCGGTTCGCGGTTAAACTAGTCTGCCCATACACCCAGTATTAATTAACCAGGGGCGTAGAATTTAGTAGGGACGCTAGGGACGTGTCCCTACCAATATCCAGTGACACTGATATATCCGTGGCAATAATTTCGATCAAAACTTTATATATATTTATACATTGATGTCCCCATCCCCACCAATTTCAAAATCAAACCTACGCCACAGTAATTAACACCATACGTATTAATATATGGGCCAGATTCAGGCACACTCAATTTATTTAGTTTATATTTCTAGTTATAAAATGTGACTTCAAAAACTTTGCTTACCGTTTGAGCTGTTACCTCCAAATTCAGTCTACTAGCCTGACGACGACACACTCACTTCGCGCATGCGTAAGCGGGTGTTAATTGTCTGGAACCGTCTAAGCCAATAGAAGTTCTAGTCACTCCCTTTGTGTGATGGACAACCGCCGTCCTCCAATCAAGCCCTTGTATCGATGTTCCAAAATGATCTCTTAAATATTTGACAGTCTTTTGTCACACACTCCCGCCACAAAGTTTTTCTCACACTGAAAAACTGTTTATAATTTATTTAATATACCGCAGCGCCCAAAATTTCTCTGGCCACGTTGCTCTCAAGCGCGTCTCCCCTGGAGTGAGCCTGCCACTTATCAGCCAATCAAACAAAAAAGAAAGGGCACAATAGGCAATCAGAAAATAGCACTATTGTATCAAGAAAAGTCATGATCTTCTGTTTTAATGTTACAAAAAATCACAACTTGACTGCAGCTAGAGAATGTTTCCCAGATAGTTTGCATCAGTTAGCATCAGGTTTTCATGAGTGTCTGTAACTTAGCCAACAGTTAATCCGACTGGAGTTGCTAGTACGCCGGGAGATGCAGAAAGCGCTTTATCACGACGTTTAATTCAGAGTTGATCTTTCAACGTTGTATCATTATTCATGTATCAACACTTTTTCAACAGTTAATTGATCAGCATTGTTTGGATGTTGGAACAACGTTATTTTTCTACTGATATATTTCAACAAAATGTTTAAAAGTTATGGTTGTAAAAATAATGTTGATTTGACGTACAGCTCAAAAATGTTTTATATTTCTATGTTGAATCCGTAGTGAGTTAACAACACCACTTCAACTATTTGGTGTTCAACGTTGTTTTGATGTTGAATTAATGTTTTTTCATAAACTGACATTATTTCAACAACATTTAAACGTTTAATGTCAGTCGAATGCCAGCTGGGCTATGATATTCCCCCATACCCCGCACTATACTACCGATTAAATTAGGCATACTAGACCAGCTGAGTATCCTTTAACTTCTAAGATGTTTAAAAACTTGCTTGAGGCACAAATGAAGATTTTGATCTATTTTTGGTAAATAGAGGGAGGCAATATCGTCGAGCAGATGGCAGCAATATAGATATTGTAGACTTGTGTGGAATATGATGTGTGGAATATGATGTCTAAAATTGTTTTGATCAGCTTGGTGGTCTTTAATTTTTGTTAATGTGCAATTACAAAACGTAACACTTCAGTTAATATGCAAAGAAGTCATGGTTTCCAAACTTATAAATGAAAAATTATTGTGCATTTTTTCTTTGCTATAAAATCATATTTGTTTTTTGTTTTTAATTATGAGAAGAGTCACATTATTAATCTTTATAAACTTATTTTTTCTGTGGTATTGAAAGAATTAGAAAACGATATAGGAACTATTATGGAGAGCACATAAAAAAAGCTGTTAAAACCGTTTCTTAATTAATACATTTAAGATTTTGTGAAATAGCAAAGCCTTATATGATGTCATGTGCTGAAGCAGTATTGTAGACTTTAGATAGATATTGTAGACTTGTGAGGAATATGATGTCTAAAACTTTTTTGATCAGCTTGGTGGTCTTTAATTTTTGTTAATGTGCGATTACAAAATGTAACACTTCCAGTTTATATACAAAGAAGTCATGGTTTCCAAACTTATAAATGAAAAATTATCGTGCATTTTTTCTTTGCTATAAAATCATATTTGTTTTTTGTTTTTAATTATGAGAAGAGTCTGGAAAATGAGGCACATTATTAATCTTTATAAACTTATTTTTTTTGTGTGGTAGGCTATTGAAAGAATTAGAAAACTATATAGTTACTATTATGGAGAGCACATAAAAAAGCTGTTAAAACTGTTTCTTAATTAATACATTTAAGATTTTGTGAAATAGCAAAGCCTTTTATTATTTTATTGTAAAATGTGCGTTAACGTGATGGATGCGCATTTTAGTTGCCATGGCAACGCGTGTTATGAATTCTCACTGCATATTTACACTCGAACCGATCGCTAACTTGATTGAGAGACGAGGCAAATTTTCAGACTTTTCCAGACTGTTTTCTGTGAGATTTTGAAGCTGTTCAGAGTATTTTCTGAGAGAAGACTTTATTCTACAACGACATCGGAGGATATATCCTTTATAGAGTTGCATTTTTGAAAGAGTTCATATAATTTCTGCTTATACTTTTATTTTATTGTTATTTTCTGATTTAGAAGTAGTTTTATTTATTTATTTATTTATTGTTTTGTTATTTTTTTATTTAGTTTGATAGGATTATTTCTGAGTATTGTTTTGTATTGTATGTTGTATTGTTTTTTTATTGCAGGTTGGAGGAGGATGTTCATGGTTCACATGATAGGTGAAAGAGGAGGTGAGGGCTTTAGTTTCTTTTTAGTTTTTCTGTTTATGGTAGGCTATGTTATGGTGATGTTGTACAATGAATGAATACTTAATGTGATGAAAATTGTGCGAGGTATAACATTTGATTCCCCCATTTTCCCAGCAAAGTGATCACATGTATTGGATTCCTTGCATGTGAAATAAACTTTTCAATTGTAACAATTTGTAATTGACTACTGACATTGATTAAGGATTATTATTAAAACATTACTAACTATGTGATGTCTGAAATATTCCATCCTCAGGCCGCTCCAGATCCAGGAGAGCTGCTTTCTCTCAGACGGCTGGTCAGGAGATTTGGAGACCCGGTTCTGATGACCGTGATCAGGATCCGCTGCCAGACCCGACACAGATCCAGGAGCTTCCTGGAGATTTAACACCTCTGTCTTCTGAGTTTTCTGTTTCTGTGTCCACAGGTCAGGCTCACAGGAAGAAAGCGTGGCAGAGCGGCAGCCAGCAGAGGCCAGATGATGGACGTCCGTCCACTTCATCTAAACGTTCTCGCAGAGGTCAGAATAGGCTTTAATAAAGACGTTATGGCTCAGTCTCCATCTCTGACTGATTTACCATTTAAAATATAGAGTTGAAAAAAAGTAAAGTAAACATTTGATGCGACTACTGGCATTGATTATTAATATTATTAAAAAAAATATTAGAATATTAGAAATATTTTAATTGGACATTTGTGTAACATTTTCAGAACATTCAGATGAACATTCAAAATTAACATTCCCATTATGCAAATTATTTTCTATTTCTGTTTCTAATAGTTGTGTTTTCATTTGTTTTTCTTCATTTCTGAAAAACCTACAGAATGTAGGAAGAGGAAAGGAACTGGTTCTCTCCTCAACAGGGTATGGAAGGCAACGAAGAGTTATTTCCACTGCTGTTGCCACAGTTGTGCTGTGGATGTTGTGGAGCCTTTTGTCCCTCCACCAGATCTGGAGCCAAAGCCTGATCCTGAGCCTTCATACCCTGCACCAGATCACTCCGGCGTCAAGCCGAATAATGGTAAATATCGGCATTATTTCTCCAACATTATAATAATGAAAATAATGTGAAGAAAATTAAATATCTGAACTTTTCCAAACTCAGGTCGCTCCAGATCCTTGAGAACTGCTTCCACAGATTCTTCACCGGAAATCACGTCGTCATCATCTTTGTCCCTCTCTAAGGACAATGTAGAGAGGAGGTTCTGTGGAGAGTGGTTAAGCCTTAGCAGCAGAGGCTCGTACATCGTTGAATGGAGGTGGAGTGGTGATATTTCGGATAGCCGAAACGAACAGAGCAGTTGCAGCAACTGCTGTTTGTCCAGGTCCGAAAGCCTCCAAGGGTTTCTGTGCCCTCCACTGCCAGGTCAAGTTCCTGTCGAGCCAACAGAGTCAGAGACAAATGGCCGAACTGCTCAGGCTGCCATGGAGGATTCTCCAGTGAACAAGAGCTCAACAGGTGAGACTGAAATAAGGCTGGTCAGTGTAAAATGTACAGGTTTTGCTATTTCATCCATAATTGCTTCAAGTTTTTAACATGTTAATGTCCGGTCACATTTACTGTTGCTCAGCAAAATTTCACTGAGATTTACTTTCAGATTTTTTCTTTTATTTATTTTTTTAGAAATAATTTAATTGGTCGTTCGCCTAACATTTACAGGACATTCGGAGAACATTTAAAGTAACATTCTCATATGCAAAATTATAAAATATAGAATGTTCCTTTAAAGAAGAAATATTTGTGAAATATTTTGTACGTTTTGAACGTTTAGGGAACATTTTAGAAATAACGTTTTCTTAATTTAATGGGAACGTTAGCAAATCTTTCTCAATAAGGCATGAAGTCGATGGTATTTGCGCTGTCTAGATACACACCTGAAACACACACACAGAAAGCCACTTCTCAGACAGCATATGATTAAATAGAAATTCTGTTTTGCAACTTGAATTGTCAAATAGACTCAAAATTGTCAAAATGGCTGTCGTGCAGAGGATTACAGAGTCGGTTATGTCATTAATAAGACATTGCTGTGGATTTAATAAAATCAATGTTTATTTCAATATGTTATATTTAATATAATATAAATATATTTTAAGATATGGCCATATAATCTTTGCCATTATCAGAACTGAGCCACATGTGCCTGAGTTGGCCAAGTGAAGCCTGGAAATGTATGTTTTTTAAACAGTATTTTATTATCTAGTTTTCCACAAAAAAATAACACTAAAGGCTTGTTTCCCATTTTACCATTATTTTCTCGACACAACCAGCGCTGATATTTTTTAAATAAAACAATGGATCTAGCAAGCTAATATTTTTCTCATATTTTTCTGTTTGTTTTACAGAGTCCTTTGAGTCTCTCTATAACATGGGAAAGATGATTGGATCCGGAGGATTTGGCAGGGTGTACAATGCAACACGCAAATTTGATGGCAAAAAGGTAAATCTTACCGAATTGTACAAACATTTTGCTCTTGCATGCATCAAAACATATTTAAACAATTTACAGATGGTTTAATACTTAGTGCAATGTCAGGTTCTTCATTTTTTTTTTTTTTTTTTTGCAGGTTGCCATCAAGCGGATGCGTAAGATTGACAATGATCGTTATCTTAATATTGTAAGTTGGCTAAAACCTGAATATGTATTTAGCTGTTTAAGTGCAGATTACTGTATACAAATACATACTGACAAATAAACCTAGAGGCACTAAATAATTTTGAGCTGAAAAGGCTCTTTTGAACGTATCTAAAAAGATCAAAGAAAAGTACATTTAAAAATGATGTTTTCTCCAGATTTTTACGCAGCTAACCTTCTGTCTACTACTTTTCTCTAGCCTGGGCATCCCGAACCTCTCGTTACAGAAGTGGCGCTGCTGCTAATGATGAGGCGAGAACCCATAAGCCCCTTCGTCATACAACTGTACGACTGGTTTGAACATCCTAAAACATTCACTCTGGTTATGGAGTACCCGGAACCCTGCGAGAGCTTGCTGGACTTCATCACTCTTCATCCTCGACTGTATGAACCAGCAGCACGGGTCATCATGCTACAGGCTGTGCTGGCAGTGCAACACTGCATCGAGCATGGTGTTTTCCATAATGACATTCATGCAGAGAATTTCCTGTTGAAGAAACACTCGTTTGACCTCAAGCTGATAGACTTTGGATGCGGTCAGCTATTTAGTAGTGATGGCTACGAGAGCAACATATACATTGGTGAGCATTTTGGGAGCGTGGAAACCTGAATGTAGTGACTTACTAATTATTTGATGCTTTAAAAAAAAGTTCAACAATGTGCAAATGTCTTGCTTACAGGAATACAGGACCACTGCCCACCTGAAGTCTTGACAGAACCTCGATTCCACGCCGTCCCAGCAAATGTCTGGGCTCTAGGAGTGTTGCTGTACAAGATGTCGAACGCATGTCGTCCTTTTTGTAATAGAACGGAAATCACACAAGCCAAATTTACATTTCAGAACTCCAACTTATCCAAAGGTGAGTGAATAATATTGATAAACACTGATAAACACACACATAAAGCAAAGGCTTTGTACAGAAACAGTTAAAGGTGAAGTATGTAATATTTTTATATATAGCTCAATGTATAGCGAGAGTTTTGGGTGTGGATACTGCAGCCCTGGGAAAAGAAATGCAGCTTTAGTTACAGAAGTGAAAGCCAAAATTCTCTACATTTTCAAAAATTAAACAGGTCATTAACATGTCAAAGTGAACAGAGCATTGTGATGCTACGTGCTACAAAGCATGCTTCAAGGCCATACAGCATCATCATGCACCCGTTCAGAAAGGCACATTTTCATAAAGACAAAATGCAACACAGCTAACGGTATCCCTAATATGTTGGACCTGAAACATGCTTTACAAGAACCAGTACGAGCTGTGTTTGTGATGTTTAAGTTGGGGAAGACGCGATGCTCGTGAGGGCCTTTGCAAGGTTTTTTGAAAATATGCTTTATTTTGTAATTTATTCCACTCAGTGCCACTAGTGTTGCAGAAACTACATACTTCACTTTTAAAGTATTAAAGATAAGAAACTTTTTACAGTATGTTAATCGTTTTTTAAATGCTGTTTTCATAGATGCCAACTAACCAGCTCTCTCCTTTGTACAGAGTGCAGGGATCTGATTAGCCAGTGCCTAGCCCGGGATCCAACTAAACGCCCGACGTTAGAGCAGATGTTACAACATAAATGGATTAGTAATGATCTACTGTAGATTGAAGAAGTTCAGGAGATTCACTCGATCAGTTTCAGGTGTGAGGAAGTGTAACAGACAGAGTAGGATTATTATTCTCTTAAAATCTAGATTATTTGTAGTGAGATTTTCACATTTGTGTTCATTGTAATGTTCTTGTTATAGTCAAGTCAAGTCACCTTTATTTATAAAGCACTTTATACAATACAGATTGTTTCAAAGCAGCTTCATGGTAATAAACAGGAAAATAACAGAATCAGTGATGCACACAGAATTCAGTTCTGTTGTAAAAAATCATTCATGAGTTGAGTTGTTCATATAATTTTTGTATTGAATAGGAAATAACATACATGCTGTCCTTGGTGGAAGGCTTGAGCTCGAGACTTGACCGAAGCCTGAAGTCCAACCGCAACCTGACAGGAAACTCAGAGCCTGTCGACGTCTGAGCAAGAACAAGAGACACTGCAAGACTGGAAAGAAGTCATCAAGACATCACAGCCACATTTGCTTTGTTTTAAAAAGTCAATTTTGTTTTGTTTTTTAAAAGTCAAGGCTAGACAAGTCATCTTGATTTATTAGGGGTGTAATGATATTCAAACCGAACTGAAAAACCGTGGAGCACCACCCAGGGTACGTATCTCGATACTCTCATGGCGTCCCGAATGCCAAGCCCAGCCCAGCCCAGCCAGGCTCATTGTTGAGTTTGACCTCACTTTACCTTATGTCACAAAACAAAATTTTCTTTATTTGACATTTGATTCAATAGTATTTAAGGGTGTAACGGTACACGTATTCATCCCGCGGACTTTCATGTGTCTTATGTGCACAAGACGAATACAGCGTTGCAGCCTAACCACCATTAACCACCAATAATCACAATAAGCTCCAAATTTTCGATAAGAAACGTGTCATTTTTAAAATGATAAATTCAAACAATAAATGCTGCTTTGACGCTCTTTAAAGTGGTGTTACAGATCACTATATAGGCGCCTCAGTTTGAACAGCAGCGCGCGGAGCTAGTTTCTCATCCTAATAAACATGAATGAACATCTGAAGGTATGTTGAAAGATACAGTACAACTTACTGAAATGTATTATATCTCGTGTAATCGCTCAATCAGTGTTTCAACGGCGGAAAGATATCAGTTAAACAGCTTGTAAACAATATCCCACGTAGCATTACATTTACCTCAGGCAAGTCATTCAGCCTGAGGTAGTGTCCACAGCTTGTTGTCAGGTATGGAAATGAACTCTTTCGCTAAATATATGCACTATATTAGCCTACACTGTAAAAAAATATCGTGATTTTAACGGTAAAAG
Organism: Tiaroga cobitis; assembly: GCA_030578255.1. NCBI lineage: Eukaryota > Metazoa > Chordata > Actinopteri > Cypriniformes > Leuciscidae > Tiaroga > Tiaroga cobitis. Next base: position 43,991,715 of record CM060604.1, on the reverse strand, counting down.
ACTGTAAAAATGCTACAGTGCAAAACTGTTAATTGGTTAACAGAAAGTTTCCTTACTATATACGGTAAATAACTGTGATAGATCTAATGGTACATTTAATGTAATTTTACTGTAAAATACCGTTAGATTTACAGTTTTTGGAAGTGAAAAAGAACAACTCATTGTATAATTTACAGTGAAAAACCGTAAATTGACATTCCCACAATTCCCTGCGTGACACTTCACATTTGATTTATTTTTGTTGAAATAACTATGTTTCTTCATAGTTTTCTTAGTTTTTTTTTTCTAATCAGTTATGCACATTAGGGTTTTCTGTTACATGTAATGTTGTTAAATTAGTGTTTATTGCATTTTTTAAATTTCATTTGTTACCATGATGGTGTTTAATGTTTGTGCGAACCACATTGTGCAGCTTCTAGACAATAATATTAACCATCTGTGGAGGAGCTGCTTATGATGAGCTTTGATTGATCATGTGACTCTTATCACTGCTGTGATTGGTGGTTTTCAGTGAATTACAAAGGTACAAAACAGATATTAATACTTCAATATATCAGTAAATTAGCATTATATCAGATAATGAAATATGGTTTATTACTGTAAAATTTAAGTTAAGTCTGTAAAACCAATAACATTGCTACCATATTTTTGACGGTAAAGTTCTGGCAACCACAGCTGCTGGTATTTTACCGTAAAAATTATGTTTTATTTTTTACAGTGTATATATTCATTATATTTCACTTAACCTGTTAGCGATATCTTTATTATTTAATGTATGTTTAATATATCTGTCATGAAAATGACAGCCAGTGTGTAAATTATTATAATTCAACAACGAATTTGAGTAAAAACATCATTCAATTTAGAAGTTAATGCACAAACTGTCTTATGTGCAGTTTGCATACAATTTTTTATTTCATTGTTGATTATTGTATCTAAATATACTTATTTGAATAAATGTATTCTATGAACACAAAGAAGGAATGCTTCTAAACAGTCTATGGAAATATGATAAAATGTTGTAATCATCATTTAAATCTGACTAAACTTCAAATTGTTTGTCATAAATCAACATCTCAGGAAAATGTTATGAGCTTTCTGCCCATATGACTTTCTGTTACAAAACAGGGCATTGGTTTCATAAATGTCTGTTTAGGACACCAGGACTTAAATCATGTTAATCCAACCTCAGGCATTTTGGGAGACACAACAAGTGAATGGGGAAAGAAATTGTACATCAATATTCCTGTGAAATATTATTATTATTATGAAAATGTTGCCAATTATTACTCCCATTATTAGACATCTTTTTTCATTACATGTGTATAGATATATTGTATTAAATGGGAATGGAAAACCTAAAAATTGATTGGTAAATGAATTTTTTTTTTATTGTTTTTGCCTATACATGCAATTTCATTTTTTTTTTTACTTGAGTCCTGGTGTCCACTACTATAGCATAGCATAACATATATTATATCCTTTTTCTCTCTATTTGTTGATTATGGTTATGTTTTTTTTTCTCTCTATTTGTTAATTATTTATTATCTGTTTAGCTGTGCATTTACTGAATGAGCACTGTGCCACTGTACGCTCGACTGTTTGCACTGTATCTTATTTCCTTTTTATTCTAAATATTTTATTTAGATTATTTTTATTCCTTTTGATTATTTTAATGCCTTCTATGCAAGCACTTTGAATTACCATTGTGTATGAAATGTTATATATAAATAAACTTGCCTTGCCTAAACAATGTAATGACATGAAAATAGTAAATTCCTTTTTTTTTTCTGTCTTTGGAGGAAATATTACATTGTCCATCTGATCCAATTATGTGTACTATTAATTTTCATTTCACAAAAACACTAAATTCAATTGCAATTCAATTGTCTCTTGTAAGCAATGTATGAAGACCAACAGTGAATTATCTAAAGATATTTGAATCCATAGTACAGATCATTTTACTGTCTATCTTATATATATATATATGTACTGTTTATATTCAAATTCACCACCAGTGTCGATTTAATGATGTTATTTTGCCGTATATCTGGACGCATCAGGAACAACATGGCCGTATATCTTATCCAGGTCTGCAGCCTCCCCTGAATTCCCCGCTTGACACTTCACATTTGATGTATATTCATTGAAGTAGGCCTAACCATGTTTCTTTTTAGTTTTGGTCCTGCGTAACACGAGAATAAACCTTGAACAACATTTTTTTTTTGTATTGCTTGAAGAAACAAACCTAAAAAAAACAACAAAGCTTACTTAAATTCCAAGTCCAAATAGCAGTAAACACTAAATAGCTGAACCAACATAAACCTAAAGAAACGTAAAACAAAAAAGAAGGAAATAAATTAACATCATTACATCTTTATGGAAAAGTAAGAGGAGGATAAGCCAATTAAATAATTTGCATTTATCTATGAAGTAAATGGCTAACATCACAATATTAACCAAAAATTCTGCATCATAAATGAAAGAAAAAGACAAATATTTTTTTAGTTTTAAAACCAAATTCAAGCATTACAAAACGCAACCAAACATAAAGATCACCCCACAATTTTCATGTTTCAACGACTTTCATAAAAGGTGCACTCATCACAATCCAGATTAAATCTGTCTGAGAAACTCATTACGAGGATAAATATCCTCTTTGGTAGAAGTGGGAAAGTTAGAAATCTTGTTCTAATTTGAACCAATTTAACTTTAGGAAAATCAAAAACGAGAGGTCTCTTTCTAACTTTAGAAGGGAAAGTCTCTGTATTTACAAATGTTTACAAATCTCCTCTGTAAAAATTAAGACCAGAAATGATTAAATTACACAGTCATGGACCAGTGAATAACACAATGCACCTTTAACCAGCTGAACCAAACCATCAGGCACAGCTTTTAACAATAGTTTGCAGTTTCACCAGCAGAAGTCAGCTTCAACACACCAGGGTTTCGTAGGCCGCTCTGCATACATTCAGTTTTCCACCACAATTATTCCTTACATTGACGCCATTGCTTCAAATTGAATTATTCTGATTGGCTAAGAAATTGATAAACAGAAATTTTCCACACATGAACTGATCTGCAGGAGCTGCTCGTCGCCGAGGGCGCCCTCCTGCCGCAGCCTCCGTCCCTGGCCAGCACAAGCAGCAGCCAGCTAAGCAGCAGGGTGCCGGCCGCAAGAGAAGCGCACAGCCCGCTCGGAGTTCATCTAAGCCCCCCAGCAAGAGGATAGGTAAGCGACCCTGAGACGGGCGACCCAGAGGACGTGATGGCTGCTCTTCGGGAGGATGCCTCTGCACCCCTCCTTCCCCCGGAGGAGGGCCGGGTGGAGAATCTTCTTTTTCCTTTTGTTTCTGTTCCGGTGGCCAGCGGTACCCACTTTCTCAATAAAAGAGAGCAGGTTCCACTTCCTCTGCATCCGTCCCCAGGATTGGTTTGCAGCGATCGACCTGAAGGACGCGTACTTTCATGTATCGATTCTTCCTCGACACAGACCGTTTCTTCGGTTTGCGTTCGAGGCTCGGGCATATCAGTACAAGGTCCTACCCTTCGGCTTGGCCCTGTCGCCGCGTGTCTTCACGAAAGTCGTGGAGGCGGCCATTGTTCCCATGAGAGAACATGGCGTTCGCATTCTCAACTATCTCGACGACTGGCTGATAATAGCTCACTCGCGAGATCTGTTGTGTGAACACAGGGACTTGGTGCTTCAGCACCTCAGCCGGACAAGAGCAAACTCTGCCCCACGCAGAGGATCTCTTATCTCGGTATGGAGTTGGACTCGGTCAGTCAGACTTGCGCGCCTCACCGAACCTCACCAAACCTTCAGTCCTTGGTCGGACCCTGCCTTCCAGGTGTCCCGGCATGCTGTGGTTTTCACGGATGCCTCTGCCAACGGATGGGGGGCCACGTACAACGGGCATGCAGTCTCAGGTCTGTGGACGGGGCCTTAACTGCATTGGCACATCAATTGCCTAGAGTTGCAAGCAGTACGCTTAGCCTTGTGCCGCCTCAAGGGGCTGCCTCTGCACAGGCATGTACTGGTCCGTACGGACAGTACTGCAACCATGGCGTACATCAACCATCAAGGTGGTCTACGCTTCTGCCGCATGTCGCGACACGCCCGCCATCTCCTCCTATGGAGTCAGAAGCATCTAAGGTCGCTTCGGGCCATTCACATCCCTGGTGTGCTCAACCGTGCAGCAGACGAGCTCTCACGGCAGCCTTCCGGGAGAATGGCGACTCCAACCCCAGGCGGTTCAGCTGATATGGGGAATCTTCGGAGCCACTCAGATAGATCGGTTTGCCTCTCCGGACACGACCCATTGCTTTATTCCCTGGCCAGAGGATCCCTCGGCACGGATGCACTGGCGCACAGCTGGCCATGGGGCCTTCGCAAATATGCGTTTCCCCCAGTGAATCCCAAAGTCAGGGGGACGAGGAGCAGGTCTTGCTAGTTGCGGCGTATTGGCCCAATCGGACCTGGTTCCCAGAACTTATGCTCCTCGCGACAGCACCTCCTTGGCCCATTCCTCTGAATCCCCAGGACCTGCTTTCTCAGAGACGGGGCACTCTATGGCACCCTTGTCCAGACCTCTGGAGACAATATGTCTGGTCCCTGGACAGGACGCGGAGGTTCTAGGTGGCCTACCACAGGCTGTGGTAGACACCATCACTTCCGCTAGAGCCCCCTCTACGAGGCGCCTCTATGCGTTAAAGTGGAACCTGTTCGTCGTTTGGTGCTCTTCCCGCCGGGAAGACCCCCGAACTTGCCCAATCAGAGTCGTGCCTTCCTTCCTGCAAGATGGGTTGGAGCGAAGGCTGTCTCCCTCCACCCTGGTTGCCGCAATAGCCGCTCATCACGATAAAGTAGATGGGAAGTCATTAGGAAAGCACGACCTGGTCATCAGATTCTTTAAGGGTCCTAGGAGGCTAAATCTGCCTCGTAATCCGCACCCTGTACCCTTTTGGGACTTAACTCTAGTGCTCAGAGCGCTCCAGAGGCCCCCTTTTGAGCCCTTAAATACGACGGAGTTGAATATCTTGTCTGTGAAGACAGCTCTCCTGTTGGCTCTGGCCTCTTTCAAGAGGGTAGGGGATCTGCAGGCATTTTCGGTCGACGAATCGTGCCTGGAGTTCGGACCGGGTCTTTCTCACGTTGTTCTGAGACCCCGGTTCGGATATTTTTAATAATTTATTTATATGCACGCGTTTTATCTTGAACTCGTCATTAAAACTATACATTAAAAATTATTAAATAGCCAGTGTACATTCCAAAAAAATGTCATCATGGACACACTGAGCTGCAGTTATAATCATTTATTCACACCTAAACGCTCCTCTTATATGATGTCATGTGCTGAAGCAGTATTGTAGACTTTAGATAGATATTGTAGACTTGTGAGGAATATGATGTCTAAAACTTTTTTGATCAGCTTGGTGGTCTTTAATTTTTGTTAATGTGCGATTACAAAATGTAACACTTCCAGTTTATATACAAAGAAGTCATGGTTTCCAAACTTATAAATGAAAAATTATCGTGCATTTTTTCTTTGCTATAAAATCATATTTGTTTTTTGTTTTTAATTATGAGAAGAGTCTGGAAAATGAGGCACATTATTAATCTTTATAAACTTATTTTTTTTGTGTGGTAGGCTATTGAAAGAATTTGAAAACTATATAGTTACTATTATGGAGAGCACATAAAAAAGCTGTTAAAACTGTTTCTTAATTAATACATTTAAGATTTTGTGAAATAGCAAAGCCTTTTATTATTTTATTGTAAAATGTGCGTTAACGTGATGGATGCGCATTTTAGTTGCCATGGCAACGCGTGTTATGAATTCTCACTGCATATTTACACTCGAACCGATCGCTAACTTGATTGAGAGACGAGGCAAATTTTCAGACTTTTCCAGACTATTTTCTGTGAGATTTTGAAGCTGTTCAGAGTATTTTCTGAGAGAAGACTTTATTCTACAACGACATCGGAGGATATATCCTTTATAGAGTTGCATTTTTGAAAGATTTCATATAATTTCTGATTATAGCTAGCTTTATTTTATTGTTCTTTTCTGATTTAGAAGTAGTTTTATTTAATTGTTTTGTTTTGTTTTGTTATTTATTTTATTTAATTAGTTTGATAGGATTATTTCTGAGTATTGTTTTGTATTGTATGTTGTATTGTTTTTTTATTGCAGGTTGGAGGAGGATGTTCATGGTTCACATGATAGGTGAAAGAGGAGGTGAGGGCTTTAGTTTCTTTTTAGTTTTTCTGTTTATGGTAGGCTATGTTATGGTGATGTTGTACAATGAATGAATACTTAATGTGATGAAAATTGTAGGAGGTATAACATTTGATTCCCCCATTTTCCCAGCAAAGTGATCACATGTATTGGATTCCTTGCATGTGAAATAAACTTTTCAATTGTAACAATTTGTAATTGACTACTGACATTGATTAAGGATTATTATTAAAACATTACTAACTATGTGATGTCTGAAATATTCCATCCTCAGGCCGCTCCAGATCCAGGAGAGCTGCTTTCTCTCAGACGGCTGGTCAGGAGATTTGGAGACCCGGTTCTGATGACCGTGATCAGGATCCGCTGCCAGACCCGACACAGATCCAGGAGCTTCCTGGAGATTTAACACCTCTGTCTTCTGAGTTTTCTGTTTCTGTGTCCACAGGTCAGGCTCACAGGAAGAAAGCGTGGCAGAGCGGCAGCCAGCAGAGGCCAGATGATGGACGTCCGTCCACTTCATCTAAACGTTCTCGCAGAGGTCAGAATAGGCTTTAATAAAGACGTTATGGCTCAGTCTCCATCTCTGACTGATTTACTATTTAAAATATAGAGTTGAAAAAAAGTAAAGTAAACATTTGATGCGACTACTGGCATTGATTATTAATATTATTAAAAAAAATATTAGAATATTAGAAATATTTTAATTGGACATTTGTGTAACATTTTCAGAACATTCAGATGAACATTCAAAATTAACATTCCCATTATGCAAATTATTTTCTATTTCTGTTTCTAATAGTTGTGTTTTCATTTGTTTTTCTTCATTTCTGAAAAACCTACAGAATGTAGGAAGAGGAAAGGAACTGGTTCTCTCCTCAACAGGGTATGGAAGGCAACGAAGAGTTATTTCCACTGCTGTTGCCACAGTTGTGCTGTGGATGTTGTGGAGCCTTTTGTCCCTCCACCAGATCTGGAGCCAAAGCCTGATCCTGAGCCTTCATACCCTGCACCAGATCACTCCGGCGTCAAGCCGAATAATGGTAAATATCGGCATTATTTCTCCAACATTATAATAATGAAAATAATGTGAAGAAAATTAAATATCTGAACTTTTCCAAACTCAGGTCGCTCCAGATCCTTGAGAACTGCTTCCACAGATTCTTCACCGGAAATCACGTCGTCATCATCTTTGTCCCTCTCTAAGGACAATGTAGAGAGGAGGTTCTGTGGAGAGTGGTTAAGCCTTAGCAGCAGAGGCTCGTACATCGTTGAATGGAGGTGGAGTGGTGATATTTCGGATAGCCGAAACGAACAGAGCAGTTGCAGCAACTGCTGTTTGTCCAGGTCCGAAAGCCTCCAAGGGTTTCTGTGCCCTCCACTGCCAGGTCAAGTTCCTGTCGAGCCAACAGAGTCAGAGACAAATGGCCGAACTGCTCAGGCTGCCATGGAGGATTCTCCAGTGAACAAGAGCTCAACAGGTGAGACTGAAATAAGGCTGGTCAGTGTAAAATGTACAGGTTTTGCTATTTCATCCATAATTGCTTCAAGTTTTTAACATGTTAATGTCCGGTCACATTTACTGTTGCTCAGCAAAATTTCACTGAGATTTACTTTCAGATTTTTTCTTTTATTTATTTTTTTAGAAATAATTTAATTGGTCGTTCGCCTAACATTTTCAGGACATTCGGAGAACATTTAAAGTAACATTCTCATATGCAAAATTATAAAATATAGAATGTTCCTTTAAACAAGGAAATATTTGTGAAATATTTTGTACGTTTTGAACATTTAGGGAACATTTTAGAAATAACGTTTTCTTAATTTAATGGGAACGTTAGCAAATCTTTCTCAATAAGGCATGAAGTCGATGGTACTTGCGCTGTCTAGATACACACCTGAAACACACACACAGAAAGCCACTTCTCAGACAGCATATGATTAAATAGGAATTCTGTTTTGCAACTTGAATTGTCAAATATACTCAAAATTGTCAAAATGGCTGTCGTGCAGAGGATTACAGAGTCGGTTATGTCATTAATAAGACATTGCTGTGGATTTAATAAAATCAATGTTTATTTCAATATGTTATATTTAATATAATATAAATATATTTTAAGATATGGCCATATAATCTTTGCCATTATCAGAACTGAGCCACATGTGCCTGAGTTGGCCAAGTGAAGCCTGGAAATGTATGTTTTTTAAACAGTATTTTATTATCTAGTTTTCCACAAAAAAATAACACTAAAGGCTTGTTTCCCATTTTACCATTATTTTCTCGACACAACCAGCGCTGATATTTTTTAAATAAAACAATGGATCTAGCAAGCTAATATTTTTCTCATATTTTTCTGTTTGTTTTACAGAGTCCTTTGAGTCTCTCTATAACATGGGAAAGATGATTGGATCCGGAGGATTTGGCAGGGTGTACAATGCAACACGCAAATTTGATGGCAAAAAGGTAAATCTTACCGAATTGTACAAACATTTTGCTCTTGCATGCATCAAAACATATTTAAACAATTTACAGATGGTTTAATACTTAGTGCAATGTCAGGTTCTTCATTTTTTTTTTTTTTTTTTTTTTTTTTGCAGGTTGCCATCAAGCGGATGCGTAAGATTGACAATGATCGTTATCTTAATATTGTAAGTTGGCTAAAACCTGAATATGTATTTAGCTGTTTAAGTGCAGATTACTGTATACAAATACATACTGACAAATAAACCTAGAGGCACTAAATAATTTTGAGCTGAAAAGGCTCTTTTGAACGTATCTAAAAAGATCAAAGAAAAGTACATTTAAAAATGATGTTTTCTCCAGATTTTTACGCAGCTAACCTTCTGTCTACTACTTTTCTCTAGCCCGGGCATCCCGAACCTCTCGTTACAGAAGTGGCGCTGCTGCTAATGATGAGGCGAGAACCCATAAGCCCCTTCGTCATACAACTGTACGACTGGTTTGAACATCCTAAAACATTCACTCTGGTTATGGAGTACCCGGAACCCTGCGAGAGCTTGCTGGACTTCATCACTCTTCATCCTCGACTGTATGAACCAGCAGCACGGGTCATCATGCTACAGGCTGTGCTGGCAGTGCAACACTGCATCGAGCATGGTGTTTTCCATAATGACATTCATGCAGAGAATTTCCTGTTGAAGAAACACTCGTTTGACCTCAAGCTGATAGACTTTGGATGCGGTCAGCTATTTAGTAGTGATGGCTACGAGAGCAACATATACATTGGTGAGCATTTTGGGAGCGTGGAAACCTGAATGTAGTGACTTACTAATTATTTGATGCTTTAAAAAAAAGTTCAACAATGTGCAAATGTCTTGCTTACAGGAATACAGGACCACTGCCCACCTGAAGTCTTGACAGAACCTCGATTCCACGCCGTCCCAGCAAATGTCTGGGCTCTAGGAGTGTTGCTGTACAAGATGTCGAACGCATGTCGTCCTTTTTGTAATAGAACGGAAATCACACAAGCCAAATTTACATTTCAGAACTCCAACTTATCCAAAGGTGAGTGAATAATATTGATAAACACTGATAAACACACACATAAAGCAAAGGCTTTGTACAGAAACAGTTAAAGGTGAAGTATGTAATATTTTTATATATAGCTCAATGTATAGCGAGAGTTTTGGGTGTGGATACTGCAGCCCTGGGAAAAGAAATGCAGCTTTAGTTACAGAAGTGAAAGCCAAAATTCGCTACATTTTCAAAAATTAAACAGGTCATTAACATGTCAAAGTGAACAGAGCATTGTGATGCTACGTGCTACAAAGCATGCTTCAAGGCCATACAGCATCATCATGCACCCGTTCAGAAAGGCACATTTTCATAAAGACAAAATGCAACACAGCTAACGGTATCCCTAATATGTTGGACCTGAAACATGCTTTACAAGAATCAGTAAGAGCTGTGTTTGTGATGTTTAAGTTAAGGAAGACGCGATGCTCGTGAGGGCCTTTGCAAGGTTTTTTGAAAATATGCTTTATTTTGTAATTTATTCCACTCAGTGCCACTAGTGTTGCAGAAACTACATACTTCACTTTTAAAGTATTAAAGATAAGAAACTTTTTACAGTATGTTAATCGTTTTTTAAATGCTGTTTTCATAGATGCCAACTAACCAGCTCTCTCCTTTGTACAGAGTGCAGGGATCTGATTAGCCAGTGCCTAACCCGGGATCCAACTAAACGCCCGACGTTAGAGCAGATGTTACAACATAAATGGATTAGTAATGATCTACTGTAGATTGAAGAAGTTCAGGAGATTCACTCGATCAGTTTCAGGTGTGAGGAAGTGTAACAGACAGAGTAGGATTATTATTCTCTTAAAATCTAGATTATTTGTAGTGAGATTTTCACATTTGTGTTCATTGTAATGTTCTTGTTATAGTCAAGTCAAGTCACCTTTATTTATATAGCACTTTATACAATACAGATTGTTTCAAAGCAGCTTCATGGTAATAAACAGGAAAATAACAGAATCAGTGATGCACACAGAATTCAGTTCTGTTGTAAAAAATCATTCATGAGTTGAGTTGTTCATATAATTTTTGTATTGAATAGGAAATAACATACATGCTGTCCTTGGTGGAAGGCTTGAGCTCGAGACTTGACCGAAGCCTGAAGTCCAACCGCAACCTGACAGGAAACTCAGAGCCTGTCGACGTCTGAGCAAGAACAAGAGACACTGCAAGACTGGAAAGAAGTCATCAAGACATCACAGCCACATTTGCTTTGTTTTAAAAAGTCAATTTTGTTTTGTTTTTTAAAAGTCAAGGCTAGACAAGTCATCTTGATTTATTAGGGGTGTAATGATATTCAAACCGAACTGAAAAACCGTGGAGCACCACCCAGAGTACGTATCTCGATACTCTCATGGCGTCCCGAATGCCCAGCCCAGCCCAGCCCAGCCAGGCTCATTGTTGAGTTTGACCTCACTTTACCTTATGTCACAAAACAAAATTTTCTTTATTTGACATTTGATTCAATAGTATTTAAGGGTGTAACGGTACACGTATTCATCCCGCGGACTTTCATGTGTCTTATGTGCACAAGACGAATACAGCGTTGCAGCCTAACCACCATTAACCACCAATAATCACAATAAGCTCCAAATTTTCGATAAGAAACGTGTCATTTTTAAAATGATAAATTCAAACAATAAATGCTGCTTTGACGCTCTTTAAAGTGGTGTTACAGATTACTATATAGGCGCCTCAGTTTGAACAGCAGCGCGCGGAGCTAGTTTCTCATCCTAATAAACATGAATGAACATCTGAAGGTATGTTGAAAGATACAGTACAACTTACTGAAATGTATTATATCTCGTGTAATCGCTCAATCAGTGTTTCAACGGCGGAAAGATATCAGTTAAACAGCTTGTAAACAATATCCCACGTAGCATTACATTTACCTCAGGCAAGTCATTCAGCCTGAGGTAGTGTCCACAGCTTGTTGTCAGGTATGGAAATGAACTCTTTCGCTAAATATATGCACTATATTAGCCTACACTGTAAAAAAATATCGTGATTTTAACGGTAAAAGACTGTAAAAATGCTACAGTGCAAAACTGTTAATTGGTTAACAGAAAGTTTCCTTACTATATACGGTAAATAACTGTGATAGATCTAATGGTACATTTAATGTAATTTTACTGTAAAATACCGTTAGATTTACAGTTTTTGGAAGTGAAAAAGAACAACTCATTGTATAATTTACAGTGAAAAACCGTAAATTGACATTCCCACAATTCCCTGCGTGACACTTCACATTTGATTTATTTTTGTTGAAATAACTATGTTTCTTCATAGTTTTCTTAGTTTTTTTTTTCTAATCAGTTATGCACATTAGGGTTTTATGTTACATGTAATGTTGTTAAATTAGTGTTTATTGCATTTTTTAAATTTCATTTGTTACCATGATGGTGTTTAATGTTTGTGCGAACGACATTGTGCAGCTTCTAGACAATAATATTAACCATCTGTGGAGGAGCTGCTTATGATGAGCTTTGATTGATCATGTGACTCTTGTCACTGCTGTGATTGGTGGTTTTCAGTGAATTACAAAGGTACAAAACAGATATTAATACTTCAATATATCAGTAAATTAGCATTATATCAGATAATGAAATATGGTTTATTACTGTAAAATTTAAGTTAAGTCTGTAAAACCAATAACATTGCTACCATATTTTTGACGGTAAAGTTCTGGCAACCACAGCTGCTGGTATTTTACCGTAAAAATTATGTTTTATTTTTTACAGTGTATATATTCATTATATTTCACTTAACCTGTTAGCGATATCTTGATTATTTAATGTATGTTTAATATATCTGTCATGAAAATGACAGCCAGTGTGTAAATTATTATAATTCAACAACGAATTTGAGTAAAAACATATCATTCAATTTAGAAGTTAATGCACAAACTGTCTTATGTGCAGTTTGCATACAATTTTTTATTTCATTGTTGATTATTGTATCTAAATATACTTATTTGAATAAATGTATTCTATGAACACAAAGAAGGAATGCTTCTAAACAGTCTATGGAAATATGATAAAATGTTGTAATCATCATTTAAATCTGACTAAACTTCAAATTGTTTGTCATAAATCAACATCTCAGGAAAATGTTATGAGCTTTCTGCCCATATGACTTTCTGTTACAAAACAGGGCATTGGTTTCATAAATGTCTGTTTAGGACACCAGGACTTAAATCATGTTAATCCAACCTCAGGCATTTTGGGAGACACAACAAGTGAATGGGGAAAGAAATTGTACATCAATATTCCTGTGAAATATTATTATTATTATGAAAATGTTGCCAATTATTACTCCCATTATTAGACATCTTTTTTCATTACATGTGTATAGATACATTGTATTAAATGGGAATGGAAAACCTAAAAATTGATTGGTAAATGAATTTTTTTTTTATTGTTTTTGCCTATACATGCAATTTCATTTTTTTTTTTACTTGAGTCCTGGTGTCCACTACTATAGCATAGCATAACATATATTATATCCTTTTTCTCTCTATTTGTTGATTATGGTTATGTTTTTTTTTCTCTCTATTTGTTAATTATTTATTATCTGTTTAGCTGTGCATTTACTGAATGAGCACTGTGCCACTGTACGCTCGACTGTTTGCACTGTATCTTATTTCCTTTTTATTCTAAATATTTTATTTAGATTATTTTTATTCCTTTTGATTATTTTAATGCCTTCTATGCAAGCACTTTGAATTACCATTGTGTATGAAATGTTATATATAAATAAACTTGCCTTGCCTAAACAATGTAATGACATGAAAATAGTAAATTCCTTTTTTTTTTTCTGTCTTTGGAGGAAATATTACATTGTCCATCTGATCCAATTATGTGTACTATTAATTTTCATTTCACAAAAACACTAAATTCAATTGCAATTCAATTGTCTCTTGTAAGCAATGTATGAAGACCAACAGTGAATTATCTAAAGATATTTGAATCCATAGTACAGATCATTTTACTGTCTATCTTATATATATATATATGTACTGTTTATATTCAAATTCACCACCACTTGTGTAAGTTTCGAGTGTCGATTTAATGATGTTATTTTGCCGTATATCTGGACGCATCAGGAACAACATGGCCGTATATCTTATCCAGGTCTGCAGCCTCCCCTGAATTCCCCGCTTGACACTTCACATTTGATGTATATTCATTGAAGTAGGCCTAACCATGTTTCTTTTTAGTTTTGGTCCTGCGTAACACGAGAATAAACCTTGAACAACATTTTTTTTTTGTATTGCTTGAAGAAACAAACCTAAAAAAAACAACAAAGCTTACTTAAATTCCAAGTCCAAATAGCAGTAAACACTAAATAGCTGAACCAACATAAACCTAAAGAAACGTAAAACAAAAAAGAAGGAAATAAATTAACATCATTACATCTTTATGGAAAAGTAAGAGGAGTATTAGCCAATTAAATAATTTGCATTTATCTATGAAGTAAATGGCTAACATCACAATATTAACCAAAAATTCTGCATCATAAATGAAAGAAAAAGACAAATTTTTTTAGTTTTAAAATCAAATTCAAGCATTACAAAACGCAACCAAACATAAAGATCACCCCACAATTTTCATGTTTCAACGACTTTCATAAAAGGTGCACTCATCACAATCCAGATTAAATCTGTCTGAGAAACTCATTACGAGGATAAATATCCTCTTTGGTAGAAGTGGGAAAGTTAGAAATCTTGTTCTAATTTGAACCAATTTAACTTTAGGAAAATCAAAAACGAGAGGTCTCTTTCTAACTTTAGAAGGGAAAGTCTCTGTATTTACAAATGTTTACAAATCTCCTCTGTAAAAATTAAGACCAGAAATGATTAAATTACACAGTCATGGACCAGTGAATAACACAATGCACCTTTAACCAGCTGAACCAAACCATCAGGCACAGCTTTTAACAATAGTTTGCAGTTTCACCAGCAGAAGTCAGCTTCAACACACCAGGGTTTCGTAGGCATACATTCAGTTTTCCACCACAATTATTCCTTACATTGACGCCATTGCTTCAAATTGAATTATTCTGATTGGCTAAGAAATTGATAAACAGAAATTTTCCACACATGGACTGATCTGCAGGAGCTGCTCGTCGCCGAGGGCGCCCTCCTGCCGCAGCCTCCGTCCCTGGCCAGCACAAGCAGCAGCCAGCTAAGCAGCAGGGTGCCGGCCGCAAGAGAAGCGCACAGCCCGCTCGGAGTTCATCTAAGCCCCCCAGCAAGAGGATAGGTAAGCGACCCTGAGACGGGCGACCCAGAGGACGTGATGGCTGCTCTTCGGGAGGATGCCTCTGCACCCCTCCTTCCCCCGGAGGAGGGCCGGGTGGAGAATCTTCTTTTTCCTTTTGTTTCTGTTCCGGTGGCCAGCGGTACCCACTTTCTCAATAAAAGAGAGCAGGTTCCACTTCCTCTGCATCCGTCCCCAGGATTGGTTTGCAGCGATCGACCTGAAGGACGCGTACTTTCATGTATCGATTCTTCCTCGACACAGACCGTTTCTTCGGTTTGCGTTCGAGGCTCGGGCATATCAGTACAAGGTCCTACCCTTCGGCTTGGCCCTGTCGCCGCGTGTCTTCACGAAAGTCGTGGAGGCGGCCATTGTTCCCATGAGAGAACATGGCGTTCGCATTCTCAACTATCTCGACGACTGGCTGATAATAGCTCACTCGCGAGATCTGTTGTGTGAACACAGGGACTTGGTGCTTCAGCACCTCAGCCGGACAAGAGCAAACTCTGCCCCACGCAGAGGATCTCTTATCTCGGTATGGAGTTGGACTCGGTCAGTCAGACTTGCGCGCCTCACCGAGGAGCGCATCCAGTCAGTGCTCAACTGCCTTAGGTCTTTTCGAGGCAGGTCATCGGTCCCACTGAAACAGTTTCAGAGGCTTCTGGGGCATATGGCAGCCGCAGCCGCTGTAACACCGCTCGGGCCTGCTGCATATGAGACCGCTTCAGCTCTGGCTTCCCGATCGAGTCCCGAGATGGGCGTGGCAGAGCGGCACGTTCCGGGTCAACATTACCCCACACTGTCGCCAAACCTTCAGTCCTTGGTCGGACCCTGCCTTCCAGGTGTCCCGGCATGCTGTGGTTTTCACGGATGCCTCTGCCAACGGATGGGGGGCCACGTACAACGGGCATGCAGTCTCAGGTCTGTGGACGGGGCCTTAACTGCATTGGCACATCAATTGCCTAGAGTTGCAAGCAGTACGCTTAGCCTTGTGCCGCCTCAAGGGGCTGCCTCTGCACAGGCATGTACTGGTCCGTACGGACAGTACTGCAACCATGGCGTACATCAACCATCAAGGTGGTCTACGCTTCTGCCGCATGTCGCGACACGCCCGCCATCTCCTCCTATGGAGTCAGAAGCATCTAAGGTCGCTTCGGGCCATTCACATCCCTGGTGTGCTCAACCGTGCAGCAGACGAGCTCTCACGGCAGCCTTCCGGGAGAATGGCGACTCCAACCCCAGGCGGTTCAGCTGATATGGGGAATCTTCGGAGCCACTCAGATAGATCGGTTTGCCTCTCCGGACACGACCCATTGCTTTATTCCCTGGCCAGAGGATCCCTCGGCACGGATGCACTGGCGCACAGCTGGCCATGGGGCCTTCGCAAATATGCGTTTCCCCCAGTGAGCCTTCTCGCACAGACACTGTGCAAAGTCAGGGGGACGAGGAGCAGGTCTTGCTAGTTGCGGCGTATTGGCCCAATCGGACCTGGTTCCCAGAACTTATGCTCCTCGCGACAGCACCTCCTTGGCCCATTCCTCTGAATCCCCAGGACCTGCTTTCTCAGAGACGGGGCACTCTATGGCACCCTTGTCCAGACCTCTGGAGACAATATGTCTGGTCCCTGGACAGGACGCGGAGGTTCTAGGTGGCCTACCACAGGCTGTGGTAGACACCATCACTTCCGCTAGAGCCCCCTCTACGAGGCGCCTCTATGCGTTAAAGTGGAACCTGTTCGTCGTTTGGTGCTCTTCCCGCCGGGAAGACCCCCGAACTTGCCCAATCAGAGTCGTGCCTTCCTTCCTGCAAGATGGGTTGGAGCGAAGGCTGTCTCCCTCCACCCTGGTTGCCGCAATAGCCGCTCATCACGATAAAGTAGATGGGAAGTCATTAGGAAAGCACGACCTGGTCATCAGATTCTTTAAGGGTCCTAGGAGGCTAAATCTGTCTCGTAATCCGCACCCTGTACCCTTTTGGGACTTAACTCTAGTGCTCAGAGCGCTCCAGAGGCCCCCTTTTGAGCCCTTAAATACGACGGAGTTGAATATCTTGTCTGTGAAGACAGCTCTCCTGTTGGCTCTGGCCTCTTTCAAGAGGGTAGGGGATCTGCAGGCATTTTCGGTCGACGAATCGTGCCTGGAGTTCGGACCGGGTCTTTCTCACGTTGTTCTGAGACCCCGGTTCGGATATTTTTAATAATTTATTTATATGCACGCGTTTTATCTTGAACTCGTCATTAAAACTATACATTAAAAATAATTAAATAGCCAGTGTACATTCCAAAAAAATGTCATCATGGACACACTGAGCTGCAGTTATAATCATTTATTCACACCTAAACGCTCCTCTTATATGATGTCATGTGCTGAAGCAGTATTGTAGACTTTAGATAGATATTGTAGACTTGTGAGGAATATGATGTCTAAAACTTTTTTGATCAGCTTGGTGGTCTTTAATTTTTGTTAATGTGCGATTACAAAATGTAACACTTCCAGTTTATATACAAAGAAGTCATGGTTTCCAAACTTATAAATGAAAAATTATCGTGCATTTTTTCTTTGCTATAAAATCATATTTGTTTTTTGTTTTTAATTATGAGAAGAGTCTGGAAAATGAGGCACATTATTAATCTTTATAAACTTATTTTTTTTGTGTGGTAGGCTATTGAAAGAATTTGAAAACTATATAGTTACTATTATGGAGAGCACATAAAAAAGCTGTTAAAACTGTTTCTTAATTAATACATTTAAGATTTTGTGAAATAGCAAAGCCTTTTATTATTTTATTGTAAAATGTGCGTTAACGTGATGGATGCGCATTTTAGTTGCCATGGCAACGCGTGTTATGAATTCTCACTGCATATTTACACTCGAACCGATCGCTAACTTGATTGAGAGACGAGGCAAATTTTCAGACTTTTCCAGACTATTTTCTGTGAGATTTTGAAGCTGTTCAGAGTATTTTCTGAGAGAAGACTTTATTCTACAACGACATCGGAGGATATATCCTTTATAGAGTTGCATTTTTGAAAGATTTCATATAATTTCTGATTATAGCTAGCTTTATTTTATTGTTCTTTTCTGATTTAGAAGTAGTTTTATTTAATTGTTTTGTTTTGTTTTGTTATTTATTTTATTTAATTAGTTTGATAGGATTATTTCTGAGTATTGTTTTGTATTGTATGTTGTATTGTTTTTTTATTGCAGGTTGGAGGAGGATGTTCATGGTTCACATGATAGGTGAAAGAGGAGGTGAGGGCTTTAGTTTCTTTTTAGTTTTTCTGTTTATGGTAGGCTATGTTATGGTGATGTTGTACAATGAATGAATACTTAATGTGATGAAAATTGTAGGAGGTATAACATTTGATTCCCCCATTTTCCCAGCAAAGTGATCACATGTATTGGATTCCTTGCATGTGAAATAAACTTTTCAATTGTAACAATTTGTAATTGACTACTGACATTGATTAAGGATTATTATTAAAACATTACTAACTATGTGATGTCTGAAATATTCCATCCTCAGGCCGCTCCAGATCCAGGAGAGCTGCTTTCTCTCAGACGGCTGGTCAGGAGATTTGGAGACCCGGTTCTGATGACCGTGATCAGGATCCGCTGCCAGACCCGACACAGATCCAGGAGCTTCCTGGAGATTTAACACCTCTGTCTTCTGAGTTTTCTGTTTCTGTGTCCACAGGTCAGGCTCACAGGAAGAAAGCGTGGCAGAGCGGCAGCCAGCAGAGGCCAGATGATGGACGTCCGTCCACTTCATCTAAACGCTCTCGCAGAGGTCAGAATAGGCTTTAATAAAGACGTTATGGCTCAGTCTCCATCTCTGACTGATTTACCATTTAAAATATAGAGTTGAAAAAAAGTAAAGTAAACATTTGATGCGACTACTGGCATTGATTATTAATATTATTAAAAAAAATATTAGAATATTAGAAATATTTTAATTGGACATTTGTGTAACATTTTCAGAACATTCAGATGAACATTCAAAATTAACATTCCCATTATGCAAATTATTTTCTATTTCTGTTTCTAATAGTTGTGTTTTCATTTGTTTTTCTTCATTTCTGAAAAACCTACAGAATGTAGGAAGAGGAAAGGAACTGGTTCTCTCCTCAACAGGGTATGGAAGGCAACGAAGAGTTATTTCCACTGCTGTTGCCACAGTTGTGCTGTGGATGTTGTGGAGCCTTTTGTCCCTCCACCAGATCTGGAGCCAAAGCCTGATCCTGAGCCTTCATACCCTGCACCAGATCACTCCGGCGTCAAGCCGAATAATGGTAAATATCGGCATTATTTCTCCAACATTATAATAATGAAAATAATGCGAAGAAAATTAAATATCTGAACTTTTCCAAACTCAGGTCGCTCCAGATCCTTGAGAACTGCTTCCACAGATTCTTCACCGGAAATCACGTCGTCATCATCTTTGTCCCTCTCTAAGGACAATGTAGAGAGGAGGTTCTGTGGAGAGTGGTTAAGCCTTAGCAGCAGAGGCTCGTACATCGTTGAATGGAGGTGGAGTGGTGATATTTCGGATAGCCGAAACGAACAGAGCAGTTGCAGCAACTGCTGTTTGTCCAGGTCCGAAAGCCTCCAAGGGTTTCTGTGCCCTCCACTGCCAGGTCAAGTTCCTGTCGAGCCAACAGAGTCAGAGACAAATGGCCGAACTGCTCAGGCTGCCATGGAGGATTCTCCAGTGAACAAGAGCTCAACAGGTGAGACTGAAATAAGGCTGGTCAGTGTAAAATGTACAGGTTTTGCTATTTCATCCATAATTGCTTCAAGTTTTTAACATGTTAATGTCCGGTCACATTTACTGTTGCTTAGCAAAATTTCACTGAGATTTACTTTCAGATTTTTTCTTTTATTTATTTTTTTAGAAATAATTTAATTGGTCGTTCGCCTAACATTTTCAGGACATTCGGAGAACATTTAAAGTAACATTCTCATATGCAAAATTATAAAATATAGAATGTTCCTTTAAACAAGGAAATATTTGTGAAATATTTTGTACGTTTTGAACGTTTAGGGAACATTTTAGAAATAACGTTTTCTTAATTTAATGGGAACGTTAGCAAATCTTTCTCAATAAGGCATGAAGTCGATGGTACTTGCGCTGTCTAGATACACACCTGAAACACACACACAGAAAGCCACTTCTCAGACAGCATATGATTAAATAGGAATTCTGTTTTGCAACTTGAATTGTCAAATATACTCAAAATTGTCAAAATGGCTGTCGTGCAGAGGATTACAGAGTCGGTTATGTCATTAATAAGACATTGCTGTGGATTTAATAAAATCAATGTTTATTTCAATATGTTATATTTAATATAATATAAATATATTTTAAGATATGGCCATATAATCTTTGCCATTATCAGAACTGAGCCACATGTGCCTGAGTTGGCCAAGTGAAGCCTGGAAATGTATGTTTTTTAAACAGTATTTTCATCTAGTTTTCCACAAAAAAATAACACTAAAGGCTTGTTTCCCATTTTACCATTATTTTCTCGACACAACCAGCGCTGATATTTTTTAAATAAAACAATGGATCTAGCAAGCTAATATTTTTCTCATATTTTTCTGTTTGTTTTACAGAGTCCTTTGAGTCTCTCTATAACATGGGAAAGATGATTGGATCCGGAGGATTTGGCAGGGTGTACAATGCAACACGCAAATTTGATGGCAAAAAGGTAAATCTTACCGAATTGTACAAACATTTTGCTCTTGCATGCATCAAAACATATTTAAACAATTTACAGATACTTAGTGCAATGTCAGGTTCTTCATTTTTTTTTTTTTTTTTTTTTTTTTGCAGGTTGCCATCAAGCGGATGCGTAAGATTGACAATGATCGTTATCTTAATATTGTAAGTTGGCTAAAACCTGAATATGTATTTAGCTGTTTAAGTGCAGATTACTGTATACAAATACATACTGACAAATAAACCTAGAGGCACTAAATAATTTTGAGCTGAAAAGGCTCTTTTGAACGTATCTAAAAAGATCAAAGAAAAGTACATTTAAAAATGATGTTTTCTCCAGATTTTTACGCATCTAACCTTCTGTCTACTACTTTTCTCTAGCCTGGGCATCCCGAACCTCTCGTTACAGAAGTGGCGCTGCTGCTAATGATGAGGCGAGAACCCATAAGCCCCTTCGTCATACAACTGTACGACTGGTTTGAACATCCTAAAACATTCACTCTGGTTATGGAGTACCCGGAACCCTGCGAGAGCTTGCTGGACTTCATCACTCTTCATCCTCGACTGTATGAACCAGCAGCACGGGTCATCATGCTACAGGCTGTGCTGGCAGTGCAACACTGCATCGAGCATGGTGTTTTCCATAATGACATTCATGCAGAGAATTTCCTGTTGAAGAAACACTCGTTTGACCTCAAGCTGATAGACTTTGGATGCGGTCAGCTATTTAGTAGTGATGGCTACGAGAGCAACATATACATTGGTGAGCATTTTGGGAGCGTGGAAACCTGAATGTAGTGACTTACTAATTATTTGATGCTTTAAAAAAAAGTTCAACAATGTGCAAATGTCTTGCTTACAGGAATACAGGACCACTGCCCACCTGAAGTCTTGACAGAACCTCGATTCCACGCCGTCCCAGCAAATGTCTGGGCTCTAGGAGTGTTGCTGTACAAGATGTCGAACGCATGTCGTCCTTTTTGTAATAGAACGGAAATCACACAAGCCAAATTTACATTTCAGAACTCCAACTTATCCAAAGGTGAGTGAATAATATTGATAAACACTGATAAACACACACATAAAGCAAAGGCTTTGTACAGAAACAGTTAAAGGTGAAGTATGTAATATTTTTATATATAGCTCAATGTATAGCGAGAGTTTTGGGTGTGGATACTGCAGCCCTGGGAAAAGAAATGCAGCTTTAGTTACAGAAGTGAAAGCCAAAATTCGCTACATTTTCAAAAATTAAACAGGTCATTAACATGTCAAAGTGAACAGAGCATTGTGATGCTACGTGCTACAAAGCATGCTTCAAGGCCATACAGCATCATCATGCACCCGTTCAGAAAGGCACATTTTCATAAAGACAAAATGCAACACAGCTAACGGTATCCCTAATATGTTGGACCTGAAACATGCTTTACAAGAACCAGTAAGAGCTGTGTTTGTGATGTTTAAGTTAAGGAAGACGCGATGCTCGTAAGGGCCTTTGCAAGGTTTTTTGAAAATATGCTTTATTTTGTAATTTATTCCACTCAGTGCCACTAGTGTTGCAGAAACTACATACTTCACTTTTAAAGTATTAAAGATAAGAAACTTTTTACAGTATGTTAATCGTTTTTTAAATGCTGTTTTCATAGATGCCAACTAACCAGCTCTCTCCTTTGTACAGAGTGCAGGGATCTGATTAGCCAGTGCCTAGCCCGGGATCCAACTAAACGCCCGACGTTAGAGCAGATGTTACAACATAAATGGATTAGTAATGATCTACTGTAGATTGAAGAAGTTCAGGAGATTCACTCGATCAGTTTCAGGTGTGAGGAAGTGTAACAGACAGAGTAGGATTATTATTCTCTTAAAATCTAGATTATTTGTAGTGAGATTTTCACATTTGTGTTCATTGTAATGTTCTTGTTATAGTCAAGTCAAGTCACCTTTATTTATATAGCACTTTATACAATACAGATTGTTTCAAAGCAGCTTCATGGTAATAAACAGGAAAATAACAGAATCAGTGATGCACACAGAATTCAGTTCTGTTGTAAAAAATCATTCATGAGTTGAGTTGTTCATATAATTTTTGTATTGAATAGGAAATAACATACATGCTGTCCTTGGTGGAAGGCTTGAGCTCGAGACTTGACCGAAGCCTGAAGTCCAACCGCAACCTGACAGGAAACTCAGAGCCTGTCGACGTCTGAGCAAGAACAAGAGACACTGCAAGACTGGAAAGAAGTCATCAAGACATCACAGCCACATTTGCTTTGTTTTAAAAAGTCAATTTTGTTTTGTTTTTTAAAAGTCAAGGCTAGACAAGTCATCTTGATTTATTAGGGGTGTAATGATATTCAAACCGAACTGAAAAACCGTGGAGCACCACCCAGGGTACGTATCTCGATACTCTCATGGCGTCCCGAATACCCAGCCCAGCCCAGCCCAGCCAGGCTCATTGTTGAGTTTGACCTCACTTTACCTTATGTCACAAAACAAAATTTTCTTTATTTGACATTTGATTCAATAGTATTTAAGGGTGTAACGGTACACGTATTCATCCCGCGGACTTTCATGTGTCTTATGTGCACAAGACGAATACAGCGTTGCAGCCTAACCACCATTAACCACCAATAATCACAATAAGCTCCAAATTTTCGATAAGAAACGTGTCATTTTTAAAATGATAAATTCAAACAATAAATGCTGCTTTGACGCTCTTTAAAGTGGTGTTACAGATCACTATATAGGCACCTCAGTTTGAACAGCAGCGCGCGGAGCTAGTTTCTCATCCTAATAAACATGAATGAACATCTGAAGGTATGTTGAAAGATACAGTACAACTTACTGAAATGTATTATATCTCGTGTAATCGCTCAATCAGTGTTTCAACGGCGGAAAGATATCAGTTAAACAGCTTGTAAACAATATCCCACGTAGCATTACATTTACCTCAGGCAAGTCATTCAGCCTGAGGTAGTGTCCACAGCTTGTTGTCAGGTATGGAAATGAACTCTTTCGCTAAATATATGCACTATATTAGCCTACACTGTAAAAAAATATCGTGATTTTAACGGTAAAAGACTGTAAAAATGCTACAGTGCAAAACTGTTAATTGGTTAACAGAAAGTTTCCTTACTATATACGGTAAATAACTGTGATAGATCTAATGGTACATTTAATGTAATTTTACTGTAAAATACCGTTAGATTTACAGTTTTTGGAAGTGAAAAAGAACAACTCATTGTATAATTTACAGTGAAAAACCGTAAATTGACATTCCCACAATTCCCTGCGTGACACTTCACATTTGATTTATTTTTGTTGAAATAACTATGTTTCTTCATAGTTTTCTTAGTTTTTTTTTTCTAATCAGTTATGCACATTAGGGTTTTCTGTTACATGTAATGTTGTTAAATTAGTGTTTATTGCATTTTTTAAATTTCATTTGTTACCATGATGGTGTTTAATGTTTGTGCGAACCACATTGTGCAGCTTCTAGACAATAATATTAACCATCTGTGGAGGAGCTGCTTATGATGAGCTTTGATTGATCATGTGACTCTTATCACTGCTGTGATTGGTGGTTTTCAGTGAATTACAAAGGTACAAAACAGATATTAATACTTCAATATATCAGTAAATTAGCATTATATCAGATAATGACATACGGTTTATTACTGTAAAATTTAAGTTAAGTCTGTAAAACCAATAACATTGCTACCATATTTTTGACGGTAAAGTTCTGGCAACCACAGCTGCTGGTATTTTACCGTAAAAATTATGTTTTATTTTTTACAGTGTATATATTCATTATATTTCACTTAACCTGTTAGCGATATCTTGATTATTTAATGTATGTTTAATATATCTGTCATGAAAATGACAGCCAGTGTGTAAATTATTATAATTCAACAACGAATTTGAGTAAAAACATATCATTCAATTTAGAAGTTAATGCACAAACTGCCTTATGTGCAGTTTGCATACAATTTTTTATTTCATTGTTGATTATTGTATCTAAATATACTTATTTGAATAAATGTATTCTATGAACACAAAGAAGGAATGCTTCTAAACAGTCTATGGAAATATGATAAAATGTTGTAATCATCATTTAAATCTGACTAAACTTCAAATTGTTTGTCATAAATCAACATCTCAGGAAAATGTTATGAGCTTTCTGCCCATATGACTTTCTGTTACAAAACAGGGCATTGGTTTCATAAATGTCTGTTTAGGACACCAGGACTTAAATCATGTTAATCCAACCTCAGTCATTTTGGGAGACACAACAAGTGAATGGGGAAAGAAATTGTACATCAATATTCCTGTGAAATATTATTATTATTATGAAAATGTTGCCAATTATTACTCCCATTATTAGACATCTTTTTTCATTACATGTGTATAGATACATTGTATTAAATGGGAATGGAAAACCTAAAAATTGATTGGTAAATGAATTTTTTTTTTATTGTTTTTGCCTATACATGCAATTTCATTTTTTTTTTTACTTGAGTCCTGGTGTCCACTACTATAGCATAGCATAACATATATTATATCCTTTTTCTCTCTATTTGTTGATTATGGTTATGTTTTTTTTTCTCTCTATTTGTTAATTATTTATTATCTGTTTAGCTGTGCATTTACTGAATGAGCACTGTGCCACTGTACGCTCGACTGTTTGCACTGTATCTTATTTCCTTTTTATTCTAAATATTTTATTTAGATTATTTTTATTCCTTTTGATTATTTTAATGCCTTCTATGCAAGCACTTTGAATTACCATTGTGTATGAAATGTTATATATAAATAAACTTGCCTTGCTTAAACAATGTAATGACATGAAAATAGTAAATTCCTTTTTTTTTTCTGTCTTTGGAGGAAATATTACATTGTCCATCTGATCCAATTATGTGTACTATTAATTTTCATTTCACAAAAACACTAAATTCAATTGCAATTCAATTGTCTCTTGTAAGCAATGTATGAAGACCAACAGTGAATTATCTAAAGATATTTGAATCCATAGTACAGATCATTTTACTGTCTATCTTATATATATATATATGTACTGTTTATATTCAAATTCACCACCACTTGTGTAAGTTTCGAGTGTCGATTTAATGATGTTATTTTGCCGTATATCTGGACGCATCAGGAACAACATGGCCGTATATCTTATCCAGGTCTGCAGCCTCCCCTGAATTCCCCGCTTGACACTTCACATTTGATGTATATTCATTGAAGTAGGCCTAACCATGTTTCTTTTTAGTTTTGGTCCTGCGTAACACGAGAATAAACCTTGAACAACATTTTTTTTTTGTATTGCTTGAAGAAACAAACCTAAAAAAAACAACAAAGCTTACTTAAATTCCAAGTCCAAATAGCAGTAAACACTAAATAGCTGAACCAACATAAACCTAAAGAAACGTAAAACAAAAAAGAAGGAAACAAATTAACATCATTACATCTTTATGGAAAAGTAAGAGGAGGATTAGCCAATTAAATAATTTGCATTTATCTATGAAGTAAATGGCTAACATCACAATATTAACCAAAAATTCTGCATCATAAATGAAAGAAAAAGACAAATATTTTTTAGTTTTAAAATCAAATTCAAGCATTACAAAACGCAACCAAACATAAAGATCACCCCACAATTTTCATGTTTCAACGACTTTCATAAAAGGTGCACTCATCACAATCCAGATTAAATCTGTCTGAGAAACTCATTACGAGGATAAATATCCTCTTTGGTAGAAGTGGGAAAGTTAGAAATCTTGTTCTAATTTGAACCAATTTAACTTTAGGAAAATCAAAAACGAGAGGTCTCTTTCTAACTTTAGAAGGGAAAGTCTCTGTATTTACAAATGTTTACAAATCTCCTCTGTAAAAATTAAGACCAGAAATGATTAAATTACACAGTCATGGACCAGTGAATAACACAATACACCTTTAACCAGCTGAACCAAACCATCAGGCACAGCTTTTAACAATAGTTTGCAGTTTCACCAGCAGAAGTCAGCTTCAACACACCAGGGTTTCGTAGGCATACATTCAGTTTTCCACCACAATTATTCCTTACGTTGACGCCATTGCTTCAAATTGAATTATTCTGATTGGCTAAGAAATTGATAAACAGAAATTTTCCACACATGGACTGATCTGCAGGAGCTGCTCGTCGCCGAGGGCGCCCTCCTGCCGCAGCCTCCGTCCCTGGCCAGCACAAGCAGCAGCCAGCTAAGCAGCAGGGTGCCGGCCGCAAGAGAAGCGCACAGCCCGCTCGGAGTTCATCTAAGCCCCCCAGCAAGAGGATAGGTAAGCGACCCTGAGACGGGCGACCCAGAGGACGTGATGGCTGCTCTTCGGGAGGATGCCTCTGCACCCCTCCTTCCCCCGGAGGAGGGCCGGGTGGAGAATCTTCTTTTTCCTTTTGTTTCTGTTCCGGTGGCCAGCGGTACCCACTTTCTCAATAAAAGAGAGCAGGTTCCACTTCCTCTGCATCCGTCCCCAGGATTGGTTTGCAGCGATCGACCTGAAGGACGCGTACTTTCATGTATCGATTCTTCCTCGACACAGACCGTTTCTTCGGTTTGCGTTCGAGGCTCGGGCATATCAGTACAAGGTCCTACCCTTCGGCTTGGCCCTGTCGCCGCGTGTCTTCACGAAAGTCGTGGAGGCGGCCATTGTTCCCATGAGAGAACATGGCGTTCGCATTCTCAACTATCTCGTCGACTGGCTGATAATAGCTCACTCGCGAGATCTGTTGTGTGAACACAGGGACTTGGTGCTTCAGCACCTCAGCCGGACAAGAGCAAACTCTGCCCCACGCAGAGGATCTCTTATCTCGGTATGGAGTTGGACTCGGTCAGTCAGACTTGCGCGCCTCACCGAGGAGCGCATCCAGTCAGTGCTCAACTGCCTTAGGTCTTTTCGAGGCAGGTCATCGGTCCCACTGAAACAGTTTCAGAGGCTTCTGGGGCATATGGCAGCCGCAGCCGCTGTAACACCGCTCGGGCCTGCTGCATATGAGACCGCTTCAGCTCTGGCTTCCCGATCGAGTCCCGAGATGGGCGTGGCAGAGCGGCACGTTCCGGGTCAACATTACCCCACACTGTCGCCAAACCTTCAGTCCTTGGTCGGACCCTGCCTTCCAGGTGTCCCGGCATGCTGTGGTTTTCACGGATGCCTCTGCCAACGGATGGGGGGCCACGTACAACGGGCATGCAGTCTCAGGTCTGTGGACGGGGCCTTAACTGCATTGGCACATCAATTGCCTAGAGTTGCAAGCAGTACGCTTAGCCTTGTGCCGCCTCAAGGGGCTGCCTCTGCACAGGCATGTACTGGTCCGTACGGACAGTACTGCAACCATGGCGTACATCAACCATCAAGGTGGTCTACGCTTCTGCCGCATGTCGCGACACGCCCGCCATCTCCTCCTATGGAGTCAGAAGCATCTAAGGTCGCTTCGGGCCATTCACATCCCTGGTGTGCTCAACCGTGCAGCAGACGAGCTCTCACGGCAGCCTTCCGGGAGAATGGCGACTCCAACCCCAGGCGGTTCAGCTGATATGGGGAATCTTCGGAGCCACTCAGATAGATCGGTTTGCCTCTCCGGACACGACCCATTGCTTTATTCCCTGGCCAGAGGATCCCTCGGCACGGATGCACTGGCGCACAGCTGGCCATGGGGCCTTCGCAAATATGCGTTTCCCCCAGTGAGCCTTCTCGCACAGACACTGTGCAAAGTCAGGGGGACGAGGAGCAGGTCTTGCTAGTTGCGGCGTATTGGCCCAATCGGACCTGGTTCCCAGAACTTATGCTCCTCGCGACAGCACCTCCTTGGCCCATTCCTCTGAATCCCCAGGACCTGCTTTCTCAGAGACGGGGCACTCTATGGCACCCTTGTCCAGACCTCTGGAGACAATATGTCTGGTCCCTGGACAGGACGCGGAGGTTCTAGGTGGCCTACCACAGGCTGTGGTAGACACCATCACTTCCGCTAGAGCCCCCTCTACGAGGCGCCTCTATGCGTTAAAGTGGAACCTGTTCGTCGTTTGGTGCTCTTCCCGCCGGGAAGACCCCCGAACTTGCCCAATCAGAGTCGTGCCTTCCTTCCTGCAAGATGGGTTGGAGCGAAGGCTGTCTCCCTCCACCCTGGTTGCCGCAATAGCCGCTCATCACGATAAAGTAGATGGGAAGTCATTAGGAAAGCACGACCTGGTCATCAGATTCTTTAAGGGTCCTAGGAGGCTAAATCTGCCTCGTAATCCGCACCCTGTACCCTTTTGGGACTTAACTCTAGTGCTCAGAGCGCTCCAGAGGCCCCCTTTTGAGCCCTTAAATACGACGGAGTTGAATATCTTGTCTGTGAAGACAGCTCTCCTGTTGGCTCTGGCCTCTTTCAAGAGGGTAGGGGATCTGCAGGCATTTTCGGTCGACGAATCGTGCCTGGAGTTCGGACCGGGTCTTTCTCACGTTGTTCTGAGACCCCGGTTCGGATATTTTTAATAATTTATTTATATGCACGCGTTTTATCTTGAACTCGTCATTAAAACTATACATTAAAAATAATTAAATAGCCAGTGTACATTCCAAAAAAATGTCATCATGGACACACTGAGCTGCAGTTATAATCATTTATTCACACCTAAACGCTCCTCTTATATGATGTCATGTGCTGAAGCAGTATTGTAGACTTTAGATAGATATTGTAGACTTGTGAGGAATATGATGTCTAAAACTTTTTTGATCAGCTTGGTGGTCTTTAATTTTTGTTAATGTGCGATTACAAAATGTAACACTTCCAGTTTATATACAAAGAAGTCATGGTTTCCAAACTTATAAATGAAAAATTATCGTGCATTTTTTCTTTGCTATAAAATCATATTTGTTTTTTGTTTTTAATTATGAGAAGAGTCTGGAAAATGAGGCACATTATTAATCTTTATAAACTTATTTTTTTTGTGTGGTAGGCTATTGAAAGAATTTGAAAACTATATAGTTACTATTATGGAGAGCACATAAAAAAGCTGTTAAAACTGTTTCTTAATTAATACATTTAAGATTTTGTGAAATAGCAAAGCCTTTTATTATTTTATTGTAAAATGTGCGTTAACGTGATGGATGCGCATTTTAGTTGCCATGGCAACGCGTGTTATGAATTCTCACTGCATATTTACACTCGAACCGATCGCTAACTTGATTGAGAGACGAGGCAAATTTTCAGACTTTTCCAGACTATTTTCTGTGAGATTTTGAAGCTGTTCAGAGTATTTTCTGAGAGAAGACTTTATTCTACAACGACATCGGAGGATATATCCTTTATAGAGTTGCATTTTTGAAAGATTTCATATAATTTCTGATTATAGCTAGCTTTATTTTATTGTTCTTTTCTGATTTAGAAGTAGTTTTATTTAATTGTTTTGTTTTGTTTTGTTATTTATTTTATTTAATTAGTTTGATAGGATTATTTCTGAGTATTGTTTTGTATTGTATGTTGTATTGTTTTTTTATTGCAGGTTGGAGGAGGATGTTCATGGTTCACATGATAGGTGAAAGAGGAGGTGAGGGCTTTAGTTTCTTTTTAGTTTTTCTGTTTATGGTAGGCTATGTTATGGTGATGTTGTACAATGAATGAATACTTAATGTGATGAAAATTGTAGGAGGTATAACATTTGATTCCCCCATTTTCCCAGCAAAGTGATCACATGTATTGGATTCCTTGCATGTGAAATAAACTTTTCAATTGTAACAATTTGTAATTGACTACTGACATTGATTAAGGATTATTATTAAAACATTACTAACTATGTGATGTCTGAAATATTCCATCCTCAGGCCGCTCCAGATCCAGGAGAGCTGCTTTCTCTCAGACGGCTGGTCAGGAGATTTGGAGACCCGGTTCTGATGACCGTGATCAGGATCCGCTGCCAGACCCGACACAGATCCAGGAGCTTCCTGGAGATTTAACACCTCTGTCTTCTGAGTTTTCTGTTTCTGTGTCCACAGGTCAGGCTCACAGGAAGAAAGCGTGGCAGAGCGGCAGCCAGCAGAGGCCAGATGATGGACGTCCGTCCACTTCATCTAAACGCTCTCGCAGAGGTCAGAATAGGCTTTAATAAAGACGTTATGGCTCAGTCTCCATCTCTGACTGATTTACCATTTAAAATATAGAGTTGAAAAAAAGTAAAGTAAACATTTGATGCGACTACTGGCATTGATTATTAATATTATTAAAAAAAATATTAGAATATTAGAAATATTTTAATTGGACATTTGTGTAACATTTTCAGAACATTCAGATGAACATTCAAAATTAACATTCCCATTATGCAAATTATTTTCTATTTCTGTTTCTAATAGTTGTGTTTTCATTTGTTTTTCTTCATTTCTGAAAAACCTACAGAATGTAGGAAGAGGAAAGGAACTGGTTCTCTCCTCAACAGGGTATGGAAGGCAACGAAGAGTTATTTCCACTGCTGTTGCCACAGTTGTGCTGTGGATGTTGTGGAGCCTTTTGTCCCTCCACCAGATCTGGAGCCAAAGCCTGATCCTGAGCCTTCATACCCTGCACCAGATCACTCCGGCGTCAAGCCGAATAATGGTAAATATCGGCATTATTTCTCCAACATTATAATAATGAAAATAATGCGAAGAAAATTAAATATCTGAACTTTTCCAAACTCAGGTCGCTCCAGATCCTTGAGAACTGCTTCCACAGATTCTTCACCGGAAATCACGTCGTCATCATCTTTGTCCCTCTCTAAGGACAATGTAGAGAGGAGGTTCTGTGGAGAGTGGTTAAGCCTTAGCAGCAGAGGCTCGTACATCGTTGAATGGAGGTGGAGTGGTGATATTTCGGATAGCCGAAACGAACAGAGCAGTTGCAGCAACTGCTGTTTGTCCAGGTCCGAAAGCCTCCAAGGGTTTCTGTGCCCTCCACTGCCAGGTCAAGTTCCTGTCGAGCCAACAGAGTCAGAGACAAATGGCCGAACTGCTCAGGCTGCCATGGAGGATTCTCCAGTGAACAAGAGCTCAACAGGTGAGACTGAAATAAGGCTGGTCAGTGTAAAATGTACAGGTTTTGCTATTTCATCCATAATTGCTTCAAGTTTTTAACATGTTAATGTCCGGTCACATTTACTGTTGCTTAGCAAAATTTCACTGAGATTTACTTTCAGATTTTTTCTTTTATTTATTTTTTTAGAAATAATTTAATTGGTCGTTCGCCTAACATTTTCAGGACATTCGGAGAACATTTAAAGTAACATTCTCATATGCAAAATTATAAAATATAGAATGTTCCTTTAAACAAGGAAATATTTGTGAAATATTTTGTACGTTTTGAACGTTTAGGGAACATTTTAGAAATAACGTTTTCTTAATTTAATGGGAACGTTAGCAAATCTTTCTCAATAAGGCATGAAGTCGATGGTACTTGCGCTGTCTAGATACACACCTGAAACACACACACAGAAAGCCACTTCTCAGACAGCATATGATTAAATAGGAATTCTGTTTTGCAACTTGAATTGTCAAATATACTCAAAATTGTCAAAATGGCTGTCGTGCAGAGGATTACAGAGTCGGTTATGTCATTAATAAGACATTGCTGTGGATTTAATAAAATCAATGTTTATTTCAATATGTTATATTTAATATAATATAAATATATTTTAAGATATGGCCATATAATCTTTGCCATTATCAGAACTGAGCCACATGTGCCTGAGTTGGCCAAGTGAAGCCTGGAAATGTATGTTTTTTAAACAGTATTTTCATCTAGTTTTCCACAAAAAAATAACACTAAAGGCTTGTTTCCCATTTTACCATTATTTTCTCGACACAACCAGCGCTGATATTTTTTAAATAAAACAATGGATCTAGCAAGCTAATATTTTTCTCATATTTTTCTGTTTGTTTTACAGAGTCCTTTGAGTCTCTCTATAACATGGGAAAGATGATTGGATCCGGAGGATTTGGCAGGGTGTACAATGCAACACGCAAATTTGATGGCAAAAAGGTAAATCTTACCGAATTGTACAAACATTTTGCTCTTGCATGCATCAAAACATATTTAAACAATTTACAGATACTTAGTGCAATGTCAGGTTCTTCATTTTTTTTTTTTTTTTTTTTTTTTTTGCAGGTTGCCATCAAGCGGATGCGTAAGATTGACAATGATCGTTATCTTAATATTGTAAGTTGGCTAAAACCTGAATATGTATTTAGCTGTTTAAGTGCAGATTACTGTATACAAATACATACTGACAAATAAACCTAGAGGCACTAAATAATTTTGAGCTGAAAAGGCTCTTTTGAACGTATCTAAAAAGATCAAAGAAAAGTACATTTAAAAATGATGTTTTCTCCAGATTTTTACGCATCTAACCTTCTGTCTACTACTTTTCTCTAGCCTGGGCATCCCGAACCTCTCGTTACAGAAGTGGCGCTGCTGCTAATGATGAGGCGAGAACCCATAAGCCCCTTCGTCATACAACTGTACGACTGGTTTGAACATCCTAAAACATTCACTCTGGTTATGGAGTACCCGGAACCCTGCGAGAGCTTGCTGGACTTCATCACTCTTCATCCTCGACTGTATGAACCAGCAGCACGGGTCATCATGCTACAGGCTGTGCTGGCAGTGCAACACTGCATCGAGCATGGTGTTTTCCATAATGACATTCATGCAGAGAATTTCCTGTTGAAGAAACACTCGTTTGACCTCAAGCTGATAGACTTTGGATGCGGTCAGCTATTTAGTAGTGATGGCTACGAGAGCAACATATACATTGGTGAGCATTTTGGGAGCGTGGAAACCTGAATGTAGTGACTTACTAATTATTTGATGCTTTAAAAAAAAGTTCAACAATGTGCAAATGTCTTGCTTACAGGAATACAGGACCACTGC
Organism: Tiaroga cobitis; assembly: GCA_030578255.1. Lineage (NCBI taxonomy): Eukaryota > Metazoa > Chordata > Actinopteri > Cypriniformes > Leuciscidae > Tiaroga > Tiaroga cobitis. The sequence continues at coordinate 43,958,040 of CM060604.1, read as the reverse complement.
CCACCTGAAGTCTTGACAGAACCTCGATTCCACGCCGTCCCAGCAAATGTCTGGGCTCTAGGAGTGTTGCTGTACAAGATGTCGAACGCATGTCGTCCTTTTTGTAATAGAACGGAAATCACACAAGCCAAATTTACATTTCAGAACTCCAACTTATCCAAAGGTGAGTGAATAATATTGATAAACACTGATAAACACACACATAAAGCAAAGGCTTTGTACAGAAACAGTTAAAGGTGAAGTATGTAATATTTTTATATATAGCTCAATGTATAGCGAGAGTTTTGGGTGTGGATACTGCAGCCCTGGGAAAAGAAATGCAGCTTTAGTTACAGAAGTGAAAGCCAAAATTCGCTACATTTTCAAAAATTAAACAGGTCATTAACATGTCAAAGTGAACAGAGCATTGTGATGCTACGTGCTACAAAGCATGCTTCAAGGCCATACAGCATCATCATGCACCCGTTCAGAAAGGCACATTTTCATAAAGACAAAATGCAACACAGCTAACGGTATCCCTAATATGTTGGACCTGAAACATGCTTTACAAGAACCAGTAAGAGCTGTGTTTGTGATGTTTAAGTTAAGGAAGACGCGATGCTCGTGAGGGCCTTTGCAAGGTTTTTTGAAAATATGCTTTATTTTGTAATTTATTCCACTCAGTGCCACTAGTGTTGCAGAAACTACATACTTCACTTTTAAAGTATTAAAGATAAGAAACTTTTTACAGTATGTTAATCGTTTTTTAAATGCTGTTTTCATAGATGCCAACTAACCAGCTCTCTCCTTTGTACAGAGTGCAGGGATCTGATTAGCCAGTGCCTAGCCCGGGATCCAACTAAACGCCCGACGTTAGAGCAGATGTTACAACATAAATGGATTAGTAATGATCTACTGTAGATTGAAGAAGTTCAGGAGATTCACTCGATCAGTTTCAGGTGTGAGGAAGTGTAACAGACAGAGTAGGATTATTATTCTCTTAAAATCTAGATTATTTGTAGTGAGATTTTCACATTTGTGTTCATTGTAATGTTCTTGTTATAGTCAAGTCAAGTCACCTTTATTTATATAGCACTTTATACAATACAGATTGTTTCAAAGCAGCTTCATGGTAATAAACAGGAAAATAACAGAATCAGTGATGCACACAGAATTCAGTTCTGTTGTAAAAAATCATTCATGAGTTGAGTTGTTCATATAATTTTTGTATTGAATAGGAAATAACATACATGCTGTCCTTGGTGGAAGGCTTGAGCTCGAGACTTGACCGAAGCCTGAAGTCCAACCGCAACCTGACAGGAAACTCAGAGCCTGTCGACGTCTGAGCAAGAACAAGAGACACTGCAAGACTGGAAAGAAGTCATCAAGACATCACAGCCACATTTGCTTTGTTTTAAAAAGTCAATTTTGTTTTGTTTTTTAAAAGTCAAGGCTAGACAAGTCATCTTGATTTATTAGGGGTGTAATGATATTCAAACCGAACTGAAAAACCGTGGAGCACCACCCAGGGTACGTATCTCGATACTCTCATGGCGTCCCGAATACCCAGCCCAGCCCAGCCCAGCCAGGCTCATTGTTGAGTTTGACCTCACTTTACCTTATGTCACAAAACAAAATTTTCTTTATTTGACATTTGATTCAATAGTATTTAAGGGTGTAACGGTACACGTATTCATCCCGCGGACTTTCATGTGTCTTATGTGCACAAGACGAATACAGCGTTGCAGCCTAACCACCATTAACCACCAATAATCACAATAAGCTCCAAATTTTCGATAAGAAACGTGTCATTTTTAAAATGATAAATTCAAACAATAAATGCTGCTTTGACGCTCTTTAAAGTGGTGTTACAGATCACTATATAGGCACCTCAGTTTGAACAGCAGCGCGCGGAGCTAGTTTCTCATCCTAATAAACATGAATGAACATCTGAAGGTATGTTGAAAGATACAGTACAACTTACTGAAATGTATTATATCTCGTGTAATCGCTCAATCAGTGTTTCAACGGCGGAAAGATATCAGTTAAACAGCTTGTAAACAATATCCCACGTAGCATTACATTTACCTCAGGCAAGTCATTCAGCCTGAGGTAGTGTCCACAGCTTGTTGTCAGGTATGGAAATGAACTCTTTCGCTAAATATATGCACTATATTAGCCTACACTGTAAAAAAATATCGTGATTTTAACGGTAAAAGACTGTAAAAATGCTACAGTGCAAAACTGTTAATTGGTTAACAGAAAGTTTCCTTACTATATACGGTAAATAACTGTGATAGATCTAATGGTACATTTAATGTAATTTTACTGTAAAATACCGTTAGATTTACAGTTTTTGGAAGTGAAAAAGAACAACTCATTGTATAATTTACAGTGAAAAACCGTAAATTGACATTCCCACAATTCCCTGCGTGACACTTCACATTTGATTTATTTTTGTTGAAATAACTATGTTTCTTCATAGTTTTCTTAGTTTTTTTTTTCTAATCAGTTATGCACATTAGGGTTTTCTGTTACATGTAATGTTGTTAAATTAGTGTTTATTGCATTTTTTAAATTTCATTTGTTACCATGATGGTGTTTAATGTTTGTGCGAACCACATTGTGCAGCTTCTAGACAATAATATTAACCATCTGTGGAGGAGCTGCTTATGATGAGCTTTGATTGATCATGTGACTCTTATCACTGCTGTGATTGGTGGTTTTCAGTGAATTACAAAGGTACAAAACAGATATTAATACTTCAATATATCAGTAAATTAGCATTATATCAGATAATGACATACGGTTTATTACTGTAAAATTTAAGTTAAGTCTGTAAAACCAATAACATTGCTACCATATTTTTGACGGTAAAGTTCTGGCAACCACAGCTGCTGGTATTTTACCGTAAAAATTATGTTTTATTTTTTACAGTGTATATATTCATTATATTTCACTTAACCTGTTAGCGATATCTTGATTATTTAATGTATGTTTAATATATCTGTCATGAAAATGACAGCCAGTGTGTAAATTATTATAATTCAACAACGAATTTGAGTAAAAACATATCATTCAATTTAGAAGTTAATGCACAAACTGCCTTATGTGCAGTTTGCATACAATTTTTTATTTCATTGTTGATTATTGTATCTAAATATACTTATTTGAATAAATGTATTCTATGAACACAAAGAAGGAATGCTTCTAAACAGTCTATGGAAATATGATAAAATGTTGTAATCATCATTTAAATCTGACTAAACTTCAAATTGTTTGTCATAAATCAACATCTCAGGAAAATGTTATGAGCTTTCTGCCCATATGACTTTCTGTTACAAAACAGGGCATTGGTTTCATAAATGTCTGTTTAGGACACCAGGACTTAAATCATGTTAATCCAACCTCAGTCATTTTGGGAGACACAACAAGTGAATGGGGAAAGAAATTGTACATCAATATTCCTGTGAAATATTATTATTATTATGAAAATGTTGCCAATTATTACTCCCATTATTAGACATCTTTTTTCATTACATGTGTATAGATACATTGTATTAAATGGGAATGGAAAACCTAAAAATTGATTGGTAAATGAATTTTTTTTTTATTGTTTTTGCCTATACATGCAATTTCATTTTTTTTTTTACTTGAGTCCTGGTGTCCACTACTATAGCATAGCATAACATATATTATATCCTTTTTCTCTCTATTTGTTGATTATGGTTATGTTTTTTTTTCTCTCTATTTGTTAATTATTTATTATCTGTTTAGCTGTGCATTTACTGAATGAGCACTGTGCCACTGTACGCTCGACTGTTTGCACTGTATCTTATTTCCTTTTTATTCTAAATATTTTATTTAGATTATTTTTATTCCTTTTGATTATTTTAATGCCTTCTATGCAAGCACTTTGAATTACCATTGTGTATGAAATGTTATATATAAATAAACTTGCCTTGCTTAAACAATGTAATGACATGAAAATAGTAAATTCCTTTTTTTTTTCTGTCTTTGGAGGAAATATTACATTGTCCATCTGATCCAATTATGTGTACTATTAATTTTCATTTCACAAAAACACTAAATTCAATTGCAATTCAATTGTCTCTTGTAAGCAATGTATGAAGACCAACAGTGAATTATCTAAAGATATTTGAATCCATAGTACAGATCATTTTACTGTCTATCTTATATATATATATATGTACTGTTTATATTCAAATTCACCACCACTTGTGTAAGTTTCGAGTGTCGATTTAATGATGTTATTTTGCCGTATATCTGGACGCATCAGGAACAACATGGCCGTATATCTTATCCAGGTCTGCAGCCTCCCCTGAATTCCCCGCTTGACACTTCACATTTGATGTATATTCATTGAAGTAGGCCTAACCATGTTTCTTTTTAGTTTTGGTCCTGCGTAACACGAGAATAAACCTTGAACAACATTTTTTTTTTGTATTGCTTGAAGAAACAAACCTAAAAAAAACAACAAAGCTTACTTAAATTCCAAGTCCAAATAGCAGTAAACACTAAATAGCTGAACCAACATAAACCTAAAGAAACGTAAAACAAAAAAGAAGGAAACAAATTAACATCATTACATCTTTATGGAAAAGTAAGAGGAGGATTAGCCAATTAAATAATTTGCATTTATCTATGAAGTAAATGGCTAACATCACAATATTAACCAAAAATTCTGCATCATAAATGAAAGAAAAAGACAAATATTTTTTAGTTTTAAAATCAAATTCAAGCATTACAAAACGCAACCAAACATAAAGATCACCCCACAATTTTCATGTTTCAACGACTTTCATAAAAGGTGCACTCATCACAATCCAGATTAAATCTGTCTGAGAAACTCATTACGAGGATAAATATCCTCTTTGGTAGAAGTGGGAAAGTTAGAAATCTTGTTCTAATTTGAACCAATTTAACTTTAGGAAAATCAAAAACGAGAGGTCTCTTTCTAACTTTAGAAGGGAAAGTCTCTGTATTTACAAATGTTTACAAATCTCCTCTGTAAAAATTAAGACCAGAAATGATTAAATTACACAGTCATGGACCAGTGAATAACACAATACACCTTTAACCAGCTGAACCAAACCATCAGGCACAGCTTTTAACAATAGTTTGCAGTTTCACCAGCAGAAGTCAGCTTCAACACACCAGGGTTTCGTAGGCATACATTCAGTTTTCCACCACAATTATTCCTTACGTTGACGCCATTGCTTCAAATTGAATTATTCTGATTGGCTAAGAAATTGATAAACAGAAATTTTCCACACATGGACTGATCTGCAGGAGCTGCTCGTCGCCGAGGGCGCCCTCCTGCCGCAGCCTCCGTCCCTGGCCAGCACAAGCAGCAGCCAGCTAAGCAGCAGGGTGCCGGCCGCAAGAGAAGCGCACAGCCCGCTCGGAGTTCATCTAAGCCCCCCAGCAAGAGGATAGGTAAGCGACCCTGAGACGGGCGACCCAGAGGACGTGATGGCTGCTCTTCGGGAGGATGCCTCTGCACCCCTCCTTCCCCCGGAGGAGGGCCGGGTGGAGAATCTTCTTTTTCCTTTTGTTTCTGTTCCGGTGGCCAGCGGTACCCACTTTCTCAATAAAAGAGAGCAGGTTCCACTTCCTCTGCATCCGTCCCCAGGATTGGTTTGCAGCGATCGACCTGAAGGACGCGTACTTTCATGTATCGATTCTTCCTCGACACAGACCGTTTCTTCGGTTTGCGTTCGAGGCTCGGGCATATCAGTACAAGGTCCTACCCTTCGGCTTGGCCCTGTCGCCGCGTGTCTTCACGAAAGTCGTGGAGGCGGCCATTGTTCCCATGAGAGAACATGGCGTTCGCATTCTCAACTATCTCGTCGACTGGCTGATAATAGCTCACTCGCGAGATCTGTTGTGTGAACACAGGGACTTGGTGCTTCAGCACCTCAGCCGGACAAGAGCAAACTCTGCCCCACGCAGAGGATCTCTTATCTCGGTATGGAGTTGGACTCGGTCAGTCAGACTTGCGCGCCTCACCGAGGAGCGCATCCAGTCAGTGCTCAACTGCCTTAGGTCTTTTCGAGGCAGGTCATCGGTCCCACTGAAACAGTTTCAGAGGCTTCTGGGGCATATGGCAGCCGCAGCCGCTGTAACACCGCTCGGGCCTGCTGCATATGAGACCGCTTCAGCTCTGGCTTCCCGATCGAGTCCCGAGATGGGCGTGGCAGAGCGGCACGTTCCGGGTCAACATTACCCCACACTGTCGCCAAACCTTCAGTCCTTGGTCGGACCCTGCCTTCCAGGTGTCCCGGCATGCTGTGGTTTTCACGGATGCCTCTGCCAACGGATGGGGGGCCACGTACAACGGGCATGCAGTCTCAGGTCTGTGGACGGGGCCTTAACTGCATTGGCACATCAATTGCCTAGAGTTGCAAGCAGTACGCTTAGCCTTGTGCCGCCTCAAGGGGCTGCCTCTGCACAGGCATGTACTGGTCCGTACGGACAGTACTGCAACCATGGCGTACATCAACCATCAAGGTGGTCTACGCTTCTGCCGCATGTCGCGACACGCCCGCCATCTCCTCCTATGGAGTCAGAAGCATCTAAGGTCGCTTCGGGCCATTCACATCCCTGGTGTGCTCAACCGTGCAGCAGACGAGCTCTCACGGCAGCCTTCCGGGAGAATGGCGACTCCAACCCCAGGCGGTTCAGCTGATATGGGGAATCTTCGGAGCCACTCAGATAGATCGGTTTGCCTCTCCGGACACGACCCATTGCTTTATTCCCTGGCCAGAGGATCCCTCGGCACGGATGCACTGGCGCACAGCTGGCCATGGGGCCTTCGCAAATATGCGTTTCCCCCAGTGAGCCTTCTCGCACAGACACTGTGCAAAGTCAGGGGGACGAGGAGCAGGTCTTGCTAGTTGCGGCGTATTGGCCCAATCGGACCTGGTTCCCAGAACTTATGCTCCTCGCGACAGCACCTCCTTGGCCCATTCCTCTGAATCCCCAGGACCTGCTTTCTCAGAGACGGGGCACTCTATGGCACCCTTGTCCAGACCTCTGGAGACAATATGTCTGGTCCCTGGACAGGACGCGGAGGTTCTAGGTGGCCTACCACAGGCTGTGGTAGACACCATCACTTCCGCTAGAGCCCCCTCTACGAGGCGCCTCTATGCGTTAAAGTGGAACCTGTTCGTCGTTTGGTGCTCTTCCCGCCGGGAAGACCCCCGAACTTGCCCAATCAGAGTCGTGCCTTCCTTCCTGCAAGATGGGTTGGAGCGAAGGCTGTCTCCCTCCACCCTGGTTGCCGCAATAGCCGCTCATCACGATAAAGTAGATGGGAAGTCATTAGGAAAGCACGACCTGGTCATCAGATTCTTTAAGGGTCCTAGGAGGCTAAATCTGCCTCGTAATCCGCACCCTGTACCCTTTTGGGACTTAACTCTAGTGCTCAGAGCGCTCCAGAGGCCCCCTTTTGAGCCCTTAAATACGACGGAGTTGAATATCTTGTCTGTGAAGACAGCTCTCCTGTTGGCTCTGGCCTCTTTCAAGAGGGTAGGGGATCTGCAGGCATTTTCGGTCGACGAATCGTGCCTGGAGTTCGGACCGGGTCTTTCTCACGTTGTTCTGAGACCCCGGTTCGGATATTTTTAATAATTTATTTATATGCACGCGTTTTATCTTGAACTCGTCATTAAAACTATACATTAAAAATAATTAAATAGCCAGTGTACATTCCAAAAAAATGTCATCATGGACACACTGAGCTGCAGTTATAATCATTTATTCACACCTAAACGCTCCTCTTATATGATGTCATGTGCTGAAGCAGTATTGTAGACTTTAGATAGATATTGTAGACTTGTGAGGAATATGATGTCTAAAACTTTTTTGATCAGCTTGGTGGTCTTTAATTTTTGTTAATGTGCGATTACAAAATGTAACACTTCCAGTTTATATACAAAGAAGTCATGGTTTCCAAACTTATAAATGAAAAATTATCGTGCATTTTTTCTTTGCTATAAAATCATATTTGTTTTTTGTTTTTAATTATGAGAAGAGTCTGGAAAATGAGGCACATTATTAATCTTTATAAACTTATTTTTTTTGTGTGGTAGGCTATTGAAAGAATTTGAAAACTATATAGTTACTATTATGGAGAGCACATAAAAAAGCTGTTAAAACTGTTTCTTAATGAATACATTTAAGATTTTGTGAAATAGCAAAGCCTTTTATTATTTTATTGTAAAATGTGCGTTAACGTGATGGATGCGCATTTTAGTTGCCATGGCAACGCGTGTTATGAATTCTCACTGCATATTTACACTCGAACCGATCGCTAACTTGATTGAGAGACGAGGCAAATTTTCAGACTTTTCCAGACTATTTTCTGTGAGATTTTGAAGCTGTTCAGAGTATTTTCTGAGAGAAGACTTTATTCTACAACGACATCGGAGGATATATCCTTTATAGAGTTGCATTTTTGAAAGATTTCATATAATTTCTGATTATAGCTAGCTTTATTTTATTGTTCTTTTCTGATTTAGAAGTAGTTTTATTTAATTGTTTTGTTTTGTTTTGTTATTTATTTTATTTAATTAGTTTGATAGGATTATTTCTGAGAATTGTTTTGTATTGTATGTTGTATTGTTTTTTTATTGCAGGTTGGAGGAGGATGTTCATGGTTCACATGATAGGTGAAAGAGGAGGTGAGGGCTTTAGTTTCTTTTTAGTTTTTCTGTTTATGGTAGGCTATGTTATGGTGATGTTGTACAATGAATGAATACTTAATGTGATGAAAATTGTGCGAGGTATAACATTTGATTCCCCCATTTTCCCAGCAAAGTGATCACATGTATTGGATTCCTTGCATGTGAAATAAACTTTTCAATTGTAACAATTTGTAATTGACTACTGACATTGATTAAGGATTATTATTAAAACATTACTAACTATGTGATGTCTGAAATATTCCATCCTCAGGCCGCTCCAGATCCAGGAGAGCTGCTTTCTCTCAGACGGCTGGTCAGGAGATTTGGAGACCCGGTTCTGATGACCGTGATCAGGATCCGCTGCCAGACCCGACACAGATCCAGGAGCTTCCTGGAGATTTAACACCTCTGTCTTCTGAGTTTTCTGTTTCTGTGTCCACAGGTCAGGCTCACAGGAAGAAAGCGTGGCAGAGCGGCAGCCAGCAGAGGCCAGATGATGGACGTCCGTCCACTTCATCTAAACGCTCTCGCAGAGGTCAGAATAGGCTTTAATAAAGACGTTATGGCTCAGTCTCCATCTCTGACTGATTTACCATTTAAAATATAGAGTTGAAAAAAAGTAAAGTAAACATTTGATGCGACTACTGGCATTGATTATTAATATTATTAAAAAAAATATTAGAATATTAGAAATATTTTAATTGGACATTTGTGTAACATTTTCAGAACATTCAGATGAACATTCAAAATTAACATTCCCATTATGCAAATTATTTTCTATTTCTGTTTCTAATAGTTGTGTTTTCATTTGTTTTTCTTCATTTCTGAAAAACCTACAGAATGTAGGAAGAGGAAAGGAACTGGTTCTCTCCTCAACAGGGTATGGAAGGCAACGAAGAGTTATTTCCACTGCTGTTGCCACAGTTGTGCTGTGGATGTTGTGGAGCCTTTTGTCCCTCCACCAGATCTGGAGCCAAAGCCTGATCCTGAGCCTTCATACCCTGCACCAGATCACTCCGGCGTCAAGCCGAATAATGGTAAATATCGGCATTATTTCTCCAACATTATAATAATGAAAATAATGTGAAGAAAATTAAATATCTGAACTTTTCCAAACTCAGGTCGCTCCAGATCCTTGAGAACTGCTTCCACAGATTCTTCACCGGAAATCACGTCGTCATCATCTTTGTCCCTCTCTAAGGACAATGTAGAGAGGAGGTTCTGTGGAGAGTGGTTAAGCCTTAGCAGCAGAGGCTCGTACATCGTTGAATGGAGGTGGAGTGGTGATATTTCGGATAGCCGAAACGAACAGAGCAGTTGCAGCAACTGCTGTTTGTCCAGGTCCGAAAGCCTCCAAGGGTTTCTGTGCCCTCCACTGCCAGGTCAAGTTCCTGTCGAGCCAACAGAGTCAGAGACAAATGGCCGAACTGCTCAGGCTGCCATGGAGGATTCTCCAGTGAACAAGAGCTCAACAGGTGAGACTGAAATAAGGCTGGTCAGTGTAAAATGTACAGGTTTTGCTATTTCATCCATAATTGCTTCAAGTTTTTAACATGTTAATGTCCGGTCACATTTACTGTTGCTCAGCAAAATTTCACTGAGATTTACTTTCAGATTTTTTCTTTTATTTATTTTTTTAGAAATAATTTAATTGTTTTTTCGCCTAACATTTTCAGGACATTCGGAGAACATTTAAAGTAACATTCTCATATGCAAAATTATAAAATATAGAATGTTCCTTTAAACAAGGAAATATTTGTGAAATATTTTGTACGTTTTGAACGTTTAGGGAACATTTTAGAAATAACGTTTTCTTAATTTAATGGGAACGTTAGCAAATCTTTCACAATAAGGCATGAAGTCGATGGTACTTGCGCTGTCTAGATACACACCTGAAACACACACACAGAAAGCCACTTCTCAGACAGCATATGATTAAATAGGAATTCTGTTTTGAAACTTGAATTGTCAAATATACTCAAAATTGTCAAAATGGCTGTCGTGCAGAGGATTACAGAGTCGGTTATGTCATTAATAAGACATTGCTGTGGATTTAATAAAATCAATGTTTATTTCAATATGTTATATTTAATATAATATAAATATATTTTAAGATATGGCCATATAATCTTTGCCATTATCAGAACTGAGCCACATGTGCCTGAGTTGGCCAAGTGAAGCCTGGAAATGTATGTTTTTTAAACAGTATTTTCATCTAGTTTTCCACAAAAAAATAACACTAAAGGCTTGTTTCCCATTTTACCATTATTTTCTCGACACAACCAGCGCTGATATTTTTTAAATAAAACAATGGATCTAGCAAGCTAATATTTTTCTCATATTTTTCTGTTTGTTTTACAGAGTCCTTTGAGTCTCTCTATAACATGGGAAAGATGATTGGATCCGGAGGATTTGGCAGGGTGTACAATGCAACACGCAAATTTGATGGCAAAAAGGTAAATCTTACCGAATTGTACAAACATTTTGCTCTTGCATGCATCAAAACATATTTAAACAATTTACAGATGGTTTAATACTTAGTGCAATGTCAGGTTCTTCATTTTTTTTTTTTTTTTTTTTTTTTTTGCAGGTTGCCATCAAGCGGATGCGTAAGATTGACAATGATCGTTATCTTAATATTGTAAGTTGGCTAAAACCTGAATATGTATTTAGCTGTTTAAGTGCAGATTACTGTATACAAATACATACTGACAAATAAACCTAGAGGCACTAAATAATTTTGAGCTGAAAAGGCTCTTTTGAACGTATCTAAAAAGATCAAAGAAAAGTACATTTAAAAATGATGTTTTCTCCAGATTTTTACGCAGCTAACCTTCTGTCTACTACTTTTCTCTAGCCTGGGCATCCCGAACCTCTCGTTACAGAAGTGGCGCTGCTGCTAATGATGAGGCGAGAACCCATAAGCCCCTTCGTCATACAACTGTACGACTGGTTTGAACATCCTAAAACATTCACTCTGGTTATGGAGTACCCGGAACCCTGCGAGAGCTTGCTGGACTTCATCACTCTTCATCCTCGACTGTATGAACCAGCAGCACGGGTCATCATGCTACAGGCTGTGCTGGCAGTGCAACACTGCATCGAGCATGGTGTTTTCCATAATGACATTCATGCAGAGAATTTCCTGTTGAAGAAACACTCGTTTGACCTCAAGCTGATAGACTTTGGATGCGGTCAGCTATTTAGTAGTGATGGCTACGAGAGCAACATATACATTGGTGAGCATTTTGGGAGCGTGGAAACCTGAATGTAGTGACTTACTAATTATTTGATGCTTTAAAAAAAAGTTCAACAATGTGCAAATGTCTTGCTTACAGGAATACAGGACCACTGCCCACCTGAAGTCTTGACAGAACCTCGATTCCACGCCGTCCCAGCAAATGTCTGGGCTCTAGGAGTGTTGCTGTACAAGATGTCGAACGCATGTCGTCCTTTTTGTAATAGAACGGAAATCACACAAGCCAAATTTACATTTCAGAACTCCAACTTATCCAAAGGTGAGTGAATAATATTGATAAACACTGATAAACACACACATAAAGCAAAGGCTTTGTACAGAAACAGTTAAAGGTGAAGTATGTAATATTTTTATATATAGCTCAATGTATAGCGAGAGTTTTGGGTGTGGATACTGCAGCCCTGGGAAAAGAAATGCAGCTTTAGTTACAGAAGTGAAAGCCAAAATTCGCTACATTTTCAAAAATTAAACAGGTCATTAACATGTCAAAGTGAACAGAGCATTGTGATGCTACGTGCTACAAAGCATGCTTCAAGGCCATACAGCATCATCATGCACCCGTTCAGAAAGGCACATTTTCATAAAGACAAAATGCAACACAGCTAACGGTATCCCTAATATGTTGGACCTGAAACATGCTTTACAAGAATCAGTAAGAGCTGTGTTTGTGATGTTTAAGTTAAGGAAGACGCGATGCTCGTGAGGGCCTTTGCAAGGTTTTTTGAAAATATGCTTTATTTTGTAATTTATTCCACTCAGTGCCACTAGTGTTGCAGAAACTACATACTTCACTTTTAAAGTATTAAAGATAAGAAACTTTTTACAGTATGTTAATCGTTTTTTAAATGCTGTTTTCATAGATGCCAACTAACCAGCTCTCTCCTTTGTACAGAGTGCAGGGATCTGATTAGCCAGTGCCTAGCCCGGGATCCAACTAAACGCCCGACGTTAGAGCAGATGTTACAACATAAATGGATTAGTAATGATCTACTGTAGATTGAAGAAGTTCAGGAGATTCACTCGATCAGTTTCAGGTGTGAGGAAGTGTAACAGACAGAGTAGGATTATTATTCTCTTAAAATCTAGATTATTTGTAGTGAGATTTTCACATTTGTGTTCATTGTAATGTTCTTGTTATAGTCAAGTCAAGTCACCTTTATTTATATAGCACTTTATACAATACAGATTGTTTCAAAGCAGCTTCATGGTAATAAACAGGAAAATAACAGAATCAGTGATGCACACAGAATTCAGTTCTGTTGTAAAAAATCATTCATGAGTTGAGTTGTTCATATAATTTTTGTATTGAATAGGAAATAACATACATGCTGTCCTTGGTGGAAGGCTTGAGCTCGAGACTTGACCGAAGCCTGAAGTCCAACCGCAACCTGACAGGAAACTCAGAGCCTGTCGACGTCTGAGCAAGAACAAGAGACACTGCAAGACTGGAAAGAAGTCATCAAGACATCACAGCCACATTTGCTTTGTTTTAAAAAGTCAATTTTGTTTTGTTTTTTAAAAGTCAAGGCTAGACAAGTCATCTTGATTTATTAGGGGTGTAATGATATTCAAACCGAACTGAAAAACCGTGGAGCACCACCCAGGGTACGTATCTCGATACTCTCATGGCGTCCCGAATACCCAGCCCAGCCCAGCCCAGCCAGGCTCATTGTTGAGTTTGACCTCACTTTACCTTATGTCACAAAACAAAATTTTCTTTATTTGACATTTGATTCAATAGTATTTAAGGGTGTAACGGTACACGTATTCATCCCGCGGACTTTCATGTGTCTTATGTGCACAAGACGAATACAGCGTTGCAGCCTAACCACCATTAACCACCAATAATCACAATAAGCTCCAAATTTTCGATAAGAAACGTGTCATTTTTAAAATGATAAATTCAAACAATAAATGCTGCTTTGACGCTCTTTAAAGTGGTGTTACAGATCACTATATAGGCACCTCAGTTTGAACAGCAGCGCGCGGAGCTAGTTTCTCATCCTAATAAACATGAATGAACATCTGAAGGTATGTTGAAAGATACAGTACAACTTACTGAAATGTATTATATCTCGTGTAATCGCTCAATCAGTGTTTCAACGGCGGAAAGATATCAGTTAAACAGCTTGTAAACAATATCCCACGTAGCGTTACATTTACCTCAGGCAAGTCATTCAGCCTGAGGTAGTGTCCACAGCTTGTTGTCAGGTATGGAAATGAACTCTTTCGCTAAATATATGCACTATATTAGCCTACACTGTAAAAAAATATCGTGATTTTAACGGTAAAAGACTGTAAAAATGCTACAGTGCAAAACTGTTAATTGGTTAACAGAAAGTTTCCTTACTATATACGGTAAATAACTGTGATAGATCTAATGGTACATTTAATGTAATTTTACTGTAAAATACCGTTAGATTTACAGTTTTTGGAAGTGAAAAAGAACAACTCATTGTATAATTTACAGTGAAAAACCGTAAATTGACATTCCCACAATTCCCTGCGTGACACTTCACATTTGATTTATTTTTGTTGAAATAACTATGTTTCTTCATAGTTTTCTTAGTTTTTTTTTTCTAATCAGTTATGCACATTAGGGTTTTCTGTTACATGTAATGTTGTTAAATTAGTGTTTATTGCATTTTTTAAATTTCATTTGTTACCATGATGGTGTTTAATGTTTGTGCGAACCACATTGTGCAGCTTCTAGACAATAATATTAACCATCTGTGGAGGAGCTGCTTATGATGAGCTTTGATTGATCATGTGACTCTTATCACTGCTGTGATTGGTGGTTTTCAGTGAATTACAAAGGTACAAAACAGATATTAATACTTCAATATATCAGTAAATTAGCATTATATCAGATAATGAAATACGGTTTATTACTGTAAAATTTAAGTTAAGTCTGTAAAACCAATAACATTGCTACCATATTTTTGACGGTAAAGTTCTGGCAACCACAGCTGCTGGTATTTTACCGTAAAAATTATGTTTTATTTTTTACAGTGTATATATTCATTATATTTCACTTAACCTGTTAGCGATATCTTGATTATTTAATGTATGTTTAATATATCTGTCATGAAAATGACAGCCAGTGTGTAAATTATTATAATTCAACAACGAATTTGAGTAAAAACATATCATTCAATTTAGAAGTTAATGCACAAACTGCCTTATGTGCAGTTTGCATACAATTTTTTATTTCATTGTTGATTATTGTATCTAAATATACTTATTTGAATAAATGTATTCTATGAACACAAAGAAGGAATGCTTCTAAACAGTCTATGGAAATATGATAAAATGTTGTAATCATCATTTAAATCTGACTAAACTTCAAATTGTTTGTCATAAATCAACATCTCAGGAAAATGTTATGAGCTTTCTGCCCATATGACTTTCTGTTACAAAACAGGGCATTGGTTTCATAAATGTCTGTTTAGGACACCAGGACTTAAATCATGTTAATCCAACCTCAGGCATTTTGGGAGACACAACAAGTGAATAGGGAAAGAAATTGTACATCAATATTCCTGTGAAATATTATTATTATTATGAAAATGTTGCCAATTATTACTCCCATTATTAGACATCTTTTTTCATTACATGTGTATAGATACATTGTATTAAATGGGAATGGAAAACCTAAAAATTGATTGGTAAATGAATTTTTTTTTTATTGTTTTTGCCTATACATGCAATTTCATTTTTTTTTTTACTTGAGTCCTGGTGTCCACTACTATAGCATAGCATAACATATATTATATCCTTTTTCTCTCTATTTGTTGATTATGGTTATGTTTTTTTTTCTCTCTATTTGTTAATTATTTATTATCTGTTTAGCTGTGCATTTACTGAATGAGCACTGTGCCACTGTACGCTCGACTGTTTGCACTGTATATTATTTCCTTTTTATTCTAAATATTTTATTTAGATTATTTTTATTCTTTTTGATTATTTTAATGCCTTCTATGCAAGCACTTTGAATTACCATTGTGTATGAAATGTTATATATAAATAAACTTGCCTTGCCTAAACAATGTAATGACATGAAAATAGTAAATTCCTTTTTTTTTTTCTGTCTTTGGAGGAAATATTACATTGTCCATCTGATCCAATTATGTGTACTATTAATTTTCATTTCACAAAAACACTAAATTCAATTGCAATTCAATTGTCTCTTGTAAGCAATGTATGAAGACCAACAGTGAATTATCTAAAGATATTTGAATCCATAGTACAGATCATTTTACTGTCTATCTTATATATATATATATGTACTGTTTATATTCAAATTCACCACCACTTGTGTAAGTTTCGAGTGTCGATTTAATGATGTTATTTTGCCGTATATCTGGACGCATCAGGAACAACATGGCCGTATATCTTATCCAGGTCTGCAGCCTCCCCTGAATTCCCCGCTTGACACTTCACATTTGATGTATATTCATTGAAGTAGGCCTAACCATGTTTCTTTTTAGTTTTGGTCCTGCGTAACACGAGAATAAACCTTGAACAACATTTTTTTTTTGTATTGCTTGAAGAAACAAACCTAAAAAAAACAACAAAGCTTACTTAAATTCCAAGTCCAAATAGCAGTAAACACTAAATAGCTGAACCAACATAAACCTAAAGAAACGTAAAACAAAAAAGAAGGAAATAAATTAACATCATTACATCTTTATGGAAAAGTAAGAGGAGTATTAGCCAATTAAATAATTTGCATTTATCTATGAAGTAAATGGCTAACATCACAATATTAACCAAAAATTCTGCATCATAAATGAAAGAAAAAGACAAATTTTTTTAGTTTTAAAATCAAATTCAAGCATTACAAAACGCAACCAAACATAAAGATCACCCCACAATTTTCATGTTTCAACGACTTTCATAAAAGGTGCACTCATCACAATCCAGATTAAATCTGTCTGAGAAACTCATTACGAGGATAAATATCCTCTTTGGTAGAAGTGGGAAAGTTAGAAATCTTGTTCTAATTTGAACCAATTTAACTTTAGGAAAATCAAAAACGAGAGGTCTCTTTCTAACTTTAGAAGGGAAAGTCTCTGTATTTACAAATGTTTACAAATCTCCTCTGTAAAAATTAAGACCAGAAATGATTAAATTACACAGTCATGGACCAGTGAATAACACAATGCACCTTTAACCAGCTGAACCAAACCATCAGGCACAGCTTTTAACAATAGTTTGCAGTTTCACCAGCAGAAGTCAGCTTCAACACACCAGGGTTTCGTAGGCATACATTCAGTTTTCCACCACAATTATTCCTTACATTGACGCCATTGCTTCAAATTGAATTATTCTGATTGGCTAAGAAATTGATAAACAGAAATTTTCCACACATGGACTGATCTGCAGGAGCTGCTCGTCGCCGAGGGCGCCCTCCTGCCGCAGCCTCCGTCCCTGGCCAGCACAAGCAGCAGCCAGCTAAGCAGCAGGGTGCCGGCCGCAAGAGAAGCGCACAGCCCGCTCGGAGTTCATCTAAGCCCCCCAGCAAGAGGATAGGTAAGCGACCCTGAGACGGGCGACCCAGAGGACGTGATGGCTGCTCTTCGGGAGGATGCCTCTGCACCCCTCCTTCCCCCGGAGGAGGGCCGGGTGGAGAATCTTCTTTTTCCTTTTGTTTCTGTTCCGGTGGCCAGCGGTACCCACTTTCTCAATAAAAGAGAGCAGGTTCCACTTCCTCTGCATCCGTCCCCAGGATTGGTTTGCAGCGATCGACCTGAAGGACGCGTACTTTCATGTATCGATTCTTCCTCGACACAGACCGTTTCTTCGGTTTGCGTTCGAGGCTCGGGCATATCAGTACAAGGTCCTACCCTTCGGCTTGGCCCTGTCGCCGCGTGTCTTCACGAAAGTCGTGGAGGCGGCCATTGTTCCCATGAGAGAACATGGCGTTCGCATTCTCAACTATCTCGACGACTGGCTGATAATAGCTCACTCGCGAGATCTGTTGTGTGAACACAGGGACTTGGTGCTTCAGCACCTCAGCCGGACAAGAGCAAACTCTGCCCCACGCAGAGGATCTCTTATCTCGGTATGGAGTTGGACTCGGTCAGTCAGACTTGCGCGCCTCACCGAGGAGCGCATCCAGTCAGTGCTCAACTGCCTTAGGTCTTTTCGAGGCAGGTCATCGGTCCCACTGAAACAGTTTCAGAGGCTTCTGGGGCATATGGCAGCCGCAGCCGCTGTAACACCGCTCGGGCCTGCTGCATATGAGACCGCTTCAGCTCTGGCTTCCCGATCGAGTCCCGAGATGGGCGTGGCAGAGCGGCACGTTCCGGGTCAACATTACCCCACACTGTCGCCAAACCTTCAGTCCTTGGTCGGACCCTGCCTTCCAGGTGTCCCGGCATGCTGTGGTTTTCACGGATGCCTCTGCCAACGGATGGGGGGCCACGTACAACGGGCATGCAGTCTCAGGTCTGTGGACGGGGCCTTAACTGCATTGGCACATCAATTGCCTAGAGTTGCAAGCAGTACGCTTAGCCTTGTGCCGCCTCAAGGGGCTGCCTCTGCACAGGCATGTACTGGTCCGTACGGACAGTACTGCAACCATGGCGTACATCAACCATCAAGGTGGTCTACGCTTCTGCCGCATGTCGCGACACGCCCGCCATCTCCTCCTATGGAGTCAGAAGCATCTAAGGTCGCTTCGGGCCATTCACATCCCTGGTGTGCTCAACCGTGCAGCAGACGAGCTCTCACGGCAGCCTTCCGGGAGAATGGCGACTCCAACCCCAGGCGGTTCAGCTGATATGGGGAATCTTCGGAGCCACTCAGATAGATCGGTTTGCCTCTCCGGACACGACCCATTGCTTTATTCCCTGGCCAGAGGATCCCTCGGCACGGATGCACTGGCGCACAGCTGGCCATGGGGCCTTCGCAAATATGCGTTTCCCCCAGTGAGCCTTCTCGCACAGACACTGTGCAAAGTCAGGGGGACGAGGAGCAGGTCTTGCTAGTTGCGGCGTATTGGCCCAATCGGACCTGGTTCCCAGAACTTATGCTCCTCGCGACAGCACCTCCTTGGCCCATTCCTCTGAATCCCCAGGACCTGCTTTCTCAGAGACGGGGCACTCTATGGCACCCTTGTCCAGACCTCTAGAGACAATATGTCTGGTCCCTGGACAGGACGCGGAGGTTCTAGGTGGCCTACCACAGGCTGTGGTAGACACCATCACTTCCGCTAGAGCCCCCTCTACGAGGCGCCTCTATGCGTTAAAGTGGAACCTGTTCGTCGTTTGGTGCTCTTCCCGCCGGGAAGACCCCCGAACTTGCCCAATCAGAGTCGTGCCTTCCTTCCTGCAAGATGGGTTGGAGCGAAGGCTGTCTCCCTCCACCCTGGTTGCCGCAATAGCCGCTCATCACGATAAAGTAGATGGGAAGTCATTAGGAAAGCACGACCTGGTCATCAGATTCTTTAAGGGTCCTAGGAGGCTAAATCTGCCTCGTAATCCGCACCCTGTACCCTTTTGGGACTTAACTCTAGTGCTCAGAGCGCTCCAGAGGCCCCCTTTTGAGCCCTTAAATACGACGGAGTTGAATATCTTGTCTGTGAAGACAGCTCTCCTGTTGGCTCTGGCCTCTTTCAAGAGGGTAGGGGATCTGCAGGCATTTTCGGTCGACGAATCGTGCCTGGAGTTCGGACCGGGTCTTTCTCACGTTGTTCTGAGACCCCGGTTCGGATATTTTTAATAATTTATTTATATGCACGCGTTTTATCTTGAACTCGTCATTAAAACTATACATTAAAAATAATTAAATAGCCAGTGTACATTCCAAAAAAATGTCATCATGGACACACTGAGCTGCAGTTATAATCATTTATTCACACCTAAACGCTCCTCTTATATGATGTCATGTGCTGAAGCAGTATTGTAGACTTTAGATAGATATTGTAGACTTGTGAGGAATATGATGTCTAAAACTTTTTTGATCAGCTTGGTGGTCTTTAATTTTTGTTAATGTGCGATTACAAAATGTAACACTTCCAGTTTATATACAAAGAAGTCATGGTTTCCAAACTTATAAATGAAAAATTATCGTGCATTTTTTCTTTGCTATAAAATCATATTTGTTTTTTGTTTTTAATTATGAGAAGAGTCTGGAAAATGAGGCACATTATTAATCTTTATAAACTTATTTTTTTTGTGTGGTAGGCTATTGAAAGAATTTGAAAACTATATAGTTACTATTATGGAGAGCACATAAAAAAGCTGTTAAAACTGTTTCTTAATGAATACATTTAAGATTTTGTGAAATAGCAAAGCCTTTTATTATTTTATTGTAAAATGTGCGTTAACGTGATGGATGCGCATTTTAGTTGCCATGGCAACGCGTGTTATGAATTCTCACTGCATATTTACACTCGAACCGATCGCTAACTTGATTGAGAGACGAGGCAAATTTTCAGACTTTTCCAGACTATTTTCTGTGAGATTTTGAAGCTGTTCAGAGTATTTTCTGAGAGAAGACTTTATTCTACAACGACATCGGAGGATATATCCTTTATAGAGTTGCATTTTTGAAAGATTTCATATAATTTCTGATTATAGCTAGCTTTATTTTATTGTTCTTTTCTGATTTAGAAGTAGTTTTATTTAATTGTTTTGTTTTGTTTTGTTATTTATTTTATTTAATTAGTTTGATAGGATTATTTCTGAGTATTGTTTTGTATTGTATGTTGTATTGTTTTTTTATTGCAGGTTGGAGGAGGATGTTCATGGTTCACATGATAGGTGAAAGAGGAGGTGAGGGCTTTAGTTTCTTTTTAGTTTTTCTGTTTATGGTAGGCTATGTTATGGTGATGTTGTACAATGAATGAATACTTAATGTGATGAAAATTGTAGGAGGTATAACATTTGATTCCCCCATTTTCCCAGCAAAGTGATCACATGTATTGGATTCCTTGCATGTGAAATAAACTTTTCAATTGTAACAATTTGTAATTGACTACTGACATTGATTAAGGATTATTATTAAAACATTACTAACTATGTGATGTCTGAAATATTCCATCCTCAGGCCGCTCCAGATCCAGGAGAGCTGCTTTCTCTCAGACGGCTGGTCAGGAGATTTGGAGACCCGGTTCTGATGACCGTGATCAGGATCCGCTGCCAGACCCGACACAGATCCAGGAGCTTCCTGGAGATTTAACACCTCTGTCTTCTGAGTTTTCTGTTTCTGTGTCCACAGGTCAGGCTCACAGGAAGAAAGCGTGGCAGAGCGGCAGCCAGCAGAGGCCAGATGATGGACGTCCGTCCACTTCATCTAAACGCTCTCGCAGAGGTCAGAATAGGCTTTAATAAAGACGTTATGGCTCAGTCTCCATCTCTGACTGATTTACCATTTAAAATATAGAGTTGAAAAAAAGTAAAGTAAACATTTGATGCGACTACTGGCATTGATTATTAATATTATTAAAAAAAATATTAGAATATTAGAAATATTTTAATTGGACATTTGTGTAACATTTTCAGAACATTCAGATGAACATTCAAAATTAACATTCCCATTATGCAAATTATTTTCTATTTCTGTTTCTAATAGTTGTGTTTTCATTTGTTTTTCTTCATTTCTGAAAAACCTACAGAATGTAGGAAGAGGAAAGGAACTGGTTCTCTCCTCAACAGGGTATGGAAGGCAACGAAGAGTTATTTCCACTGCTGTTGCCACAGTTGTGCTGTGGATGTTGTGGAGCCTTTTGTCCCTCCACCAGATCTGGAGCCAAAGCCTGATCCTGAGCCTTCATACCCTGCACCAGATCACTCCGGCGTCAAGCCGAATAATGGTAAATATCGGCATTATTTCTCCAACATTATAATAATGAAAATAATGTGAAGAAAATTAAATATCTGAACTTTTCCAAACTCAGGTCGCTCCAGATCCTTGAGAACTGCTTCCACAGATTCTTCACCGGAAATCACGTCGTCATCATCTTTGTCCCTCTCTAAGGACAATGTAGAGAGGAGGTTCTGTGGAGAGTGGTTAAGCCTTAGCAGCAGAGGCTCGTACATCGTTGAATGGAGGTGGAGTGGTGATATTTCGGATAGCCGAAACGAACAGAGCAGTTGCAGCAACTGCTGTTTGTCCAGGTCCGAAAGCCTCCAAGGGTTTCTGTGCCCTCCACTGCCAGGTCAAGTTCCTGTCGAGCCAACAGAGTCAGAGACAAATGGCCGAACTGCTCAGGCTGCCATGGAGGATTCTCCAGTGAACAAGAGCTCAACAGGTGAGACTGAAATAAGGCTGGTCAGTGTAAAATGTACAGGTTTTGCTATTTCATCCATAATTGCGTCAAGTTTTTAACATGTTAATGTCCGGTCACATTTACTGTTGCTCAGCAAAATTTCACTGAGATTTACTTTCAGATTTTTTCTTTTATTTATTTTTTTAGAAATAATTTAATTGGTCGTTCGCCTAACATTTTCAGGACATTCGGAGAACATTTAAAGTAACATTCTCATATGCAAAATTATAAAATATAGAATGTTCCTTTAAACAAGGAAATATTTGTGAAATATTTTGTACGTTTTGAACGTTTAGGGAACATTTTAGAAATAACGTTTTCTTAATTTAATGGGAACGTTAGCAAATCTTTCTCAATAAGGCATGAAGTCGATGGTACTTGCGCTGTCTAGATACACACCTGAAACACACACACAGAAAGCCACTTCTCAGACAGCATATGATTAAATAGGAATTCTGTTTTGCAACTTGAATTGTCAAATATACTCAAAATTGTCAAAATGGCTGTCGTGCAGAGGATTACAGAGTCGGTTATGTCATTAATAAGACATTGCTGTGGATTTAATAAAATCAATGTTTATTTCAATATGTTATATTTAATATAATATAAATATATTTTAAGATATGGCCATATAATCTTTGCCATTATCAGAACTGAGCCACATGTGCCTGAGTTGGCCAAGTGAAGCCTGGAAATGTATGTTTTTTAAACAGTATTTTCATCTAGTTTTCCACAAAAAAATAACACTAAAGGCTTGTTTCCCATTTTACCATTATTTTCTCGACACAACCAGCGCTGATATTTTTTAAATAAAACAATGGATCTAGCAAGCTAATATTTTTCTCATATTTTTCTGTTTGTTTTACAGAGTCCTTTGAGTCTCTCTATAACATGGGAAAGATGATTGGATCCGGAGGATTTGGCAGGGTGTACAATGCAACACGCAAATTTGATGGCAAAAAGGTAAATCTTACCGAATTGTACAAACATTTTGCTCTTGCATGCATCAAAACATATTTAAACAATTTACAGATGGTTTAATACTTAGTGCAATGTCAGGTTCTTCATTTTTTTTTTTTTTTTTTTTTTTTTGCAGGTTGCCATCAAGCGGATGCGTAAGATTGACAATGATCGTTATCTTAATATTGTAAGTTGGCTAAAACCTGAATATGTATTTAGCTGTTTAAGTGCAGATTACTGTATACAAATACATACTGACAAATAAACCTAGAGGCACTAAATAATTTTGAGCTGAAAAGGCTCTTTTGAACGTATCTAAAAAGATCAAAGAAAAGTACATTTAAAAATGATGTTTTCTCCAGATTTTTACGCATCTAACCTTCTGTCTACTACTTTTCTCTAGCCTGGGCATCCCGAACCTCTCGTTACAGAAGTGGCGCTGCTGCTAATGATGAGGCGAGAACCCATAAGCCCCTTCGTCATACAACTGTACGACTGGTTTGAACATCCTAAAACATTCACTCTGGTTATGGAGTACCCGGAACCCTGCGAGAGCTTGCTGGACTTCATCACTCTTCATCCTCGACTGTATGAACCAGCAGCACGGGTCATCATGCTACAGGCTGTGCTGGCAGTGCAACACTGCATCGAGCATGGTGTTTTCCATAATGACATTCATGCAGAGAATTTCCTGTTGAAGAAACACTCGTTTGACCTCAAGCTGATAGACTTTGGATGCGGTCAGCTATTTAGTAGTGATGGCTACGAGAGCAACATATACATTGGTGAGCATTTTGGGAGCGTGGAAACCTGAATGTAGTGACTTACTAATTATTTGATGCTTTAAAAAAAAGTTCAACAATGTGCAAATGTCTTGCTTACAGGAATACAGGACCACTGCCCACCTGAAGTCTTGACAGAACCTCGATTCCACGCCGTCCCAGCAAATGTCTGGGCTCTAGGAGTGTTGCTGTACAAGATGTCGAACGCATGTCGTCCTTTTTGTAATAGAACGGAAATCACACAAGCCAAATTTACATTTCAGAACTCCAACTTATCCAAAGGTGAGTGAATAATATTGATAAACACTGATAAACACACACATAAAGCAAAGGCTTTGTACAGAAACAGTTAAAGGTGAAGTATGTAATATTTTTATATATAGCTCAATGTATAGCGAGAGTTTTGGGTGTGGATACTGCAGCCCTGGGAAAAGAAATGCAGCTTTAGTTACAGAAGTGAAAGCCAAAATTCGCTACATTTTCAAAAATTAAACAGGTCATTAACATGTCAAAGTGAACAGAGCATTGTGATGCTACGTGCTACAAAGCATGCTTCAAGGCCATACAGCATCATCATGCACCCGTTCAGAAAGGCACATTTTCATAAAGACAAAATGCAACACAGCTAACGGTATCCCTAATATGTTGGACCTGAAACATGCTTTACAAGAACCAGTAAGAGCTGTGTTTGTGATGTTTAAGTTAAGGAAGACGCGATGCTCGTAAGGGCCTTTGCAAGGTTTTTTGAAAATATGCTTTATTTTGTAATTTATTCCACTCAGTGCCACTAGTGTTGCAGAAACTACATACTTCACTTTTAAAGTATTAAAGATAAGAAACTTTTTACAG
Organism: Tiaroga cobitis; assembly: GCA_030578255.1. NCBI lineage: Eukaryota > Metazoa > Chordata > Actinopteri > Cypriniformes > Leuciscidae > Tiaroga > Tiaroga cobitis. The sequence continues at coordinate 43,933,221 of CM060604.1, read as the reverse complement.
TATGTTAATCGTTTTTTAAATGCTGTTTTCATAGATGCCAACTAACCAGCTCTCTCCTTTGTACAGAGTGCAGGGATCTGATTAGCCAGTGCCTAGCCCGGGATCCAACTAAACGCCCGACGTTAGAGCAGATGTTACAACATAAATGGATTAGTAATGATCTACTGTAGATTGAAGAAGTTCAGGAGATTCACTCGATCAGTTTCAGGTGTGAGGAAGTGTAACAGACAGAGTAGGATTATTATTCTCTTAAAATCTAGATTATTTGTAGTGAGATTTTCACATTTGTGTTCATTGTAATGTTCTTGTTATAGTCAAGTCAAGTCACCTTTATTTATATAGCACTTTATACAATACAGATTGTTTCAAAGCAGCTTCATGGTAATAAACAGGAAAATAACAGAATCAGTGATGCACACAGAATTCAGTTCTGTTGTAAAAAATCATTCATGAGTTGAGTTGTTCATATAATTTTTGTATTGAATAGGAAATAACATACATGCTGTCCTTGGTGGAAGGCTTGAGCTCGAGACTTGACCGAAGCCTGAAGTCCAACCGCAACCTGACAGGAAACTCAGAGCCTGTCGACGTCTGAGCAAGAACAAGAGACACTGCAAGACTGGAAAGAAGTCATCAAGACATCACAGCCACATTTGCTTTGTTTTAAAAAGTCAATTTTGTTTTGTTTTTTAAAAGTCAAGGCTAGACAAGTCATCTTGATTTATTAGGGGTGTAATGATATTCAAACCGAATTGAAAAACCGTGGAGCACCACCCAGGGTACGTATCTCGATACTCTCATGGCGTCCCGAATGCCCAGCCCAGCCCAGCCCAGCCAGGCTCATTGTTGAGTTTGACCTCACTTTACCTTATGTCACAAAACAAAATTTTCTTTATTTGACATTTGATTCAATAGTATTTAAGGGTGTAACGGTACACGTATTCATCCCGCGGACTTTCATGTGTCTTATGTGCACAAGACGAATACAGCGTTGCAGCCTAACCACCATTAACCACCAATAATCACAATAAGCTCCAAATTTTCGATAAGAAACGTGTCATTTTTAAAATGATAAATTCAAACAATAAATGCTGCTTTGACGCTCTTTAAAGTGGTGTTACAGATCACTATATAGGCACCTCAGTTTGAACAGCAGCGCGCGGAGCTAGTTTCTCATCCTAATAAACATGAATGAACATCTGAAGGTATGTTGAAAGATACAGTACAACTTACTGAAATGTATTATATCTCGTGTAATCGCTCAATCAGTGTTTCAACGGCGGAAAGATATCAGTTAAACAGCTTGTAAACAATATCCCACGTAGCATTACATTTACCTCAGGCAAGTCATTCAGCCTGAGGTAGTGTCCACAGCTTGTTGTCAGGTATGGAAATGAACTCTTTCGCTAAATATATGCACTATATTAGCCTACACTGTAAAAAAATATCGTGATTTTAACGGTAAAAGACTGTAAAAATGCTACAGTGCAAAACTGTTAATTGGTTAACAGAAAGTTTCCTTACTATATACGGTAAATAACTGTGATAGATCTAATGGTACATTTAATGTAATTTTACTGTAAAATACCGTTAGATTTACAGTTTTTGGAAGTGAAAAAGAACAACTCATTGTATAATTTACAGTGAAAAACCGTAAATTGACATTCCCACAATTCCCTGCGTGACACTTCACATTTGATTTATTTTTGTTGAAATAACTATGTTTCTTCATAGTTTTCTTAGTTTTTTTTTTCTAATCAGTTATGCACATTAGGGTTTTCTGTTACATGTAATGTTGTTAAATTAGTGTTTATTGCATTTTTTAAATTTCATTTGTTACCATGATGGTGTTTAATGTTTGTGCGAACCAGATTGTGCAGCTTCTAGACAATAATATTAACCATCTGTGGAGGAGCTGCTTATGATGAGCTTTGATTGATCATGTGACTCTTATCACTGCTGTGATTGGTGGTTTTCAGTGAATTACAAAGGTACAAAACAGATATTAATACTTCAATATATCAGTAAATTAGCATTATATCAGATAATGAAATACGGTTTATTACTGTAAAATTTAAGTTAAGTCTGTAAAACCAATAACATTGCTACCATATTTTTGACGGTAAAGTTCTGGCAACCACAGCTGCTGGTATTTTACCGTAAAAATTATGTTTTATTTTTTACAGTGTATATATTCATTATATTTCACTTAACCTGTTAGCGATATCTTGATTATTTAATGTATGTTTAATATATCTGTCATGAAAATGACAGCCAGTGTGTAAATTATTATAATTCAACAACGAATTTGAGTAAAAACATATCATTCAATTTAGAAGTTAATGCACAAACTGCCTTATGTGCAGTTTGCATACAATTTTTTATTTCATTGTTGATTATTGTATCTAAATATACTTATTTGAATAAATGTATTCTATGAACACAAAGAAGGAATGCTTCTAAACAGTCTATGGAAATATGATAAAATGTTGTAATCATCATTTAAATCTGACTAAACTTCAAATTGTTTGTCATAAATCAACATCTCAGGAAAATGTTATGAGCTTTCTGCCCATATGACTTTCTGTTACAAAACAGGGCATTGGTTTCATAAATGTCTGTTTAGGACACCAGGACTTAAATCATGTTAATCCAACCTCAGGCATTTTGGGAGACACAACAAGTGAATGGGGAAAGAAATTGTACATCAATATTCCTGTGAAATATTATTATTATTATGAAAATGTTGCCAATTATTACTCCCATTATTAGACATCTTTTTTCATTACATGTGTATAGATACATTGTATTAAATGGGAATGGAAAACCTAAAAATTGATTGGTAAATGATTTTTTTTTTTATTGTTTTTGCCTATACATGCAATTTCATTTTTTTTTTTACTTGAGTCCTGGTGTCCACTACTATAGCATAGCATAACATATATTATATCCTTTTTCTCTCTATTTGTTGATTATGGTTATGTTTTTTTTTCTCTCTATTTGTTAATTATTTATTATCTGTTTAGCTGTGCATTTACTGAATGAGCACTGTGCCACTGTACGCTCGACTGTTTGCACTGTATCTTATTTCCTTTTTATTCTAAATATTTTATTTAGATTATTTTTATTCCTTTTGATTATTTTAATGCCTTCTATGTAAAGCACTTTGAATTACCATTGTGTATGAAATGTTATATATAAATAAACTTGCCTTGCCTAAACAATGTAACGACATGAAAATAGTAAATTCCTTTTTTTTTCTGTCTTTGGAGGAAATATTACATTGTCCATCTGATCCAATTATGTGTACTATTAATTTTCATTTCACAAAAACACTAAATTCAATTGCAATTCAATTGTCTCTTGTAAGCAATGTATGAAGACCAACAGTGAATTATCTAAAGATATTTGAATCCATAGTACAGATCATTTTACTGTCTATCTTATATATATATATATATATATATGTACTGTTTATATTCAAATTCACCACCACTTGTGTAAGTTTCGAGTGTCGATTTAATGATGTTATTTTGCCGTATATCTGGACGCATCAGGAACATTGTTCCCATGAGAGAACATGGCGTTCGCATTCTCAACTATCTCGACGACTGGCTGATAATAGCTCACTCGCGAGATCTGTTGTGTGAACACAGGGACTTGGTGCTTCAGCACCTCAGCCGGACAAGAGCAAACTCTGCCCCACGCAGAGACTTGCGCGCCTCACCGAGGAGCGCATCCAGTCAGTGCTCAACTGCCTTAGGTCTTTTCGAGGCAGGTCATCGGTCCCACTGAAACAGTTTCAGAGGCTTCTGGGGCATATGGCAGCCGCAGCCGCTGTAACACCGCTCGGGCCTGCTGCATATGAGACCGCTTCAGCTCTGGCTTCCCGATCGAGTCCCGAGATGGGCGTGGCAGAGCGGCAAACCTTCAGTCCTTGGTCGGACCCTGCCTTCCAGGTGTCCCGGCATGCTGTGGTTTTCACGGATGCCTCTGCCAACGGATGGGGGGCCACGTACAACGGGCATGCAGTCTCAGGTCTGTGGACGGGGCCTTAACTGCATTGGCACATCAATTGCCTAGAGTTGCAAGCAGTACGCTTAGCCTTGTGCCGCCTCAAGGGGCTGCCTCTGCACAGGCATGTACTGGTCCGTACGGACAGTACTGCAACCATGGCGTACATCAACCATCAAGGTGGTCTACGCTTCTGCCGCATGTCGCGACACGCCCGCCATCTCCTCCTATGGAGTCAGAAGCATCTAAGGTCGCTTCGGGCCATTCACATCCCTGGTGTGCTCAACCGTGCAGCAGACGAGCTCTCACGGCAGCCTTCCGGGAGAATGGCGACTCCAACCCCAGGCGGTTCAGCTGATATGGGGAATCTTCGGAGCCACTCAGATAGATCGGTTTGCCTCTCCGGACACGACCCATTGCTTTATTCCCTGGCCAGAGGATCCCTCGGCACGGATGCACTGGCGCACAGCTGGCCATGGGGCCTTCGCAAATATGCGTTTCCCCCAGTGAGCCTTCTCGCACAGACACTGTGCAAAGTCAGGGGGACGGGGAGCAGGTCTTGCTAGTTGCGGCGTATTGGCCCAATCGGACCTGGTTCCCAGAACTTATGCTCCTCGCGACAGCACCTCCTTGGCCCATTCCTCTGAATCCCCAGGACCTGCTTTCTCAGAGACGGGGCACTCTATGGCACCCTTGTCCAGACCTCTGGAGACAATATGTCTGGTCCCTGGACAGGACGCGGAGGTTCTAGGTGGCCAACCACAGGCTGTGGTAGACACCATCACTTCCGCTAGAGCCCCCTCTACGAGGCGCCTCTATGCGTTAAAGTGGAACCTGTTCGTCGTTTGGTGCTCTTCCCGCCGGGAAGACCCCCGAACTTGCCCAATCAGAGTCGTGCCTTCCTTCCTGCAAGATGGGTTGGAGCGAAGGCTGTCTCCCTCCACCCTGGTTGCCGCAATAGCCGCTCATCACGATAAAGTAGATGGGAAGTCATTAGGAAAGCACGACCTGGTCATCAGATTCTTTAAGGGTCCTAGGAGGCTAAATCTGCCTCGTAATCCGCACCCTGTACCCTTTTGGGACTTAACTCTAGTGCTCAGAGCGCTCCAGAGGCCCCCTTTTGAGCCCGACGGAGTTGAATATCTTGTCTGTGAAGACAGCTCTCCTGTTGGCTCTGGCCTCTTACAAGAGGGTAGGGGATCTGCAGGCATTTTCGGTCGACGAATCGTGCCTGGAGTTCGGACCGGGTCTTTCTCACGTTGTTCTGAGACCCCGGTTCGGATATTTTTAATAATTTATTTATATGCACGCGTTTTATCTTGAACTCGTCATTAAAACTATACATTAAAAATAATTAAATAGCCAGTGTACATTCCAAAAAAATGTCATCATGGACACACTGAGCTGCAGTTATAATCATTTATTCACACCTAAACGCTCCTCTTATATGATGTCATGTGCTGAAGCAGTATTGTAGACTTTAGATAGATATTGTAGACTTGTGAGGAATATGATGTCTAAAACTTTTTTGATCAGCTTGGTGGTCTTTAATTTTTGTTAATGTGCGATTACAAAATGTAACACTTCCAGTTTATATACAAAGAAGTCATGGTTTCCAAACTTATAAATGAAAAATTATCGTGCATTTTTTCTTTGCTATAAAATCATATTTGTTTTTTGTTTTTAATTATGAGAAGAGTCTGGAAAATGAGGCACATTATTAATCTTTATAAACTTATTTTTTTTGTGTGGTAGGCTATTGAAAGAATTAGAAAACTATATAGTTACTATTATGGAGAGCACATAAAAAAGCTGTTAAAACTGTTTCTTAATGAATACATTTAAGATTTTGTGAAATAGCAAAGCCTTTTATTATTTTATTGTAAAATGTGCGTTAACGTGATGGATGCGCATTTTAGTTGCCATGGCAACGCGTGTTATGAATTCTCACTGCATATTTACACTCGAACCGATCGCTAACTTGATTGAGAGACGAGGCAAATTTTCAGACTTTTCCAGACTATTTTCTGTGAGATTTTGAAGCTGTTCAGAGTATTTTCTGAGAGAAGACTTTATTCTACAACGACATCGGAGGATATATCCTTTATAGAGTTGCATTTTTGAAAGATTTCATATAATTTCTGATTATAGATAGCTTTATTTTATTGTTCTTTTCTGATTTAGAAGTAGTTTTATTTAATTGTTTTGTTTTGTTTTGTTATTTATTTTATTTAATTAGTTTGATAGGATTATTTCTGAGTATTGTTTTGTATTGTATGTTGTATTGTTTTTTTATTGCAGGTTGGAGGAGGATGTTCCCTTTCAAGGGAACTTCGAGCTGCGTCAAACGCTGCGGGAACGCCCCTGCGTTGTGCGTCATGAAGCACGTATGGAATCAGCCCAATGGAGAGATGAAACGTCATAGGCGGGTGACGTCATCGACCAGGAAACTATAAAGCACCCCAAAAACACAAGCGCATTAGCTTCTGTGCTTTCAGTCGCGCTACATGTGAATCTGTCCCTGTGTGATATTGTCTGTCTTACATACCCTGCACCACACAAACAATTTATCATATATATATATTGAGAGATTATGGCGGACGAACAGCAGTTTAGAAAGTGTGTTCCTCCCTGCTCGCGTTATTTAACGAGCGGGGATACACATGATCTTTGTGTTGTTTGTTTGGGAGTTCAGCATGCCCAGTTTGCTCTCGAGGGAGCAGACTGTGAGCATTGCGAGCGTTTGCCGTTAAGGACGCTCCGCTCCCGCCGATCGCTCTTTGAGGAGAGCGGTTCGGTGCGCGCTCCCCGCGGTTCGGGTCCCGCTTCTGCCGAGGCAGAGCGGCGGCGCTTATCGTGGGGATCGCAGATGGATCTCACAGCGGGGGTTGAGACGGGCGCTGCCTTATCTCTCCCTTCACCTGTGAGATCCAGTGCCTCAGTCCCGGGTTCGGAAGCACGCACTGCGGTTTCTTCCGCTCAGGCTGAGGCACCAATGCTGCAGCTATCCAGTTCTGAGGAACTTGATGTTGTTAGTGTTGAGGGAGATGTGGAGGATTCGCCACCCCACACTCCTGAGAGTGATGAGCTTATGGAGGTGTTAACAAGAGCTGTTGAAAAACTTAATATTGAATGGCCAGTGACTAGACAGGAGTCTGTTTCTAAATCAAAGTTGGATGAGAGATTTTTGCCGTCACGTGTGCAGCCTCCACGCCGGTGCCTGCCGTTTTTCCATGATCTCCACACCGAGGTGTCGAAATCATGGAGAAAACCGGTGTCATATAGAGTGTTTAGTCCCCAGACTTCAACATACGCTAATATTATGGGAGCCAAGGCTCATGGTTATGGTGCTTTGCCTCGTGTGGAAGAGACGCTTGCGAGCCATCTCTCCCCCGAAGCAGCATCATCTTTTAAGGCACCGGCATTACCCACCAAGCCTTTAAGAAACACTTCGGCTTTGGTGGGTAAAGCATATTCGGCAGCAGGTCAGGCTGCGTCATGTCTGCATACTATGTCAATCTTGCAGGCATACCAGGCTGATCTGCTAAGGGACATGAATGAGAGTGAGGAGGTCAGTACTGACGTAGTTCGAGAACTGCGTCAGGCTGCTGATTTATCTCTGCGTGCCACCAGAGAATCGGCCAAATTAATGGGTCGTTCTATGGCAGCTCTGGTGGCCGCAGAAAGACATTTGTGGTTAAATCAGACTAATATTAAAGAGAGAGAAAAAGCTTTTCTTTTAGATGCTCCTCTTTCTCCCATGGGGTTGTTTGGTGATGCTGTGAATTCAGTTATCGATAAATTCCAAGAAGAAAAGAAACAAACTGCAGCTTTTAAAAAGTTTCTTCCCCTTAAAGTTCATGTCCCTGGGGCTGCTGGGCGGGAGCAGCCCCGGCCGTCTATGAGCTCATCACATAGAGCGCAGCAGAGGCAGAGTGTCGCGTCTCGTGCTCCCCCTGCTGGACAGTGGGCTCAGCCGCGACACTCTCAGCCGAAGCCTTCTACCAGTAGAACTGATCTGAGGACAGTTATATTGGCTAAGAAGGCGTCGGCTAAGAAGAAGTCCTGACGCCAAGGCGTTCAGGATACTGAGGGTGGTCCCCACCGAGGCGGGAAGGTGTTCACCTCTTTTTACGGTGCCCATTCCTCCTCGGTGCCCTCAGGGGCTCGTTCTGCCAACCCCGCCTTTATGCCGGGGCACAGACGATCCCAGCGAGCGCTTTCCCGAGGGACGCTCGCTCCCTCTGAGGAGGGTCTCAGAGCTGTCAGACCAGTTGTTCCCTGCCGGTGCGCCGTTACAGGGCGCTGCGTCTGCTGCTCAAGTTACACCAGAGGCCAGTCTCGAGAGGCTGGTACCCTTAGTAGAATTTCTGGCAGAGTGGAAAAGCCTTCCAAAAATATCTCATTGGGTCCTGCAGACAGTAGAAAAGGGTTATGCTATCCAGTTCAGGTGTCGTCCACCAAAATTCAGAGGGGTTCTGCACACAGTGGTGGGCCCCGAGCAGGCTCTGGTATTGGAACAAGAGGTGAAAACGCTCCTTCAAAAGGAGGCTATAGAACGGGTTCCTCCTCCCAGTTTGGAGTCAGGTTATTACAGCCGATATTTCATCGTTCCAAAGAAGGATGGGGGGTTGCGTCCAATTTTAGACCTGCGCATATTGAATCGCTCGGTAGGGAAGCTAAAATTCAAGATGCTCACTATCAAGCAGATCGTGTCTCAAATCAGGTCCGAGGACTGGTTTGTCACGATAGATCTGAAGGACGCATACTTCCATGTGTCCATCCTTCCACAACACAGGAAGTTCCTGAGGTTCGCCTTCGGGGGCGAGGCGTACCAGTACAGGGTTCTTCCGTTTGGCCTAGCTTTATCTCCCCGCACTTTCACGAAATGCATGGATGCAGCACTAGTGCCTCTGAGGCTTCAGGGCATTCGGATTCTCAATTACATCGACGATTGGTTGATTTTAGCTCAGACCGAGCAGATGGCGGTTCGGCATCGAGATGTCGTCCTCGCTCATATCAGAAAGTTGGGGTTGAGGCTGAACGCAAAGAAAAGTGTATTATCTCCTTCCCAGAAGACCACTTTTCTGGGTGTTGTTTGGGATTCGGTCTCGATGCGGGCGCGACTCTCTCCGACCCGCATCGCTTCGATTCTCTCAGCTGTGAAACAAGTGAAGCTAGGCCAGCTACTCACTGTCAAGCAGTTTCAGAGACTGTTGGGTCTGATGGCAGCAGCGTCCAACGTTATACCTTGCGGCCTGTTGTACATGAGACCGCTACAGTGGTGGCTCAGGACCAAGGGATTCTCCCCGAGGGGAAATCCGCTCCGCACGTTCAAAGTCACGCGGCGCTGCCTTCGTGCTCTGGTCATGTGGAGAGAAACTTGGTTCCTATCCAAAGGTCCTGTGCTGGGGGCTCTTTGTCGTCGCATAACGCTAACGACGGATGCTTCCCTCACAGGGTGGGGGGCGGTCATGAGTGGTCGCCCAGCCCAAGGTCTGTGGCAGGATCATCATCTATCGTGGCACATAAATTGTCTAGAGATGTTGGCCGTGTTTCAGGCTCTGAAACACTTCCTAACAGACCTGAGAGGCCATCATGTGTTAGTTCAATCAGACAACACGTCGGTGGTCTCTTATATAAATCATCAGGGGGGCCTGCGGTCTCGCCGGCTTTACAAGTTGGCCCGTCAGATCCTCCTGTGGTCCCAAGGGAAGCTACTATCTCTGAGAGCAATGTATCTCCCTGGGTATTTGAATGTGGTAGCAGACTCCCTGTCGAGGCAGGGGCCGAGGCCAGGGGAATGGAGACTCCACCCCGAGGTGGTGGAGCTCCTTTGGTTGAGTTTCGGTCGCGCCGAGGTGGACCTATTCGCTTCCAGGGAGACCACGCATTGTCATCTGTGGTTCTCCATCAGTCATCCAGCCCCCCTGGGGTTGGACGCTATGGTGCAGCCGTGGCCGAGGTCACGTCTGTACGCCTTTCCCCCGATTGCTCTGTTACCAGGAGTTCTGGAGAGGGTCCGCCGGGACGGGGTCAGTCTACTACTAGTAGCCCCGTTCTGGCCGGCCCGAGTATGGTTTGCGGACCTGATTTCTCTCCTGGACGGTTCTCCTTTGGAGCTCCCGGTCAGGAGGGATCTACTCTCCCAGGCGGGGGGCACGATACTTCACCCCCGCCCAGAATTGTGGAAACTGTGGGCTTGGCCTCTGAGGGGGCCCAGCTCATAGACTCCGGTCTCTCAACCGAGGTTGTTGAGACCATTCTTAACTCCAGAGCTCCATCCACGAGGAAGCTTTATGCCTTGAAGTGGAAACTTTTCACTTCTTGGTGTGGAGAACACCTGCAGGACCCAGTTAACTGCCCAGTGGGTGCAGTGCTGGAATTCCTGCAGGAGCGCTTCTCCACAGGGTTATCCCCCTCCACACTAAAGGTGTATGTGGCGGCACTAGCTGCTTACCACGTCCCTTTCAGTGGAGTTTCTCTTGGGAGACACCCGCTTATAACTCGTTTCCTCCGTGGCACTTTGAGGCTGAGGCCAGCAGTTCGTACGAGGGTGCCGACTTGGGATCTGGCCGTTGTATTAGAAGGTCTTTCCCTAGCTCCTTTTGAACCTATCGAAGAAGTTCCCGAGAAGTTTCTCACTTTTAAGACTATCTTTTTGCTTGCTATCTCTTCACTAAAAAGAATCGGAGATTTGCAGGCTCTGTCGGTTTCACCCTCGTGCCTGGAATTTGCACCTGGCATGGTTAAAGCTTTTCTGCATCCTAGACCAGGTTATGTTCCTAAGGTTCCTACTAATATCGTTAGACCTACGGTTCTGCAGGCTTTCTGTCCTCCTCCATTTATGTCATCGGACCAGGAGAAACTTAATTCACTCTGCCCTGTTAGGGCATTAGACGCTTATGTCCACAGAGCTGCCCTGTGGAGGAAATCAGAACAACTATTTGTATGTTTCGGGCCACCCAAGAAAGGGTGTCCTGCGTCTAAACAGAGAATGAGCAAGTGGGTGGTCGAGGCTATCTCACTTGCTTATGAGTCGGCTGGCCAGCCTTCACCTTTGGTTGTCCGAGCTCACTCTACCAGGAGTATGGCTGCTTCTAAAGCTCTTTTGTCGGGGATTTCCCTGAGTGATGTTTGTGATGCGGCTGGATGGTCTTCACCGCATACTTTTATTAAGTTCTATGACCTAGACTTAAGCTCTACCCCTGGGGCACAGGTGCTCTCGTCCTCTGTGCGCTAGTCTCACATGACGGTCATTTGGTCCTATGGCGACGTGGGTATTCGCGTTCCCGCAGCGTTTGACGCAGCTCGAAGTTCCCTTGAAAGGGAACGTCTCGGTTACGTATGTAACCCTAGTTCCCTGATAGGGAACGAGACGCTGCGTCGCTCCGCCATACTCCCGGCACTCCCGTTAGCGCTTCCTTCAAGCCTATCAGAAGCTAATGCGCTTGTGTTTTTGGGGTGCTTTATAGTTTCCTGGTCGATGACGTCACCCGCCTATGACGTTTCATCTCTCCATTGGGCTGATTCCATACGTGCTTCATGACGCACAACGCAGGGGCGTTCCCGCAGCGTTTGACGCAGCGTCTCGTTCCCTATCAGGGAACTAGGGTTACATACGTAACCGAGACGTTCATGGTTCACATGATAGGTGAAAGAGGAGGTGAGGGCTTTAGTTTCTTTTTAGTTTTTCTGTTTATGGTAGGCTATGTTATGGTGATGTTGTACAATGAATGAATACTTAATGTGATGAAAATTGTAGGAGGTATAACATTTGATTCCCCCATTTTCCCAGCAAAGTGATCACATGTATTGGATTCCTTGCATGTGAAATAAACTTTTCAATTGTAACAATTTGTAATTGACTACTGACATTGATTAAGGATTATTATTAAAACATTACTAACTATGTGATGTCTGAAATATTCCATCCTCAGGCCGCTCCAGATCCAGGAGAGCTGCTTTCTCTCAGACGGCTGGTCAGGAGATTTGGAGACCCGGTTCTGATGACCGTGATCAGGATCCGCTGCCAGACCCGACACAGATCCAGGAGCTTCCTGGAGATTTAACACCTCTGTCTTCTGAGTTTTCTGTTTCTGTGTCCACAGGTCAGGCTCACAGGAAGAAAGCGTGGCAGAGCGGCAGCCAGCAGAGGCCAGATGATGGACGTCCGTCCACTTCATCTAAACGCTCTCGCAGAGGTCAGAATAGGCTTTAATAAAGACGTTATGGCTCAGTCTCCATCTCTGACTGATTTACCATTTAAAATATAGAGTTGAAAAAAAGTAAAGTAAACATTTGATGCGACTACTGGCATTGATTATTAATATTATTAAAAAAAATATTAGAATATTAGAAATATTTTAATTGGACATTTGTGTAACATTTTCAGAACATTCAGATGAACATTCAAAATTAACATTCCCATTATGCAAATTATTTTCTATTTCTGTTTCTAATAGTTGTGTTTTCATTTGTTTTTCTTCATTTCTGAAAAACCTACAGAATGTAGGAAGAGGAAAGGAACTGGTTCTCTCCTCAACAGGGTATGGAAGGCAACGAAGAGTTATTTCCACTGCTGTTGCCACAGTTGTGCTGTGGATGTTGTGGAGCCTTTTGTCCCTCCACCAGATCTGGAGCCAAAGCCTGATCCTGAGCCTTCATACCCTGCACCAGATCACTCCGGCGTCAAGCCGAATAATGGTAAATATCGGCATTATTTCTCCAACATTATAATAATGAAAATAATGTGAAGAAAATTAAATATCTGAACTTTTCCAAACTCAGGTCGCTCCAGATCCTTGAGAACTGCTTCCACAGATTCTTCACCGGAAATCACGTCGTCATCATCTTTGTCCCTCTCTAAGGACAATGTAGAGAGGAGGTTCTGTGGAGAGTGGTTAAGCCTTAGCAGCAGAGGCTCGTACATCGTTGAATGGAGGTGGAGTGGTGATATTTCGGATAGCCGAAACGAACAGAGCAGTTGCAGCAACTGCTGTTTGTCCAGGTCCGAAAGCCTCCAAGGGTTTCTGTGCCCTCCACTGCCAGGTCAAGTTCCTGTCGAGCCAACAGAGTCAGAGACAAATGGCCGAACTGCTCAGGCTGCCATGGAGGATTCTCCAGTGAACAAGAGCTCAACAGGTGAGACTGAAATAAGGCTGGTCAGTGTAAAATGTACAGGTTTTGCTATTTCATCCATAATTGCTTCAAGTTTTTAACATGTTAATGTCCGGTCACATTTACTGTTGCTCAGCAAAATTTCACTGAGATTTACTTTCAGATTTTTTCTTTTATTTATTTTTTTAGAAATAATTTAATTGGTTTTTCGCCTAACATTTTCAGGACATTCGGAGAACATTTAAAGTAACATTCTCATATGCAAAATTATAAAATATAGAATGTTCCTTTAAACAAGGAAATATTTGTGAAATATTTTGTACGTTTTGAACGTTTAGGGAACATTTTAGAAATAACGTTTTCTTAATTTAATGGGAACGTTAGCAAATCTTTCACAATAAGGCATGAAGTCGATGGTACTTGCGCTGTCTAGATACACACCTGAAACACACACACACAGAAAGCCACTTCTCAGACAGCATATGATTAAATAGGAATTCTGTTTTGAAACTTGAATTGTCAAATATACTCAAAATTGTCAAAATGGCTGTCGTGCAGAGGATTACAGAGTCGGTTATGTCATTAATAAGACATTGCTGTGGATTTAATAAAATCAATGTTTATTTCAATATGTTATATTTAATATAATATAAATATATTTTAAGATATGGCCATATAATCTTTGCCATTATCAGAACTGAGCCACATGTGCCTGAGTTGGCCAAGTGAAGCCTGGAAATGTATGTTTTTTAAACAGTATTTTCATCTAGTTTTCCACAAAAAAATAACACTAAAGGCTTGTTTCCCATTTTACCATTATTTTCTCGACACAACCAGCGCTGATATTTTTTAAATAAAACAATGGATCTAGCAAGCTAATATTTTTCTCATATTTTTCTGTTTGTTTTACAGAGTCCTTTGAGTCTCTCTATAACATGGGAAAGATGATTGGATCCGGAGGATTTGGCAGGGTGTACAATGCAACACGCAAATTTGATGGCAAAAAGGTAAATCTTACCGAATTGTACAAACATTTTGCTCTTGCATGCATCAAAACATATTTAAACAATTTACAGATGGTTTAATACTTAGTGCAATGTCAGGTTCTTCATTTTTTTTTTTTTTTTTTTTTTTTGCAGGTTGCCATCAAGCGGATGCGTAAGATTGACAATGATCGTTATCTTAATATTGTAAGTTGGCTAAAACCTGAATATGTATTTAGCTGTTTAAGTGCAGATTACTGTATACAAATACATACTGACAAATAAACCTAGAGGCACTAAATAATTTTGAGCTGAAAAGGCTCTTTTGAACGTATCTAAAAAGATCAAAGAAAAGTACATTTAAAAATGATGTTTTCTCCAGATTTTTACGCAGCTAACCTTCTGTCTACTACTTTTCTCTAGCCTGGGCATCCCGAACCTCTCGTTACAGAAGTGGCGCTGCTGCTAATGATGAGGCGAGAACCCATAAGCCCCTTCGTCATACAACTGTACGACTGGTTTGAACATCCTAAAACATTCACTCTGGTTATGGAGTACCCGGAACCCTGCGAGAGCTTGCTGGACTTCATCACTCTTCATCCTCGACTGTATGAACCAGCAGCACGGGTCATCATGCTACAGGCTGTGCTGGCAGTGCAACACTGCATCGAGCATGGTGTTTTCCATAATGACATTCATGCAGAGAATTTCCTGTTGAAGAAACACTCGTTTGACCTCAAGCTGATAGACTTTGGATGCGGTCAGCTATTTAGTAGTGATGGCTACGAGAGCAACATATACATTGGTGAGCATTTTGGGAGCGTGGAAACCTGAATGTAGTGACTTACTAATTATTTGATGCTTTAAAAAAAAGTTCAACAATGTGCAAATGTCTTGCTTACAGGAATACAGGACCACTGCCCACCTGAAGTCTTGACAGAACCTCGATTCCACGCCGTCCCAGCAAATGTCTGGGCTCTAGGAGTGTTGCTGTACAAGATGTCGAACGCATGTCGTCCTTTTTGTAATAGAACGGAAATCACACAAGCCAAATTTACATTTCAGAACTCCAACTTATCCAAAGGTGAGTGAATAATATTGATAAACACTGATAAACACACACATAAAGCAAAGGCTTTGTACAGAAACAGTTAAAGGTGAAGTATGTAATATTTTTATATATAGCTCAATGTATAGCGAGAGTTTTGGGTGTGGATACTGCAGCCCTGGGAAAAGAAATGCAGCTTTAGTTACAGAAGTGAAAGCCAAAATTCTCTACATTTTCAAAAATTAAACAGGTCATTAACATGTCAAAGTGAACAGAGCATTGTGATGCTACGTGCTACAAAGCATGCTTCAAGGCCATACAGCATCATCATGCACCCGTTCAGAAAGGCACATTTTCATAAAGACAAAATGCAACACAGCTAACGGTATCCCTAATATGTTGGACCTGAAACATGCTTTACAAGAACCAGTAAGAGCTGTGTTTGTGATGTTTAAGTTAAGGAAGACGCGATGCTCGTAAGGGCCTTTGCAAGGTTTTTTGAAAATATGCTTTATTTTGCAATTTATTCCACTCAGTGCCACTAGTGTTGCAGAAACTACATACTTCACTTTTAAAGTATTAAAGATAAGAAACTTTTTACAGTATGTTAATCGTTTTTTAAATGCTGTTTTCATAGATGCCAACTAACCAGCTCTCTCCTTTGTACAGAGTGCAGGGATCTGATTAGCCAGTGCCTAGCCCGGGATCCAACTAAACGCCCGACGTTAGAGCAGATGTTACAACATAAATGGATTAGTAATGATCTACTGTAGATTGAAGAAGTTCAGGAGATTCACTCGATCAGTTTCAGGTGTGAGGAAGTGTAACAGACAGAGTAGGATTATTATTCTCTTAAAATCTAGATTATTTGTAGTGAGATTTTCACATTTGTGTTCATTGTAATGTTCTTGTTATAGTCAAGTCAAGTCACCTTTATTTATATAGCACTTTATACAATACAGATTGTTTCAAAGCAGCTTCATGGTAATAAACAGGAAAATAACAGAATCAGTGATGCACACAGAATTCAGTTCTGTTGTAAAAAATCATTCATGAGTTGAGTTGTTCATATAATTTTTGTATTGAATAGGAAATAACATACATGCTGTCCTTGGTGGAAGGCTTGAGCTCGAGACTTGACCGAAGCCTGAAGTCCAACCGCAACCTGACAGGAAACTCAGAGCCTGTCGACGTCTGAGCAAGAACAAGAGACACTGCAAGACTGGAAAGAAGTCATCAAGACATCACAGCCACATTTGCTTTGTTTTAAAAAGTCAATTTTGTTTTGTTTTTTAAAAGTCAAGGCTAGACAAGTCATCTTGATTTATTAGGGGTGTAATGATATTCAAACCGAACTGAAAAACCGTGGAGCACCACCCAGGGTACGTATCTCGATACTCTCATGGCGTCCCGAATGCCCAGCCCAGCCCAGCCCAGCCAGGCTCATTGTTGAGTTTGACCTCACTTTACCTTATGTCACAAAACAAAATTTTCTTTATTTGACATTTGATTCAATAGTATTTAAGGGTGTAACGGTACACGTATTCATCCCGCGGACTTTCATGTGTCTTATGTGCACAAGACGAATACAGCGTTGCAGCCTAACCACCATTAACCACCAATAATCACAATAAGCTCCAAATTTTCGATAAGAAACGTGTCATTTTTAAAATGATAAATTCAAACAATAAATGCTGCTTTGACGCTCTTTAAAGTGGTGTTACAGATCACTATATAGGCGCCTCAGTTTGAACAGCAGCGCGCGGAGCTAGTTTCTCATCCTAATAAACATGAATGAACATCTGAAGGTATGTTGAAAGATACAGTACAACTTACTGAAATGTATTATATCTCGTGTAATCGCTCAATCAGTGTTTCAACGGCGGAAAGATATCAGTTAAACAGCTTGTAAACAATATCCCACGTAGCATTACATTTACCTCAGGCAAGTCATTCAGCCTGAGGTAGTGTCCACAGCTTGTTGTCAGGTATGGAAATGAACTCTTTCGCTAAATATATGCACTATATTAGCCTACACTGTAAAAAAATATCGTGATTTTAACGGTAAAAGACTGTAAAAATGCTACAGTGCAAAACTGTTAATTGGTTAACAGAAAGTTTCCTTACTATATACGGTAAATAACTGTGATAGATCTAATGGTACATTTAATGTAATTTTACTGTAAAATACCGTTAGATTTACAGTTTTTGGAAGTGAAAAAGAACAACTCATTGTATAATTTACAGTGAAAAACCGTAAATTGACATTCCCACAATTCCCTGCGTGACACTTCACATTTGATTTATTTTTGTTGAAATAACTATGTTTCTTCATAGTTTTCTTAGTTTTTTTTTTCTAATCAGTTATGCACATTAGGGTTTTCTGTTACATGTAATGTTGTTAAATTAGTGTTTATTGCATTTTTTAAATTTCATTTGTTACCATGATGGTGTTTAATGTTTGTGCGAACCACATTGTGCAGCTTCTAGACAATAATATTAACCATCTGTGGAGGAGCTGCTTATGATGAGTTTTGATTGATCATGTGACTCTTATCACTGCTGTGATTGGTGGTTTTCAGTGAATTACAAAGGTACAAAACAGATATTAATACTTCAATATATCAGTAAATTAGCATTATATCAGATAATGAAATACGGTTTATTACTGTAAAATTTAGGTTAAGTATGTAAAACCAATAACATTGCTACCATATTTTTGACGGTAAAGTTCTGGCAACCACAGCTGCTGGTATTTTACCGTAAAAATTATGTTTTATTTTTTACAGTGTATATATTCATTATATTTCACTTAACCTGTTAGCGATATCTTGATTATTTAATGTATGTTTAATATATCTGTCATGAAAATGACAGCCAGTGTGTAAATTATTATAATTCAACAACGAATTTGAGTAAAAACATATCATTCAATTTAGAAGTTAATGCACAAACTGCCTTATGTGCAGTTTGCATACAATAATCAACAATGAAATAAAAAATTGTATCTAAATATACTTATTTGAATAAATGTATTCTATGAACACAAAGAAGGAATGCTTCTAAACAGTCTATGGAAATATGATAAAATGTTGTAATCATCATTTAAATCTGACTAAACTTCAAATTGTTTGTCATAAATCAACATCTCAGGAAAATGTTATGAGCTTTCTGCCCATATGACTTTCTGTTACAAAACAGGGCATTGGTTTCATAAATGTCTGTTTAGGACACCAGGACTTAAATCATGTTAATCCAACCTCAGGCATTTTGGGAGACACAACAAGTGAATGGGGAAAGAAATTGTACATCAATATTCCTGTGAAATATTATTATTATTATGAAAATGTTGCCAATTATTACTCCCATTATTAGACATCTTTTTTCATTACATGTGTATAGATACATTGTATTAAATGGGAATGGAAAACCTAAAAATTGATTGGTAAATGATTTTTTTTTTTATTGTTTTTGCCTATACATGCAATTTCATTTTTTTTTTTACTTGAGTCCTGGTGTCCACTACTATAGCATAGCATAACATATATTATATCCTTTTTCTCTCTATTTGTTGATTATGGTTATGTTTTTTTTTCTCTCTATTTGTTAATTATTTATTATCTGTTTAGCTGTGCATTTACTGAATGAGCACTGTGCCACTGTACGCTCGACTGTTTGCACTGTATCTTATTTCCTTTTTATTCTAAATATTTTATTTAGATTATTTTTATTCCTTTTGATTATT
This sequence comes from Tiaroga cobitis, assembly GCA_030578255.1. Lineage (NCBI taxonomy): Eukaryota > Metazoa > Chordata > Actinopteri > Cypriniformes > Leuciscidae > Tiaroga > Tiaroga cobitis. The sequence goes on along the minus strand of CM060604.1, from coordinate 43,914,311 downwards.
TTAATGCCTTCTATGTAAAGCACTTTGAATTACCATTGTGTATGAAATGTTATATATAAATAAACTTGCCTTGCCTAAACAATGTAACGACATGAAAATAGTAAATTCCTTTGTTTTTCTGTCTTTGGAGGAAATATTACATTGTCCATCTGATCCAATTATGTGTACTATTAATTTTCATTTCACAAAAACACTAAATTCAATTGCAATTCAATTGTCTCTTGTAAGCAATGTATGAAGACCAACAGTGAATTATCTAAAGATATTTGAATCCATAGTACAGATCATTTTACTGTCTATCTTATATATATATATATATATATATATATATATGTACTGTTTATATTCAAATTCACCACCACTTGTGTAAGTTTCGAGTGTCGATTTAATGATGTTATTTTGCCGTATATCTGGACGCATCAGGAACATTGTTCCCATGAGAGAACATGGCGTTCGCATTCTCAACTATCTCGACGACTGGCTGATAATAGCTCACTCGCGAGATCTGTTGTGTGAACACAGGGACTTGGTGCTTCAGCACCTCAGCCGGACAAGAGCAAACTCTGCCCCACGCAGAGACTTGCGCGCCTCACCGAGGAGCGCATCCAGTCAGTGCTCAACTGCCTTAGGTCTTTTCGAGGCAGGTCATCGGTCCCACTGAAACAGTTTCAGAGGCTTCTGGGGCATATGGCAGCCGTAGCCGCTGTAACACCGCTCGGGCCTGCTGCATATGAGACCGCTTCAGCTCTGGCTTCCCGATCGAGTCCCGAGATGGGCGTGGCAGAGCGGCACGTTCCGGGTCAACATTACCCCACACTGTCGCCAAACCTTCAGTCCTTGGTCGGACCCTGCCTTCCAGGTGTCCCGGCATGCTGTGGTTTTCACGGATGCCTCTGCCAACGGATGGGGGGCCACGTACAACGGGCTTGCAGTCTCAGGTCTGTGGACGGGGCCTTAACTGCATTGGCACATCAATTGCCTAGAGTTGCAAGCAGTACGCTTAGCCTTGTGCCGCCTCAAGGGGCTGCCTCTGCACAGGCATGTACTGGTCCGTACGGACAGTACTGCAACCATGGCGTACATCAACCATCAAGGTGGTCTACGCTTCTGCCGCATGTCGCGACACGCCCGCCATCTCCTCCTATGGAGTCAGAAGCATCTAAGGTCGCTTCGGGCCATTCACATCCCTGGTGTGCTCAACCGTGCAGCAGACGAGCTCTCACGGCAGCCTTCCGGGAGAATGGCGACTCCAACCCCAGGCGGTTCAGCTGATATGGGGAATCTTCGGAGCCACTCAGATAGATCGGTTTGCCTCTCCGGACACGACCCATTGCTTTATTCCCTGGCCAGAGGATCCCTCGGCACGGATGCACTGGCGCACAGCTGGCCATGGGGCCTTCGCAAATATGCGTTTCCCCCAGTGAGCCTTCTCGCACAGACACTGTGCAAAGTCAGGGGGACGGGGAGCAGGTCTTGCTAGTTGCGGCGTATTGGCCCAATCGGACCTGGTTCCCAGAACTTATGCTCCTCGCGACAGCACCTCCTTGGCCCATTCCTCTGAATCCCCAGGACCTGCTTTCTCAGAGACGGGGCACTCTATGGCACCCTTGTCCAGACCTCTGGAGACAATATGTCTGGTCCCTGGACAGGACGCGGAGGTTCTAGGTGGCCTACCACAGGCTGTGGTAGACACCATCACTTCCGCTAGAGCCCCCTCTACGAGGCGCCTCTATGCGTTAAAGTGGAACCTGTTCGTCGTTTGGTGCTCTTCCCGCCGGGAAGACCCCCGAACTTGCCCAATCAGAGTCGTGCCTTCCTTCCTGCAAGATGGGTTGGAGCGAAGGCTGTCTCCCTCCACCCTGGTTGCCGCAATAGCCGCTCATCACGATAAAGTAGATGGGAAGTCATTAGGAAAGCACGACCTGGTCATCAGATTCTTTAAGGGTCCTAGGAGGCTAAATCTTCCTCGTAATCCGCACCCTGTACCCTTTTGGGACTTAACTCTAGTGCTCAGAGCGCTCCAGAGGCCCCCTTTTGAGCCCGACGGAGTTGAATATCTTGTCTGTGAAGACAGCTCTCCTGTTGGCTCTGGCCTCTTACAAGAGGGTAGGGGATCTGCAGGCATTTTCGGTCGACGAATCGTGCCTGGAGTTCGGACCGGGTCTTTCTCACGTTGTTCTGAGACCCCGGTTCGGATATTTTTAATAATTTATTTATATGCACGCGTTTTATCTTGAACTCGTCATTAAAACTATACATTAAAAATAATTAAATAGCCAGTGTACATTCCAAAAAAATGTCATCATGGACACACTGAGCTGCAGTTATAATCATTTATTCACACCTAAACGCTCCTCTTATATGATGTCATGTGCTGAAGCAGTATTGTAGACTTTAGATAGATATTGTAGACTTGTGAGGAATATGATGTCTAAAACTTTTTTGATCAGCTTGGTGGTCTTTAATTTTTGTTAATGTGCGATTACAAAATGTAACACTTCCAGTTTATATACAAAGAAGTCATGGTTTCCAAACTTATAAATGAAAAATTATCGTGCATTTTTTCTTTGCTATAAAATCATATTTGTTTTTTGTTTTTAATTATGAGAAGAGTCTGGAAAATGAGGCACATTATTAATCTTTATAAACTTATTTTTTTTTGTGTGGTAGGCTATTGAAAGAATTAGAAAACTATATAGTTACTATTATGGAGAGCACATAAAAAAGCTGTTAAAACTGTTTCTTAATGAATACATTTAAGATTTTGTGAAATAGCAAAGCCTTTTATTATTTTATTGTAAAATGTGCGTTAACGTGATGGATGCGCATTTTAGTTGCCATGGCAACGCGTGTTATGAATTCTCACTGCATATTTACACTCGAACCGATCGCTAACTTGATTGAGAGACGAGGCAAATTTTCAGACTTTTCCAGACTATTTTCTGTGAGATTTTGAAGCTGTTCAGAGTATTTTCTGAGAGAAGACTTTATTCTACAACGACATCGGAGGATATATCCTTTATAGAGTTGCATTTTTGAAAGATTTCATATAATTTCTGATTATAGCTAGCTTTATTTTATTGTTCTTTTCTGATTTAGAAGTAGTTTTATTTAATTGTTTTGTTTTGTTTTGTTATTTATTTTATTTAATTAGTTTGATAGGATTATTTCTGAGTATTGTTTTGTATTGTATGTTGTATTGTTTTTTTATTGCAGGTTGGAGGAGGATGTTCATGGTTCACATGATAGGTGAAAGAGGAGGTGAGGGCTTTAGTTTCTTTTTAGTTTTTCTGTTTATGGTAGGCTATGTTATGGTGATGTTGTACAATGAATGAATACTTAATGTGATGAAAATTGTAGGAGGTATAACATTTGATTCCCCCATTTTCCCAGCAAAGTGATCACATGTATTGGATTCCTTGCATGTGAAATAAACTTTTCAATTGTAACAATTTGTAATTGACTACTGACATTGATTAAGGATTATTATTAAAACATTACTAACTATGTGATGTCTGAAATATTCCATCCTCAGGCCGCTCCAGATCCAGGAGAGCTGCTTTCTCTCAGACGGCTGGTCAGGAGATTTGGAGACCCGGTTCTGATGACCGTGATCAGGATCCGCTGCCAGACCCGACACAGATCCAGGAGCTTCCTGGAGATTTAACACCTCTGTCTTCTGAGTTTTCTGTTTCTGTGTCCACAGGTCAGGCTCACAGGAAGAAAGCGTGGCAGAGCGGCAGCCAGCAGAGGCCAGATGATGGACGTCCGTCCACTTCATCTAAACGCTCTCGCAGAGGTCAGAATAGGCTTTAATAAAGACGTTATGGCTCAGTCTCCATCTCTGACTGATTTACCATTTAAAATATAGAGTTGAAAAAAAGTAAAGTAAACATTTGATGCGACTACTGGCATTGATTATTAATATTATTAAAAAAAATATTAGAATATTAGAAATATTTTAATTGGACATTTGTGTAACATTTTCAGAACATTCAGATGAACATTCAAAATTAACATTCCCATTATGCAAATTATTTTCTATTTCTGTTTCTAATAGTTGTGTTTTCATTTGTTTTTCTTCATTTCTGAAAAACCTACAGAATGTAGGAAGAGGAAAGGAACTGGTTCTCTCCTCAACAGGGTATGGAAGGCAACGAAGAGTTATTTCCACTGCTGTTGCCACAGTTGTGCTGTGGATGTTGTGGAGCCTTTTGTCCCTCCACCAGATCTGGAGCCAAAGCCTGATCCTGAGCCTTCATACCCTGCACCAGATCACTCCGGCGTCAAGCCGAATAATGGTAAATATCGGCATTATTTCTCCAACATTATAATAATGAAAATAATGTGAAGAAAATTAAATATCTGAACTTTTCCAAACTCAGGTCGCTCCAGATCCTTGAGAACTGCTTCCACAGATTCTTCACCGGAAATCACGTCGTCATCATCTTTGTCCCTCTCTAAGGACAATGTAGAGAGGAGGTTCTGTGGAGAGTGGTTAAGCCTTAGCAGCAGAGGCTCGTACATCGTTGAATGGAGGTGGAGTGGTGATATTTCGGATAGCCGAAACGAACAGAGCAGTTGCAGCAACTGCTGTTTGTCCAGGTCCGAAAGCCTCCAAGGGTTTCTGTGCCCTCCACTGCCAGGTCAAGTTCCTGTCGAGCCAACAGAGTCAGAGACAAATGGCCGAACTGCTCAGGCTGCCATGGAGGATTCTCCAGTGAACAAGAGCTCAACAGGTGAGACTGAAATAAGGCTGGTCAGTGTAAAATGTACAGGTTTTGCTATTTCATCCATAATTGCTTCAAGTTTTTAACATGTTAATGTCCGGTCACATTTACTGTTGCTCAGCAAAATTTCACTGAGATTTACTTTCAGATTTTTTCTTTTATTTATTTTTTTAGAAATAATTTAATTGGTCGTTCGCCTAACATTTTCAGGACATTCGGAGAACATTTAAAGTAATATTCTCATATGCAAAATTATAAAATATAGAATGTTCCTTTAAACAAGGAAATATTTGTGAAATATTTTGTACGTTTTGAACATTTAGGGAACATTTTAGAAATAACGTTTTCTTAATTTAATGGGAACGTTAGCAAATCTTTCTCAATAAGGCATGAAGTCGATGGTACTTGCGCTGTCTAGATACACACCTGAAACACACACACAGAAAGCCACTTCTCAGACAGCATATGATTAAATAGGAATTCTGTTTTGCAACTTGAATTGTCAAATATACTCAAAATTGTCAAAATGGCTGTCGTGCAGAGGATTACAGAGTCGGTTATGTCATTAATAAGACATTGCTGTGGATTTAATAAAATCAATGTTTATTTCAATATGTTATATTTAATATAATATAAATATATTTTAAGATATGGCCATATAATCTTTGCCATTATCAGAACTGAGCCACATGTGCCTGAGTTGGCCAAGTGAAGCCTGGAAATGTATGTTTTTTAAACAGTATTTTCATCTAGTTTTCCACAAAAAAATAACACTAAAGGCTTGTTTCCCATTTTACCATTATTTTCTCGACACAACCAGCGCTGATATTTTTTAAATAAAACAATGGATCTAGCAAGCTAATATTTTTCTCATATTTTTCTGTTTGTTTTACAGAGTCCTTTGAGTCTCTCTATAACATGGGAAAGATGATTGGATCTGGAGGATTTGGCAGGGTGTACAATGCAACACGCAAATTTGATGGCAAAAAGGTAAATCTTACCGAATTGTACAAACATTTTGCTCTTGCATGCATCAAAACATATTTAAACAATTTACAGATGGTTTAATACTTAGTGCAATGTCAGGTTCTTCATTTTTTTTTTTTTTTTTTTTTTTTTTGCAGGTTGCCATCAAGCGGATGCGTAAGATTGACAATGATCGTTATCTTAATATTGTAAGTTGGCTAAAACCTGAATATGTATTTAGCTGTTTAAGTGCAGATTACTGTATACAAATACATACTGACAAATAAACCTAGAGGCACTAAATAATTTTGAGCTGAAAAGGCTCTTTTGAACGTATCTAAAAAGATCAAAGAAAAGTACATTTAAAAATGATGTTTTCTCCAGATTTTTACGCAGCTAACCTTCTGTCTACTACTTTTCTCTAGCCTGGGCATCCCGAACCTCTCGTTACAGAAGTGGCGCTGCTGCTAATGATGAGGCGAGAACCCATAAGCCCCTTCGTCATACAACTGTACGACTGGTTTGAACATCCTAAAACATTCACTCTGGTTATGGAGTACCCGGAACCCTGCGAGAGCTTGCTGGACTTCATCACTCTTCATCCTCGACTGTATGAACCAGCAGCACGGGTCATCATGCTACAGGCTGTGCTGGCAGTGCAACACTGCATCGAGCATGGTGTTTTCCATAATGACATTCATGCAGAGAATTTCCTGTTGAAGAAACACTCGTTTGACCTCAAGCTGATAGACTTTGGATGCGGTCAGCTATTTAGTAGTGATGGCTACGAGAGCAACATATACATTGGTGAGCATTTTGGGAGCGTGGAAACCTGAATGTAGTGACTTACTAATTATTTGATGCTTTAAAAAAAAGTTCAACAATGTGCAAATGTCTTGCTTACAGGAATACAGGACCACTGCCCACCTGAAGTCTTGACAGAACCTCGATTCCACGCCGTCCCAGCAAATGTCTGGGCTCTAGGAGTGTTGCTGTACAAGATGTCGAACGCATGTCGTCCTTTTTGTAATAGAACGGAAATCACACAAGCCAAATTTACATTTCAGAACTCCAACTTATCCAAAGGTGAGTGAATAATATTGATAAACACTGATAAACACACACATAAAGCAAAGGCTTTGTACAGAAACAGTTAAAGGTGAAGTATGTAATATTTTTATATATAGCTCAATGTATAGCGAGAGTTTTGGGTGTGGATACTGCAGCCCTGGGAAAAGAAATGCAGCTTTAGTTACAGAAGTGAAAGCCAAAATTCGCTACATTTTCAAAAATTAAACAGGTCATTAACATGTCAAAGTGAACAGAGCATTGTGATGCTACGTGCTACAAAGCATGCTTCAAGGCCATACAGCATCATCATGCACCCGTTCAGAAAGGCACATTTTCATAAAGACAAAATGCAACACAGCTAACCCTATCCCTAATATGTTGGACCTGAAACATGCTTTACAAGAATCAGTAAGAGCTGTGTTTGTGATGTTTAAGTTAAGGAAGACGCGATGCTCGTGAGGGCCTTTGCAAGGTTTTTTGAAAATATGCTTTATTTTGTAATTTATTCCACTCAGTGCCACTAGTGTTGCAGAAACTACATACTTCACTTTTAAAGTATTAAAGATAAGAAACTTTTTACAGTATGTTAATCGTTTTTTAAATGCTGTTTTCATAGATGCCAACTAACCAGCTCTCTCCTTTGTACAGAGTGCAGGGATCTGATTAGCCAGTGCCTAGCCCGGGATTCAACTAAACGCCCGACGTTAGAGCAGATGTTACAACATAAATGGATTAGTAATGATCTACTGTAGATTGAAGAAGTTCAGGAGATTCACTCGATCAGTTTCAGGTGTGAGGAAGTGTAACAGACAGAGTAGGATTATTATTCTCTTAAAATCTAGATTATTTGTAGTGAGATTTTCACATTTGTGTTCATTGTAATGTTCTTGTTATAGTCAAGTCAAGTCAACTTTATTTATATAGCACTTTATACAATACAGATTGTTTCAAAGCAGCTTCATGGTAATAAACAGGAAAATAACAGAATCAGTGATGCACACAGAATTCAGTTCTGTTGTAAAAAATCATTCATGAGTTGAGTTGTTCATATAATTTTTGTATTGAATAGGAAATAACATACATGCTGTCCTTGGTGGAAGGCTTGAGCTCGAGACTTGACCGAAGCCTGAAGTCCAACCGCAACCTGACAGGAAACTCAGAGCCTGTCGACGTCTGAGCAAGAACAAGAGACACTGCAAGACTGGAAAGAAGTCATCAAGACATCACAGCCACATTTGCTTTGTTTTAAAAAGTCAATTTTGTTTTGTTTTTTAAAAGTCAAGGCTAGACAAGTCATCTTGATTTATTAGGGGTGTAATGATATTCAAACCGAACTGAAAAACCGTGGAGCACCACCCAGGGTACGTATCTCGATACTCTCATGGCGTCCCGAATGCCCAGCCCAGCCCAGCCCAGCCAGGCTCATTGTTGAGTTTGACCTCACTTTACCTTATGTCACAAAACAAAATTTTCTTTATTTGACATTTGATTCAATAGTATTTAAGGGTGTAACGGTACACGTATTCATCCCGCGGACTTTCATGTGTCTTATGTGCACAAGACGAATACAGCGTTGCAGCCTAACCACCATTAACCACCAATAATCACAATAAGCTCCAAATTTTCGATAAGAAACGTGTCATTTTTAAAATGATAAATTCAAACAATAAATGCTGCTTTGACGCTCTTTAAAGTGGTGTTACAGATTACTATATAGGCGCCTCAGTTTGAACAGCAGCGCGCGGAGCTAGTTTCTCATCCTAATAAACATGAATGAACATCTGAAGGTATGTTGAAAGATACAGTACAACTTACTGAAATGTATTATATCTCGTGTAATCGCTCAATCAGTGTTTCAACGGCGGAAAGATATCAGTTAAACAGCTTGTAAACAATATCCCACGTAGCATTACATTTACCTCAGGCAAGTCATTCAGCCTGAGGTAGTGTCCACAGCTTGTTGTCAGGTATGGAAATGAACTCTTTCGCTAAATATATGCACTATATTAGCCTACACTGTAAAAAAATATCGTGATTTTAACGGTAAAAGACTGTAAAAATGCTACAGTGCAAAACTGTTAATTGGTTAACAGAAAGTTTCCTTACTATATACGGTAAATAACTGTGATAGATCTAATGGTACATTTAATGTAATTTTACTGTAAAATACCGTTAGATTTACAGTTTTTGGAAGTGAAAAAGAACAACTCATTGTATAATTTACAGTGAAAAACCGTAAATTGACATTCCCACAATTCCCTGCGTGACACTTCACATTTGATTTATTTTTGTTGAAATAACTATGTTTCTTCATAGTTTTCTTAGTTTTTTTTTTTCTAATCAGTTATGCACATTAGGGTTTACTGTTACATGTAATGTTGTTAAATTAGTGTTTATTGCATTTTTTAAATTTCATTTGTTACCATGATGGTGTTTAATGTTTGTGCGAACCACATTGTGCAGCTTCTAGACAATAATATTAACCATCTGTGGAGGAGCTGCTTATGATGAGCTTTGATTGATCATGTGACTCTTATCACTGCTGTGATTGGTGGTTTTCAGTGAATTACAAAGGTACAAAACAGATATTAATACTTCAATATATCAGTAAATTAGCATTATATCAGATAATGAAATATGGTTTATTACTGTAAAATTTAAGTTAAGTCTGTAAAACCAATAACATTGCTACCATATTTTTGACGGTAAAGTTCTGGCAACCACAGCTGCTGATATTTTACCGTAAAAATTATGTTTTATTTTTTACAGTGTATATATTCATTATATTTCACTTAACCTGTTAGCGATATCTTGATTATTTAATGTATGTTTAATATATCTGTCATGAAAATGACAGCCAGTGTGTAAATTATTATAATTCAACAACGAATTTGAGTAAAAACATATCATTCAATTTAGAAGTTAATGCACAAACTGTCTTATGTGCAGTTTGCATACAATTTTTTATTTCATTGTTGATTATTGTATCTAAATATACTTATTTGAATAAATGTATTCTATGAACACAAAGAAGGAATGCTTCTAAACAGTCTATGGAAATATGATAAAATGTTGTAATCATCATTTAAATCTGACTAAACTTCAAATTGTTTGTCATAAATCAACATCTCAGGAAAATGTTATGAGCTTTCTGCCCATATGACTTTCTGTTACAAAACAGGGCATTGGTTTCATAAATGTCTGTTTAGGACACCAGGACTTAAATCATGTTAATCCAACCTCAGGCATTTTGGGAGACACAACAAGTGAATGGGGAAAGAAATTGTACATCAATATTCCTGTGAAATATTATTATTATTATGAAAATGTTGCCAATTATTACTCCCATTATTAGACATCTTTTTTCATTACATGTGTATAGATACATTGTATTAAATGGGAATGGAAAACCTAAAAATTGATTGGTAAATGAATTTTTTTTTTATTGTTTTTGCCTATACATGCAATTTCATTTTTTTTTTTACTTGAGTCCTGGTGTCCACTACTATAGCATAGCATAACATATATTATATCCTTTTTCTCTCTATTTGTTGATTATGGTTATGTTTTTTTTTCTCTCTATTTGTTTATTATTTATTATCTGTTTAGCTGTGCATTTACTGAATGAGCACTGTGCCACTGTACGCTCGACTGTTTGCACTGTATCTTATTTCCTTTTTATTCTAAATATTTTATTTAGATTATTTTTATTCCTTTTGATTATTTTAATGCCTTCTATGCAAGCACTTTGAATTACCATTGTGTATGAAATGTTATATATAAATAAACTTGCCTTGCCTAAACAATGTAATGACATGAAAATAGTAAATTCCTTTTTTTTTTCTGTCTTTGGAGGAAATATTACATTGTCCATCTGATCCAATTATGTGTACTATTAATTTTCATTTCACAAAAACACTAAATTCAATTGCAATTCAATTGTCTCTTGTAAGCAATGTATGAAGACCAACAGTGAATTATCTAAAGATATTTGAATCCATAGTACAGATCATTTTACTGTCTATCTTATATATATATATATATGTACTGTTTATATTCAAATTCACCACCACTTGTGTAAGTTTCGAGTGTCGATTTAATGATGTTATTTTGCCGTATATCTGGACGCATCAGGAACAACATGGCCGTATATCTTATCCAGGTCTGCAGCCTCCCCTGAATTCCCCGCTTGACACTTCACATTTGATGTATATTCATTGAAGTAGGCCTAACCATGTTTCTTTTTAGTTTTGGTCCTGCGTAACACGAGAATAAACCTTGAACAACATTTTTTTTTTGTATTGCTTGAAGAAACAAACCTAAAAAAAACAACAAAGCTTACTTAAATTCCAAGTCCAAATAGCAGTAAACACTAAATAGCTGAACCAACATAAACCTAAAGAAACGTAAAACAAAAAAGAAGGAAATAAATTAACATCATTACATCTTTATGGAAAAGTAAGAGGAGGATTAGCCAATTAAATAATTTGCATTTATCTATGAAGTAAATGGCTAACATCACAATATTAACCAAAAATTCTGCATCATAAATGAAAGAAAAAGACAAATTTTTTTAGTTTTAAAATCAAATTCAAGCATTACAAAACGCAACCAAACATAAAGATCACCCCACAATTTTCATGTTTCAACGACTTTCATAAAAGGTGCACTCATCACAATCCAGATTAAATCTGTCTGAGAAACTCATTACGAGGATAAATATCCTCTTTGGTAGAAGTGGGAAAGTTAGAAATCTTGTTCTAATTTGAACCAATTTAACTTTAGGAAAATCAAAAACGAGAGGTCTCTTTCTAACTTTAGAAGGGAAAGTCTCTGTATTTACAAATGTTTACAAATCTCCTCTGTAAAAATTAAGACCAGAAATGATTAAATTACACAGTCATGGACCAGTGAATAACACAATGCACCTTTAACCAGCTGAACCAAACCATCAGGCACAGCTTTTAACAATAGTTTGCAGTTTCACCAGCAGAAGTCAGCTTCAACACACCAGGGTTTCGTAGGCCGCTCTGCATACATTCAGTTTTCCACCACAATTATTCCTTACATTGACGCCATTGCTTCAAATTGAATTATTCTGATTGGCTAAGAAATTGATAAACAGAAATTTTCCACACATGGACTGATCTGCAGGAGCTGCTCGTCGCCGAGGGCGCCCTCCTGCCGCAGCCTCCGTCCCTGGCCAGCACAAGCAGCAGCCAGCTAAGCAGCAGGGTGCCGGCCGCAAGAGAAGCGCACAGCCCGCTCGGAGTTCATCTAAGCCCCCCAGCAAGAGGATAGGTAAGCGACCCTGAGACGGGCGACCCAGAGGACGTGATGGCTGCTCTTCGGGAGGATGCCTCTGCACCCCTCCTTCCCCCGGAGGAGGGCCGGGTGGAGAATCTTCTTTTTCCTTTTGTTTCTGTTCCGGTGGCCAGCGGTACCCACTTTCTCAATAAAAGAGAGCAGGTTCCACTTCCTCTGCATCCGTCCCCAGGATTGGTTTGCAGCGATCGACCTGAAGGACGCGTACTTTCATGTATCGATTCTTCCTCGACACAGACCGTTTCTTCGGTTTGCGTTCGAGGCTCGGGCATATCAGTACAAGGTCCTACCCTTCGGCTTGGCCCTGTCGCCGCGTGTCTTCACGAAAGTCGTGGAGGCGGCCATTGTTCCCATGAGAGAACATGGCGTTCGCATTCTCAACTATCTCGACGACTGGCTGATAATAGCTCACTCGCGAGATCTGTTGTGTGAACACAGGGACTTGGTGCTTCAGCACCTCAGCCGGACAAGAGCAAACTCTGCCCCACGCAGAGGATCTCTTATCTCGGTATGGAGTTGGACTCGGTCAGTCAGACTTGCGCGCCTCACCGAGGAGCGCATCCAGTCAGTGCTCAACTGCCTTAGGTCTTTTCGAGGCAGGTCATCGGTCCCACTGAAACAGTTTCAGAGGCTTCTGGGGCATATGGCAGCCGCAGCCGCTGTAACACCGCTCGGGCCTGCTGCATATGAGACCGCTTCAGCTCTGGCTTCCCGATCGAGTCCCGAGATGGGCGTGGCAGAGCGGCACGTTCCGGGTCAACATTACCCCACACTGTCGCCAAACCTTCAGTCCTTGGTCGGACCCTGCCTTCCAGGTGTCCCGGCATGCTGTGGTTTTCACGGATGCCTCTGCCAACGGATGGGGGGCCACGTACAACGGGCATGCAGTCTCAGGTCTGTGGACGGGGCCTTAACTGCATTGGCACATCAATTGCCTAGAGTTGCAAGCAGTACGCTTAGCCTTGTGCCGCCTCAAGGGGCTGCCTCTGCACAGGCATGTACTGGTCCGTACGGACAGTACTGCAACCATGGCGTACATCAACCATCAAGGTGGTCTACGCTTCTGCCGCATGTCGCGACACGCCCGCCATCTCCTTCTATGGAGTCAGAAGCATCTAAGGTCGCTTCGGGCCATTCACATCCCTGGTGTGCTCAACCGTGCAGCAGACGAGCTCTCACGGCAGCCTTCCGGGAGAATGGCGACTCCAACCCCAGGCGGTTCAGCTGATATGGGGAATCTTCGGAGCCACTCAGATAGATCGGTTTGCCTCTCCGGACACGACCCATTGCTTTATTCCCTGGCCAGAGGATCCCTCGGCACGGATGCACTGGCGCACAGCTGGCCATGGGGCCTTCACAAATATGCGTTTCCCCCAGTGAGCCTTCTCGCACAGACACTGTGCAAAGTCAGGGGGACGAGGAGCAGGTCTTGCTAGTTGCGGCGTATTGGCCCAATCGGACCTGGTTCCCAGAACTTATGCTCCTCGCGACAGCACCTCCTTGGCCCATTCCTCTGAATCCCCAGGACCTGCTTTCTCAGAGACGGGGCACTCTATGGCACCCTTGTCCAGACCTCTGGAGACAATATGTCTGGTCCCTGGACAGGACGCGGAGGTTCTAGGTGGCCTACCACAGGCTGTGGTAGACACCATCACTTCCGCTAGAGCCCCCTCTACGAGGCGCCTCTATGCGTTAAAGTGGAACCTGTTCGTCGTTTGGTGCTCTTCCCGCCGGGAAGACCCCCGAACTTGCCCAATCAGAGTCGTGCCTTCCTTCCTGCAAGATGGGTTGGAGCGAAGGCTGTCTCCCTCCACCCTGGTTGCCGCAATAGCCGCTCATCACGATAAAGTAGATGGGAAGTCATTAGGAAAGCACGACCTGGTCATCAGATTCTTTAAGGGTCCTAGGAGGCTAAATCTGCCTCGTAATCCGCACCCTGTACCCTTTTGGGACTTAACTCTAGTGCTCAGAGCGCTCCAGAGGCCCCCTTTTGAGCCCTTAAATACGACGGAGTTGAATATCTTGTCTGTGAAGACAGCTCTCCTGTTGGCTCTGGCCTCTTTCAAGAGGGTAGGGGATCTGCAGGCATTTTCGGTCGACGAATCGTGCCTGGAGTTCGGACCGGGTCTTTCTCACGTTGTTCTGAGACCCCGGTTCGGATATTTTTAATAATTTATTTATATGCACGCGTTTTATCTTGAACTCGTCATTAAAACTATACATTAAAAATAATTAAATAGCCAGTGTACATTCCAAAAAAATGTCATCATGGACACACTGAGCTGCAGTTATAATCATTTATTCACACCTAAACGCTCCTCTTATATGATGTCATGTGCTGAAGCAGTATTGTAGACTTTAGATAGATATTGTAGACTTGTGAGGAATATGATGTCTAAAACTTTTTTGATCAGCTTGGTGGTCTTTAATTTTTGTTAATGTGCGATTACAAAATGTAACACTTCCAGTTTATATACAAAGAAGTCATGGTTTCCAAACTTATAAATGAAAAATTATCGTGCATTTTTTCTTTGCTATAAAATCATATTTGTTTTTTGTTTTTAATTATGAGAAGAGTCTGGAAAATGAGGCACATTATTAATCTTTATAAACTTATTTTTTTTGTGTGGTAGGCTATTGAAAGAATTAGAAAACTATATAGTTACTATTATGGAGAGCACATAAAAAAGCTGTTAAAACTGTTTCTTAATGAATACATTTAAGATTTTGTGAAATAGCAAAGCCTTTTATTATTTTATTGTAAAATGTGCGTTAACGTGATGGATGCGCATTTTAGTTGCCATGGCAACGCGTGTTATGAATTCTCACTGCATATTTACACTCGAACCGATCGCTAACTTGATTGAGAGACGAGGCAAATTTTCAGACTTTTCCAGACTATTTTCTGTGAGATTTTGAAGCTGTTCAGAGTATTTTCTGAGAGAAGACTTTATTCTACAACGACATCGGAGGATATATCCTTTATAGAGTTGCATTTTTGAAAGATTTCATATAATTTCTGATTATAGCTAGCTTTATTTTATTGTTCTTTTCTGATTTAGAAGTAGTTTTATTTAATTGTTTTGTTTTGTTTTGTTATTTATTTTATTTAATTAGTTTGATAGGATTATTTCTGAGTATTGTTTTGTATTGTATGTTGTATTGTTTTTTTATTGCAGGTTGGAGGAGGATGTTCATGGTTCACATGATAGGTGAAAGAGGAGGTGAGGGCTTTAGTTTCTTTTTAGTTTTTCTGTTTATGGTAGGCTATGTTATGGTGATGTTGTACAATGAATGAATACTTAATGTGATGAAAATTGTAGGAGGTATAACATTTGATTCCCCCATTTTCCCAGCAAAGTGATCACATGTATTGGATTCCTTGCATGTGAAATAAACTTTTCAATTGTAACAATTTGTAATTGACTACTGACATTGATTAAGGATTATTATTAAAACATTACTAACTATGTGATGTCTGAAATATTCCATCCTCAGGCCGCTCCAGATCCAGGAGAGCTGCTTTCTCTCAGACGGCTGGTCAGGAGATTTGGAGACCCGGTTCTGATGACCGTGATCAGGATCCGCTGCCAGACCCGACACAGATCCAGGAGCTTCCTGGAGATTTAACACCTCTGTCTTCTGAGTTTTCTGTTTCTGTGTCCACAGGTCAGGCTCACAGGAAGAAAGCGTGGCAGAGCGGCAGCCAGCAGAGGCCAGATGATGGACGTCCGTCCACTTCATCTAAACGCTCTCGCAGAGGTCAGAATAGGCTTTAATAAAGACGTTATGGCTCAGTCTCCATCTCTGACTGATTTACCATTTAAAATATAGAGTTGAAAAAAAGTAAAGTAAACATTTGATGCGACTACTGGCATTGATTATTAATATTATTAAAAAAAATATTAGAATATTAGAAATATTTTAATTGGACATTTGTGTAACATTTTCAGAACATTCAGATGAACATTCAAAATTAACATTCCCATTATGCAAATTATTTTCTATTTCTGTTTCTAATAGTTGTGTTTTCATTTGTTTTTCTTCATTTCTGAAAAACCTACAGAATGTAGGAAGAGGAAAGGAACTGGTTCTCTCCTCAACAGGGTATGGAAGGCAACGAAGAGTTATTTCCACTGCTGTTGCCACAGTTGTGCTGTGGATGTTGTGGAGCCTTTTGTCCCTCCACCAGATCTGGAGCCAAAGCCTGATCCTGAGCCTTCATACCCTGCACCAGATCACTCCGGCGTCAAGCCGAATAATGGTAAATATCGGCATTATTTCTCCAACATTATAATAATGAAAATAATGCGAAGAAAATTAAATATCTGAACTTTTCCAAACTCAGGTCGCTCCAGATCCTTGAGAACTGCTTCCACAGATTCTTCACCGGAAATCACGTCGTCATCATCTTTGTCCCTCTCTAAGGACAATGTAGAGAGGAGGTTCTGTGGAGAGTGGTTAAGCCTTAGCAGCAGAGGCTCGTACATCGTTGAATGGAGGTGGAGTGGTAGCCGAAACGAACAGAGCAGTTGCAGCAACTGCTGTTTGTCCAGGTCCGAAAGCCTCCAAGGGTTTCTGTGCCCTCCACTGCCAGGTCAAGTTCCTGTCGAGCCAACAGAGTCAGAGACAAATGGCCGAACTGCTCAGGCTGCCATGGAGGATTCTCCAGTGAACAAGAGCTCAACAGGTGAGACTGAAATAAGGCTGGTCAGTGTAAAATGTACAGGTTTTGCTATTTCATCCATAATTGCTTCAAGTTTTTAACATGTTAATGTCCGGTCACATTTACTGTTGCTCAGCAAAATTTCACTGAGATTTACTTTCAGATTTTTTCTTTTATTTATTTTTTTAGAAATAATTTAATTGGTCGTTCGCCTAACATTTTCAGGACATTCGGAGAACATTTAAAGTAATATTCTCATATGCAAAATTATAAAATATAGAATGTTCCTTTAAACAAGGAAATATTTGTGAAATATTTTGTACGTTTTGAACGTTTAGGGAACATTTTAGAAATAACGTTTTCTTAATTTAATGGGAACGTTAGCAAATCTTTCTCAATAAGGCATGAAGTCGATGGTACTTGCGCTGTCTAGATACACACCTGAAACACACACACAGAAAGCCACTTCTCAGACAGCATATGATTAAATAGGAATTCTGTTTTGCAACTTGAATTGTCAAATATACTCAAAATTGTCAAAATGGCTGTCGTGCAGAGGATTACATAGTCGGTTATGTCATTAATAAGACATTGCTGTGGATTTAATAAAATCAATGTTTATTTCAATATGTTATATTTAATATAATATAAATATATTTTAAGATATGGCCATATAATCTTTGCCATTATCAGAACTGAGCCACATGTGCCTGAGTTGGCCAAGTGAAGCCTGGAAATGTATGTTTTTTAAACAGTATTTTCATCTAGTTTTCCACAAAAAAATAACACTAAAGGCTTGTTTCCCATTTTACCATTATTTTCTCGACACAACCAGCGCTGATATTTTTTAAATAAAACAATGGATCTAGCAAGCTAATATTTTTCTCATATTTTTCTGTTTGTTTTACAGAGTCCTTTGAGTCTCTCTATAACATGGGAAAGATGATTGGATCCGGAGGATTTGGCAGGGTGTACAATGCAACACGCAAATTTGATGGCAAAAAGGTAAATCTTACCGAATTGTACAAACATTTTGCTCTTGCATGCATCAAAACATATTTAAACAATTTACAGATGGTTTAATACTTAGTGCAATGTCAGGTTCTTCATTTTTTTTTTTTTTTTTTTTTTTTTGCAGGTTGCCATCAAGCGGATGCGTAAGATTGACAATGATCGTTATCTTAATATTGTAAGTTGGCTAAAACCTGAATATGTATTTAGCTGTTTAAGTGCAGATTACTGTATACAAATACATACTGACAAATAAACCTAGAGGCACTAAATAATTTTGAGCTGAAAAGGCTCTTTTGAACGTATCTAAAAAGATCAAAGAAAAGTACATTTAAAAATGATGTTTTCTCCAGATTTTTACGCATCTAACCTTCTGTCTACTACTTTTCTCTAGCCTGGGCATCCCGAACCTCTCGTTACAGAAGTGGCGCTGCTGCTAATGATGAGGCGAGAACCCATAAGCCCCTTCGTCATACAACTGTACGACTGGTTTGAACATCCTAAAACATTCACTCTGGTTATGGAGTACCCGGAACCCTGCGAGAGCTTGCTGGACTTCATCACTCTTCATCCTCGACTGTATGAACCAGCAGCACGGGTCATCATGCTACAGGCTGTGCTGGCAGTGCAACACTGCATCGAGCATGGTGTTTTCCATAATGACATTCATGCAGAGAATTTCCTGTTGAAGAAACACTCGTTTGACCTCAAGCTGATAGACTTTGGATGCGGTCAGCTATTTAGTAGTGATGGCTACGAGAGCAACATATACATTGGTGAGCATTTTGGGAGCGTGGAAACCTGAATGTAGTGACTTACTAATTATTTGATGCTTTAAAAAAAAGTTCAACAATGTGCAAATGTCTTGCTTACAGGAATACAGGACCACTGCCCACCTGAAGTCTTGACAGAACCTCGATTCCACGCCGTCCCAGCAAATGTCTGGGCTCTAGGAGTGTTGCTGTACAAGATGTCGAACGCATGTCGTCCTTTTTGTAATAGAACGGAAATCACACAAGCCAAATTTACATTTCAGAACTCCAACTTATCCAAAGGTGAGTGAATAATATTGATAAACACTGATAAACACACACATAAAGCAAAGGCTTTGTACAGAAACAGTTAAAGGTGAAGTATGTAATATTTTTATATATAGCTCAATGTATAGCGAGAGTTTTGGGTGTGGATACTGCAGCCCTGGGAAAAGAAATGCAGCTTTAGTTACAGAAGTGAAAGCCAAAATTCGCTACATTTTCAAAAATTAAACAGGTCATTAACATGTCAAAGTGAACAGAGCATTGTGATGCTACGTGCTACAAAGCATGCTTCAAGGCCATACAGCATCATCATGCACCCGTTCAGAAAGGCACATTTTCATAAAGACAAAATGCAACACAGCTAACGGTATCCCTAATATGTTGGACCTGAAACATGCTTTACAAGAACCAGTAAGAGCTGTGTTTGTGATGTTTAAGTTAAGGAAGACGCGATGCTCGTAAGGGCCTTTGCAAGGTTTTTTGAAAATATGCTTTATTTTGTAATTTATTCCACTCAGTGCCACTAGTGTTGCAGAAACTACATACTTCACTTTTAAAGTATTAAAGATAAGAAACTTTTTACAGTATGTTAATCGTTTTTTAAATGCTGTTTTCATAGATGCCAACTAACCAGCTCTCTCCTTTGTACAGAGTGCAGGGATCTGATTAGCCAGTGCCTAGCCCGGGATCCAACTAAACGCCCGACGTTAGAGCAGATGTTACAACATAAATGGATTAGTAATGATCTACTGTAGATTGAAGAAGTTCAGGAGATTCACTCGATCAGTTTCAGGTGTGAGGAAGTGTAACAGACAGAGTAGGATTATTATTCTCTTAAAATCTAGATTATTTGTAGTGAGATTTTCACATTTGTGTTCATTGTAATGTTCTTGTTATAGTCAAGTCAAGTCACCTTTATTTATATAGCACTTTATACAATACAGATTGTTTCAAAGCAGCTTCATGGTAATAAACAGGAAAATAACAGAATCAGTGATGCACACAGAATTCAGTTCTGTTGTAAAAAATCATTCATGAGTTGAGTTGTTCATATAATTTTTGTATTGAATAGGAAATAACATACATGCTGTCCTTGGTGGAAGGCTTGAGCTCGAGACTTGACCGAAGCCTGAAGTCCAACCGCAACCTGACAGGAAACTCAGAGCCTGTCGACGTCTGAGCAAGAACAAGAGACACTGCAAGACTGGAAAGAAGTCATCAAGACATCACAGCCACATTTGCTTTGTTTTAAAAAGTCAATTTTGTTTTGTTTTTTAAAAGTCAAGGCTAGACAAGTCATCTTGATTTATTAGGGGTGTAATGATATTCAAACCGAACTGAAAAACCGTGGAGCACCACCCAGGGTACGTATCTCGATACTCTCATGGCGTCCCGAATGCCCAGCCCAGCCCAGCCCAGCCAGGCTCATTGTTGAGTTTGACCTCACTTTACCTTATGTCACAAAACAAAATTTTCTTTATTTGACATTTGATTCAATAGTATTTAAGGGTGTAACGGTACACGTATTCATCCCGCGGACTTTCATGTGTCTTATGTGCACAAGACGAATACAGCGTTGCAGCCTAACCACCATTAACCACCAATAATCACAATAAGCTCCAAATTTTCGATAAGAAACGTGTCATTTTTAAAATGATAAATTCAAACAATAAATGCTGCTTTGACGCTCTTTAAAGTGGTGTTACAGATCACTATATAGGCGCCTCAGTTTGAACAGCAGCGCGCGGAGCTAGTTTCTCATCCTAATAAACATGAATGAACATCTGAAGGTATGTTGAAAGATACAGTACAACTTACTGAAATGTATTATATCTCGTGTAATCGCTCAATCAGTGTTTCAACGGCGGAAAGATATCAGTTAAACAGCTTGTAAACAATATCCCACGTAGCATTACATTTACCTCAGGCAAGTCATTCAGCCTGAGGTAGTGTCCACAGCTTGTTGTCAGGTATGGAAATGAACTCTTTCGCTAAATATATGCACTATATTAGCCTACACTGTAAAAAAATATCGTGATTTTAACGGTAAAAGACTGTAAAAATGCTACAGTGCAAAACTGTTAATTGGTTAACAGAAAGTTTCCTTACTATATACGGTAAATAACTGTGATAGATCTAATGGTACATTTAATGTAATTTTACTGTAAAATACCGTTAGATTTACAGTTTTTGGAAGTGAAAAAGAACAACTCATTGTATAATTTACAGTGAAAAACCGTAAATTGACATTCCCACAATTCCCTGCGTGACACTTCACATTTGATTTATTTTTGTTGAAATAACTATGTTTCTTCATAGTTTTCTTAGTTTTTTTTTTCTAATCAGTTATGCACATTAGGGTTTTCTGTTACATGTAATGTTGTTAAATTAGTGTTTATTGCATTTTTTAAATTTCATTTGTTACCATGATGGTGTTTAATGTTTGTGCGAACCACATTGTGCAGCTTCTAGACAATAATATTAACCATCTGTGGAGGAGCTGCTTATGATGAGCTTTGATTGATCATGTGACTCTTATCACTGCTGTGATTGGTGGTTTTCAGTGAATTACAAAGGTACAAAACAGATATTAATACTTCAATATATCAGTAAATTAGCATTATATCAGATAATGAAATACGGTTTATTACTGTAAAATTTAAGTTAAGTCTGTAAAACCAATAACATTGCTACCATATTTTTGACGGTAAAGTTCTGGCAACCACAGCTGCTGGTATTTTACCGTAAAAATTATGTTTTATTTTTTACAGTGTATATATTCATTATATTTCACTTAACCTGTTAGCGATATCTTGATTATTTAATGTATGTTTAATATATCTGTCATGAAAATGACAGCCAGTGTGTAAATTATTATAATTCAACAACGAATTTGAGTAAAAACATATCATTCAATTTAGAAGTTAATGCACAAACTGCCTTATGTGCAGTTTGCATACAATTTTTTATTTCATTGTTGATTATTGTATCTAAATATACTTATTTGAATAAATGTATTCTATGAACACAAAGAAGGAATGCTTCTAAACAGTCTATGGAAATATGATAAAATGTTGTAATCATCATTTAAATCTGACTAAACTTCAAATTGTTTGTCATAAATCAACATCTCAGGAAAATGTTATGAGCTTTCTGCCCATATGACTTTCTGTTACAAAACAGGGCATTGGTTTCATAAATGTCTGTTTAGGACACCAGGACTTAAATCATGTTAATCCAACCTCAGGCATTTTGGGAGACACAACAAGTGAATGGGGAAAGAAATTGTACATCAATATTCCTGTGAAATATTATTATTATTATGAAAATGTTGCCAATTATTACTCCCATTATTAGACATCTTTTTTCATTACATGTGTATAGATACATTGTATTAAATGGGAATGGAAAACCTAAAAATTGATTGGTAAATGAATTTTTTTTTTATTGTTTTTGCCTATACATGCAATTTCATTTTTTTTTTTACTTGAGTCCTGGTGTCCACTACTATAGCATATCATAACATATATTATATCCTTTTTCTCTCTATTTGTTGATTATGGTTATGTTTTTTTTTCTCTCTATTTGTTAATTATTTATTATCTGTTTAGCTGTGCATTTACTGAATGAGCACTGTGCCACTGTACGCTCGACTGTTTGCACTGTATCTTATTTCCTTTTTATTCTAAATATTTTATTTAGATTATTTTTATTCCTTTTGATTATTTTAATGCCTTCTATGCAAGCACTTTGAATTACCATTGTGTATGAAATGTTATATATAAATAAACTTGCCTTGCCTAAACAATGTAATGACATGAAAATAGTAAATTCCTTTTTTTTTTTTCTTTGGAGGAAATATTACATTGTCCATCTGATCCAATTATGTGTACTATTAATTTTCATTTCACAAAAACACTAAATTCAATTGCAATTCAATTGTCTCTTGTAAGCAATGTATGAAGACCAACAGTGAATTATCTAAAGATATTTGAATCCATAGTACAGATCATTTTACTGTCTATCTTATATATATATATATATATGTACTGTTTATATTCAAATTCACCACCACTTGTGTAAGTTTCGAGTGTCGATTTAATGATGTTATTTTGCCGTATATCTGGACGCATCAGGAACAACATGGCCGTATATCTTATCCAGGTCTGCAGCCTCCCCTGAATTCCCCGCTTGACACTTCACATTTGATGTATATTCATTGAAGTAGGCCTAACCATGTTTCTTTTTAGTTTTGGTCCTGCGTAACACGAGAATAAACCTTGAACAACATTTTTTTTTTGTATTGCTTGAAGAAACAAACCTAAAAAAAACAACAAAGCTTACTTAAATTCCAAGTCCAAATAGCAGTAAACACTAAATAGCTGAACCAACATAAACCTAAAGAAACGTAAAACAAAAAAGAAGGAAACAAATTAACATCATTACATCTTTATGGAAAAGTAAGAGGAGGATTAGCCAATTAAATAATTTGCATTTATCTATGAAGTAAATGGCTAACATCACAATATTAACCAAAAATTCTGCATCATAAATGAAAGAAAAAGACAAATATTTTTTAGTTTTAAAATCAAATTCAAGCATTACAAAACGCAACCAAACATAAAGATCACCCCACAATTTTCATGTTTCAACGACTTTCATAAAAGGTGCACTCATCACAATCCAGATTAAATCTGTCTGAGAAACTCATTACGAGGATAAATATCCTCTTTGGTAGAAGTGGGAAAGTTAGAAATCTTGTTCTAATTTGAACCAATTTAACTTTAGGAAAATCAAAAACGAGAGGTCTCTTTCTAACTTTAGAAGGGAAAGTCTCTGTATTTACAAATGTTTACAAATCTCCTCTGTAAAAATTAAGACCAGAAATGATTAAATTACACAGTCATGGACCAGTGAATAACACAATACACCTTTAACCAGCTGAACCAAACCATCAGGCACAGCTTTTAACAATAGTTTGCAGTTTCACCAGCAGAAGTCAGCTTCAACACACCAGGGTTTCGTAGGCATACATTCAGTTTTCCACCACAATTATTCCTTACATTGACGCCATTGCTTCAAATTGAATTATTCTGATTGGCTAAGAAATTGATAAACAGAAATTTTCCACACATGGACTGATCTGCAGGAGCTGCTCGTCGCCGAGGGCGCCCTCCTGCCGCAGCCTCCGTCCCTGGCCAGCACAAGCAGCAGCCAGCTAAGCAGCAGGGTGCCGGCCGCAAGAGAAGCGCACAGCCCGCTCGGAGTTCATCTAAGCCCCCCAGCAAGAGGATAGGTAAGCGACCCTGAGACGGGCGACCCAGAGGACGTGATGGCTGCTCTTCGGGAGGATGCCTCTGCACCCCTCCTTCCCCCGGAGGAGGGCCGGGTGGAGAATCTTCTTTTTCCTTTTGTTTCTGTTCCGGTGGCCAGCGGTACCCACTTTCTCAATAAAAGAGAGCAGGTTCCACTTCCTCTGCATCCGTCCCCAGGATTGGTTTGCAGCGATCGACCTGAAGGACGCGTACTTTCATGTATCGATTCTTCCTCGACACAGACCGTTTCTTCGGTTTGCGTTCGAGGCTCGGGCATATCAGTACAAGGTCCTACCCTTCGGCTTGGCCCTGTCGCCGCGTGTCTTCACGAAAGTCGTGGAGGCGGCCATTGTTCCCATGAGAGAACATGGCGTTCGCATTCTCAACTATCTCGACGACTGGCTGATAATAGCTCACTCGCGAGATCTGTTGTGTGAACACAGGGACTTGGTGCTTCAGCACCTCAGCCGGACAAGAGCAAACTCTGCCCCACGCAGAGGATCTCTTATCTCGGTATGGAGTTGGACTCGGTCAGTCAGACTTGCGCGCCTCACCGAGGAGCGCATCCAGTCAGTGCTCAACTGCCTTAGGTCTTTTCGAGGCAGGTCATCGGTCCCACTGAAACAGTTTCAGAGGCTTCTGGGGCATATGGCAGCCGCAGCCGCTGTAACACCGCTCGGGCCTGCTGCATATGAGACCGCTTCAGCTCTGGCTTCCCGATCGAGTCCCGAGATGGGCGTGGCAGAGCGGCACGTTCCGGGTCAACATTACCCCACACTGTCGCCAAACCTTCAGTCCTTGGTCGGACCCTGCCTTCCAGGTGTCCCGGCATGCTGTGGTTTTCACGGATGCCTCTGCCAACGGATGGGGGGCCACGTACAACGGGCATGCAGTCTCAGGTCTGTGGACGGGGCCTTAACTGCATTGGCACATCAATTGCCTAGAGTTGCAAGCAGTACGCTTAGCCTTGTGCCGCCTCAAGAGGCTGCCTCTGCACAGGCATGTACTGGTCCGTACGGACAGTACTGCAACCATGGCGTACATCAACCATCAAGGTGGTCTACGCTTCTGCCGCATGTCGCGACACGCCCGCCATCTCCTCCTATGGAGTCAGAAGCATCTAAGGTCGCTTCGGGCCATTCACATCCCTGGTGTGCTCAACCGTGCAGCAGACGAGCTCTCACGGCAGCCTTCCGGGAGAATGGCGACTCCAACCCTAGGCGGTTCAGCTGATATGGGGAATCTTCGGAGCCACTCAGATAGATCGGTTTGCCTCTCCGGACACGACCCATTGCTTTATTCCCTGGCCAGAGGATCCCTCGGCACGGATGCACTGGCGCACAGCTGGCCATGGGGCCTTCGCAAATATGCGTTTCCCCCAGTGAGCCTTCTCGCACAGACACTGTGCAAAGTCAGGGGGACGAGGAGCAGGTCTTGCTAGTTGCGGCGTATTGGCCCAATCGGACCTGGTTCCCAGAACTTATGCTCCTCGCGACAGCACCTCCTTGGCCCATTCCTCTGAATCCCCAGGACCTGCTTTCTCAGAGACGGGGCACTCTATGGCACCCTTGTCCAGACCTCTGGAGACAATATGTCTGGTCCCTGGACAGGACGCGGAGGTTCTAGGTGGCCTACCACAGGCTGTGGTAGACACCATCACTTCCGCTAGAGCCCCCTCTACGAGGCGCCTCTATGCGTTAAAGTGGAACCTGTTCGTCGTTTGGTGCTCTTCCCGCCGGGAAGACCCCCGAACTTGCCCAATCAGAGTCGTGCCTTCCTTCCTGCAAGATGGGTTGGAGCGAAGGCTGTCTCCCTCCACCCTGGTTGCCGCAATAGCCGCTCATCACGATAAAGTAGATGGGAAGTCATTAGGAAAGCACGACCTGGTCATCAGATTCTTTAAGGGTCCTAGGAGGCTAAATCTGCCTAGTAATCCGCACCCTGTACCCTTTTGGGACTTAACTCTAGTGCTCAGAGCGCTCCAGAGGCCCCCTTTTGAGCCCTTAAATACGACGGAGTTGAATATCTTGTCTGTGAAGACAGCTCTCCTGTTGGCTCTGGCCTCTTTCAAGAGGGTAGGGGATCTGCAGGCATTTTCGGTCGACGAATCGTGCCTGGAGTTCGGACCGGGTCTTTCTCACGTTGTTCTGAGACCCCGGTTCGGATATTTTTAATAATTTATTTATATGCACGCGTTTTATCTTGAACTCGTCATTAAAACTATACATTAAAAATAATTAAATAGCCAGTGTACATTCCAAAAAAATGTCATCATGGACACACTGAGCTGCAGTTATAATCATTTATTCACACCTAAACGCTCCTCTTATATGATGTCATGTGCTGAAGCAGTATTGTAGACTTTAGATAGATATTGTAGACTTGTGAGGAATATGATGTCTAAAACTTTTTTGATCAGCTTGGTGGTCTTTAATTTTTGTTAATGTGCGATTACAAAATGTAACACTTCCAGTTTATATACAAAGAAGTCATGGTTTCCAAACTTATAAATGAAAAATTATCGTGCATTTTTTCTTTGCTATAAAATCATATTTGTTTTTTGTTTTTAATTATGAGAAGAGTCTGGAAAATGAGGCACATTATTAATCTTTATAAACTTATTTTTTTTGTGTGGTAGGCTATTGAAAGAATTTGAAAACTATATAGTTACTATTATGGAGAGCACATAAAAAAGCTGTTAAAACTGTTTCTTAATTAATATTTATTTTATTTAATTAGTTTGATAGGATTATTTCTGAGTATTGTTTTGTATTGTATGTTGTATTGTTTTTTTATTGCAGGTTGGAGGAGGATGTTCATGGTTCACATGATAGGTGAAAGAGGAGGTGAGGGCTTTAGTTTCTTTTTAGTTTTTCTGTTTATGGTAGGCTATGTTATGGTGATGTTGTACAATGAATGAATACTTAATGTGATGAAAATTGTAGGAGGTATAACATTTGATTCCCCCATTTTCCCAGCAAAGTGATCACATGTATTGGATTCCTTGCATGTGAAATAAACTTTTCAATTGTAACAATTTGTAATTGACTACTGACATTGATTAAGGATTATTATTAAAACATTACTAACTATGTGATGTCTGAAATATTCCATCCTCAGGCCGCTCCAGATCCAGGAGAGCTGCTTTCTCTCAGACGGCTGGTCAGGAGATTTGGAGACCCGGTTCTGATGACCGTGATCAGGATCCGCTGCCAGACCCGACACAGATCCAGGAGCTTCCTGGAGATTTAACACCTCTGTCTTCTGAGTTTTCTGTTTCTGTGTCCACAGGTCAGGCTCACAGGAAGAAAGCGTGGCAGAGCGGCAGCCAGCAGAGGCCAGATGATGGACGTCCGTCCACTTCATCTAAACGTTCTCGCAGAGGTCAGAATAGGCTTTAATAAAGATGTTATGGCTCAGTCTCCATCTCTGACTGATTTACCATTTAAAATATAGAGTTGAAAAAAAGTAAAGTAAACATTTGATGCGACTACTGGCATTGATTATTGTAACAGAGACAGGGGTGTGCCAACTGACATCAAGAGGCCCCAAAGATGTTCAATCAGTAGCAGGACCACTGCTCTGAATGTACCGGCCGATGGAGGCGTCCATAATGAAGTAACGTGAAGACGAAGTCAAAAAAAAGTCCAGTGTTTATTCCAATAGAGTGTATATTTACAGTGGAAATCTCCCAAAAACAAAAATCCAAAAACAAAAAAATAAAATAAACTGTTCAAAGTTATCCGTTCCCAAACTTTTGGCTATGTCAATAAATTGACCCAAAATAGAGCAACAAATACCTCCCAACTCACTCTACGAGCCTCCTTACAACACTGAGAGGCCCTCTTAAAAATGATAAGCCCCTCCCACTTGGACTAAACCATTCAGTAATTAAAGAAAATAAAGAAATTTAAGAGACAAAAATATATATATATTTAACAGTAACAAACCAATAAACAGTTAGAATAATATAAAAATATATAAACATTGAAAACAAAACAACTCAATTAATTATTAAAGTTGAACAACTTTTAACAAAGAATCAAACAGAACTCCCATCTCCCCCTCACACATGACAGCAATTAACCGTGCCTATTGGCGGGAAAGAGGCATTCAAAATGGTGGCAGTTACTGTGACCGAGTTTCGTCTGTTTGGTAAAGTAAAATGTTCCTGTACGTAAGTATGACAATTTATTATTATGTAAGTGGTTAATTGAAATCAATAAACTTATAACATGGTTACCGGTCTTGTTTGAGTTCTTAACAATACATAAATCAACAAAGAGAAATTAATAACTCAGTATATGGAAAAAGGGCATGGTGAAGACAGGTATCAAAACAATCCACAATAAGTGACACACCTATGTCTGCCTTAACTGATGTTAAAATATGCGCAAAACAGATAGTGTGTTAAGATGTTAGTGTGAAAAGTGTCTGTATGTATGCATTTTCTCAGTCCAGCGTCATAACAAGAGTCTTCTCCAAAATAAGAGTCTCTAGTCACAGAACCTCACTGTGACAATTATTAATATTATTAAAAAAAATATTAGAATATTAGAAATATTTTAATTGGACATTTGTGTAACATTTTCAGAACATTCAGATGAACATTCAAAATTAACATTCCCATTATGCAAATTATTTTCTATTTCTGTTTCTAATAGTTGTGTTTTCATTTGTTTTTCTTCATTTCTGAAAAACCTACAGAATGTAGGAAGAGGAAAGGAACTGGTTCTCTCCTCAACAGGGTATGGAAGGCAACGAAGAGTTATTTCCACTGCTGTTGCCACAGTTGTGCTGTGGATGTTGTGGAGCCTTTTGTCCCTCCACCAGATCTGGAGCCAAAGCCTGATCCTGAGCCTTCATACCCTGCACCAGATCACTCCGGCGTCAAGCCGAATAATGGTAAATATCGGCATTATTTCTCCAACATTATAATAATGAAAATAATGCGAAGAAAATTAAATATCTGAACTTTTCCAAACTCAGGTCGCTCCAGATCCTTGAGAACTGCTTCCACAGATTCTTCACCGGAAATCACGTCGTCATCATCTTTGTCCCTCTCTAAGGACAATGTAGAGAGGAGGTTCTGTGGAGAGTGGTTAAGCCTTAGCAGCAGAGGCTCGTACATCGTTGAATGGAGGTGGAGTGGTGATATTTCGGATAGCCGAAACGAACAGAGCAGTTGCAGCAACTGCTGTTTGTCCAGGTCCGAAAGCCTCCAAGGGTTTCTGTGCCCTCCACTGCCAGGTCAAGTTCCTGTCGAGCCAACAGAGTCAGAGACAAATGGCCGAACTGCTCAGGCTGCCATGGAGGATTCTCCAGTGAACAAGAGCTCAACAGGTGAGACTGAAATAAGGCTGGTCAGTGTAAAATGTACAGGTTTTGCTATTTCATCCATAATTGCTTCAAGTTTTTAACATGTTAATGTCCGGTCACATTTACTGTTGCTCAGCAAAATTTCACTGAGATTTACTTTCAGATTTTTTCTTTTATTTATTTTTTTAGAAATAATTTAATTGGTTTTTCGCCTAACATTTTCAGGACATTCGGAGAACATTTAAAGTAACATTCTCATATGCAAAATTATAAAATATAGAATGTTCCTTTAAACAAGGAAATATTTGTGAAATATTTTGTACGTTTTGAACGTTTAGGGAACATTTTAGAAATAACGTTTTCTTAATTTAATGGGAACGTTAGCAAATCTTTCACAATAAGGCATGAAGTCGATGGTACTTGCGCTGTCTAGATACACACCTGAAACACACACACAGAAAGCCACTTCTCAGACAGCATAGTTTTGAAACTTGAATTGTCAAATATACTCAAAATTGTCAAAATGGCTGTCGTGCAGAGGATTACAGAGTCGGTTATGTCATTAATAAGACATTGCTGTGGATTTAATAAAATCAATGTTTATTTCAATATGTTATATTTAATATAATATAAATATATTTTAAGATATGGCCATATAATCTTTGCCATTATCAGAACTGAGCCACATGTGCCTGAGTTGGCCAAGTGAAGCCTGGAAATGTATGTTTTTTAAACAGTATTTTCATCTAGTTTTCCACAAAAAAATAACACTAAAGGCTTGTTTCCCATTTTACCATTATTTTCTCGACACAACCAGCGCTGATATTTTTTAAATAAAACAATGGATCTAGCAAGCTAATATTTTTCTCATATTTTTCTGTTTGTTTTACAGAGTCCTTTGAGTCTCTCTATAACATGGGAAAGATGATTGGATCCGGAGGATTTGGCAGGGTGTACAATGCAACACGCAAATTTGATGGCAAAAAGGTAAATCTTACCGAATTGTACAAACATTTTGCTCTTGCATGCATCAAAACATATTTAAACAATTTACAGATGGTTTAATACTTAGTGCAATGTCAGGTTCTTCATTTTTTTTTTTTTTTTTTTTTTTTTTGCAGGTTGCCATCAAGCGGATGCGTAAGATTGACAATGATCGTTATCTTAATATTGTAAGTTGGCTAAAACCTGAATATGTATTTAGCTGTTTAAGTGCAGATTACTGTATACAAATACATACTGACAAATAAACCTAGAGGCACTAAATAATTTTGAGCTGAAAAGGCTCTTTTGAACGTATCTAAAAAGATCAAAGAAAAGTACATTTAAAAATGATGTTTTCTCCAGATTTTTACGCAGCTAACCTTCTGTCTACTACTTTTCTCTAGCCTGGGCATCCCGAACCTCTCGTTACAGAAGTGGCGCTGCTGCTAATGATGAGGCGAGAACCCATAAGCCCCTTCGTCATACAACTGTACGACTGGTTTGAACATCCTAAAACATTCACTCTGGTTATGGAGTACCCGGAACCCTGCGAGAGCTTGCTGGACTTCATCACTCTTCATCCTCGACTGTATGAACCAGCAGCACGGGTCATCATGCTACAGGCTGTGCTGGCAGTGCAACACTGCATCGAGCATGGTGTTTTCCATAATGACATTCATGCAGAGAATTTCCTGTTGAAGAAACACTCGTTTGACCTCAAGCTGATAGACTTTGGATGCGGTCAGCTATTTAGTAGTGATGGCTACGAGAGCAACATATACATTGGTGAGCATTTTGGGAGCGTGGAAACCTGAATGTAGTGACTTACTAATTATTTGATGCTTTAAAAAAAAGTTCAACAATGTGCAAATGTCTTGCTTACAGGAATACAGGACCACTGCCCACCTGAAGTCTTGACAGAACCTCGATTCCACGCCGTCCCAGCAAATGTCTGGGCTCTAGGAGTGTTGCTGTACAAGATGTCGAACGCATGTCGTCCTTTTTGTAATAGAACGGAAATCACACAAGCCAAATTTACATTTCAGAACTCCAACTTATCCAAAGGTGAGTGAATAATATTGATAAACACTGATAAACACACACATAAAGCAAAGGCTTTGTACAGAAACAGTTAAAGGTGAAGTATGTAATATTTTTATATATAGCTCAATGTATAGCGAGAGTTTTGGGTGTGGATACTGCAGCCCTGGGAAAAGAAATGCAGCTTTAGTTACAGAAGTGAAAGCCAAAATTCGCTACATTTTCAAAAATTAAACAGGTCATTAACATGTCAAAGTGAACAGAGCATTGTGATGCTACGTGCTACAAAGCATGCTTCAAGGCCATACAGCATCATCATGCACCCGTTCAGAAAGGCACATTTTCATAAAGACAAAATGCAACACAGCTAACGGTATCCCTAATATGTTGGACCTGAAACATGCTTTACAAGAATCAGTAAGAGCTGTGTTTGTGATGTTTAAGTTAAGGAAGACGCGATGCTCGTGAGGGCCTTTGCAAGGTTTTTTGAAAATATGCTTTATTTTGTAATTTATTCCACTCAGTGCCACTAGTGTTGCAGAAACTACATACTTCACTTTTAAAGTATTAAAGATAAGAAACTTTTTACAGTATGTTAATCGTTTTTTAAATGCTGTTTTCATAGATGCCAACTAACCAGCTCTCTCCTTTGTACAGAGTGCAGGGATCTGATTAGCCAGTGCCTAGCCCGGGATCCAACTAAACGCCCGACGTTAGAGCAGATGTTACAACATAAATGGATTAGTAATGATCTACTGTAGATTGAAGAAGTTCAGGAGATTCACTCGATCAGTTTCAGGTGTGAGGAAGTGTAACAGACAGAGTAGGATTATTATTCTCTTAAAATCTAGATTATTTGTAGTGAGATTTTCACATTTGTGTTCATTGTAATGTTCTTGTTATAGTCAAGTCAAGTCACCTTTATTTATATAGCACTTTATACAATACAGATTGTTTCAAAGCAGCTTCATGGTAATAAACAGGAAAATAACAGAATCAGTGATGCACACAGAATTCAGTTCTGTTGTAAAAAATCATTCATGAGTTGAGTTGTTCATATAATTTTTGTATTGAATAGGAAATAACATACATGCTGTCCTTGGTGGAAGGCTTGAGCTCGAGACTTGACCGAAGCCTGAAGTCCAACCGCAACCTGACAGGAAACTCAGAGCCTGTCGACGTCTGAGCAAGAACAAGAGACACTGCAAGACTGGAAAGAAGTCATCAAGACATCACAGCCACATTTGCTTTGTTTTAAAAAGTCAATTTTGTTTTGTTTTTTAAAAGTCAAGGCTAGACAAGTCATCTTGATTTATTAGGGGTGTAATGATATTCAAACCGAACTGAAAAACCGTGGAGCACCACCCAGGGTACGTATCTCGATACTCTCATGGCGTCCCGAATGCCCAGCCCAGCCCAGCCCAGCCAGGCTCATTGTTGAGTTTGACCTCACTTTACCTTATGTCACAAAACAAAATTTTCTTTATTTGACATTTGATTCAATAGTATTTAAGGGTGTAACGGTACACGTATTCATCCCGCGGACTTTCATGTGTCTTATGTGCACAAGACGAATACAGCGTTGCAGCCTAACCACCATTAACCACCAATAATCACAATAAGCTCCAAATTTTCGATAAGAAACGTGTCATTTTTAAAATGATAAATTCAAACAATAAATGCTGCTTTGACGCTCTTTAAAGTGGTGTTACAGATCACTATATAGGCACCTCAGTTTGAACAGCAGCGCGCGGAGCTAGTTTCTCATCCTAATAAACATGAATGAACATCTGAAGGTATGTTGAAAGATACAGTACAACTTACTGAAATGTATTATATCTCGTGTAATCGCTCAATCAGTGTTTCAACGGCGGAAAGATATCAGTTAAACAGCTTGTAAACAATATCCCACGTAGCATTACATTTACCTCAGGCAAGTCATTCAGCCTGAGGTAGTGTCCACAGCTTGTTGTCAGGTATGGAAATGAACTCTTTCGCTAAATATATGCACTATATTAGCCTACACTGTAAAAAAATATCGTGATTTTAACGGTAAAAGACTACGTAAAAATGTAAAAATGCTACAGTGCAAAACTGTTAATTGGTTAACAGAAAGTTTCCTTACTATATACGGTAAATAACTGTGATAGATCTAATGGTACATTTAATGTAATTTTACTGTAAAATACCGTTAGATTTACAGTTTTTGGAAGTGAAAAAGAACAACTCATTGTA
Organism: Tiaroga cobitis; assembly: GCA_030578255.1. Classification (NCBI taxonomy): domain Eukaryota; kingdom Metazoa; phylum Chordata; class Actinopteri; order Cypriniformes; family Leuciscidae; genus Tiaroga; species Tiaroga cobitis. The sequence goes on along the minus strand of CM060604.1, from coordinate 43,880,611 downwards.
TAATTTACAGTGAAAAACCGTAAATTGACATTCCCACAATTCCCTGCGTGACACTTCACATTTGATTTATTTTTGTTGAAATAACTATGTTTCTTCATAGTTTTCTTAGTTTTTTTTTTCTAATCAGTTATGCACATTAGGGTTTTCTGTTACATGTAATGTTGTTAAATTAGTGTTTATTGCATTTTTTAAATTTCATTTGTTACCATGATGGTGTTTAATGTTTGTGCGAACCACATTGTGCAGCTTGTAGACAATAATATTAACCATCTGTGGAGGAGCTGCTTATGATGAGTTTTGATTGATCATGTGACTCTTATCACTGCTGTGATTGGTGGTTTTCAGTGAATTACAAAGGTACAAAACAGATATTAATACTTCAATATATCAGTAAATTAGCATTATATCAGATAATGAAATACGGTTTATTACTGTAAAATTTAGGTTAAGTCTGTAAAACCAATAACATTGCTACCATATTTTTGACGGTAAAGTTCTGGCAACCACAGCTGCTGGTATTTTACCGTAAAAATTATGTTTTATTTTTTACAGTGTATATATTCATTATATTTCACTTAACCTGTTAGCGATATCTTGATTATTTAATGTATGTTTAATATATCTGTCATGAAAATGACACCCAGTGTGTAAATTATTATAATTCAACAACGAATTTGAGTAAAAACATATCATTCAATTTAGAAGTTAATGCACAAACTGCCTTATGTGCAGTTTGCATACAATTTTTTATTTCATTGTTGATTATTGTATCTAAATATACTTATTTGAATAAATGTATTCTATGAACACAAAGAAGGAATGCTTCTAAACAGTCTATGGAAATATGATAAAATGTTGTAATCATCATTTAAATCTGACTAAACTTCAAATTGTTTGTCATAAATCAACATCTCAGGAAAATGTTATGAGCTTTCTGCCCATATGACTTTCTGTTACAAAACAGGGCATTGGTTTCATAAATGTCTGTTTAGGACACCAGGACTTAAATCATGTTAATCCAACCTCAGGCATTTTGGGAGACACAACAAGTGAATGGGGAAAGAAATTGTACATCAATATTCCTGTGAAATATTATTATTATTATGAAAATGTTGCCAATTATTACTCCCATTATTAGACATCTTTTTTCATTACATGTGTATAGATACATTGTATTAAATGGGAATGGAAAACCTAAAAATTGATTGGTAAATGAATTTTTTTTTTATTGTTTTTGCCTATACATGCAATTTCATTTTTTTTTTTACTTGAGTCCTGGTGTCCACTACTATAGCATAGCATAACATATATTATATCCTTTTTCTCTCTATTTGTTGATTATGGTTATGTTTTTTTCTCTCTCTATTTGTTAATTATTTATTATCTGTTTAGCTGTGCATTTACTGAATGAGCACTGTGCCACTGTACGCTCGACTGTTTGCACTGTATCTTATTTCCTTTTTATTCTAAATATTTTATTTAGATTATTTTTATTCCTTTTGATTATTTTAATGCCTTCTATGCAAGCACTTTGAATTACCATTGTGTATGAAATGTTATATATAAATAAACTTGCCTTGCCTAAACAATGTAATGACATGAAAATAGTAAATTCCTTTTTTTTTCTGTCTTTGGAGGAAATATTACATTGTCCATCTGATCCAATTATGTGTACTATTAATTTTCATTTCACAAAAACACTAAATTCAATTGCAATTCAATTGTCTCTTGTAAGCAATGTATGAAGACCAACAGTGAATTATCTAAAGATATTTGAATCCATAGTACAGATCATTTTACTGTCTATCTTATATATATATATATATATATATATATATGTACTGTTTATATTCAAATTCACCACCACTTGTGTAAGTTTCGAGTGTCGATTTAATGATGTTATTTTGCCGTATATCTGGACGCATCAGGAACATTGTTCCCATGAGAGAACATGGCGTTCGCATTCTCAACTATCTCGACGACTGGCTGATAATAGCTCACTCGCGAGATCTGTTGTGTGAACACAGGGACTTGGTGCTTCAGCACCTCAGCCGGACAAGAGCAAACTCTGCCCCACGCAGAGACTTGCGCGCCTCACCGAGGAGCGCATCCAGTCAGTGCTCAACTGCCTTAGGTCTTTTCGAGGCAGGTCATCGGTCCCACTGAAACAGTTTCAGAGGCTTCTGGGGCATATGGCAGCCGCAGCCGCTGTAACACCGCTCGGGCCTGCTGCATATGAGACCGCTTCAGCTCTGGCTTCCCGATCGAGTCCCGAGATGGGCGTGGCAGAGCGGCACGTTCCGGGTCAACATTACCCCACACTGTCGCCAAACCTTCAGTCCTTGGTCGGACCCTGCCTTCCAGGTGTCCCGGCATGCTGTGGTTTTCACGGATGCCTCTGCCAACGGATGGGGGGCCACGTACAACGGGCATGCAGTCTCAGGTCTGTGGACGGGGCCTTAACTGCATTGGCACATCAATTGCCTAGAGTTGCAAGCAGTACGCTTAGCCTTGTGCCGCCTCAAGGGGCTGCCTCTGCACAGGCATGTACTGGTCCGTACGGACAGTACTGCAACCATGGCGTACATCAACCATCAAGGTGGTCTACGCTTCTGCCGCATGTCGCGACACGCCCGCCATCTCCTCCTATGGAGTCAGAAGCATCTAAGGTCGCTTCGGGCCATTCACATCCCTGGTGTGCTCAACCGTGCAGCAGACGAGCTCTCACGGCAGCCTTCCGGGAGAATGGCGACTCCAACCCCAGGCGGTTCAGCTGATATGGGGAATCTTCGGAGCCACTCAGATAGATCGGTTTGCCTCTCCGGACACGACCCATTGCTTTATTCCCTGGCCAGAGGATCCCTCGGCATGGATGCACTGGCGCACAGCTGGCCATGGGGCCTTCGCAAATATGCGTTTCCCCCAGTGAGCCTTCTCGCACAGACACTGTGCAAAGTCAGGGGGACGGGGAGCAGGTCTTGCTAGTTGCGGCGTATTGGCCCAATCGGACCTGGTTCCCAGAACTTATGCTCCTCGCGACAGCACCTCCTTGGCCCATTCCTCTGAATCCCCAGGACCTGCTTTCTCAGAGACGGGGCACTCTATGGCACCCTTGTCCAGACCTCTGGAGACAATATGTCTGGTCCCTGGACAGGACGCGGAGGTTCTAGGTGGCCAACCACAGGCTGTGGTAGACACCATCACTTCCGCTAGAGCCCCCTCTACGAGGCGCCTCTATGCGTTAAAGTGGAACCTGTTCGTCGTTTGGTGCTCTTCCCGCCGGGAAGACCCCCGAACTTGCCCAATCAGAGTCGTGCCTTCCTTCCTGCAAGATGGGTTGGAGCGAAGGCTGTCTCCCTCCACCCTGGTTGCCGCAATAGCCGCTCATCACGATAAAGTAGATGGGAAGTCATTAGGAAAGCACGACCTGGTCATCAGATTCTTTAAGGGTCCTAGGAGGCTAAATCTGCCTCGTAATCCGCACCCTGTACCCTTTTGGGACTTAACTCTAGTGCTCAGAGCGCTCCAGAGGCCCCCTTTTGAGCCCGACGGAGTTGAATATCTTGTCTGTGAAGACAGCTCTCCTGTTGGCTCTGGCCTCTTACAAGAGGGTAGGGGATCTGCAGGCATTTTCGGTCGACGAATCGTGCCTGGAGTTCGGACCGGGTCTTTCTCACGTTGTTCTGAGACCCCGGTTCGGATATTTTTAATAATTTATTTATATGCACGCGTTTTATCTTGAACTCGTCATTAAAACTATACATTAAAAATAATTAAATAGCCAGTGTACATTCCAAAAAAATGTCATCATGGACACACTGAGCTGCAGTTATAATCATTTATTCACACCTAAACGCTCCTCTTATATGATGTCATGTGCTGAAGCAGTATTGTAGACTTTAGATAGATATTGTAGACTTGTGAGGAATATGATGTCTAAAACTTTTTTGATCAGCTTGGTGGTCTTTAATTTTTGTTAATGTGCGATTACAAAATGTAACACTTCCAGTTTATATACAAAGAAGTCATGGTTTCCAAACTTATAAATGAAAAATTATCGTGCATTTTTTCTTTGCTATAAAATCATATTTGTTTTTTGTTTTTAATTATGAGAAGAGTCTGGAAAATGAGGCACATTATTAATCTTTATAAACTTATTTTTTTTGTGTGGTAGGCTATTGAAAGAATTTGAAAACTATATAGTTACTATTATGGAGAGCACATAAAAAAGCTGTTAAAACTGTTTCTTAATTAATACATTTAAGATTTTGTGAAATAGCAAAGCCTTTTATTATTTTATTGTAAAATGTGCGTTAACGTGATGGATGCGCATTTTAGTTGCCATGGCAACGCGTGTTATGAATTCTCACTGCATATTTACACTCGAACCGATCGCTAACTTGATTGAGAGACGAGGCAAATTTTCAGACTTTTCCAGACTATTTTCTGTGAGATTTTGAAGCTGTTCAGAGTATTTTCTGAGAGAAGACTTTATTCTACAACGACATCGGAGGATATATCCTTTATAGAGTTGCATTTTTGAAAGATTTCATATAATTTCTGATTATAGCTAGCTTTATTTTATTGTTCTTTTCTGATTTAGAAGTAGTTTTATTTAATTGTTTTGTTTTGTTTTGTTATTTATTTTATTTAATTAGTTTGATAGGATTATTTCTGAGTATTGTTTTGTATTGTATGTTGTATTGTTTTTTTATTGCAGGTTGGAGGAGGATGTTCATGGTTCACATGATAGGTGAAAGAGGAGGTGAGGGCTTTAGTTTCTTTTTAGTTTTTCTGTTTATGGTAGGCTATGTTATGGTGATGTTGTACAATGAATGAATACTTAATGTGATGAAAATTGTAGGAGGTATAACATTTGATTCCCCCATTTTCTCAGCAAAGTGATCACATGTATTGGATTCCTTGCATGTGAAATAAACTTTTCAATTGTAACAATTTGTAATTGACTACTGACATTGATTAAGGATTATTATTAAAACATTACTAACTATGTGATGTCTGAAATATTCCATCCTCAGGCCGCTCCAGATCCAGGAGAGCTGCTTTCTCTCAGACGGCTGGTCAGGAGATTTGGAGACCCGGTTCTGATGACCGTGATCAGGATCCGCTGCCAGACCCGACACAGATCCAGGAGCTTCCTGGAGATTTAACACCTCTGTCTTCTGAGTTTTCTGTTTCTGTGTCCACAGGTCAGGCTCACAGGAAGAAAGCGTGGCAGAGCGGCAGCCAGCAGAGGCCAGATGATGGACGTCCGTCCACTTCATCTAAACGCTCTCGCAGAGGTCAGAATAGGCTTTAATAAAGACGTTATGGCTCAGTCTCCATCTCTGACTGATTTACCATTTAAAATATAGAGTTGAAAAAAAGTAAAGTAAACATTTGATGCGACTACTGGCATTGATTATTAATATTATTAAAAAAAATATTAGAATATTAGAAATATTTTAATTGGACATTTGTGTAACATTTTCAGAACATTCAGATGAACATTCAAAATTAACATTCCCATTATGCAAATTATTTTCTATTTCTGTTTCTAATAGTTGTGTTTTCATTTGTTTTTCTTCATTTCTGAAAAACCTACAGAATGTAGGAAGAGGAAAGGAACTGGTTCTCTCCTCAACAGGGTATGGAAGGCAACGAAGAGTTATTTCCACTGCTGTTGCCACAGTTGTGCTGTGGATGTTGTGGAGCCTTTTGTCCCTCCACCAGATCTGGAGCCAAAGCCTGATCCTGAGCCTTCATACCCTGCACCAGATCACTCCGGCGTCAAGCCGAATAATGGTAAATATCGGCATTATTTCTCCAACATTATAATAATGAAAATAATGTGAAGAAAATTAAATATCTGAACTTTTCCAAACTCAGGTCGCTCCAGATCCTTGAGAACTGCTTCCACAGATTCTTCACCGGAAATCACGTCGTCATCATCTTTGTCCCTCTCTAAGGACAATGTAGAGAGGAGGTTCTGTGGAGAGTGGTTAAGCCTTAGCAGCAGAGGCTCGTACATCGTTGAATGGAGGTGGAGTGGTGATATTTCGGATAGCCGAAACGAACAGAGCAGTTGCAGCAACTGCTGTTTGTCCAGGTCCGAAAGCCTCCAAGGGTTTCTGTGCCCTCCACTGCCAGGTCAAGTTCCTGTCGAGCCAACAGAGTCAGAGACAAATGGCCGAACTGCTCAGGCTGCTATGGAGGATTCTCCAGTGAACAAGAGCTCAACAGGTGAGACTGAAATAAGGCTGGTCAGTGTAAAATGTACAGGTTTTGCTATTTCATCCATAATTGCTTCAAGTTTTTAACATGTTAATGTCCGGTCACATTTACTGTTGCTCAGCAAAATTTCACTGAGATTTACTTTCAGATTTTTTCTTTTATTTATTTTTTTAGAAATAATTTAATTGGTCGTTCGCCTAACATTTTCAGGACATTCGGAGAACATTTAAAGTAACATTCTCATATGCAAAATTATAAAATATAGAATGTTCCTTTAAACAAGGAAATATTTGTGAAATATTTTGTACGTTTTGAACGTTTAGGGAACATTTTAGAAATAACGTTTTCTTAATTTAATGGGAACGTTAGCAAATCTTTCTCAATAAGGCATGAAGTCGATGGTACTTGCGCTGTCTAGATACACACCTGAAACACACACACAGAAAGCCACTTCTCAGACAGCATATGATTAAATAGGAATTCTGTTTTGCAACTTGAATTGTCAAATATACTCAAAATTGTCAAAATGGCTGTCGTGCAGAGGATTACAGAGTCGGTTATGTCATTAATAAGACATTGCTGTGGATTTAATAAAATCAATGTTTATTTCAATATGTTATATTTAATATAATATAAATATATTTTAAGATATGGCCATATAATCTTTGCCATTATCAGAACTGAGCCACATGTGCCTGAGTTGGCCAAGTGAAGCCTGGAAATGTATGTTTTTTAAACAGTATTTTCATCTAGTTTTCCACAAAAAAATAACACTAAAGGCTTGTTTCCCATTTTACCATTATTTTCTCGACACAACCAGCGCTGATATTTTTTAAATAAAACAATGGATCTAGCAAGCTAATATTTTTCTCATATTTTTCTGTTTGTTTTACAGAGTCCTTTGAGTCTCTCTATAACATGGGAAAGATGATTGGATCCGGAGGATTTGGCAGGGTGTACAATGCAACACGCAAATTTGATGGCAAAAAGGTAAATCTTACCGAATTGTACAAACATTTTGCTCTTGCATGCATCAAAACATATTTAAACAATTTACAGATGGTTTAATACTTAGTGCAATGTCAGGTTCTTCATTTTTTTTTTTTTTTTTTTTTTTTTTTTTTTGCAGGTTGCCATCAAGCGGATGCGTAAGATTGACAATGATCGTTATCTTAATATTGTAAGTTGGCTAAAACCTGAATATGTATTTAGCTGTTTAAGTGCAGATTACTGTATACAAATACATACTGACAAATAAACCTAGAGGCACTAAATATTTTTGAGCTGAAAAGGCTCTTTTGAACGTATCTAAAAAGATCAAAGAAAAGTACATTTAAAAATGATGTTTTCTCCAGATTTTTACGCAGCTAACCTTCTGTCTACTACTTTTCTCTAGCCTGGGCATCCCGAACCTCTCGTTACAGAAGTGGCGCTGCTGCTAATGATGAGGCGAGAACCCATAAGCCCCTTCGTCATACAACTGTACGACTGGTTTGAACATCCTAAAACATTCACTCTGGTTATGGAGTACCCGGAACCCTGCGAGAGCTTGCTGGACTTCATCACTCTTCATCCTCGACTGTATGAACCAGCAGCACGGGTCATCATGCTACAGGCTGTGCTGGCAGTGCAACACTGCATCGAGCATGGTGTTTTCCATAATGACATTCATGCAGAGAATTTCCTGTTGAAGAAACACTCGTTTGACCTCAAGCTGATAGACTTTGGATGCGGTCAGCTATTTAGTAGTGATGGCTACGAGAGCAACATATACATTGGTGAGCATTTTGGGATCGTGGAAACCTGAATGTAGTGACTTACTAATTATTTGATGCTTTAAAAAAAAGTTCAACAATGTGCAAATGTCTTGCTTACAGGAATACAGGACCACTGCCCACCTGAAGTCTTGACAGAACCTCGATTCCACGCCGTCCCAGCAAATGTCTGGGCTCTAGGAGTGTTGCTGTACAAGATGTCGAACGCATGTCGTCCTTTTTGTAATAGAACGGAAATCACACAAGCCAAAGTTACATTTCAGAACTCCAACTTATCCAAAGGTGAGTGAATAATATTGATAAACACTGATAAACACACACATAAAGCAAAGGCTTTGTACAGAAACAGTTAAAGGTGAAGTATGTAATATTTTTATATATAGCTCAATGTATAGCGAGAGTTTTGGGTGTGGATACTGCAGCCCTGGGAAAAGAAATGCAGCTTTAGTTACAGAAGTGAAAGCCAAAATTCTCTACATTTTCAAAAATTAAACAGGTCATTAACATGTCAAAGTGAACAGAGCATTGTGATGCTACGTGCTACAAAGCATGCTTCAAGGCCATACAGCATCATCATGCACCCGTTCAGAAAGGCACATTTTCATAAAGACAAAATGCAACACAGCTAACGGTATCCCTAATATGTTGGACCTGAAACATGCTTTACAAGAACCAGTAAGAGCTGTGTTTGTGATGTTTAAGTTAAGGAAGACGCGATGCTCGTAAGGGCCTTTGCAAGGTTTTTTGAAAATATGCTTTATTTTGTAATTTATTCCACTCAGTGCCACTAGTGTTGCAGAAACTACATACTTCACTTTTAAAGTATTAAAGATAAGAAACTTTTTACAGTATGTTAATCGTTTTTTAAATGCTGTTTTCATAGATGCCAACTAACCAGCTCTCTCCTTTGTACAGAGTGCAGGGATCTGATTAGCCAGTGCCTAGCCCGGGATCCAACTAAACGCCCGACGTTAGAGCAGATGTTACAACATAAATGGATTAGTAATGATCTACTGTAGATTGAAGAAGTTCAGGAGATTCACTCGATCAGTTTCAGGTGTGAGGAAGTGTAACAGACAGAGTAGGATTATTATTCTCTTAAAATCTAGATTATTTGTAGTGAGATTTTCACATTTGTGTTCATTGTAATGTTCTTGTTATAGTCAAGTCAAGTCACCTTTATTTATATAGCACGTTATACAATACAGATTGTTTCAAAGCAGCTTCATGGTAATAAACAGGAAAATAACAGAATCAGTGATGCACACAGAATTCAGTTCTGTTGTAAAAAATCATTCATGAGTTGAGTTGTTCATATAATTTTTGTATTGAATAGGAAATAACATACATGCTGTCCTTGGTGGAAGGCTTGAGCTCGAGACTTGACCGAAGCCTGAAGTCCAACCGCAACCTGACAGGAAACTCAGAGCCTGTCGACGTCTGAGCAAGAACAAGAGACACTGCAAGACTGGAAAGAAGTCATCAAGACATCACAGCCACATTTGCTTTGTTTTAAAAAGTCAATTTTGTTTTGTTTTTTAAAAGTCAAGGCTAGACAAGTCATCTTGATTTATTAGGGGTGTAATGATATTCAAACCGAACTGAAAAACCGTGGAGCACCACCCAGAGTACGTATCTCGATACTCTCATGGCGTCCCGAATGCCCAGCCCAGCCCAGCCCAGCCAGGCTCATTGTTGAGTTTGACCTCACTTTACCTTATGTCACAAAACAAAATTTTCTTTATTTGACATTTGATTCAATAGTATTTAAGGGTGTAACGGTACACGTATTCATCCCGCGGACTTTCATGTGTCTTATGTGCACAAGACGAATACAGCGTTGCAGCCTAACCACCATTAACCACCAATAATCACAATAAGCTCCAAATTTTCGATAAGAAACGTGTCATTTTTAAAATGATAAATTCAAACAATAAATGCTGCTTTGACGCTCTTTAAAGTGGTGTTACAGATTACTATATAGGCGCCTCAGTTTGAACAGCAGCGCGCGGAGCTAGTTTCTCATCCTAATAAACATGAATGAACATCTGAAGATATGTTGAAAGATACAGTACAACTTACTGAAATGTATTATATCTCGTGTAATCGCTCAATCAGTGTTTCAACGGCGGAAAGATATCAGTTAAACAGCTTGTAAACAATATCCCACGTAGCATTACATTTACCTCAGGCAAGTCATTCAGCCTGAGGTAGTGTCCACAGCTTGTTGTCAGGTATGGAAATGAACTCTTTCGCTATATATATATGCACTATATTAGCCTACACTGTAAAAAAATATCGTGATTTTAACGGTAAAAGACTGTAAAAATGCTACAGTGCAAAACTGTTAATTGGTTAACAGAAAGTTTCCTTACTATATACGGTAAATAACTGTGATAGATCTAATGGTACATTTAATGTAATTTTACTGTAAAATACCGTTAGATTTACAGTTTTTGGAAGTGAAAAAGAACAACTCATTGTATAATTTACAGTGAAAAACCGTAAATTGACATTCCCACAATTCCCTGCGTGACACTTCACATTTGATTTATTTTTGTTGAAATAACTATGTTTCTTCATAGTTTTCTTAGTTTTTTTTTTCTAATCAGTTATGCACATTAGGGTTTTATGTTACATGTAATGTTGTTAAATTAGTGTTTATTGCATTTTTTAAATTTCATTTGTTACCATGATGGTGTTTAATGTTTGTGCGAACGACATTGTGCAGCTTCTAGACAATAATATTAACCGTCTGTGGAGGAGCTGCTTATGATGAGCTTTGATTGATCATGTGACTCTTGTCACTGCTGTGATTGGTGGTTTTCAGTGAATTACAAAGGTACAAAACAGATATTAATACTTCAATATATCAGTAAATTAGCATTATATCAGATAATGAAATACGGTTTATTACTGTAAAATTTAAGTTAAGTCTGTAAAACCAATAACATTGCTACCATATTTTTGACGGTAAAGTTCTGGCAACCACAGCTGCTGGTATTTTACCGTAAAAATTATGTTTTATTTTTTACAGTGTATATATTCATTATATTTCACTTAACCTGTTAGCGATATCTTGATTATTTAATGTATGTTTAATATATCTGTCATGAAAATGACAGCCAGTGTGTAAATTATTATAATTCAACAACGAATTTGAGTAAAAACATATCATTCAATTTAGAAGTTAATGCACAAACTGCCTTATGTGCAGTTTGCATACAATAATCAACAATGAAATAAAAAATTGTATCTAAATATACTTATTTGAATAAATGTATTCTATGAACACAAAGAAGGAATGCTTCTAAACAGTCTATGGAAATATGATAAAATGTTGTAATCATCATTTAAATCTGACTAAACTTCAAATTGCTTGTCATAAATCAACATCTCAGGAAAATGTTATGAGCTTTCTGCCCATATGACTTTCTGTTACAAAACAGGGCATTGGTTTCATAAATGTCTGTTTAGGACACCAGGACTTAAATCATGTTAATCCAACCTCAGGCATTTTGGGAGACACAACAAGTGAATGGGGAAAGAAATTGTACATCAATATTCCTGTGAAATATTATTATTATTATGAAAATGTTGCCAATTATTACTCCCATTATTAGACATCTTTTTTCATTACATGTGTATAGATACATTGTATTAAATGGGAATGGAAAACCTAAAAATTGATTGGTAAATGATTTTTTTTTTTATTGTTTTTGCCTATACATGCAATTTCATTTTTTTTTTTACTTGAGTCCTGGTGTCCACTACTATAGCATAGCATAACATATATTATATCCTTTTTCTCTCTATTTGTTGATTATGGTTATGTTTTTTTTTCTCTCTATTTGTTAATTATTTATTATCTGTTTAGCTGTGCATTTACTGAATGAGCACTGTGCCACTGTACGCTCGACTGTTTGCACTGTATCTTATTTCCTTTTTATTCTAAATATTTTATTTAGATTATTTTTATTCCTTTTGATTATTTTAATGCCTTCTATGTAAAGCACTTTGAATTACCATTGTGTATGAAATGTTATATATAAATAAACTTGCCTTGCCTAAACAATGTAACGACATGAAAATAGTAAATTCCTTTTTTTTTCTGTCTTTGGAGGAAATATTACATTGTCCATCTGATCCAATTATGTGTACTATTAATTTTCATTTCACAAAAACACTAAATTCAATTGCAATTCAATTGTCTCTTGTAAGCAATGTATGAAGACCAACAGTGAATTATCTAAAGATATTTGAATCCATAGTACAGATCATTTTACTGTCTATCTTATATATATATATATATATATATGTACTGTTTATATTCAAATTCACCACCACTTGTGTAAGTTTCGAGTGTCGATTTAATGATGTTATTTTGCCGTATATCTGGACGCATCAGGAACATTGTTCCCATGAGAGAACATGGCGTTCGCATTCTCAACTATCTCGACGACTGGCTGATAATAGCTCACTCGCGAGATCTGTTGTGTGAACACAGGGACTTGGTGCTTCAGCACCTCAGCCGGACAAGAGCAAACTCTGCCCCACGCAGAGACTTGCGCGCCTCACCGAGGAGCGCATCCAGTCAGTGCTCAACTGCCTTAGGTCTTTTCGAGGCAGGTCATCGGTCCCACTGAAACAGTTTCAGAGGCTTCTGGGGCATATGGCAGCCGCAGCCGCTGTAACACCGCTCGGGCCTGCTGCATATGAGACCGCTTCAGCTCTGGCTTCCCGATCGAGTCCCGAGATGGGCGTGGCAGAGCGGCACGTTCCGGGTCAACATTACCCCACACTGTCGCCAAACCTTCAGTCCTTGGTCGGACCCTGCCTTCCAGGTGTCCCGGCATGCTGTGGTTTTCACGGATGCCTCTGCCAACGGATGGGGGGCCACGTACAACGGGCATGCAGTCTCAGGTCTGTGGACGGGGCCTTAACTGCATTGGCACATCAATTGCCTAGAGTTGCAAGCAGTACGCTTAGCCTTGTGCCGCCTCAAGGGGCTGCCTCTGCACAGGCATGTACTGGTCCGTACGGACAGTACTGCAACCATGGCGTACATCAACCATCAAGGTGGTCTACGCTTCTGCCGCATGTCGCGACACGCCCGCCATCTCCTCCTATGGAGTCAGAAGCATCTAAGGTCGCTTCGGGCCATTCACATCCCTGGTGTGCTCAACCGTGCAGCAGACGAGCTCTCACGGCAGCCTTCCGGGAGAATGGCGACTCCAACCCCAGGCGGTTCAGCTGATATGGGGAATCTTCGGAGCCACTCAGATAGATCGGTTTGCCTCTCCGGACACGACCCATTGCTTTATTCCCTGGCCAGAGGATCCCTCGGCACGGATGCACTGGCGCACAGCTGGCCATGGGGCCTTCGCAAATATGCGTTTCCCCCAGTGAGCCTTCTCGCACAGACACTGTGCAAAGTCAGGGGGACGGGGAGCAGGTCTTGCTAGTTGCGGCGTATTGGCCCAATCGGACCTGGTTCCCAGAACTTATGCTCCTCGCGACAGCACCTCCTTGGCCCATTCCTCTGAATCCCCAGGACCTGCTTTCTCAGAGACGGGGCACTCTATGGCACCCTTGTCCAGACCTCTGGAGACAATATGTCTGGTCCCTGGACAGGACGCGGAGGTTCTAGGTGGCCAACCACAGGCTGTGGTAGACACCATCACTTCCGCTAGAGCCCCCTCTACGAGGCGCCTCTATGCGTTAAAGTGGAACCTGTTCGTCGTTTGGTGCTCTTCCCGCCGGGAAGACCCCCGAACTTGCCCAATCAGAGTCGTGCCTTCCTTCCTGCAAGATGGGTTGGAGCGAAGGCTGTCTCCCTCCACCCTGGTTGCCGCAATAGCCGCTCATCACGATAAAGTAGATGGGAAGTCATTAGGAAAGCACGACCTGGTCATCAGATTCTTTAAGGGTCCTAGGAGGCTAAATCTGCCTCGTAATCCGCACCCTGTACCCTTTTGGGACTTAACTCTAGTGCTCAGAGCGCTCCAGAGGCCCCCTTTTGAGCCCGACGGAGTTGAATATCTTGTCTGTGAAGACAGCTCTCCTGTTGGCTCTGGCCTCTTACAAGAGGGTAGGGGATCTGCAGGCATTTTCGGTCGACGAATCGTGCCTGGAGTTCGGACCGGGTCTTTCTCACGTTGTTCTGAGACCCCGGTTCGGATATTTTTAATAATTTATTTATATGCACGCGTTTTATCTTGAACTCGTCATTAAAACTATACATTAAAAATAATTAAATAGCCAGTGTACATTCCAAAAAAATGTCATCATGGACACACTGAGCTGCAGTTATAATCATTTATTCACACCTAAACGCTCCTCTTATATGATGTCATGTGCTGAAGCAGTATTGTAGACTTTAGATAGATATTGTAGACTTGTGAGGAATATGATGTCTAAAACTTTTTTGATCAGCTTGGTGGTCTTTAATTTTTGTTAATGTGCGATTACAAAATGTAACACTTCCAGTTTATATACAAAGAAGTCATGGTTTCCAAACTTATAAATGAAAAATTATCGTGCATTTTTTCTTTGCTATAAAATCATATTTGTTTTTTGTTTTTAATTATGAGAAGAGTCTGGAAAATGAGGCACATTATTAATCTTTATAAACTTATTTTTTTTGTGTGGTAGGCTATTGAAAGAATTAGAAAACTATATAGTTACTATTATGGAGAGCACATAAAAAAGCTGTTAAAACTGTTTCTTAATGAATACATTTAAGATTTTGTGAAATAGCAAAGCCTTTTATTATTTTATTGTAAAATGTGCGTTAACGTGATGGATGCGCATTTTAGTTGCCATGGCAACGCGTGTTATGAATTCTCACTGCATATTTACGCTCGAACCGATCGCTAACTTGATTGAGAGACGAGGCAAATTTTCAGACTTTTCCAGACTATTTTCTGTGAGATTTTGAAGCTGTTCAGAGTATTTTCTGAGAGAAGACTTTATTCTACAACGACATCGGAGGATATATCCTTTATAGAGTTGCATTTTTGAAAGATTTCATATAATTTCTGATTATAGCTAGCTTTATTTTATTGTTCTTTTCTGATTTAGAAGTAGTTTTATTTAATTGTTTTGTTTTGTTTTGTTATTTATTTTATTTAATTAGTTTGATAGGATTATTTCTGAGTATTGTTTTGTATTGTATGTTGTATTGTTTTTTTATTGCAGGTTGGAGGAGGATGTTCATGGTTCACATGATAGGTGAAAGAGGAGGTGAGGGCTTTAGTTTCTTTTTAGTTTTTCTGTTTATGGTAGGCTATGTTATGGTGATGTTGTACAATGAATGAATACTTAATGTGATGAAAATTGTAGGAGGTATAACATTTGATTCCCCCATTTTCCCAGCAAAGTGATCACATGTATTGGATTCCTTGCATGTGAAATAAACTTTTCAATTGTAACAATTTGTAATTGACTACTGACATTGATTAAGGATTATTATTAAAACATTACTAACTATGTGATGTCTGAAATATTCCATCCTCAGGCCGCTCCAGATCCAGGAGAGCTGCTTTCTCTCAGACGGCTGGTCAGGAGATTTGGAGACCCGGTTCTGATGACCGTGATCAGGATCCGCTGCCAGACCCGACACAGATCCAGGAGCTTCCTGGAGATTTAACACCTCTGTCTTCTGAGTTTTCTGTTTCTGTGTCCACAGGTCAGGCTCACAGGAAGAAAGCGTGGCAGAGCGGCAGCCAGCAGAGGCCAGATGATGGACGTCCGTCCACTTCATCTAAACGCTCTCGCAGAGGTCAGAATAGGCTTTAATAAAGACGTTATGGCTCAGTCTCCATCTCTGACTGATTTACCATTTAAAATATAGAGTTGAAAAAAAGTAAAGTAAACATTTGATGCGACTACTGGCATTGATTATTAATATTATTAAAAAAAATATTAGAATATTAGAAATATTTTAATTGGACATTTGTGTAACATTTTCAGAACATTCAGATGAACATTCAAAATTAACATTCCCATTATGCAAATTATTTTCTATTTCTGTTTCTAATAGTTGTGTTTTCATTTGTTTTTCTTCATTTCTGAAAAACCTACAGAATGTAGGAAGAGGAAAGGAACTGGTTCTCTCCTCAACAGGGTATGGAAGGCAACGAAGAGTTATTTCCACTGCTGTTGCCACAGTTGTGCTGTGGATGTTGTGGAGCCTTTTGTCCCTCCACCAGATCTGGAGCCAAAGCCTGATCCTGAGCCTTCATACCCTGCACCAGATCACTCCGGCGTCAAGCCGAATAATGGTAAATATCGGCATTATTTCTCCAACATTATAATAATGAAAATAATGCGAAGAAAATTAAATATCTGAACTTTTCCAAACTCAGGTCGCTCCAGATCCTTGAGAACTGCTTCCACAGATTCTTCACCGGAAATCACGTCGTCATCATCTTTGTCCCTCTCTAAGGACAATGTAGAGAGGAGGTTCTGTGGAGAGTGGTTAAGCCTTAGCAGCAGAGGCTCGTACATCGTTGAATGGAGGTGGAGTGGTGATATTTCGGATAGCCGAAACGAACAGAGCAGTTGCAGCAACTGCTGTTTGTCCAGGTCCGAAAGCCTCCAAGGGTTTCTGTGCCCTCCACTGCCAGGTCAAGTTCCTGTCGAGCCAACAGAGTCAGAGACAAATGGCCGAACTGCTCAGGCTGCCATGGAGGATTCTCCAGTGAACAAGAGCTCAACAGGTGAGACTGAAATAAGGCTGGTCAGTGTAAAATGTACAGGTTTTGCTATTTCATCCATAATTGCTTCAAGTTTTTAACATGTTAATGTCCGGTCACATTTACTGTTGCTCAGCAAAATTTCACTGAGATTTACTTTCAGATTTTTTCTTTTATTTATTTTTTTAGAAATAATTTAATTGGTCGTTCGCCTAACATTTTCAGGACATTCGGAGAACATTTAAAGTAACATTCTCATATGCAAAATTATAAAATATAGAATGTTCCTTTAAACAAGGAAATATTTGTGAAATATTTTGTACGTTTTGAACGTTTAGGGAACATTTTAGAAATAACGTTTTCTTAATTTAATGGGAACGTTAGCAAATCGTTCTCAATAAGGCATGAAGTCGATGGTACTTGCGCTGTCTAGATACACACCTGAAACACACACACAGAAAGCCACTTCTCAGACAGCATATGATTAAATAGGAATTCTGTTTTGCAACTTGAATTGTCAAATATACTCAAAATTGTCAAAATGGCTGTCGTGCAGAGGATTACAGAGTCGGTTATGTCATTAATAAGACATTGCTGTGGATTTAATAAAATCAATGTTTATTTCAATATGTTATATTTAATATAATATAGATATATTTTAAGATATGGCCATATAATCTTTGCCATTATCAGAACTGAGCCACATGTGCCTGAGTTGGCCAAGTGAAGCCTGGAAATGTATGTTTTTTAAACAGTATTTTCATCTAGTTTTCCACAAAAAAATAACACTAAAGGCTTGTTTCCCATTTTACCATTATTTTCTCGACACAACCAGCGCTGATATTTTTTAAATAAAACAATGGATCTAGCAAGCTAATATTTTTCTCATATTTTTCTGTTTGTTTTACAGAGTCCTTTGAGTCTCTCTATAACATGGGAAAGATGATTGGATCCGGAGGATTTGGCAGGGTGTACAATGCAACACGCAAATTTGATGGCAAAAAGGTAAATCTTACCGAATTGTACAAACATTTTGCTCTTGCATGCATCAAAACATATTTAAACAATTTACAGATGGTTTAATACTTAGTGCAATGTCAGGTTCTTCATTTTTATTTTTTTATTTTTTTTTGCAGGTTGCCATCAAGCGGATGCGTAAGATTGACAATGATCGTTATCTTAATATTGTAAGTTGGCTAAAACCTGAATATGTATTTAGCTGTTTAAGTGCAGATTACTGTATACAAATACATACTGACAAATAAACCTAGAGGCACTAAATATTTTTGAGCTGAAAAGGCTCTTTTGAACGTATCTAAAAAGATCAAAGAAAAGTACATTTAAAAATGATGTTTTCTCCAGATTTTTACGCAGCTAACCTTCTGTCTACTACTTTTCTCTAGCCTGGGCATCCCGAACCTCTCGTTACAGAAGTGGCGCTGCTGCTAATGATGAGGCGAGAACCCATAAGCCCCTTCGTCATACAACTGTACGACTGGTTTGAACATCCTAAAACATTCACTCTGGTTATGGAGTACCCGGAACCCTGCGAGAGCTTGCTGGACTTCATCACTCTTCATCCTCGACTGTGTGAACCAGCAGCACGGGTCATCATGCTACAGGCTGTGCTGGCAGTGCAACACTGCATCGAGCATGGTGTTTTCCATAATGACATTCATGCAGAGAATTTCCTGTTGAAGAAACGTCTCGGTTACGGATGTAACCCTCGTTCCCTGAGTAGGGAACGGAGACGTTCCGTCGGATGACGACGAATGGGGGTTTCGCTTAGAAAGCCAATCGACTACGAGTACTACAAAACGAGCCAATGGCAAAGAAATGCCATGGGTCTGCGGAATTTGCATAGCGTAACTCCGCCTCACCTCGTGAGTATTTAAGGAGCGCGCTCATAGCAAATAGGCATGTTTTTCTCGCTGAGGAGCCAAGGCTGAGCTCAGGCGATCCCCGCGGCACAGCGGAAAGTGGCAGGAAGACGGAACGTCTCCGTTCCCTACTCAGGGAACGAGGGTTACATCCGTAACCGAGACGTTCCCTTTCGTTGTCACTCCGAGTTCCGTCGGATGACGACGAATGGGGATACCAGTCTAATCACGCCACCTTCTCAGCTGTCTTCCAGTGCCCTGCGTAATCTGAGATCCCTGTCGTGAGATAGCACGGACGAAGGACTCCTATTAGCACAGGAATACCAAGGTACACTGGGGAGCATATCCCAAGGTCTTTAAGGGAAGTATGCAATTACTGCCAACCCAGAGGGGGGGACTTAGAGAATACACATATGACCCGAGGGATGCATATGGGGAATCACTGGGGTGTCCAGCCGCAGGTGGAATATTTCAACCCCAGGGGTGGCAAGGTGGCTTGCCAAGGGAAAGACACATGCTCAAAGAGGCTTACAGTGGAAATACACATGTGGGGGTAGCTCAGAGGAGGTACCATGCACACGGGAGGCACCTAGCCGACGCGCAGGCAAAAGACACTGGCGCCAGCATCAGGAGTGCTGGAGGAACTCAGGGCTTTCGGGGAAGCTACCTGAGGAAATATCGCACGCATCCAGTCCGTGGAGTGGAATGGCGAGCAAGCGAAGACACCTAACGGGTCCCATGTTAGCTTGAAAAAGACAGTACATGGGAGGAGACTGGCTCCACTCGGAGATTGTAAAATCTGGCGAATGTGTTGGGTGTCGCCCAGCCTGCAGCTCTGCAGATGTCTGTTAGCGAGGCGCCATGCGCTAGGGCCCAAGAGGATGCCACACTCCGGGTGGAGTGGGCGGTCACACCAAGGGGGCACGGTCGGCCTTGCTGCTGGTATGCCAAAGCAATGGCGTCCACTATCCAGTGAGACAACCTTTGTTTGGAGAGAGCCTTTCCCTTCAGCTTCCCACCATAACAGACAAAGAGCTGGTCTGAGGTCCTGAAACACTGCGTTCTGTCTACATAGGTGCGGAGAGCACGTACTGGACAGAGCAGTGCCAAGGCTGGGTCTGCCTCCTCCGGGGGCAGCGCTTGCAGGTTCACCACCTGGTCCCGAAAGGGAGTGGTGGGAACCTTGGGCACATATCCAGGCCGGGGTCTCAGGATCACGTGAGAGTCACCCGGCCCGAATTCCAAGCACGCTTCGTCAACGGAGAATGCGTGCAGGTCCCCTACCCTCTTGATGGAGGCCAATGCAGTCAGGAGCGCTGTCTTCATAGACAGGAAGTTAAGCTCGACTGACTGCAAAGGCTCAAAGGGAGCGCTGCGCAGGGCAGTTAAGACCACTGCGAGGTCCCAAGAGGGTACGAGAGGAGGGCGAGGAGGATTCAGTCTCCTCGCTCCCCTCAGGAACCTGGTGATCAGGTCATGCTTTCCCACGGACTTACCTTCTATCGGGTCATGATGTGCGGCAATAGCGGCGACATAGACCTTGAGGGTGGAGGGAGACAGCCTTCGCTCCAACGCCTCTTGAAGAAAGGAAAGCAGGACACTGACCGGACATCTCCGGGGGTCTTCTCGGTGAGAAGAGCACCAGTTGACGAAGAGGTTCCACTTCAACGCATAGACGTGTCTCGTGGACGACGCTCTAGCGGAAGTGATGGTAGCCACCACCGCTGGTGGTAGGGTACTCAAACCTGCCTCGTCCCGTCCAGGAGCCACACGTGGAGGTTCCAAAGATCGGGACGAGGGTGCCATAGGATGCCCCGTCCCTGAGAAAGGAGGTCCTTCCTCAGAGGAATCGGCCAAGGAGGTGCTGTCGCGAGGAGTACAAGTTCGGGGAACCAGGTCCTGGCGGGCCAGTACAGCGCGACCAAAATGACCTGCTCCTCGTCCTCCCTGACCTTGCGCAGGGTCTGCGCGAGAAGGCTCACTGGGGGAAACGCATATTTGCGGCCCCGCGGCCAGCTGTGCGCCAGAGCATCCGTGCCGAGCGTGCCCTCGGTCAGGGAATAATACTGGGCGCAATGGGTCGAGTCGTGAGAGGCAAACAGATCTATCTGTGCGTCCCCGAACTGGTCCCAAATCAGCTGGCCGACTGGGGATGGAGTCGCCATTCTCCAGGGAGGGGCTGAAACCGTGAGAGCTCGTCGGCTGCACAGTTCAGGGCTCCGGGGATATAAATGGCACGAAGCGACCTCAGATGCTTCTGACTCCATAAGAGGAGGTGGCGGGCGAGTTGCGACATACGGCGGGAGCGCAGACCACCTTGATGGTTGATGTACGCTACAGTTGCGGTATTGTCTGAACGGACTAGTACGTGCTGGCCCTTGAGCACGGCTCAGAAGCGGCGCAGGGCGAGCTGTACTGCCAGCAACTCGGAGTTTGCTCTTTTCCCAGTTGACCCGAAGGCCCAGACGGGCTACATGGCGGAGCACCAAATCCCTGTGTTCGCAAAGCTGATCTCGAGAGTGAGCTAGGATTAGCCAGTCGTCGAGGTAGTTCAGAATGCGAACCCCGTGTTCCCGGAGGGGAACAAGGGCTGCCTCGACGACCTTCGTAAAGACGCGAGGAGACAGGGCTAGCCCGAATGGGAGAACTGCGTACTGATATGCCTGCCCCTCGAAAGCAAACCGTAGGAACGGTCTGTGTCGAGGGAGAATGGAGACATGAAAGTAGGCGTCCTTCAGGTCGATCGCTGCAACCAATCCTGGTGCCGCACACATTCGAAAACGCGTTTGGCGGTGAGCATCTTGAACGGCAGCCTGTGAAGGGAGCGGTTCAGAACGCGCAGGTCCAGGATTGGCCGTAACCCACCGGCTTTCTTCGGGACAATGAAATACGGGCTGTAGAAGCCGGTCTTCATTTCGGCTGGAGGGACAGTCTCGATCGCACCCTTCGCCAGCAAGGTTGCAACCTCCGCTCTCATGATAGGGGCATTGCCACCGACCATAGTGGAGCGGTCTCCCCTGAAGCGGGGAGGAGACCGCGCGAACTGAATCGCGTAGCCGAGCCTGATCGTTCGTGCGACCCAGCGGGACAGGTTGGGAAGCTCTAGCCAGGCTCCCAACGACTGAACCAGCGGGGTCATGCGAACTACAGACTTCCCGTCGGTGGGGCAGCGAGGCGGTATGGCTGACCCAGACGTGGACGGCATAGCGGCCCGGTGTGGGGGTGCAGCCATAGACCGCGTCCTGACAGAGCAGACCAGGGAAGGACGAACGTTCCACGGGGGTCTGCTCTGCCAGGGGTCTGGCGTCAGAGGGGGATGAGAGTGGTACGGTCCGGGGACGGCGCGCACTGTCATCCGGCTCTGGAACAGAGGAGGACGAGGGGTGCACGGCCCGGGGGCGGCGCACCGTGTCGTCCGAGAACTCTGTGCGCTCAGAAACGGGAGAGTCAGTTCTTTCTGAATAAGGATTCTTCCCCAGCCCTCCACCAGGGAATGGAGTGGCCCTGCTACCAGCTCCTGGAAAGAACTGAGTCCCATCTCTGAGGAGCCCATCTCAAGAGCGCCGCTTAACCCGGCGTATAGCGGGGGGCGGGGCTGGAGAGGGCTGTGGCGTCCCCCTGCGGCTTCCAGAGCCAGCCCGGGTGAACGGGCGGGGTGGGAGCCGCAGGAGGGCGCCTTCGGCGGTGGGCAGACTGAGGGATCAGCTCGGACGGCGGGGCCGTCGGGGCAGATAAGCCTCAGTCTGCTCGTGGGTGGTTGAGAACTGTTGGGCCAAGCCCTCAACCGCACCGCCGAAGAGGCCGACCTGGGATATGGGGGTGTCAAGCAGATGGGTCCGCCCGACATCCTGCACATCGAACAGGTTCAGCCACAGACTGGTATACATCACCTGACCCAGGGAACGCACGGCCACTTTCGTCGCTCGGAGAGCAAGGTCAGTGGCGGCGCGCAGCTCATTGAAGAGCCCTGGGTCAGTCCCACCCTCGTGCATGTCCGTGAGCATCTGGGCCTGGTAGACCAGCAGAATGGCCATGGCATGCAGTGAGGCGGCTGCCTGTCCTGTAGCGCTATAGGATTTCGCCACAAGTGTAGACGAAAAACTACAGGCTTAGGACGGGTGCTTAGGATCGCGCCGAGAGGAAGCACTCTGAGGACACAGTAGCATCGCAACAGAGCGTTCAACCGGGGGACCCCAGTGTACCCATGGGCAGCGGCCCCGTCGAGGGAAGGAAGGGCGAAGGAGATCAACGAGGGATCGCTGGAAGACACGGGGGTCTTCGAGGATTTCGAGATCTCCTAATGCACATCCGGGAAAAAAGGTATTGGAGTGGACGCTGACAGGAGTCAGCGGCCACGCCCAAAAACCAATCGCCCGGGAAAGCATGGCCGTCATCTCAGGATCTGACTCGACAATGCCATATGCACACCCGAAAGTGGCAGCACTGTCAAATCTTCACTTCCTGAAAATTCTAGCCCACCCTGTGATGCTGCGATGGACAACAGATCCGATTCTGGAGCGTCAAGGGAAACCCGCGGGGCATCCGAAAATAGACCCGGGGAATCCCCTGAACACTCGCGGGTTGCGTCACTGAAGAGGGGGGCGTGGTCCACGGACAAAGAGTCGGCGGATTTGTTCCACGCACACACCCTCAGGTCACCCTGGCCACCAGCCGAAGTAGCACCTCACGTGGAGAGTGTTAGATCGGGGTGTGGATGAGGGGACTCTCTCTCTAACGAGATCATTGAGTCTCGACCGTAATGACGCGATGATCACGTTCCCGCGGGGAGAACGTGAATCATCCACAAACGCTGCTCTAGCGTGATGAAGCCCAAGCACGCAGAGCAGAGAATGTGCCCATCAAAATCGGAAATGAGTCGACCGCAACCAGAAATGCACGGGCGAGCCGTCTTTAAAAAGACGTGCCGCGTGCGAGCTCTTTTGTGAGAGGAGGAAGAAACTCCGCGATGTTGAAGCGAGCAGGGAGAAACACACTCATTGGCAGATCACTGCACAGATCAGCAGGCAATGTGAACTCGCTGCAGATCGCCGTCACACCAACACCGGAGAGAGTGGCTCGTCTCGTAGAGTGAAGTCAGAAATGGCTGTGGAGCGAAGAGATACTCTTGGCTCCGAAGCGAAAACATGCCTATTTGCTATGAGCGCGCTCCTTAAATACTCACGAGGTGAGGCGGAGTTACGCTATGCAAATTCCGCAGACCCATGGCATTTCTTTGCCATTGGCTCGTTTTGTAGTACTCGTAGTCGATTGGCTTTCTAAGCGAAACCCCCATTCGTCGTCATCCGACGGAACTCGGAGTGACAACGAAAGGGAACACTCGTTTGACCTCAAGCTGATAGACTTTGGATGCGGTCAGCTATTTAGTAGTGATGGCTACGAGAGCAACATATACATTGGTGAGCATTTTGGGAGCGTGGAAACCTGAATGTAGTGACTTACTAATTATTTGATGCTTTAAAAAAAAGTTCAACAATGTGCAAATGTCTTGCTTACAGGAATACAGGACCACTGCCCACCTGAAGTCTTGACAGAACCTCGATTCCACGCCGAAAAGAAATGCAGCTTTAGTTACAGAAGTGAAAGCCAAAATTCGCTACATTTTCAAAAATTAAACAGGTCATTAACATGTCAAAGTGAACAGAGCATTGTGATGCTACGTGCTACAAAGCATGCTTCAAGGCCATACAGCATCATCATGAACCCGTTCAGAAAGGCACATTTTCATAAAGACAAAATGCAACACAGCTAACGGTATCCCTAATATGTTGGACCTGAAACATGCTTTACAAGAACCAGTAAGAGCTGTGTTTGTGATGTTTAAGTTGGGGAAGACGCGATGCTCGTAAGGGCCTTTGCAAGGTTTTTTGAAAATATGCTTTATTTTGTAATTTATTCCACTCAGTGCCACTAGTGTTGCAGAAACTACATACTTCACTTTTAAAGTATTAAAGATAAGAAACTTTTTACAGTATGTTAATCGTTTTTTAAATGCTGTTTTCATAGATGCCAACTAACCAGCTCTCTCCTTTGTACAGAGTGCAGGGATCTGATTAGCCAGTGCCTAGCCCGGGATCCAACTAAACGCCCGACGTTAGAGCAGATGTTACAACATAAATGGATTAGTAATGATCTACTGTAGATTGAAGAAGTTCAGGAGATTCACTCGATCAGTTTCAGGTGTGAGGAAGTGTAACAGACAGAGTAGGATTATTATTCTCTTAAAATCTAGATTATTTGTAGTGAGATTTTCACATTTGTGTTCATTGTAATGTTCTTGTTATAGTCAAGTCAAGTCACCTTTATTTATATAGCACTTTATACAATACAGATTATTTCAAAGCAGCTTCATGGTAATAAACAGGAAAATAACAGAATCAGTGATGCACACAGAATTCAGTTCTGTTGTAAAAAATCATTCATGAGTTGAGTTGTTCATATAATTTTTGTTTTGAATAGGAAATAACATACATGCTGTCCTTGGTGGAAGGCTTGAGCTCGAGACTTGACCGAAGCCTGAAGTCCAACCGCAACCTGACAGGAAACTCAGAGCCTGTCGACGTCTGAGCAAGAACAAGAGACACTGCAAGACTGGAAAGAAGTCATCAAGACATCACAGCCACATTTGCTTTGTTTTAAAAAGTCAATTTTGTTTTGTTTTTTAAAAGTCAAGGCTAGACAAGTCATCTTGATTTATTAGGGGTGTAATGATATTCAAACCGAACTGAAAAACCGTGGAGCACCACCCAGGGTACGTATCTCGATACTCTCATGGCGTCCCGAATGCCCAGCCCAGCCCAGCCCAGCCAGGCTCATTGTTGAGTTTGACCTCACTTTACCTTATGTCACAAAACAAAATTTTCTTTATTTGACATTTGATTCAATAGTATTTAAGGGTGTAACGGTACACGTATTCATCCCGCGGACTTTCATGTGTCTTATGTGCACAAGACGAATACAGCGTTGCAGCCTAACCACCATTAACCACCAATAATCACAATAAGCTCCAAATTTTCGATAAGAAACGTGTCATTTTTAAAATGATAAATTCAAACAATAAATGCTGCTTTGACGCTCTTTAAAGTGGTGTTACAGATCACTATATAGGCGCCTCAGTTTGAACAGTAGCGCGCGGAGCTAGTTTCTCATCCTAATAAACATGAATGAACATCTGAAGGTATGTTGAAAGATACAGTACAACTTACTGAAATGTATTATATCTCGTGTAATCGCTCAATCAGTGTTTCAACGGCGGAAAGATATCAGTTAAACAGCTTGTAAACAATATCCCACGTAGCATTACATTTACCTCAGGCAAGTCATTCAGCCTGAGGTAGTGTCCACAGCTTGTTGTCAGGTATGGAAATGAACTCTTTCGCTAAATATATGCACTATATTAGCCTACACTGTAAAAAAATATCGTGATTTTAACGGTAAAAGACTACAGTGCAAAACTGTTAATTGGTTAACAGAAAGTTTCCTTACTATATACGGTAAATAACTGTGATAGATCTAATGGTACATTTAATGTAATTTTACTGTAAAATACCGTTAGATTTACAGTTTTTGGAAGTGAAAAAGAACAACTCATTGTATAATTTACAGTGAAAAACCGTAAATTGACATTCCCACAATTCCCTGCGTGACACTTCACATTTGATTTATTTTTGTTGAAATAACTATGTTTCTTCATAGTTTTCTTAGTTTTTTTTTTCTAATCAGTTATGCACATTAGGGTTTTATGTTACATGTAATGTTGTTAAATTAGTGTTTATTGCATTTTTTAAATTTCATTTGTTACCATGATGGTGTTTAATGTTTGTGCGAACGACATTGTGCAGCTTCTAGACAATAATATTAACCGTCTGTGGAGGAGCTGCTTATGATGAGCTTTGATTGATCATGTGACTCTTGTCACTGCTGTGATTGGTGGTTTTCAGTGAATTACAAAGGTACAAAACAGATATTAATACTTCAATATATCAGTAAATTAGCATTATATCAGATAATGAAATACGGTTTATTACTGTAAAATTTAAGTTAAGTCTGTAAAACCAATAACATTGCTACCATATTTTTGACGGTAAAGTTCTGGCAACCACAGCTGCTGGTATTTTACCGTAAAAATTATGTTTTATTTTTTACAGTGTATATATTCATTATATTTCACTTAACCTGTTAGCGATATCTTGATTATTTAATGTATGTTTAATATATCTGTCATGAAAATGACAGCCAGTGTGTAAATTATTATAATTCAACAACGAATTTGAGTAAAAACATATCATTCAATTTAGAAGTTAATGCACAAACTGCCTTATGTGCAGTTTGCATACAATAATCAACAATGAAATAAAAAATTGTATCTAAATATACTTATTTGAATAAATGTATTCTATGAACACAAAGAAGGAATGCTTCTAAACAGTCTATGGAAATATGATAAAATGTTGTAATCATCATTTAAATCTGACTAAACTTCAAATTGTTTGTCATAAATCAACATCTCAGGAAAATGTTATGAGCTTTCTGCCCATATGACTTTCTGTTACAAAACAGGGCATTGGTTTCATAAATGTCTGTTTAGGACACCAGGACTTAAATCATGTTAATCCAACCTCAGGCATTTTGGGAGACACAACAAGTTAATGGGGAAAGAAATTGTACATCAATATTCCTGTGAAATATTATTATTATTATGAAAATGTTGCCAATTATTACTCCCATTATTAGACATCTGTTTTCATTACATGTGTATAGATACATTGTATTAAATGGGAATGGAAAACCTAAAAATTGATTGGTAAATGAATTTTTTTTTTATTGTTTTTGCCTATACATGCAATTTCATTTTTTTTTTTACTTGAGTCCTGGTGTCCACTACTATAGCATAGCATAACATATATTATATCCTTTTTCTCTCTATTTGTTGATTATGGTTATGTTTTTTTTCTCTATTTGTTAATTATTTATTATCTGTTTAGCTGTGCATTTACTGAATGAGCACTGTGCCACTGTACGCTCGACTGTTTGCACTGTATCTTATTTCCTTTTTATTCTAAATATTTTATTTAGATTATTTTTATTCCTTTTGATTATTTTAATGCCTTCTATGTAAAGCACTTTGAATTACCATTGTGTATGAAATGTTATATATAAATAAACTTGCCTTGCCTAAACATGAATGAATAGTAAATTCCTTTTTTTTCTGTCTTTGGAGGAAATATTACATTGTCTATCTGATCCAATTATGTGTACTATTAATTTTCATTTCACAAAAACACTAAATTCAATTGCAATTCAATTGTCTCTTGTAAGCAATGTATGAAGACCAACAGTGAATTATCTAAAGATATTTGAATCCATAGTACAGATCATTTTACTGTCTATCTTATATATATATATATGTACTGTTTATATTCAAATTCACCACCACTTGTGTAAGTTTCGAGTGTCGATTTAATGATGTTATTTTGCCGTATATCTGGACGCATCAGGAACAACATGGCCGTATATCTTATCCAGGTCTGCAGCCTCCCCTGAATTCCCCGCTTGACACTTCACATTTGATGTATATTCATTGAAGTAGGCCTAACCATGTTTCTTTTTAGTTTTGGTCCTGCGTAACACCAGAATAAACCTTGAACAACATTTTTTTTTGTATTGCTTGAAGAAACAAACCTAAAAAAAACAACAAAGCTTACTTAAATTCCAAGTCCAAATAGCAGTAAACACTGTAAATAGCTGAAACAACATAAACCTAAAGAAACGTAAAACAAAAAAGAAGGAAATAAATTAACATCATTACATCTTTATGGAAAAGTAAGAGGAGGATTAGCCAATTAAATAATTTGCATTTATCTATGAAGTAAATGGCTAACATCACAATATTAACCAAAAATTCTGCATCATAAATGAAAGAAAAAGACAAATATTTTTTTAGTTTTAAAATCAAATTCAAGCATTACAAAACGCAACCAAACATAAAGATCACCCCACAATTTTCATGTTTCAACGACTTTCATAAAAGGTGCACTCATCACAATCCAGATTAAATCTGTCTGAGAAACTCATTACGAGGATAAATATCCTCTTTGGTAGAAGTGGGAAAGTAAGAAATCTTGTTCTAATTTGAACCAATTTAACTTTAGGAAAATCAAAAACGAGAGGTCTCTTTCTAACTTTAGAAGGGAAAGTCTCTGTATTTACAAATGTTTACAAATCTCCTCTGTAAAAATTAAGACCAGAAATGATTAAATTACACAGTCATGGACCAGTGAATAACACAATGCACCTTTAACCAGCTGAACCAAACCATCAGGCACAGCTTTTAACAATAGTTTGCAGTTTCACCAGCAGAAGTCAGCTTCAACACACCAGGGTTTCGTAGGCCGCTCTGCATACATTCAGTTTTCCACCACAATTCTTCCTTACATTGACGCCATTTCTTCAAATTGAATTATTTTGATTGGCTAAGAAATTGATAAACAGAAATTTTCCACACATGGACTGATCTGCAGGAGCTGCTCGTCGCCGAGGGCGCCCTCCTGCCGCAGCCTCCGTCCCTGGCCAGCACAAGCAGCAGCCAGCTAAGCAGCAGGGTGCCGGCCGCAAGAAAAGCGCACAGCCCGCTCGGAGTTCATCTAAGCCCCCCAGCAAGAGGATAGGTAAGCGACCCTGAGACGGGCGACCCAGAGGACGTGATGGCTGCTCTTTGGGAGGATGCCTCTGCACCCCTCCTTCCCCCGGAGGAGGGCCGGGTGGAGAATCTTCTTTTTCCTTTTGTTTCTGTTCCAGTGGCCAGCGGTACCCACTTTCTCAATAAAAGAGAGCAGGTTCCACTTCCTCTGCATCCGTCCCCAGGATTGGTTTGCAGCGATCGACCTGAAGGACGCGTACTTTCATGTATCGATTCTTCCTCGACACAGACCGTTTCTTCGGTTTGCGTTCGAGGCTCGGGCATATCAGTACAAGGTCCTACCCTTCGGCTTGGCCCTGTCGCCGCGTGTCTTCACGAAAGTCGTGGAGGCGGCCATTGTTCCCATGAGAGAACATGGCGTTCGCATTCTCAACTATCTCGACGACTGGCTGATAATAGCTCACTCGCGAGATCTGTTGTGTGAACACAGGGACTTGGTGCTTCAGCACCTCAGCCGGACAAGAGCAAACTCTGCCCCACGCAGAGGATCTCTTATCTCGGTATGGAGTTGGACTCGGTCAGTCAGACTTGCGCGCCTCACCGAGGAGCGCATCCAGTCAGTGCTCAACTGCCTTAGGTCTTTTCGAGGCAGGTCATCGGTCCCACTGAAACAGTTCAGAGGCTTCTGGGGCATATGGCAGCCGCAGCCGCTGTAACGCCGCTCGGGCCTGCTGCATATGAGACCGCTTCAGCTCTGGCTTCACGATCGAGTCCCGAGATGGGCGTGGCAGAGCGGCACGTTCCGGGTCAACATTACACTGTCGCCAAACCTTCAGTCCTTGGTCGGACCCTGCCTTCCAGGTGTCCCGGCATGCTGTGGTTTTCACGGATGCCTCTGCCAACGGATGGGGGGCCACGTACAACGGGCATGCAGTCTCAGGTCTGTGGACGGGGCCTTAACTGCATTGGCACATCAATTGCCTAGAGTTGCAAGCAGTACGCTTAGCCTTGTGCCGCCTCAAGGGGCTGCCTCTGCACAGGCATGTACTGGTCCGTACGGACAGTACTGCAACCATGGCGTACATCAACCATCAAGGTGGTCTACGCTTCTGCCGCATGTCGCGACACGCCCGCCATCTCCTCCTATGGAGTCAGAAGCATCTAAGGTCGCTTCGGGCCATTCACATCCCTGGTGTGCTCAACCGTGCAGCAGACGAGCTCTCACGGCAGCCTTCCGGGAGAATGGCGACTCCAACCCCAGGCGGTTCAGCTGATATGGGGAATCTTCGGAGCCACTCAGATAGATCGGTTTGCCTCTCCGGACACGACCCATTGCTTTATTCCCTGGCCAGAGGATCCCTCAGCACGGATGCACTGGCGCACAGCTGGCCATGGGGCCTTCGCAAATATGCGTTTCCCCCAGTGAGCCTTCTCGCAGAGACACTGTGCAAAGTCAGGGAGGACGAGGAGCAGGTCTTGCTAGTTGCGGCGTATTGGCCCAATCGGACCTGGTTCCCAGAACTTATGCTCCTCGCGACAGCACCTCCTTGGCCCATTCCTCTGAATCCCCAGGACCTGCTTTCTCAGAGACGGGGCACTCTATGGCACCCGTGTCCAGACCTCTGGAGACAATATGTCTGGTCCCTGGACAGGACGCGGAGGTTCTAGGTGGCCTACCACAGTCTGTGGTAGACACCATCACTTCCGCTAGAGCCCCCTCTACGAGGCGCCTCTATGCGTTGAAGTGAAACCTGTTCGTCGTTTGGTGCTCTTCCCGCCGGGAAGACCCCCGAACTTGCCCAATCAGAGTCGTGCCTTCCTTCCTGCAAGATGGGTTGGAGCGAAGGCTGTCTCCCTCTACCCTGGTTGCCGCAATAGCCGCTCATCACGATAAAGTAGATGGGAAGTCATTAGGAAAGCACGACCTGGTCATCAGATTTCTTAAGGGTCCTAGGAGGCTAAATCTGCCTCGTAATCCGCACCCTGTACCCTTTTGGGACTTAACTCTAGTGCTCAGAGCGCTCCAGAGGCCCCCTTTTGAGCCCTTAAATACGACGGAGTTGAATATCTTGTCTATGAAGACAGCTCTCCTGTTGGCTCTGGCCTCTTTCAAGAGGGTAGGGGATCTGCAGGCATTTTCGGTCGACGAATCGTGCCTGGAGTTCGGACCGGGTCTTTCTCACGTTGTTCTGAGACCCCGGTTCGGATATTTTTAATAATTTATTTATATGCACGCGTTTTATCTTGAACTCGTCATTAAAACTATACATTAAAAATAATTAAATAGCCAGTGTACATTCCAAAAAAATTTCATCATGGACACACTGAGCTGCAGTTATAATCATTTATTCACACCTAAACGCTCCTCTTATATGATGTCATGTGCTGAAGCAGTATTGTAGACTTTAGATAGATATTGTAGACTTGTGAGGAATATGATGTCTAAAACTTTTTTGATCAGCTTGGTGGTCTTTAATTTTTGTTAATGTGCGATTACAAAATGTAACACTTCCAGTTTATATACAAAGAAGTCATGGTTTGTTTTTTGTTTTTAATTATGAGAAGAGTCTGGAAAATGAGGCACATTATTAATCTTTATAAACTTATTTTTTTTGTGTGGTAGGCTATTGAAAGAATTAGAAAACTATATAGTTACTATTATGGAGAGCACATAAAAAAGCTGTTAAAACTGTTTCTTAATGAATACATTTAAGATTTTGTGAAATAGCAAAGCCTTTTATTATTTTATTGTAAAATGTGCGTTAACGTGATGGATGCGCATTTTAGTTGCCATGGCAACGCGTGTTATGAATTCTCACTGCATATTTACACTCGAACCGATCGCTAACTTGATTGAGAGACGAGGCAAATTTTCAGACTTTTCCAGACTATTTTCTGTGAGATTTTGAAGCTGTTCAGAGTATTTTCTGAGAGAAGACTTTATTCTACAACGACATCGGAGGATATATCCTTTATAGAGTTGCATTTTTGAAAGATTTCATATAATTTCTGATTATAGCTAGCTTTATTTTATTGTTCTTTTCTGATTTAGAAGTAGTTTTATTTAATTGTTTTGTTTTGTTTTGTTATTTATTTTATTTAATTAGTTTGATAGGAGTATTTCTGAGTATCGTTTTGTATTGTATGTTGTATTGTTTTTTATTGCAGTTTGGAGGAGGATGTTCATGGTTCACATGATAGGTGAAAGAGGAGGTGAGGGCTTTAGTTTCTTTTTAGTTTTTTGGTGTATGGTATGTTATGGTGATGTTGTACAATGAATGAATACTTAATGTGATGAAAATTGTGCGAGGTATAACATTTGATTCCCCCATTTTCCCAGCAAAGTGATCACATGTATTGGATTCCTTGCATGTGAAATAAACTTTTCAATTGTAACAATTTGTAATTGACCACTGATATTGATTAAGGATTATTATTAAAACATTACTAACTATGTGATGTCTGAAATATTCCATCCTCAGGCCGCTCCAGATCCAGGAGAGCTGCTTTCTTTCAGACGGCTGGTCAGGAGATTTGGAGACCCGGTTCTGATGACCGTGATCAGGATCCGCTGCCAGACCCGACACAGATCCAGGAGCTTCCTGGAGATTTAACACCTCTGTCTTCTGAGTTTTCTGTTTCTGTGTCCACAGGTCAGGCTCACAGGAAGAAAGCGTGGCAGAGCGGCAGCCAGCAGAGGCCAGATGATGGACGTCCGTCCACTTCATCTAAACGCTCTCGCAGAGGTCAGAATAGGCTTTAATAAAGACGTTTTGGCTCAGTCTCGATCTCTGACTGATTTACCATTTAAAATATAAAGTTGAAAAAAAGTAAAGTAAAAATTTGATGTGACTACTGGCATTGATTATTAATATTATTAAAAAAATATTAGAATATTAGAAATATTTTAATTGGACATTTGTGTAACATTTTCAGAACATTCAGATAAAATTCAAAATTAACATTCCCATAATGCAAATTATTTTCTATTTCTGTTTCTAAAATTTGTGTTTTCATTTGTTTTTCTTCATTTCTGAAAAACATACAGAATGTAGGAAGAGGAAAGGAACTGGTTCTCTCCTCAACAGGGTATGGAAGGCAACGAAGAGTTATTTCCACTGCTGTTGCCACAGTTGTGCTGTGGATGTTGTGGAGCCTTTTGTCCCTCCACCAGATCTGGAGCCAAAGCCTGATCCTGAGCCTTCATACCCTGCACCAGATCACTCCGGCGTCAAGCCGAATAATGGTAAATATCGGCATTAGTTCTCCAACATTATAATAATGAAAATAATGAGAAGAAAATTAAATATCTGAACTTTTCCAAACTCAGGTCGCTCCAGATCCTTGAGAACTGCTTCCACAGATTCTTCACCGGAAATCACGTCGTCATCATCTTTGTCCCTCTCTAAGGACAATGTAGAGAGGAGGTTCTGTGGAGAGTGGTTAAGCCTTAGCAGCAGAGGCTCGTACATCGTTGAATGGAGGTGGAGTGGTGATATTTCGGATAGCCGAAACGAACAGAGCAGTTGCAGCAACTGCTGTTTGTCCAGGTCCGAAAGCCTCCAAGGGTTTCTGTGCCCTCCACTGCCAGGTCAAGTTCCTGTCGAGCCAACAGAGTCAGAGACAAATGGCCGAACTGCTCAGGCTGCCATGGAGGATTCTCCAGTGAACAAGAGCTCAACAGGTGAGACTGAAATAAGGCTGGTCAGTGTAAAATGTACAGGTTTTGCTATTTCATCCATAATTGCTTCAAGTTTTTAACATGTTAATGTCCGGTCACATTTACTGTTGCTCAGCAAAATTTCGCTGACATTTTCTTTCAGATTTTTTCTTTTATTTATTTTTTTTGAAATAATTTAATTGGTCGTTCGCCTAACATTTACAGGACATTCGGAGAACATTTAAAGTAACATTCTCATATGCAAAATTATAAAATATAGAATGTTCCTTTAAAGAAGAAATATTTGTGAAATATTTTGTACGTTTTGAACGTTTAGGGAACATTTTAGAAATAACGTTTTCTTAATTTAATGGGAACGTTAGCAAATCTTTCTCAATAAGGCATGAAGTCGATGGTACTTGCGCTGTCTAGATACACACCTGAAACACACACACAGAAAGCCACTTCTCAGACAGCATATGATTAAATAGGAATTCTGTTTTGCAACTTGAATTGTCAAATATACTCAAAATTGTCAAAATGGCTGTCGTGCAGAGGATTACAGTCGGTTATGTCATTAATAAGACATTGCTGTGGATTTAATAAAATCAATGTTTATTTCAATATGTTATATTTAATATAATATAAATATATTTTAAGATATGGCCATATAATCTTTGCCATTATCAGAACTGAGCCACATGTGCCTGAGTTGGCCAAGTGAAGCCTGGAAATGTATGTTTTTTAAACAGTATTTTCATCTAGTTTTCCACAAAAAAATAACACTAAAGGCTTGTTTCCCATTTTACCATTATTTTCTCGACACAACCAGCGCTGATATTTTTTAAATAAAACAATGGATCTAGCAAGCTAATATTTTTCTCATATTTTTCTGTTTGTTTTACAGAGTCCTTTGAGTCTCTCTATAACATGGGAAAGATGATTGGATCCGGAGGATTTGGCAGGGTGTACAATGCAACACGCAAATTTGATGGCAAAAAGGTAAATCTTACCGAATTGTACAAACATTTTGCTCTTGCATGCATCAAAACATATTTAAACAATTTACAGATGGTTTAATACTTAGTGCAATGTCAGGTTCTTCATTTTTTTTTTTTTTTTTTTTTTGCAGGTTGCCATCAAGCGGATGCGTAAGATTGACAATGATCGTTATCTTAATATTGTAAGTTGGCTAAAACCTGAATATGTATTTAGCTGTTTAAGTGCAAATTACTGTATACAAATACATACTGACAAATAAACCTAGAGGCACTAAATAATTTTGAGCTGAAAAGGCTCTTTTGAACGTATCTAAAAAGATCAAAGAAAAGTACATTTAAAAATGATGTTTTCTCCAGATTTTTACGCAGCTAACCTTCTGTCTACTACTTTTCTCTAGCCTGGGCATCCCGAACCTCTCGTTACAGAAGTGGCGCTGCTGCTAATGATGAGGCGAGAACCCATAAGCCCCTTCGTCATACAACTGTACGACTGGTTTGAACATCCTAAAACATTCACTCTGGTTATGGAGTACCCGGAACCCTGCGAGAGCTTGCTGGACTTCATCACTCTTCATCCTCGACTGTATGAACCAGCAGCACGGGTCATCATGCTACAGGCTGTGCTGGCAGTGCAACACTGCATCGAGCATGGTGTTTTCCATAATGACATTCATGCAGAGAATTTCCTGTTGAAGAAACACTCGTTTGACCTCAAGCTGATAGACTTTGGATGCGGTCAGCTATTTAGTAGTGATGGCTACGAGAGCAACATATACATTGGTGAGCATTTTGGGAGCGTGGAAACCTGAATGTAGTGACTTACTAATTATTTGATGCTTTAAAAAAAAGTTCAACAATGTGCAAATGTCTTGCTTACAGGAATACAGGACCACTGCCCACCTGAAGTCTTGACAGAACCTCGATTCCACGCCGTCCCAGCAAATGTCTGGGCTCTAGGAGTGTTGCTGTACAAGATGTCGAACGCATGTCGTCCTTTTTGTAATAGAACGGAAATCACACAAGCCAAAGTTACATTTCAGAACTCCAACTTATCCAAAGGTGAGTGAATAATATTGATAAACACTGATAAACACACACATAAAGCAAAGGCTTTGTACAGAAACAGTTAAAGGTGAAGTATGTAATATTTTTATATATAGCTCAATGTATAGCGAGAGTTTTGGGTGTGGATACTGCAGCCCTGGGAAAAGAAATGCAGCTTTAGTTACAGAAGTGAAAGCCAAAATTCGCTACATTTTCAAAAATTAAACAGGTCATTAACATGTCAAAGTGAACAGAGCATTGTGATGCTACGTGCTACAAAGCATGCTTCAAGGCCATACAGCATCATCATGTACCCGTTCAGAAAGGCACATTTTCATAAAGACAAAATGCAACACAGCTAACGGTATCCCTAATATGTTGGACCTGAAACATGCTTTACAAGAATCAGTAAGAGCTGTGTTTGTGATGTTTAAGTTGGGGAAGACGCGATGCTCGTAAGGGCCTTTGCAAGGTTTTTTGAAAATATGCTTTATTTTGTAATTTATTCCACTCAGTGCCACTAGTGTTGCAGAAACTACATACTTCACTTTTAAAGTATTAAAGATAAGAAACTTTTTACAGTATGTTAATCGTTTTTTAAATGCTGTTTTCATATATGCCAACTAACCAGCTCTCTCCTTTGTACAGAGTGCAGGGATCTGATTAGCCAGTGCCTAGCCCGGGATCCAACTAAACGCCCGACGTTAGAGCAGATGTTACAACATAAATGGATTAGTAATGATCTACTGTAGATTGAAGAAGTTCAGGAGATTCACTCGATCAGTTTCAGGTGTGAGGAAGTGTAACAGACAGAGTAGGATTATTATTCTCTTAAAATCTAGATTATTTGTAGTGAGATTTTCACATTTGTGTTCATTGTAATGTTCTTGTTATAGTCAAGTCAAGTCACCTTTATTTATATAGCACTTTATACAATACAGATTGTTTCAAAGCAGCTTCATGGTAATAAACAGGAAAATAACAGAATCAGTGATGCAAACAGAATTCAGTTCTGTTGTAAAAAATCATTCATGAGTTGAGTTGTTCATATAATTTTTGTATTGAATAGGAAATAACATACATGCTGTCCTTGGTGGAAGGCTTGAGCTCGAGACTTGACCGAAGCCTGAAGTCCAACCGCAACCTGACAGGAAACTCAGAGCCTGTCGACGTCTGAGCAAGAACAAGAGACACTGCAAGACTGGAAAGAAGTCATCAAGACATCACAGCCACATTTGCTTTGTTTTAAAAAGTCAATTTTGTTTTGTTTTTTAAAAGTCAAGGCTAGACAAGTCATCTTGATTTATTAGGGGTGTAATGATATTCAAACCGAACTGAAAAACCGTGGAGCACCACCCAGGGTACGTATCTCGATACTCTCATGGCGTCCCGAATGCCCAGCCCAGCCCAGCCCAGCCAGGCTCATTGTTGAGTTTGACCTCACTTTACCTTATGTCACAAAACAAAATTTTCTTTATTTGACATTTGATTCAATAGTATTCAAGGGTGTAACGGTACACGTATTCATCCCGCGGACTTTCATGTGTCTTATGTGCACAAGACGAATACAGCGTTGCAGCCTAACCACCATTAACCACCAATAATCACAATAAGCTCCAAATTTTCGATAAGAAACGTGTCATTTTTAAAATGATAAATTCAAACAATAAATGCTGCTTTGACGCTCTTTAAAGTGGTGTTACAGATCACTATATAGGCGCCTCAGTTTGAACAGCAGCGCGCGGAGCTAGTTTCTCATCCTAATAAACATGAATGAACATCTGAAGGTATGTTGAAAGATACAGTACAACTTACTGAAATGTATTATATCTCGTGTAATTGCTCAGTCAGTGTTTCAACGGCGGAAAGATATCAGTTAAACAGCTTGTAAACAATATCCCACGTAGCATTACATTTACCTCAGGCAAGTCATTCAGCCTGAGGTAGTGTCCACAGCTTGTTGCCAGGTATGGAAATGAACTCTTTCGCTAAATATATGCACTACTGTAAAAAAATATCGTGATTTTAACGGTAAAAGAACGGTAAAAATGCTACAGTGCAAAACTGTTAATTGGTTAACAGAAAGTTTCCTTACTATATACGGTAAATAACTGTGATAGATCTAATGGTACATTTAATGTAATTTTACTGTAAAATACCGTTAGATTTACAGTTTTTGGAAGTGAAAAAGAACAACTCATTGTATAATTTACAGTGAAAAACCGTAAATTGACATTCCCACAATTCCCTGCGTGACACTTCACATTTGATTTATTTTTGTTGAAATAACTATGTTTCTTCATAGTTTTCTTAGTTTTTTTTTCTAATCAGTTATGCACATTAGGGTTTTATGTTACATGTAATGTTGTTAAATTAGTGTTTATTGCATTTTTTAAATTTCATTTGTTACCATGATGGTGTTTAATGTTTGTGCGAACGAGATTGTGCAGCTTCTAGACAATAATATTAACCATCTGTGGAGGAGCTGCTTATGATGAGCTTTGATTGATCATGTGACTCTTATCACTGCTGTGATTGGTGGTTTTCAGTGAATTACAAAGGTACAAAACAGATATTAATTCTTCAATATATCAGTAAATTAGCATTATATCAGTTAATGAAATACGGTTTATTACTGTAAAATTTAAGTTAAGTCTGTAAAACCAATAACATTGCTACCATATTTTTGACGGTAAAGTTCTGGCAACCACAGCTGCTGGTATTTTACCGTAAAAATTATGTTTTATTTTTTACAGTGTATATATTCATTATATTTCACTTAACCTGTTAGCGATATCTTGATTATTTAATGTATGTTTAATATATCTGTCATGAAAATGACAGCCAGTGTGTAAATTATTATAATTCAACAACGAATTTGAGTAAAAACATATCATTCAATTTAGAAGTTAATGCACAAACTGTCTTATGTGCAGTTTGCATACAATTTTTTATTTCATTGTTGATTATTGTATCTAAATATACTTATTTAAATAAATGAATTCTATGAACACAAAGAAGGAATGCTTCTAAACAGTCTATGGAAATATGATAAAATGTTGTAATCATCATTTAAATCTGACTAAACTTCAAATTGTTTGTCATAAATCAACATCTCAGGAAAATGTTATGAGCTTTCTGCCCATATGACTTTCTGTTACAAAACAGGGCATTGGTTTCATAAATGTCTGTTTAGGACACCAGGACTTAAATCATGTTAATCCAACCTCAGGCATTTTGGGAGACACAACAAGTTAATGGGGAAAGAAATTGTACATCAATATTCCTGTGAAATATTATTATTATTATGAAAATGTTGCCAATTATTACTCCCATTATTAGACATCTGTTTTCATTACATGTGTATAGATACATTGTATTAAATGGGAATGGGAAACCTAAAAATTGATTGGTAAATGAATTTTTTTTTATTGTTTTTGCCTATACATGCAATTTCATTTTTTTTTTTACTTGAGTCCTGGTGTCCACTACTATAGCATAGCATAACATATATTATATCCTTTTTCTCTCTGTTTGTTGATTATGGTTATGTTTTTTTTCTCTATTTGTTCATTATTTATTATCTGTTTAGCTGTGCATTTACTGAATGAGCACTGTGCCACTGTACGCTCGACTGTTTGCACTGTATCTTATTTAGTTTTTATTCTAAATATTTTATTTAGATTATTTTTATTCCTTTTGATTATTTTAATGCCTTCTATGTAAAGCACTTTGAATTACCATTGTGTATGAAATGTTATATATAAATAAACTTGCCTTGCCTAAACAATGTAATGACATGAAAATAGTAAATTCCTTTTTTTTCCTGTCTTTGGAGGAAATATTACATTGTCCATCTGATCCAATTATGTGTACTATTAATTTTCATTTCACAAAAACACTAAATTCAATTGCAATTCAATTGTCTCTTGTAAGCAATGTATGAAGACCAACAGTGAATTATCTAAAGATATTTGAATCCATAGTACAGATCATTTTATTGTCTATCTTATATATATATGTACTGTTTATATTCAAATTCACCACCACTTGTGTAAGTTTCGAGTGTCGATTTAATGATGTTATTTTGCCGTATATCTGGACTCAACAGGAACAACATGGCCGTATATCTTATCCAGGTCTGCAGCCTCCCCTGAATTCCCCGCTTGACACTTCACATTTGATGTATTTTCATTGAAGTAGGCCTAACCATGTTTCTTTTTAGTTTTGGTCCTGCGTAACACGAGAATAAACCTTGAACAACATTTTTTTTTGCATTGCTTGAAGAAACAAACCTAAAAATATAGCTGCGAGCAGCGATTACGGGCCCAAGCCGGTGGCACCGCAACCCCGGTTCCTTTAGTTACCTAAAGGCACCGGGGGTGGCGGTGCCGCCGGCTTTGGCCCTTCATCGCTGCTCGCAGCTATATTTATATATATATATATATATATATATTAGGGGTGTAACGGTACATGTATTCGTATTGAACCGTTTCGGTTCGAGGCTTCCGGTTCGGTACGCATACAAACCGAACGATTCCTTGGACCATTTTTCCTGCCGACAAAATTCGCGCTGGCGCTACCACCACAACATTGCGCAACATCAAATGGCAAGCGTAATGAAAGCGGAACGAAACTGCGCTACTCATTATGTGCTTCACGGATCGTTTATCAGCTCGGACCAGCAACACCTGTGCAGCGCGAGCCGATCTCGATCAAGCGACACTGTTACTACACAGCGCTAAGAGATCCAGTGAAGAAAACATTTGAATTCGCCACTGAAGTAATGACATCGCTGCGAGATCTAGTGAGAAGCATTCACATTTCTCCGTTATTAACCATAGATCTCTATTAGATCAAACAGCGCTGACGTGGAAACCAGGAGAAACATTGTGCCGTGAATGAACTAGTAATACTTTACGTCCACAGACCAGCAACATTCACCATGGATTTAATATAGTAACAATCACTGTAACCAGTTTGGCTGGAATAGTGAAATGCTTTCAAGTACTTCACACATCTTTTTCCAGCACTTCAAAACTCAAATAATAAATAAATATATATTTAAATGCTATTTTTAATGTGATGACCAAAACATTATTTGTTCATCCTTCAAAGATAACCCCCGTTTATAAACCTGAAAGTTTCAAGATGTAGGAAAACTCAGTTATTTAAAAAAAAAATATTCTTTGAACAAATAGGACATTTCTCTGGCATTTCTTTCTTTTTGCTGTATCGAAAACGTACCGAACCGTGACTTTAAAACCGAGGTACGTACCGAACCGTGATTTTTGTGTACCGTTACACCCCTAATATATATATATATATATATATATATATATATATATATATATATATATATATATATATAAATTATATATATATATATATATATATATATAAATTATATATATATATATATATATATAAAAATACATATATATATATATATATATATATATATTTTTTTTTTTTTTATATATACACATATATATATATATATATATATATATATATATATATATATATATATATATATATATATATATATATATATATATATATCACTTGCCTTACCTGAGAACAATGAAAACAATAAAAAAAACTAGGGAATCACTAAACTGAGAGAATTATTCTGTTTGATGATACACTCAAAATATTACACAAGCAATTCTTTAAATTTAATGATATTCAGAACAAAACAAGAATTCAAAAAAACTATAATTAAGAATTAACCGAAATAATTGAAAGCGAAAGTGAAAGTAAGTGGTGTTTGGCTCACGTAACTCTCTCATTAGAATCAAACTGTTTCAACATTTGCGATGTATTTGGATGCTAAACTATTCTTTATTATGGGCTTTGTACTCCCCCTCACCCCATATGTGTGTGTGTGTGTGTGTGTGTGTGTGTGTGTGTGAGGTGCGGGTGCGATTGAACTGTTACACATAAAAACATACTCCGTCCAATAAAACACAACAAAGTGCTTTTTTCAAACTATAAACTCTTGTCAAACTGTAACCTACAACTGTCACCAAACTAAAATCACACGCACACACTGTCTAAAAGCAAAAAATATTTATCCAACCCCATTTAAAACAGTCTGTGGGTGCCATCTTTTGGACATTCACCACATCGCATTGATTTTCATTTATTGTCCTCAGAGCCCTAATCTGTTTATTTTTCAATTACACATTCTACATTGATTAAAAAAGAAAAATTCAAATGTGTTTTTATTTTATACAGGAATAAATTATTTATAATTCAGATGAGAATAAAGTTAGTGTTTTACAATTTTAAGGAAAACAAATATATTGTTCTGAAATATAGCACATTCATTTTAAATTCATTCAGCTTCAATTACCAATACAATCTTAATTTTATTTAAAGCAAACTATACATTTAAAAGATCTTGGTTCTGTGCATATTTTGTAATTTAAAAAAAATACAAAATTGTTATGCAAAAAGACAAGGCCTTAGAGATTTCTTTATCCTTTAATGCAGGAAAAATCACACAGCAATGAAAGGCTTAATATCATGTCACTGTAACAGCCAGCCAGCCACACACACACATATAAACACAGACACCAGCCCTCCCTCCCCCTCCCTCCCCACACAGACAGCCACACACACACACACACATAGAATGGGAGGGGGCCCTCTCTCTGTCAAAGAGTGACAGAGAGAGATACCATTTCATGAAATCCACATTCAAACCACAATATCTGACTTTCTGAGGGTTGGAGCTATTGACTGTAAATTAGAAAGTTGTTTGGCTTGAGGAGAAGAATATACAAGCTGAGTTTTGTAACTGTAGGTAAATCTAACTAAGTTATAACACACTTTATATGTCCTTTTTTAGTCATGAAAATTCATTTCCTCGCCACGGCCAAACCGTTCGAGATATCAAAAATCCGTCAGCAATTTAGCATCCTCAATGTCTTGACTTCATGCACGCCTAGTTTGGCGATGATTGAATGAATTGCCTAGGAGTAGTACTTCAAATTCCACAGCAAGCGTTTTCCAAACAACCCATAATAGCCGACTTCCTGTTGGGCTGGCGTAAAACTTGACCAGGGGTAAAATGTTTGGCCCGATGAGATCTATATGTGTACTGAGTTTCATATTAATTCATGCAA
This sequence comes from Tiaroga cobitis, assembly GCA_030578255.1. Lineage (NCBI taxonomy): Eukaryota > Metazoa > Chordata > Actinopteri > Cypriniformes > Leuciscidae > Tiaroga > Tiaroga cobitis. The sequence continues at coordinate 43,837,525 of CM060604.1, read as the reverse complement.
GCGTGTTGAATATATGGACCAAATTGTCGGACCCCGTTCAAGGGGGCGCTGTTGAGCCCCCCTGCCACGCCCGGGTACCAGCTTCAGCCCGGCCCTGATGGCCGTGGGTTCTGACCTGTGTGCAAAATTTCAAAAGTTTTTGAGCACGTTAAGAGTCCCAAAATCCCCTGAAACCTTGAAATGCATTAAAATCAATAGACAAATCCCTCACACACAGAGACGGAAAGAGAGGGAGAGAAAATTCTCAGAAACATCCACATTCAAACTAAAATATCTGACTCCCTCTTGGTCTGAGCTAATGACAGTAAATTAGAAAGTTGTCCGGCTTGATCTGAACAATATGCGTACCGAGTTTTATGATTGTAGGTAAAACTATAGAACTAACACCCCCACTTTTGTCAAAAGGTGGCGCTACTGAGCCCCTGCACCACGCCCGTTTCTGAAACTTTGCACATGTCTACTGGCTAATAAATGTGATGTGTCTGTCGAGTTTCATGTTATTTCAAGTATGTTAAGAGTCTCAAAAGCATCAACAAAGAATATTAAAGTTTGATGCGTTGCCACGGCAACAGTATCTAATATATCAATAATCCTTTCACAGGTCTACATCTGCCGTGTATTTACATTATACAGATGAAGTTTGAAGCAAATCGGGTTAAAATAAGAGGGTGATTTCAAAGCATTTTGAAAGTGACACACTTCCTGCTGCCAGTTGGTGGCGCTATAACTTTGACTCACAATAGTCACATCCATGTGATCGGCCTCTTACAGCGAACACACTGGTGAAGTTTCATTAAGATCAGCTAATGTATGCTGAAGTTATAACACACTTCCTGTTTCACGTTTCTCGCCATAAATTCGTTTCCTCGCCACGGCCAAACCGTTCGAGATATCAAAAATCCCCTGGCAATTTTTCATCCTCAATGTCTTGACTTCATGCTGACCGAGTTTCGTGGCATTTCTTTGAATTCTCTAGGAGAAGTACTTTAAATTCCATTGCATGCGTTTTACAAACAACCCTAAATAGCCGACTTCCTGTTGGGCTGGGGTAAAAAGTAAGAGCATGAAGTATATATGAACCGATGAGATCTATATGTGTACTGAGTTTCATATTCTTACATGCAAGCGAGTTTGATTTATGGACCAAGTTTTCGGACCCCGTTCCAGGGGGCGCTGTCGAGCCCCCCTGCCACGCCCGGGTACCATCTTCAGCCCGGCCCTGATGGCCGCGGGTTCTGACCCGTGTGCAAAGTTTCAAGAGTTTTCGTGCACGTTAAGAGCCCCAAAAGTGCCCGAATAGTCGTAAGAAAAATAAAAGAGAAAAAAAAAAAAAATAATCCTAAGGAAAACAATAGGGCCTTCGCCCTTTCAGGGCTTGGGCCCTAAAAAACAACAAAGCTTACTTAAATTCCAAGTCCAAATAGCAGTAAACACTGTAAATAGCTGAAACAACATAAACCTAAAGAAACGTAAAATAAAAAAGAAGGAAATAAATTAACATCATTACATCTTTATGGAAAAGTAAGAGGAGGATTAGCCAATTAAATAATTTGCATTTATCTATGAAGTAAATGGCTAACATCACAATATTAACCAAAATTTCTGCATCATAAATGAAAGAAAAAGACAAATATTTTTTAGTTTTAAAATCAAATTCAAGCATTACAAAACGCAACCAAACATATAGATCACCCCACAATTTTCATGTTTCAACGACTTTCATAAAAGGTGCACTCATCACAATCCAGATTAAATCTGTCTGAGAAACTCAGTACGAGGATAAATATCCTCTTTGGTAGAAGTGGGAAAGTTAGAAATCTTGTTCTAATTTGAACCAATTTAACTTTAGGAAAATCAAAAACGAGAGGTCTCTTTCTAACTTTAGAAGGGAAAGTCTCTGTATTTACAAATGTTTACAAATCTCCTCTGTAAAAAATTAAGACCAGAAATGATTAAATTACACAGTCATGGACCAGTGAATAACACAATGCACCTTTAACCAGCTGAACCAAACCATCAGGCACAGCTTTTAACAATAGTTTTCAGTTTCACCAGCAGAAGTCAGCTTCAACACACCAGGGTTTCGTAGGCCGCTCTGCATACATTCAGTTTTCCACCACAATTATTCCTTACATTGATGCCATTGCTTCAAATTGAATTATTCTGATTGGCTAAGAAATTGATAAACAGAAATTTTCCACACATGGACTGATCTGCAGGAGCTGCTCGTCGCCGAGGGCGCCCTCCTGCCGCAGCCTCCGTCCCTGGCCAGCACAAGCAGCAGCCAGCTAAGCAGCAGGGTGCCGGCCGCAAGAGAAGCGCACAGCCCGCTCGGAGTTCATCTAAGCCCCCCAGCAAGAGGATAGGTAAGCGACCCTGAGACGGGCGACCCAGAGGACGTGATGGCTGCTCTTCGGGAGGATGCCTCTGCACCCATCCTTCCCCCAGAGGAGGGCCGGGTGGAGAATCTTCTTTTTCCTTTTGTTTCTGTTCCGGTGGCCAGCGGTACCCACTTTCTCAATAAACGAGCAGTTTCCACTTCCTCTGCATCCGTCCCCAGGATTGGTTTGCAGCGATCGACCTGAAGGACGCGTACTTTCATGTCTCGATTCTTCCTCGACACAGACCGTTTCTTCGGTTTGCGTTCGAGGCTCGGGCATATCAGTACAAGGTCCTACCCTTCAGCTTGGCCCTGTCGCCGCGTGTCTTCACGAAAGTCGTGGAGGCGGCCATTGTTCCCATGAGAGAACATGGCGTTCGCATTCTCAACTATCTCGACGACTGGCTGATAATAGCTCACTCGCGAGATCTGTTGTGCGAACACAGGGACTTGGTGCTTCAGCACCTCAGCCATTTGGGGCTTCAGGTCAACTGGGACAAGAGCAAACTCTGCCCCACGCAGAGGATCTCTTATCTCGGTATGGAGTTGGACTCGGTCAGTCAGACTGCGCGCCTCACCGAGGAGCGCATCCAGTCTGTGCTCAACTGCCTTAGGTCTTTTCGAGGCATGTCATCGGTCCCACTGAAACAGTTTCAGAGGCTTCTGGGGCATATGGCAGCCGCAGCCGCTGTAACGCCGCTCGGGCCTGCTGCATATGAGACCGCTTCAGCTCTGGCTTCACGATCGAGTCCCGAGATGGGCGTGGCAGAGCGGCACGTTCCGGGTCAACATTACCCCACACTGTCGCCAAACCTTCAGTCCTTGGTCGGACCCTGCCTTTCTACGGGCCGGAGTGCCCTTAGTCCAGGTGTCCCGGCATGCTGTGGTTTTCACGGATGCCTCTGCCAACGGATGGGGGGCCACGTACAACGGGCATGCAGTCTCAGGTCTGTGGACGGGGCCTTAACTGCATTGGCACATCAATTGCCTAGAGTTGCAAGCAGTACGCTTAGCCTTGTGCCGCCTCAAGGGGCTGCCTCTGCACAGGCATGTACTGGTCCGTACGGACAGTACTGCAACCATGGCGTACATCAACCATCAAGGTGGTCTACGCTTCTGCCGTATGTTGCGACACGCCCGCCATCTCCTCCTATGGAGTCAGAAGCATCTAAGGTCGCTTCGGGCCATTCACATCCCTGGTGTGCTCAACCGTGCAGCAGACGAGCTCTCACGGCAGCCTTCCGGGAGAATGGCGACTCCAACCCCAGGCGGTTCAGCTGATATGGGGAATCTTCGGAGCCACTCAGATAGATCGGTTTGCCGCGCCGTATTGGCCCAATCGGACCTGGTTCCCAGAACTTATGCTCCTCGCGACAGCACCTCCTTGGCCCATTCCTCTGAATCCCCAGGACCTGCTTTCTCAGAGACGGGGCACTCTATGGCACCCGTGTCCAGACCTCTGGAGACAAAATCATCCTGTCTAATCATTCACATAAAACAATAGATTGTTTTAAATTGTGAAAAACATTTTTTTGTTTGCAAAGGCAATATGCGGATGGGCGTGAACGGCCCAACCCCTATCATGAATAATTAAGTGGTTCTCACCTGAGCAGACAATGACCCTGCATAATAATGAGCCTTTCATTCAGGGGTGTCACACAAGAAAGAATGCAAGGACAATAAATACATAAATAAATAAATAAATAAATAAATAAATAAATATATATATATATATATATATATATATATATATATATATATATATATATATATATATATATATATACAAACAATCAAAATATAAATGAAAGCCAAAAGCACATTTTTAGTCATACCTGGAAACAAATCTTGGTCAAATAGGTTGTATGGGCAATTCTGCAGAATTGGTTCAAAGTTTGAGTTGGAAACATCTTGAAAATAAAATTATCTTTTTCCATAAATGTCTTATAAAGTATTATTTTTTAAAGTAGGCAATAGATTTTATCATACATATTTCAAAGTTAAGGATTCATTATTTTGATATAGCTTGCATTGGAACAAACACTGTAACAGTTAGTTTATTTGTGACAAAACATCCTATATATTTTACATATGAGCAGAAACTGTCTAATTAAAGCTTATTTGATGTCTATTTTATAGTAAAAACTTTATAATCTATCCAAAATTAGTCAACGAAATGTTGTCATTACAGACACTAGTATATCGCGATTAGAAGAAATCTCAGTGGGCTATAGCAATATAGTTTGTATGTGTACATGTAAAAATAACGTTTACTAAAGTACAGTAGGTAGTCAACCAGAATGCCTATTACCGCCGCGGCAAATCCACCGCCGTAAAAATAAACCAGTCGCATTTCAAAGTAGTTCGCGAAATGACCGCCAGGTGGCGCAAAGGGACATTTAGCAAAACGTAAGTGGGGCAATTAACAGTAAGGATGAAATACTACAAGTTATGGTCATTTCCAAATAAGCCTACAACAAACATTTATTTTTAATAAATATTTTTAAATATGCAACATGCACGTTTAAACAACAAACAATACAATCTGAACCAGCGCTTCTGCTCCTGTATTGAGACATGCAGCGCGTTTCAGTTACAATCCTGGTTCCAGTGGCCTTAATACATTCACGGCTTTTTAAAATGTCACAAAGCGTTTTGAGATGGTTTTGAATGAAATATTGAAGTTTATAATTAGGATATTTTGGCACACCACGCCGAGTGGCGCTATGCATTATTCTAAAATCTGGCTTTATTCTGGCATGTTGAACTAGAGTTTGACAAACGCGGCGGCGCGTTCATTTGAATTTATTTTTCTCATAACAGCTAAGAACTTAATAGGCTAAAGCCTACTCCGTAATTGTTGGTCATACAGATAAGATATCATCTTTTAAAACTGTAAAAGGTCTACTTTTATTCATGCAGTATAGGCCTACACTCACAGGCTAACGACAAAACGTTTTCTCGCTCATGTGAGAAAGTTTGGGAAATTCTCAGTGAGTAAATTCATAGCCGAGCGGTAGAACTAACGGTTCAACCATCAAGATGACACGGGTTCGAATCCCGATCAAACATGGTCTACTGTAAATTTTATATTCATTAATGCAGAGAGATTTGTCTAGCTCTAAAACTCTGTTACACCATACAGTTTTTTGCTTATATTTATCAAATAAAATTACCATGCATTTCCATTTTACACTAAGGAACAAATCCAACAGAACGACTTTGCATCTGTAGGGGAGAGCGGGGGCGAAAGTACCATTTTTCAGAAAAACATCATTTTAAAAGATGATGGTTTAGACAGAGACATAATTTTGCTGTGGTCAGTCACTCACAAGTGTGGTCTATCAATACCAGGTGGAATTTTGTAAAAATGTAGAACAACTTCAGTATAATTTCACTTTGAACTTAAGACTGCTCATGTTACTTTCGACCCCATCAGTTGGGACGAAAGTAACACACAGGTGGCTCAAAAGTAACACAACAATAAACAAGCTAGATTTTTTGTGTTACTCTTGTTTTATTTAGTTTTTTTTTTAGCCTAAATATACCTGAGTATGACCTTGTTAACATGTAACTGCAAACATATTTTGGCCTTTATCTTTGAAAAAATTGTTAATTTACATTTTTTTATTTTTAATTTCAGTTTCATCAAATGTTTTAAAAGTAACCCAACAGTACAAACTTGAATTGTTTAGAATATTTTTTTATTGTCAATCGATTTTATAAAATGTTTTTTTTTTCAACATGAAAAATATGACAATTAAAATAAATTAGCATAATATAAATTCTCAACATAATGTAACAATAGTTATGTTTCCATCCAGCTGTTTTTATGCATACATTTAAAATGTGCATAAAAAACATCTGGATAGAAACCCTGCAAATTCATAGGTGGAGGTGTTAAAGCTATAAGGTATGGCTAAAGCCTAAATGTGACTAGGGTAAATGGAAACAGATTGAGTGGAAAAAAAAATGGTGACACAGAAATCAGCTGATTTAAATGTGACTTAATCTTTAAAAGCCCCCTCAGAAACATCTGCCATATTCTGTTGGTATAATATGACATAAACATGTTTTAATAAATGCTGCAACACACAGAAAGTCACCACAGTAGCAGAGGGACAAAAGAAACACTTGTTTTCCCTATAGCGGGACAAAAGTAACAAGTGTTACTTTCGTCCCGACAGGAACTCCTGACATTTAAACCCGATTTACTTTTATACTGAAAAACTCTGACCAAGCAAACTTCAGGATGTGTTACAGCACTAAATAACCTATAGATTGATCATTACTGTGTGACACATGAAACGAAAAACACAACTTGTAATTAAAAAAAATGACCGCTTCAGTAATTTACTTATCATACTCGAAAACTGCTTTCCGGACCTAACCGCGGGGAACGATGATGAAATCACGTGATATTTAGCAGCTCGGTCACTGGCTGCATGCCGAAAGTGCTGTCATAGCTTGAAACGCAAATGTAGTCAGGGCTCAGAGAAAATCACTTTGTTACTTTCGTCCCGTGTTACTTTCGCCCCGGTTCTCCCCTATAATAATAGGCTACCAATCGTAATTTCAAAAGCAGTTCTGTTAAAAAAAATAATTTTATATATAGGCTATATATATATATAGGCCTATATATATATATATATATTTTTTTTTTTTTTTCCTACAACCTAGAGTTTTAAAAAAAATGGTTTTAAGTAAAGTGTGATTTGCCAGGGGGGACGGGGATTTCCTTCTGGTCTAAACATCCCTGCTTCTGCTGAATTATTTTAATCCCCACACCCCTCCATCCACAGTAGCTAATCAATGCAAGGCTACTTCAATAGACCATATCAAATATATAAAATAGAGATATGCAACAGGCACGTTTAAACGACAAACAATAAAATCAAAACCAGCGTTTCAGTTGTTCATTAGTTCCAGTGGCCTAATGCATGCACGGTTTTTCAAATTTCACAAAGCGTTTTGAGATTATTTTGAATGAAATATTGAAGTTTATAAGTGTTTTGGCACACCACGCCGAGTGGCCCTATGCATTTTTCTAAAGTCGGGTTTTATTCTGGCAATTTATTTTTCTCATTACAGCTAAAATAACTTAATAGGCGACTCCGTAATTTTTTGGTCATACAGATAAGAGTAGAGTAGCTTACATCGTTCAAAACTGTAAACTTGTATTCATATTATTAGGCTAACGACAACAGTTTATATCTGTCGTCTCTGTCTCCGGGAACTGCGCGTCACAAAAATTAACCAAAAGCCGATTCAGCTCAGTCACGATAAGAAATCGGCTATGTCTAAAGTCTTTAAATGTCTAAATATTTAGGCTAATAAATGTTATCTGATTATGTAATCCATATGAAAACGAGAGGTACAGAGGATCTATACTCAATGTAAGCGCTTCCCAATGAGAAACTACTGGAGTCGTACCTATGAGTTTTAAACATGGAGTTGTTCAACCCTTGTTAAAGAAACCTGGTCTGGATCGACTTGAGCTCTCTAATTATCGGCCTATCTCTAAGCTCCCTTTGCTTTCCAAAATTATGGAGAAAGTTGTTTATTTGCAGCTGAGCACATTTTTAAATGACAATTGTATAACTGAAATTTTCCAGTCTGGGTTTAAGTCAGCCCACAGCACTGAGACAGCTCTGCTGAGGGTTTTCAATGACATTCTTCTGGCTTCAGACTCTGGTGATACTGTTGCTCTGCTGCTATTGGACCTTACGGCTGCGTTCGATACAGTCGACCACCAAATTTTATTGTCTCGGTTGGAGAACTGTGTGGGCATTAAGGGGTTGGCCCTAGCCTGGATTATGTCCTATTTGGAAGGCAGAAGTTTTTCGGTTCAGATCAGTGATGCTGTGTCCTCTTCCGCTCCACTGTTGTGCAGAGTTCCTCAAGGGTCTGTCCTTGGGCCGCTACTTTTTTCAATGCACCTTCTGCCTCTTGGGTTAATCCTTAGAAGTTACAATGTTACATTCCATTTTTATGCTGACGACTGCCAAATATATGTACCGCTAAGTCAGTCAAAAACCCTTTTAAAGTGTCTGAATGCAGTGAAAGCATGATGGCTATGAATTTTTTGTATTTAAACTGAGTTTGTGTTATTTGCTCCTAGTGACTCAGCTGCTGCGGTTCCTGTTGACCTGGGTTGTCTAACCCGAGACATTAGCCCTGTAGTTTCAAACCTGGGAGTCAAGTTGGAAGGTCGTTTAAAACTTGATGCCCAGATTAGTGCAGTGACGAAGACCAGCTTCTTCCAGCTGAGGCAACTAGTCAAAGTAAAACCGTTTTTATCTCGACCTGATTTTGACATTTTAATCCATGCTTTCATCACCACTCGAATAGACTATTGTAATGCACTTTATAGTGGTCTTAGCAAATCACTTATGGCACGATTACAACTAGTTCAAATTGCAGCTCCTCGGCTTCTAACTGGAACTCGAAAATGTGGTCATATCTCACCCTTCCTCCAATCCCTCCACTGGCTCCCTGTGCACTTTCGTACTGATTTTAAAATTCTTTTATTTGTTTTTAAATGTCTGCATGGCCTGGCCCCCCAGTACCTGTCTGATCTGCTCGTGCCCTACAACCCCTTTCGTTCGCTCCGGTCGGCTGATCGGGCACTGCTGGTCGTCCCCAAGACCAAACTCAAATCTAGAGGTGACCGTGCATTTGCTGTGGCAGCTCCGAGACTCTGGAATGAGCTGCCTTTGCACATCAGATTGTCTGAGTCTTTTTCTGTTTTTAAATCCCGTCTTAAAACTCAGAAAAACCCCGTCTTAGAACTCCAACTGCGTCGAATGACACTTTGGGGGAACGCCCCTCAGCGTAGCGTCTCTGAAGTATGAATGAAACTAAGCCAATCTCCGATTGGTGTTGCGTCATGACGTAATGTGTGACGGCACATAGGCGGAAGCTATAAAAGGAGCCGGCACACATGAGATGTCAGCTTTTTGTTCTTCAGCAAGCGCTCTGTGTCAAACTGTCAGTCCTATTTGGTGTTGTTTGTCCCATAAGAATTGTCCTAAATTATTGCAATATGGAATCTAGTGGCTCGGATCTCGCGTTTGCCGAGGCAGCGTGTAGATTACGGGTCTACTCAGCAATAAAGATTCTGTGACTGGGATTTCGCGTTTGCCGAGGCAGCGCGTAGATTAAAGGTCTGCATTGCAATTCAGAATCTAGTGGCTCGGATCTTGCGTTTGCCGAGGCAGCGTGTAGACGGGTCTACTTTTGCAATAAAGATTCTGTGACTGGGATCGCGCGTTTGCCGAGGCAGCGCGTAGATTTAAGGTCTGCATTGCAATTGTAGCAACAATGACTTTTGCCTTAATTAGCTCAAATTATTCATAGGGAATTTTCATAATTAATCATGGATATGATTAATATCTTGCATGTTGCAGTCAAATTATCGAAATTAAAAATAGAGCGATCGAATATATAAGGCTCAAATCGATCTAGCAGATCTTTGCCAATTAGAAGTGGAAAAGTGTTCATTTGTGAGATGAGCGCGGGATGGACTAGACTCAAAGGACCAAGTGTCAGGTGGATGTGAGGTACCTGTTCTAGCCGGATGTTGTTCTGGCTGTACGACTGCACGTTCAGCTCACACGTTTGGGGTGTAAGAGTTCGATCTTGGCTCTTAGCTGTAGTACTGAGTCTTTCAGAAAATTCAGCTGATATCAAAATGAGGCCTGAGCCGGTGTCTAGCAGGGCTTTAATGCTCAAATCATTGTCTATGGTGATGGCTAGGTAGAGTTTTCGGGCCACCCCCCCTTTGGATCAGGTTTCCCAGAAGTCTTGGCGTCGGGGCTGGTGTGTTGATCGATGGGCGGTTAGGGCCGGTCTTGTGTGGGTCGCTGCGGAGGCATGTAGCCAAAACAGCATTTCTTGGTCTTTCGGGACTTTGGTCCCAGTTGTGTGACACTTTTCTGTCATGCTCAGGCTGTGCAGCAGTCAGCTGTGGTGGCTGGGTGATGCCGTCACTTTGTGGTGTGACAGCTGGCTCTGTGGCCGACGAGCCGTGTTCAGGGTGCTTGGTCTTACGCTTAGACACAGGATGTCGGGCTCGTACCTCTTGTTTCTCTTGTGAGATCTCCCGTGAAGAAGCTGTTTCAGCACCTTCAGGATCTCTGCCGTCTCTGCCGTGGCTGGGTGTTGTGGGGCGCCCTCTAGAGGCAGCTCTGAGTAGTGTTCAGAGACAGAGTAGATTGTGGGGTTTTTCAAAGTCTTTTCGTACACAGTCTTTTGCTTGGTGTAAGCTTCTCTTAGCTGTTGAGTAGTCGTTGGTCTGATTCTGGGTCAGAGAATTCTTTACTGAAGGCCTGCCGCAGCGGCTGGTGGTCCGACTTGACTGTCTCTGGTTGGCGGTCGAGGAATCTGCGCACATCACGACGGGACGTGGTTCTGAGCAGGTACAATCTGTCTCACGCGATGACGTTGGTAACAGTTTGTAAGTGAAAGTCAATGTCCTGCAGGTAGGAGTGAACGTCGGGATGTTTCTGGCCAGCTTGTTAAGTCTTTTGGGAGCCATGCCGCGGTTAGTGGCAGGGGTTCTTTGGAAAGGCTCTCCCCCCCTTGCTGTTGGTGGGGGTTCTTGTGGGCTGGCTGGTGGTGTTTTGAACAGCGGGCTTTCGCCCTTCTTTTCAGCTCTGAGTTGTTGGCTGAAAGGTGCGGACCGGCTGGTCAAGGGAAACGTTGTGGTGTGTGTTTCCCCTTCCCGGTCACTCTGCAGTCTATACGAGTGTTTCAGCTCTGTGCGAACAATGTCAAGTCCGCATTCGAGATAGTGTCTCTGCTGAACAAGTTCGTGAATTTTAGCTTGGGCCGCTTGGAAGTGTTTTTCGCAGGCCTTGGCTTTCTAGTCTCTTTAAGTTCAGTCTCTGCTCTTTGCAAGGGGCTTCACTTTTGTCGGAGTTTCTCGTTGAGTTCCTCTCTGGTTTCTTTCTCTGACTGCTCTTTTCGGTCTGTGTGTAGACGAAGATCAGACAGGGCAGTTTGAAGTCTTTCCACTTTCTCCTGTAGCTCGGGGTCGGTGTCATCCTCTTCCTCGGTTTCAAGGAGCAGTTGATCTAGACGACTGTGGATCTGGGCTTCCTCCGCTTGCATCTTTAGCGTTGCTACTTTGTGCTCCAGGGCGATGCGGCTCCTTTCGTGGAGCCGTGCTGGTGCGATGAGCTTGTGAGCGAGGTTTCCGACGTGTCGGACCCCGTCTTTGTCGTTGTGGCTTTGGCTCGGTTCGTGAGCCATCAGCTCGTCCAAGTCGGCGTCCAGTTGCTCTTGGCTCGGGGGCTCTGAGTCACTGGCGACCTTGGGCAGGAATGGAGGTGTTGTGGATCTCAGCCATGTCTCCAGGTTGTCCCAGCGGGCTGCGGGACTGGAAGACCGGAACCGGTTGGCTCTCTGCGGGCGAGAAGAGCACAGCACACATACAAAGGAACAAAACCAGTGCAAGTTCGTTTACGAGCTAATGAATTATGCTAATACGGCCTAGGCCGTCTATGAGAATTTTGGCTAACTGATGCAGACAGTTAGATTGGGCCAATTTGCGTAGGTCAGCGCAGAGCCTAAATAAAGATTTTGACAGGGCGGCAGCCTAGTGGGTCACATGGTGACGCTAGCTGCTCAGTGGTCGATCTGTTATTTAGCTGTCCTTTGTGTCATAGGTTCTGTCTCTAGGTGAACTGAAAGAAACAAATCACAACATTTTTGTTTAAAATGAAACAAAACAAATTAATAGGTCTGTAATAAAATGGGAGATATACTAACACAGAGAGTGTTACAGGGGATAAGGAGGCCTGAGCCTGCTATCCAGCTGGATTTATAGCCGGGCCCACGGGCTAGTGGGTTTACCGGTGGAAAGCCTAGGAAAAAGGGGTGTGGCTTAGAGAAGAGAAGATGGGCTCAACACTTAAATGACTGGGGGAATATCTAATATTCTGTGGCCTATACTAAGTGGATGGATTTTACCTTATTTAGTTTGCCTGGGTGAATTGAGGTCATCTCTGATTGGAGCCCGTGGCTCAGTCAACCCCTCCGACGGTTCCCAACACCTGACCGCAGTGTTCTCGGGCAACTTTGTTGTCTCCCTGTACCTTGCTGCGCCCTCTCAAACAACTGACTTTAAACACAACCGGCAATACCATGGTGTCACCCGCCAGACGGCACAGCAAAGTGGATTTTCCCCAGAACCCTCCCGAAGGAGTGGCCCCTTCTCAGGCCCCGGTGCAGGTACTTGTTCCAAAATTGCCTTGTGTGTCAGCTAGCGTGGTTGACTTCCCTTTCGCGTGCCAAATTGCTGAGTCGTGTTGCGTGCCGCAACGATGGTACGGGATTCGGAAGTGCCCGAAACTCACACACGGCCAGCGTCAGTACCGCCGGTCGGGTAACCTCGCTTGCGGGATACCAATCAGAGAATGCCGCTCCTCACCACAGTGTTCTGGTGAATGCCACCTCTAAATACACAAAGGTTAAACAAGTGAAACCTAAAGTGGATTTAAGGCCTGCTTGTTTAAACCAAATGGATTGATTATTTATGTAGCAAATAAAAGTCGAAGGTTTTACTAAATAATAATAAAAGAGAGGGAATTATGATAATGTTTGGTAATTATCAAAATAACCTAACCCAAAAGAGAGGGAAAATAATAAAAATCTAAATATGAAGAGACGGGATTGAAACACGGTAGGAGAAGCAGGCCGCAGTAGTGGGTTGTCACCACAAGGGGGCGTACTCCTTCTTCGTGCTCTTCCTGGGTAAACAGAACACTTGATTCAAATTCAAAACTCAAATCTTGTTTGAATTTAAAATTTAAAACAGGCAGGAAAGAATTAAAAGGGAAAATAGAATGATATCCTATAATAGCTAATAACACCGTAAAGTATCATTAATGCCTATAAAATAATCAAAAGGGGAGGATGAGATAGATGCCCAATTCAAAACAGAGTGAACGGAGGAAAAGCGCGATACCGACTTAGTGAGGGAGGCCACAGGGTGGCGCTGTTTCCTCCACATGGATATCAGTGGCTGACAGGCAAACACGACATAAATTTACACTGGTTCAAAACCAAATTAAAATAAGCGTGAAGGGGGATTGAGAAATCAGGATAAAATTTTATAATAATTAACGATAACAGTGAAGTATCATCAATAACTATAAAAGTCAAAAGAGAAAAGTAGAAATAGGCAATTCAAAACAGAATTGAAAAGAGAGACAAGGAGAGTTGAGTGAGCTGACTTAGAAGGCGGCGTTCACTAGGTGGGGGACTTCTAAGTGGGCTCTCTCTGGCTGTGCTGGGATTTAGTTTAAGTTTTAATTCAAATCTTGTTTTGAACCAAACTCAAAGTAAATGTACCAGTCAAAAGCAGAAAAAATTTGTCTACCACAAAATAATATTCGCACAAGCAAAGCTATAAATGCAAATAATTATTGAGAATTTAGACAGGCTAATTCACAGGGAAATGAATTCAGCAGTAAAGAGAGCATTATCTGAAACGGCCACGAGATGGCGTAATTGTGCTCATGCATGCTGAAGGCGGGGCGTAATTTGAGACTTCTAAATACCTAAAGGACGCCCTCTGGTGTTTAGCAGGCGGAATTACAACCGACTTTACTGTGATTCAAACTAAGAGCGTTCAGCTCGCGTCGTGCGCTGATTTCCTGCAATGAATCACAAATAAACAAACAGATCTCGGTGGATCTTTGGTGCTATATTTCACAAAAGTGTGTGGCAGGATTTCTTCGCTGCACTACACGTAAATTGTGGACAACAGGAATGTACGTCTGCTGTTCGACTCCCGTACACACAATCAATATAGCACTTATGATTCAAATGTGTTAGGTTTATAATTGGTTAGCTAAGCCAATTTTTACCAGGAGTTATCATTAATCTAACGATTATATATCAGGCCTTTTTACTACTGAATCAAAGGAATCTCGCTCTGATCAGATTTACGTCTCGCACTAAAAAGAGATTTCTTCGTCTTAATAGGCGGTTTTAAAAAATATTAAAATGTATCACCTGCAGAGAGTTTTCTTCATCTCTTAACAGGACATTTGTAATATTAATACTGCAGTGTACTCAGCATTTAACAGTGACAAAAGAAACATGTCTATGCATATTTTAGCAGCTGTTAAAATGTAATGTTACTGACTGACGTCGGGTTTTTGCCTCAGTCAGTTAGGAGTGAGTTCGCGTTACGACTTATCTCACAATTTCAAAATTCCATAGCGTGCGTGCACAAAATTATTAATAACCATATAAACAGATTGAAACTGAATTTGCTCATAAAACAACGTTTGAAATATGCCCCCCCAGATAGCATGGTAACATTGATTCAATGTTGAGTCAGTGTTGATGCGTCAATGCTGATTACATTGAAATGACGTTAGAAGTTAATGTTGCTTTAGCATCACTCTTGCACCCTCAGTTAATGTTGAAATAATGTTGGGATTTCAACCAAAAATCAATGGGTATAGTATTGATTCAACATTACAAAGTGATGTTGTTTCAACATCACTTTTGCACCCTCAGTTAATGTTGAAATAATGTTGGGATTTCAACCAAAAATCAACGGTTATAGTATTGATTCAACATTACAAAGTGATGTTGTTTCAACATCACTTTTGCACCCTCAGTTAATATTGAAATAATGTTGTGATTTCAATCAAAAATCAATGGTAATAGTATTGATTCAACATTACAAAGTGATGTTGTTTCAACATCACTCTTGCACCCTCAGTTAATGTTGAAATAATGTTGTGATTTCAATCAAAAATCAATGGTAATAGTATTGATTCAACATTACAAAGTGATGTTGTTTCAACATCACTCTTGTACCCTCAGTTAATGTTGAAATAATGTTGTGATTTCAATTACAAATCAATGGTGTTAATATGGCTTCAACATTACAAAGTGATGTTGTTTCAACGTCACTTTTGCACCCACATTTGTTGAAACATTAATATTAAAGACAAAAAACATGCTCATAACATTGAATCAATATTCAACCATATTAATAAAAAAATTTAAAACACACTTTTAATCACATCCTTCTTTATTTTCCAGACTTTGTCCTTTTAATTCATTAAACTCAAAGCACTCAATTCCATGTCAAGGGGAAAAAAACATCATACAGACTCAAAAGTAAACCAATAAAAAATAAATAAAAAAACAATGAACAAAAAAACAAATTAATTTGTATCTGGAGGCACCGACGGAACAGTTGCACTTGTTTGAAGTGCAGTTCCACCCACACGGTACGGTGCATATCGGAGCCATTTCTGGACTGCCTGAGTATATTCATACTGGGAAACTTTTCCCACACCCATCTGCAAAGTCATAGCATCTAACAAAAGAAAAACAACAGGATATGAAATGTATGCAATTGAGTACATTAATTGAGGAACTGGAACAGGGAAATATTGGATGAAGTAAGGTAAATTTTTGGGAACACAAAAGGCAGAACAACAATTAAAATCATTGATAGTTATAACTCACCAAATATACACATATTCAAGAATGTATCCTTGAATGCCCTCTTTTGCCTTGACTGCTTTTTAACCATCTTCCCATCCCAATTTAGAGATGATGCCAGCTCATTGGTCAGTGCACAAGAAAGCATGCGACGGACCCTAACTTCCAATGAGGTTCCTCCAATTACGCTGAAGTGTTTTACCTGCCATACAAAATGTGTACACCAAGCACAGAGAACATGTTAAAAAAAAAAAAAAAAAAAAGAAAAAAAAAAAAAAGGGGGTTAACAACAAAATGGTCTTCATAGATTAAAAATCTCACAAACCATTATTGTCCTTGCTTCACTGGATGCTAATATCTCCTCTGCACTCTCAAGCTCATCACTATTGTGCAAAGGGACTGAGACAGGCAACGGTTGCAGTGGTTTCTTTGAGGACACGGACTGTCTGAAGAATTCCTGACATTCCTCACGCAGTTCCTTGACTTCTTTTACAAGTTCAGTTACAGTTCCGATCAACTTTTGTAAAGCAACATCTTGTGGAGAATAAAAGACATTACAGGTCAAAACATATTTAACATGTATACTGTATAAGGAAAATAGGAAAACTTCTCTGCACTTGCCTTTCATTAACTGTCTTGCAGAATCCCTTGCATCTGCAACAACAAAAACTATTGCTAGTATACAGATTCACACATTAGCAACCAAATTATATTTTAGGATAAAGTAAAAGTAGTGTATATTGGTGTAAACTGCCTGAAATTAGGAAGCTGGACATTAAAAATCAAAGCAAATATTGGTCTCATTGCAAAACGGCCAAAGCACTTCTGGAATTGATACCCTCATGATCCTTGGAAGCTGGTTCCTGGCAGGGGTACATGGCAGGCTGGGCTGGTGAGTACTCAGTCAAGTATGGAGAACTGCTGCACATCTGGTGAGAGGACTCAGAGGGATGGTTATGCAGAATTTGAATGGAGGGCTGGACAAAGGTCTGGACTCTGGAAGCTGATTGAACAGGAGCCTGCATTTTATTGGAGACTGCAGTGAAACAGATTTTACACATTAGCAAAATTACATTTTGGGACGTCCACCTAAATGGAACAATTCCATATACTTTGCCACTCAGTCTTGGTAACATAACATCACTGTTATACCTGGATATTGAATTCTAGGAGCTGGGCAGAGCTTTCTTTTTTTAACTTCCTCTTCTGTATCAGATGTTGTGTTGTAAATGGGATTGGGTCTAATATAGAAATAAAACTTCAGATACATCTAGGAATTTCATGTTATGATTATTCTTTCCCCTTGCCATTCATTAATTGTGTTACCTGGATTTTCTTTTTTCAAACTTCTCAGTTTCTACTTCAGACTGAATGTCACTTGTGTCGCAGTTCTCCTGTAGATATCTTTTCAAACACTTCTCAGCTTCTTCATATGTGGCTGCAAGTTATATGTTGTGAGTGTAATAACAAAGTCCACAATAATTCAAATTCCAACTCAATAATTTATACACTTACCCAGACTTGCAAGGTGTCTAACAGGTTCATAGGACAACCATTCCTCAGAAGGCAGCTCATATTTTTTCACCGCAGCCCGTATCTTGGCTGTGTCTTTGGGTGGATATGGTGGCCAAAGAAGCTTATTTTCAATCAGCCAGCTGTGCGGCACAATTTCTGTGCCACCATTTTGAAATTGAACGATGCACCACTGCTTCATTTTTTTAAACAAAATAACTCCCCTAAGATACAAGATACGTAATGTAAACTTTCCCTTGGAGATGGAAAATCAGGAACTAATTATGTTAAGTACAAGCTTTTCTTACAACAGTAAAATCATGTTTTAACCTACCAACAATTAATTATGTCATATGGATGAGTGGCATGGCAATGAAAACATTCTTGTCAGGACAGAGGAAATATTTCAGCTTAATATCTTGGAGCCTGGCCATATCAAGATTGTCATGCAACTCCCAAACTTTATAACAACCTATACTGGTTGACTCAAATGGGTAGGAGAAGAATGACTCTTGATTGTGAAACTTTTGAAACAGGACAAAAATCCCTTCTCCATCTACCTGAATGATATTTCTTAAAATAGCAATGTGGCCAACTATTTGCACACAATTATCTCCTTGCACTATTGACAGAGTGTACTTTTCAGTGATAGCTTTTCTGAACTGTTTGCCAAGACTTAGGCTATGGAGAACTGGACCGTCAAAATGTGCCTGACTTAAGTTGCACTTGTGAGGCTTTGGTGACTCTGGACTTGGCATCTCAGATAACCTTTTCACAACTTGCTGTAAGGGTAAGTGAGGCTTGCGCAAAAGACGTTTTATTTGTCCTAAATAATTCTCAAAAGGAAATGCTGACACATTATCCAAAGGTCCAAAGAGACGATACTCTTCAGCCAGATGAGTGAGTTGGTGTATATTGTAGACTATTTCATGTTTACCATACAGTTGTCCAAAGTGGCATACAAATGAGACAAGCAATTCGTGAGCAAAATCAATCATCGCCTCTGGGGTTCCAGAGGATAAAAGCAAATGCATCGCAACAGAAAACAGCATAAAGTTCTCATACATTGGCATTTGAATGCTATTCTGAAGCACAACAGGGCCTGTGTACAACATAAAAGAGCGCAGCTCAGTCACTTTCCAGCGGTCAATTTCTGATAACCCTCTTGATTTACAACTAAATTCAACCGGCGTGTAGGAACTCAGCAGCTTTAACTTTTCAGAAATTTCAGCTACAGTCTGAGTGGACAACCTAGTAGTATGTGCTTTACCTCTGATCCATACGTTCAAAAGTTTCCTAGTGACGCCTAGACAGCACAAGTGCATATAATCTAATGGAAACATGGTAACCATTTTTACCAAGCCAGCTAAAGGAGAAAGTTTTTGGTTCAAGTGGTGGTCTTCATCAATCATATCATTAAAATCAGAATCCGTCCTCAACTTTGCATCAGTTTCTGGGTATGTCATTTTATTTTGCCACGTACCCACTAGAACACATTTGTCACAGCCTGAGTAGCCATTGTGAGATTTTATATTTTTAACAAAGGCTCTGGCAGGGGCATCACACACAAAAGAGCTTACTTCTACCAATATGTTTTGACCATTGTAAACAATACCACCCATAAGAACATCAGCTAAATCATCAATAAATGGCTTTAAGAACTCAAATATACACTTGGGCTTTTTCATACCACAGTAAAGGCCAACGAGGAAGGGATGTTTAGTATAGTCACAATTGAGAATGGCAAGAATTGGCCAGAACTGAAGTGTACAGCTTTTGAATAGTGGAAGGCCATCTAAATTGAACTGTACTTTAACTATTTTCAATTGTTCAGGCAGGATTAATCTTTTCAAACACGACAATATCCCCTTTGCCAAGCCAAAATGATAATACTCCCCACCTTCCATCTTTATGGTAGATACATGGGTTTCGGTCTTAAGAATTGTCCTGGCATCTGTGGGCAATTCTGGATGAAACAGTTGCAAAATACTTAAAAGTGCACTGAGTGCAGCTAGTGAGACTGAGAAGGTTGTGGCCCAATATCGCAAACTCCTTAAAAGAAAGTCACTCGTTGGAGCTTCTGATTCAGTATCAGAGTCAACGTCTGATAAGTTGACTGTGTCATTATTAACATTGTGTATATTGGTTGGATGCCACAGAACCTCATCAGACACCACACCAGGGAACTGATCTGTGACTGAATCATTACAATCTGAACCAGCTGAGTCAATAACAACTTTTGGGAATTCAACATGATCTTTTACTGCTTCAACATGTTTTTCTTCTGACACAGTATCCTCTGCACTAGCTTTATTGAATTGTTGTAGTATTTCTGACTCTGTGGACGTAATCATTGATTTTAATTTACGCCTCTTTGACCACCGTGAAGTCATTATTGCTGCAAGTGGTGCAACTGTTCAATTTGATCAAAACTGACTCACTGTATGTCAATATGAATGTTTACCTGATAACTCTGCTAGCAGGAGATGGGATACAACACAATCTTGTGACAAGCAGTTATGATGTGGACTACAACTCAATGATCAATGTCAGCATAATTAAGGGTGTGTTTCTCATTTCTCTAATTATCCATCCTCATCAGCCTTAACCCCTCCTACTAAATGCCTTGGAGTAATTGTGGAGTAACAGAGAATTAGGCTCCTAGAGATCAGCTAAATATTGTAGAATTTTATTAATCAAGGCTAAAGATGAATTAGAGATAATTTTTCATCACTCACTGGCTCTTGCCTTTCATCAAAATATCAATGATGATTCAACATAATCAAACTTTGAAATTAAATCTCAGTCAAAATTATGTTTTGGATGAAAACACCACATTGTATCAATGTCCCCATGCTATCTGAGCAATTTATTTAAACACTTTACTTACTTTGAAAAATAATGTTAGTAGATTTAGTAACAATAAATAAAATGCAAATAAAAAGCATGCCAAAATCAGAAATACATTATATGCACCACTGTTTGAAACTCAGAGAGTTCCTGCATGCCAAACACACACAAGACTTCCATATATACTGTACCTTGTGTATTCTCTCTAATAAGGAAGCATCAATTAACTACTGAGAAGCCAACATGCAAAACCAAAATGGGCGTATACCAATTAGTGCCAATTTTCAAACAATTAGTATTTTTCAACCATTTTTCAAAAGACTTGCTAAAATCACGAGAGCCCACCCCTAAACCAAACCCCCGGTGTATTATAGCAAATGAGGTAACACCATTGAAAGTACTTATCATAAACTGAAACGCCCCACTGATTGGGAAACACCCAGTAGTGTTTTGCACAGATACATGCCTGCAAGATCTTGTGCTCATAAACTAAGACTCACTGTTAGTTCAATGTCACTGTCTTCACCCATGTGTTCTGTTCCCTTTCATCAAAATTTCAATGCTGATCCAACACACTTTAAACATTGAAATTTTGATGTCAACCAAAATGATGGTTTGGATCAAAACTCAACATTGAATCAATGTTACCATGCTATCTGGGCCGGCATCTCCACCAAATAACTGTAGCAACAATGACTTTTGCCTTAATTAGCTCAAATTATTCATAGGGAATTTTCATAATTAATCATGGATATGATTAATATCTTGCATGTTGCAGTCAAATTATCGAAATTAAAAATAGAGCGATCGAATATATGAATGATACATCATAACGAATTATAATTCCTCATTCATACATCAATGGTCTCATTACAGATCGATTATATGAGATAACTTTAAGGGAATTAATTTAGTTATCAAACACTCGGTTTGTCCAGCAAACAGCCGTAAGATTAACTTACCAACTTCTCAACAAAGTTATCCCTTTTTATAAACTCCAAGAAATCTCAATGTTCCGGCCGTGAACATTAATTTTCTTGTGCTTATAAAATTTACGTTACTGAAATCGTAACAACTTGTAAAGCTTGTAGCTATAAGATCAATTTCATTGACTTGTAATATAAGCTCTTAGACAGAAAGCAATCAAGAATATGGTTTTAATAATTGAAACTACGGATACAGAATTCTACATTAAAAACCCCGGGTACATTAACAGTAAAACGAACGAAACAAACAAATAACAACGAGAGAGAGAGAGAGAGATTGAGAGAGAGAGAGAGAGAGAGAGAGAGAGAGAGAGAGTGGTCTGATCGAAAGATCATGTGAGCTAGACAGAGAGGGAGAAATAAAGCAGACCTGGAAAGATCATGAGTTTTGCAAAATTCATCACAGACACAGAACCTTTGAGACAACAAAAATCAACAGATCTTAACCCTTGAAAGCATAGTAAAACAGGTACTTGCACCGGTAAAGCTCCGTTGGATGGGTGGGTGTGTCTCTCTCGGTCATGTGGATGCCGAGTGTTCGAGTTCGTCCAGCGCGCGTGAGCGCGGCATGTTTGAATGTCCTTGGAGGTGAAGCTTGCCAGCTGAGGTCGGGCTGGGTTCATTTTCCTCGCGAGAAGAAATGAACCGGGGACCGATGCCGGGATAGGAGAGTGAGAGTTGCACAATTGTTCTCTTTGTGTTGCCGAGGAGAACCGCGTCTTGCGTGTGTGTCCTTAAGAGCGGATGCGTGCTTTGTCAGCTCTTCCGGGCGAACGTGGTCGCTGAAGGTTCAAAGAGTCTCTTTAAAGTTGAAGTTGCCGATTACGTTCATTTCACTGAAACTAAACGTAAGAAAAGGTCCGAAGACAAAAATAAAGAACGTTTAAAGAAAAACGGAGAAAGCTCCCTAAGGAGCCATGGAACCGGAAAACCCCTCACAGGGAAAAAAAACTCTCTAGCCACATAAGCGCTCTGTGTCAGTCTTTTATGGAGAGGAGGGGTTCACTCTGCTTCACGTACGTGAACCAATTATCTTAGAGTGTCTCGAGCGGGAAAAGTTCTTCTTTGTCTTGTGGGGGAATGCCCGCTTGAGTCATGAGGAGATGGTATTTGAGCCGTTCGGCTCCTGAAATATGAAATGTGTAAAATAATGCACCTTACTTCATTATGCTATCGGAATTCGGCTCCGTTAGATTTAGGGAATTACAGACATATCAAACACGTCACACGAAGATTATCGGAATACAGAGATATGCATATTATAAGCATTTAGTTCCTTCAAAGCAAGTTCATTCCTTCAAACACACGTCATACACAAAGTGACTATAAACTGGGAAACACACATGAAATATGACATGCTTATATGCTAAGTTTTAATATTCAAAGTTCGTGTATGAGTGTACGTTAAAGCATGTGTGTGTGTATGTGATTGTTCTTCAGAGTTCAGGCTGCTTTGTGTAATGAGTGAGCCGGAGCTCCTCACTACACAATGTTCTGTTTGTGAGGTGATCCCATCAGGGGAGGCCCTAGGGGCCTGTTCTCTTCCGTCGTCTCGAGTCACATGTCCTTTTGGGTCACATGTCCTAACAAAGCATTTCTTTATTCATTAGAGAAAAACGCTGCATGTGCGAATCAGAGTAAATGATTTAATCAATTCAAAACACTATTCCCTTTCTTTCACCGAATGGAAGAAAGGGAGGGGAACTTTAGTAAATTAAATCTAGTTAATTTACTCCACATACCAGAGCTGGCTCGACTACCTATCTGATTATCACTACACAATACAGAATCTATAGTGGCTCGGATCTCGCATTTGCCGAGGCAGCGTGTAGATTACGAGTCTACTTTGCAATTAGATTCTGTAACTGGGATCGCGCGTTTGCCGAGGCAGCGCGTAGATTTAAGGTCTGGATTGCAATAAAGAATCTAGTGACTCGAATCTCGCGTTTGTTGAGGCAGCGCGTAGATTCGGTCTACTCTGCAATAAAGATTCTGTGACTGGGATCTCGCGTTTGCCGAGGCAGCGCGTAGATTTAAGGTCTGCATTGCAATAAAGAATCTATAGTGACTCTACTCTGCAATAAAGATTCTGTGTGGGTGCGAGGCATGCACAGTCAGCTCCTGAGCGCGCTGGCTGTGTTCATTGAGAAATATCTCGACGCACACACAGCCGTGTGTTCGGGTGTTTCAGCCTCGCGCCCATTGACTTTCTTCTCGAGAGATGAAAGCCAAATATATTGTGAATGACTCGAATCTCGCCGTTGCCGAGGCAGCGCGTAGATTACGAGTCTACAATAATAGGGACACACAATCATGGGAAATAATACTGTTTTGTGCGAGGCATTCACAGTCAGCTCCTGAGGGTGCTGGCAGTGTTCATTGAGAAATATCTCGACGCGTAGGCCTACAAAATAAACCATGCGCTGTCGGATGTTTCAGCCTCACACCTGTTGACTTTCTTCTCGAGGGATGAAAGCCAAATATATTGTTACGGCTCGATTTTCGCATTTGCCGAGGCAGCGTGTAGATTACGAGACTATAATAATATTAAAACAGTTTTTTTTTTGGTGAAAGAGTACCGCTTCTATAGCCCCTCCTCAAGGAGCTTGGGGGCATAGACAGCACTCTCAGGCCAAGCCTCAGCCTAAACAGGGCGACCTGAGGGTCATCCTGCAGGGTTAGGAAGGCTTCCTAAAAGAGGTCCTAGCCAGCCTAAGTTATCTGCGGGCGGCCCCACCTGTGGTGGAGCGACAGAGGTCGTCTCTTTCGCGGAGCCCGCAGGAAATCGATGTTGCTCTCCCGCCGTTAAACACGTTTCGGGACGCGCCGGTTTCCAGCGAATGCAGGCTGCACTGTCAGCCCCACAGGCTTGCGGTCAGGCAGCATTTGCGTTCGCCCATCGAGAATCATTTTCGGTTCAGCCCTGCCGGGAATCCGCTTCAGGGGGCCAAGAACGAATCCCGATTAATACCCGAAGCCAGGCTCGAGAGCCTGGTTCCCTTGGTAAAATATTTCGATGCATGGAAAAATCTGGCGAATATTTCTCCTTGGGCCCTGCGCACCATTCAAAATGGGTACAGGCTGCAGTTCAGTTTCCGCCCACCCAGATTCAATGGGGTGGTCTGGACTGTAGTCGACCCAGTGCAGGGTCGGGTATTGGAACAGGAAGTAAACTCCCTGCTGGCAAAGGAGGCTATAGATCGTATTCCTCCACCGGACAGGGAGTCCGGGTTTTACAGCCGCTACTTAATAGTTCCCAAGAAGGATGGGGGGTTGCGTCCAATAATAGATCTCAGGCACCTGAACCGTTCTCTGAGGAGATTCAGGTTCAAGATGCTCACTATTCCCATTATCGTGAGTCAAATTTAGTCCGAGGATTGGTTTGTCACGATAGATCTAAAGGACGCAAACTTCCACATATCCATCGTTCCATCTCACAGGAAGTTCCTGAGGTTCGCTTTCGGGGGCGAAGCTTACCAATATCGGGTTCTTCCTTTCGGCCTAGCTCAAATGTATGGATGCAGCTCTGGCACCGCTGAGGCTTCAGGGCATCAGGGTGCTCAATTATATCGACGACTGGCTGATTTTAGCGCAGTCGCAAGAGCTGGCGGTTCGGCATCGAGATGTCGTCCTCGCCCACATCCAAAGCCTGGGGTTGAGACTCAACACGAAAAAGAGAGTGTTGACACCAGCCCAGAGAACTACGTTCCTGGGAGTGGTGTGGGATTCGGTCACGTTGCGGGCACAATTGTCTTCTGCACGGATCAAGTCCATCCTGACCACAGTGTCCGGGATAAAGCTAGGCCAAGCCATCACCGTAAAGCACTTCCAGAGAGTGTTGGGGCTCATGGCAGCAGCGTCCAATATCATTCCATTCAGCCTGCTGCACATGAGGACCCTTCAGTGGTGGTTAAAAACCAAGGGGTCCCCCCCCGAGGGGAAACCCGTTCCGCATGATAAGGGTTACGCGCAGATGCCTTCGTTCCCTATCTATGTGGAAGAAAGCTTGGTTTCTGTCCCAAGGTCCAGTGTTAGGAGCGTCATGTCGCCGGAGAACCGTTTCGACAGACGCCTCCCTCACGGGCTGGGGCGCGGTCATGGACGGCCGCTTTACGACAGGCCTATGGCAGGACCATCATGCCTCCTGGCACATAAACTGCCTGGAGATGTTGGCGGTGTTCCGAGCTCTGAGGAGCTTCCTGCCGGACCTCAAAGGCTATCATGTCCTTGTGAGGTCAGACAACATGTCGGTAGTGGCCTATATAAACCATCAGGGGGGTCTGAGGTCTCGCCCTCTATGCAGACTGGCGCATCAGATCCTCCTGTGGTCCCAGGGGAAACTGTTGTCTCTAAGAGCAACATACATCCCGGGGAGTCAGAATCAGGGAGCAGACATCCTGTCGAGACAGGGGCTGAGGCCCGGGGAAAGGAGACTCCACCCCGAGGTGGTGGAGTCAATATCTCAGAGGTTCGGCCCAGTGGAAGTGGACTTGTTCGCGTCTCGAGAGACGTCCCATTGTCCACTGTGGTATTCCCTCTCCCATCCAGCCCCGCTGGGGTTGGATGCCATGGTGCAGACGTGGCCGAGGCTACGTCTGTACGCATTTCCCCCGATCGCTCTGCTCCCGGGAGTTCTAGAGAGAGTCCGTCGCAACGGGATCAGTCTACTGTTGGTAGCCCCGTTGTGGCCGGCCCGAGTATGGTTCTCAGACATAATTTTGCTCCTGGACGGCCCTCCTTGGGAGATTCCCCTCAGGAGGGACCTGCTGACACAGGCAGGGGGCTCAATATTTCACCCTCGGCCCGAGTTATGGAAACTGTGGGTCTGGCCCCTGAGGGGGCAC
This sequence comes from Tiaroga cobitis, assembly GCA_030578255.1. NCBI lineage: Eukaryota > Metazoa > Chordata > Actinopteri > Cypriniformes > Leuciscidae > Tiaroga > Tiaroga cobitis. The sequence goes on along the minus strand of CM060604.1, from coordinate 43,811,474 downwards.
GGTACCTAGAGGCCGGCCTATCAGCTGGAGTAGTGGAGACCATACTCAGCTCTAGAGCTCCCTCCACGAGGAAATTGTACGAACCAGCTGGTCGTACGTTTCCTCCGTGGGGCATGGAGGATGATACCTGCGGCTCGTACCAGGGTTCCCACATGGGACCTGGCAGTGGTTCTTGAAGGGTTGGCTGAGGCCCCCTTCGAACCGCTGGAGTCGGCTGAGGCCAAGAACCTGTCGCTGAAGGTCGCTTTTCTGTTGGCCATTACTTCTCTGAGGAGGGTAGGAGATCTCCAGGCGCTCTCCATATCTAACGAGTGCGTCCAGTGCGGCACGGCCTACGGTTCTGCAGGCTTTTCATCCTCCACCTCACGTGACAGCGGATGAAGAGAGACTTCACATGCTCTGCCCTGTCAGAGCACTGGGTATTTACATTCAGAGGTCCTCTTTATGGCGGAAGTCAGACCAGTTGCTGGTGTGTTTTGGGTCGCCCAAGAAGGGTCTTCCCGCCTCCAAGCAGACCATCAGCAACTGGATTGTCCATGCTATTTCTTTGGCCTACCAGGTGCGCAATCTGCCTTCACCTTTGGCCGTGAGGGCTCACTCTACCAGAGGCATGGCGTCCACTAGAGCCCTCCTCTCGGGGGCCCCTATCCAGGAGGTCTGCGATGCAGTTGGATGGGCCACCCCCCATACCTTTAATAGGTTTTATAGCTTGGACATCCCATCAACACCTGGCACTCTTGTGCTCTCGTCCTAGTGTGCCTGTGAGCAGCTTCACACTTGGACAGGCAGGGTACGTTGTGGCGTAGTGGGTACTCGTTCCCCCAAAGTGTCATTCGACGCAGTTGGAGTTCCCTCGAAAGGGAACGTCCTCGGGTTACGACTGTAACCCTTGTTCCCTGAGAAGGGAACGAGAACTGCGTCCCTTGGCCATGCCTTCCCCTGCCTGGGAGCGCTTGCTTCATCACAGAAGCTGACATCTCATGTGTGCCGGCTCCTTTTATAGCTTCCGCCTATGTGCCGTCACACATTACGTCATGACGCAACACCAATCGGAGATTGGCTTAGTTTCATTCATACTTAAGAGACGCTACGCTGAGGGGCGTTCCCCAAAGTGTCATTCGACGCAGTTCTCGTTCCCTTCTCAGGGAACAAGGGTTACAGTCGTAACCCGAGGACGTTTTGTATTATTGTTGTATTTATTTTTATTGTTATTTATTGTTTTATTTTATTTTTTTGTGCTTCTGTTGTATGTTATTGTTTATTTCTAGACTGTGTTAGGCCTGTATATAAAATTCTGGCTATATATATATATGTTGCCCCCTCATTTAAAGACGGGGGCAACATATATATATAAAAAAAAATCAATTCTGGCTACACCAGATTTATAGTCTGACCATTATAGTTTATCCGCTCCTCGGCAACCAACGAGAGGAGCATCTGCACTTCGTCCACTGACCACGATTCAGCCATTTCTTTTTTTGGAAGTTTTCTTTCTTTCTTTTTTCTTCAAGCAAGTCAAGCAAGTAGTTTTAAAACAGGCGCTACAGCGGTGGCTGTTACTGGCTATTTAAATCTAGCGGGTTTGATGTCTCGCAAACAGAGCCGGGTTAAATAAATGGACTACACTAGGCAGGCTGCATTTTTTGGGCCCCCCTCCACCTATGTTATTTATGAATTGAAATCTGAAACTTACCAAAGTTACTAATACAAGTTAAATCACATTTTACATAGCCTAGTCTTTGGTTGCAAATTGGTTGTTTGTATGCCAAAATAAGTCATGTGTTGTATATTAAACAGTCTATCAGACTATTTTTTGATACTCATTATTTATACGTCATTACACGGCTCTATTAAATGCTATTAAATTATCCTCATCTTATCCATTGGGAGTGTCATTGTTAAGGCAGTAGTACCAGTAAATAACCAATAGGTGTCAGTAAACTATGTAAACAGAGCAAATAAGTTTATCTTGGTTTAATCTGGTTTAACTGGTTTAATCAACACATTCAATTAAGATTTTCTGCAAAATGCAATAGCTTACAACATTTATAAATGTTGTAATTAAGAACAAGAAGGCAAACATGACCCCTTCAAATTCATCAAGAGCATTTAGAAACTGTCTAACAATAAATAATAACAAATATAAGGATGGAGGACTAACTATGGAAAACTAAAGGTATTCAGACTATTAAAGACTTGTATATGGATGGAATACTTCTTACATTTCAAGAATTGTGTGATAAACACCAGATTCCCTCAAAACATTTTTTTAAATATTCACAGCTTAAAAGTTTTGTCTTCCAGGTCTACAGATATTATGTACATTCCCAAACTGTCATTAATAGAGGAAATAATTGGAAAAAGAGGTGAAAAGGGCCAATTGTCAAAATATTATAATTTAATAATGTCTAACTCTAAAGAGTCTGCTGTAGACAAATTAAACGCATGGAGGAAAGACATTGAAGAAGAAATAGAGGAATTTGAATGGACTGAAGCATGTTTAAAGGCGCAAAAACAAATCATAAACACGCAGCTTAAATTATTACAGTATAAATGGTTGACAAGGGTTTATATAGCACCTGAAAAACTCAATCATATGTCTAGCAATATTCCTGATATATGTACAAAATGCCAAAATTATAAAGGAACTCTAATTCACTGTCTATGGGAATGTTCTGATATACCGAAGTTCTGGAAGGATGTCATAAACTGTTTGTCAGCAGGGCCTGCATTTCGTTTTGGAAAATGGAGGGGAAATCCCCCCTAAGGTGATTCTTTAATTTGAGGGGGGAGTTTAGACTTATTACATTTATCTCCTAAAATGTATGCTCACTCATTGCATTTTTACAATGGGGTAATTTTGTTCTTAAGAATTTACGCAACACAAGGAAGCTTGATTTCAATCTTTGAATTAAATTGAAAAAAGTAGCACAAAAGTACAATAGAATAAAGATACCTATAGAGAGAGAAAAGAGAAAAGTTTTTGCTTAGGTCTGACATCAGTAGGCTATTCAGAAATACTACAGAGACTGAATAAAGTAGGCCTAATCAAATGCAAAATAACACTGGGTAGTGTTTTAGTCTTGAGAACTAAATTAAATACATAGGATATTAATCCTGATTCCTTAAAATGAAAGCTATGTTTTGTTGTTTTGACAACCAAATTAATGACAGACCATGGCTGCTGTCACTGTAAGAGCTCGTGCACAGATCCTGTAGCCACTAACATTATACGGTCACGTGCGATGTATGCTTATTGAAGACATAACCGACTGTGTTTAGAGCAGAGTCGGCGCCAGAGCAGATCTACTGGAGGGGCATATTGGGTCATCAGCGCGGGGGGTGGGGGGGGGGATGGGGGGTGGGGCACTGCCGTTTGAGAAATATTTTGACGCAAAAAACTAAACAACTTTTATTATTATTATTATTATTATTAATTATTATTTGCGAATTTCCCCACCAGTTTCTGCCAGGGTCGATATTGCCCCCACCACTTTTAAGCATCTCGCGCCACGGATGTACCAATACAAATAAATAAAACATCAACTAGCACAGCATTAATTTATTAAATAAGAGGCGATCTAGCGCTGAAATGTATTGTTCCCTTTCAAGGGAACTCGAGCTGCGTTTGAGACGCGGTGGGAACGCTCTGCGTGATTGCGTCATGAAGCACGTGTAAAATCAGTCCAATGGAAGCCCGATACGTCATAGGTGACGTCATAGACCAGGAAACTATAAAGCACCCTTGCAAACAGACCGCGCCAGCTTCTGTTGTCTTCAGCAAGCGCTCTCTGTGATTCTGTCCTTGTCTATTTATTGTTGTCTGTCCGATCACATTGCTATATATATATATATATATCATTATGGCGAGCAAGCAAGATTTCAAACGTTGTGTTGTTCCCTGCCCTCGTTTCATTACGGGTGGGGACACACATCAGATGTGTGTTGCTTGTTTGGGAGTTGAGCATGCCCAGTCAGTCCTCGAGGGGGCTGATTGTGAGCATTGCATGAGTTTGTCCATGAAAACTCTCCGCTCCCGCCGGGCATTCTTTGAGGAGGATGGTTCGGTTCGTGTTCCCCGTGGTGCGGGTCCCGCTGCTGCTGAGGCACAGTGGCGGCGTGCATCATGGGGTTCACAGATGGATCTAGTAGCGGGGTTTGAGACGGGCCCAGCCCTTTCTCAGCCCTTACCTGCTAGTTCCGGTGTCCCAGCCCAGGAAGGAGCCCGCCCTGCGGTTTCTCCTCCCCAGGTTGAGGCACCAATGTTGCGGCTATCCAGTTCTGAGGAACCGGATGTCGTTGATATGGGGGATTTTGAGTTTTCGCCAGCTCATATCCCCGATGATGAGGATTTAATGGAGGTTTTATCTCGTGCTGTTACTAAATTAAATATTGAGTGGCCAGCTGATGATATTGATGTTGAATCAAAAAAGAGTCTTCTAGATGATCGTTATTTACCATCTAGATCACGACCTCCTCGTCGGGAGCTCCCGTTTTTTCCTGATCTTCACACTGAGGTGTCTAGATCATGGAATAAACCGGCATCTTTCAGAGTTCATAATCCTCAAACTAGTAATTACAGTAAAGTGAGAGGTATTGATGATTACGGTTATTTGACGATGCCTCGTGCGGAAGAGACGCTTGCGAGCTATCTCTCCCCCGAGTCAGCGTCATCACTGAAAGCCCCGACGTTACCCACCAGACCATTAAAAAATACATCAATGCTGGTGGGTAAAGCGTATTCGGCAGCAGGTCAGGCGGCAGCATGCCTTCATACAATGTCGATATTACAAGCCTATCAAGCTGACCTGCTGAGGGACATAGATGAATGTGAGGAAGTTAGTGCTGATGCAATTCGCGAATTACGTCGCACGACAGATTTATCTCTCCGGGTCACCAAGGAGACGGCCAAATCTGTGGGCCGTTCTATGGCAGCCCTGGTGGCCACGGAACGTCATTTATGGTTGAATCTTTCTGAGATAAAGGACAAAGATAGATCTGTTCTTCTGGACGCACCGGTTTCTCCTACAAGTCTGTTCGGCGATGCTATAAATTGTGTTGTCGATAGGTTTCAAGAAAATAAAAAACAAGCGGCTGCGTTTCAGAGGTTTCTTCCTCGCCGGTCTAATGTCCCCGAGGCTGCACGCAATATAAAGGTTGAGCAGCCTCGTCCGTCTACGAGCTCCTCATACAGATACCAGCAGAAACAGAGCGTTGCTGCTCGGGCTCCTCCACAATCTGGGGTTCCCGAGTGGCGTTCGCAGTCCAGGCCTGCTGGGGGCAGACAGGATCTGAGGACTGTCATGTCTAAAAGAACCTGGACTAAGAAGAAGTCCTGACGCCAAGTGTGCCAGGCTTCTGAGGGTGGTCCCCTCCAGGGAGGAACGATTCCGAGGAACCGTTTCTCTTTGGCGCCCTCCGGGGGGCGGTTCTCCGAGGAGAGTCGCAGCGTTGCCACATCGGTTGTTCCCTGCCGGTTCGCCGTTTCAGGGCACCGAGGTGTCAGCGTCCCCATGCAATCCTCTGAGGAGGATTGTAGAACGGTCAGTTCGGTTGTTCCCTGCCGGTTCGCCGCTTCAGGGCGCCGAAATGATTGTTCAATCAAATCCAGAGGCCAGTCTCGAGAGACTGGTTCCCTTATCAGAATTTCTGGCAGCGTGGAAACTTCTGCCAAATATTTCTTTATGGGTCCTGCATATAATAGAGAAGGGTTACAGAATTCAGTTCGGTTCTCGTCCGCCCAGATTTCAAGGGGTCCTTCCCACAGTGGTGGACTCACAGCAGGCTCTGGTTATGGAGCAGGAAGTTCTGACACTTCTTCAAAAAGGAGCGATAGAGGGGGTGCCTCCTCCCAGCAGAGAGTCAGGGTTTTACAGCCGTTACTTCATTGTTCCGAAAAAAGATGGAGGGTTGCGTCCTATTCTAGATCTGCGCCAGTTAAACAGCAGAGTTCAGAAACTCAAGTTCAGGATGCTCACACTAAAGCAAATTGTATCACAGATTCAGTCCGAGGACTGGTTTGTCACAATAGACCTGAAAGACGCTTACTTTCATGTATCCATCCATCCTCATCACAGGAAGTTCCTGAGGTTCGCTTTCGGGGGCGAAGCTTAACAGTATCGGGTTCTACCGTTTGGCCTAGGTTTATCACCCCGCACCTTTACAAAATGCGTGGATGCAGCTCTGGCTCCTTTGAGACTCCAGGGCATTCGCGTATTAAATTATATCGACGATTGGTTGATTTTAGCTCAGTCAGAGCAGTTGGCAGTTCGGCATCGAGATGTCGTTTTGTCTCACATAAAGGAGTTGGGGTTGCGGCTCAACATCAAGAAGAGTGTTCTCCTCCCTGCTCAGAGGACCACTTTTTTAGGTGTAATTTGGGATTCGACCACAATGCAGGCACGTCTATCTCCTGCTCGGATTTCTGCGATTCTCACAGCCGTAAAGAATGTAAAACTAGGCCAGTCACTCACTGTGAAACAGTTTCAGAGACTGTTGGGGCTCATGGCAGCAGCGTCCAACGTGATTACTTTTGGCCTGCTGTACATGAGACCCCTGCAGTGGTGGCTCAGAACCAAGGGGTTTTCTCCGAGGGGAAATCCGTTCCGCAAGATCAAGGTCACGCGGCTATGCCTTCGTGCCTTGGTCATGTGGAAGAAACCTTGGTTCCTCGCCCAGGGCCCAGTGCTGGGGGCTTCTTGTCGACGCGTCACGCTTTCGACGGATGCTTCCCTCACGGGATGGGGGGCGGTCATGAGTGGCCGCTCGGCGCAAGGTCTTTGGCAGGACCATCATCTGTCATGGCACATAAATCGCTTGGAGATGATGGCGGTATTTCGAGCTCTCAAATATTTCCTGCCAGACCTGAGAGGCCATCATGTGTTGGTCCGTACGGACAACACGTCGGTGGTATCATATATCAACCATCAGGGGGGTCTGAGGTCACGTCACCTTTGCAAGCAGGCCCATCAGATCCTCCTATGGGCCCAAGGAAAGTTGCTATCTCTCAGAGCAGTTTACATTCCGGGGCGTCAGAATGTGGGAGCAGATATACTGTCAAGGCAGGGGCTGAGGCCCGGGGAGTGGAGACTTCACCCCGAGGTGGTGGAGCTCCTTTGGGAGAAATTTGGTCGTGCTCAGATAGACCTTTTCGCATCCTCAAATACAACCCATTGTCCCATGTGGTTCTCTCTCACGCACCCAGCTCCTCTCGGACTGGATGCGATGGTGCGGGTTTGGCCGAGGCTTCACCTGTATGCTTTTCCCCCGATATCGTTGCTCCCGGGGGTTCTGGAGAGGGTTCGCCGGGAAGGGGCCAGTCTGTTACTAATAGCCCCTTACTGGCCGACTCGAGTAAGGTTCTCGGACTTGGTGTCTCTTCTGAGCGGCTCTCCTATGGAGATTCCAATCAGGAGGGACCTGCTGTCCCAGGTAGAGGGCACGATATTTCACCCTCGACCGGAGTTGTGGAAACTGTGGGCCTGGCCTCTGAGGGGGCCAGGCTCATAGAATCTGGTCTCTCGACTGAGGTCGTTGAGACCATTCTCCATTCCAGAGCCCCTTCCACGAGAAAACTGTATGCGCTGAAATGGAAATTATTCTCCACCTGGTGTGGTGAGCGTCAGTTAGATCCTGTTAACTGCCCTGTCGGTTCAGTTCTCGATTTTCTGCAAGACCGTTTCTCTGCTGGATTATCTCCTTCCACCTTAAAAGTTTATGTGGCGGCTATTTCGGCCTACCATACCCCTCTGGGGGGTACTTCTATTGGGAGAGATCCTCTGATTACTCGTTTTCTCCGTGGTACATTGAGGTTGAGACCTGCACTGCACTCCAGAGCACCGGCTTGGGATTTAGCCATTGTACTTGAGGGTCTGGCTCTGGCTCCGTTCGAGCCCATTGAAGAGGTTTCAGAAAAATTCCTCACTTTGAAAGCTTTATTTCTCCTTGCTGTTTCATCTATCAAGAGAATTGGAGATTTACACGCCCTGTCGGTTGCTCCGTCATGTTTGGAATTTGCACCTGGTATGGTGAAAGCATTTCTATACCCTAGACCGGGTTATATTCCTAAGGTCCCTGTCAATGTTGGGGGCCCAATAGTGCTGCAGGCCTTCTATCCTCCACCTTTTAATACCCCAGATCAGGAACAATTAAACCTGTTATGTCCAGTTCGGGCATTGGATGCCTACGTTCACAGAGCTGCCCTGTGGCGTAAATCAGAGCAATTATTTGTATGTTTTGGGTCACTCAAAAGAGGGTGCCCTGCATCTAAACAGGTTATGAGCAAGTGGATAGTCGAGGCTATTTCACTAGCTTATGAAGCGGCCGGTCAGCCTTCACCTATGGCTGTACGGGCCCATTCTACAAGGAGTATGGCGGCCTCTACGGCCTTAATTTCAGGGGTTTCCCTTCCTGATATTTGTAATGCGGCAGGATGGTCCTCTCCGCATACATTTGTCAGGTTTTATGACCTTGACCTCTCCACTCCAGGGGCTAGGTTGCTTGCTTCTTAGTGTGCGCAATGGACTTCACACAGAACGGGCATTTGTCACTATGGCGTAGTGGGTATGGGGTTCCCACCGCGTCTCAAACGCAGCTCGAGTTCCCTTGAAAGGGAACGTCTCAGGTTACGTATGTAACCCTGGTTCCCTGATAGGGAACGAGACGCTGCGTTTGCCTGCCATACTTCCTGCACACCCTGATCGACTTGCTTCAGACTTTTCAGAAGCTGGCGCGGTCTGTTTGCAAGGGTGCTTTATAGTTTCCTGGTCTATGACGTCACCTATGACGTATCGGGCTTCCATTGGACTGATTTTACACGTGCTTCATGACGCAATCACGCAGAGCGTTCCCACCGCGTCTCAAACGCAGCGTCTCGTTCCCTATCAGGGAACCAGGGTTACATACGTAACCTGAGACGTTTTTGAAATCAAGTGATCAAAGTGCTCGTTGACTGCGATCAGTGGCGCTGATAAAGTGTTCTCTTGTGGTTCGCTTGCACAGTCTTCACGCGGATGCGCGTTTTAATCCGTTGCGGAGAAATCTCTATTCGTTCCGGTGAAATCACAAAGTAAAATGCATACAAACGTCACGTGTGCCTGCTTGATATACAACCACTGATAAACATAATCGGTTTTAATGAGGAGAAAAAAAACCATACAAGTGCGGATTAGAACCCATAATCTTTGACACGCTTGTCTAAAGTTCTGCCACTGGACCATTAAAGCACATACAAAACAAGTCGGATTGGATATATCTATTTCTTCACATGACATTTTTTGGCACCAACACATAATTAGGTCTCATTAAACGACAAATTAAACACAATGTACTATTTAAATAGATTGCTGGACATCGGTATTGTATAGCCTACACCTGATTAATGATTTAGCATTGTATTAGAAACTGTGGTAGGAGGGGCATCAATGACCGCTAGGGGGGAAACGGCTCTCGAATGCCCCACCATAGCGCCGGCACTGGTTTAGAGGATACTCACCAAGACCGAAATTGACATAATTTTCGCATGTTTTTGACTGTTAAAGCGGTATAATCCACAAAATATAACTGTTGTTACCCGCGAGCTTGTGAGGCAGTATTTCTGTATGTGTGCAGAAAAAAACATCTCTCAGACGTAGCCTACCGAATAGTTCAAGATCGCGTGAATGTTTAAACTGGTAAGACTTAAGACGTGCAAATGGTAAACTGTAGATACTCATGATGCAATGCTGGCCCATGCAAATGACAATTCCGTCTATCCCGACTCCGAAACGGGAGTGTATTATCGCCGCCTGAACGAGATAGGACATTTGTAAATTTTTTTATTTTTGTCCCTCTGTCTGGGCCCCATCCCGCCAATCGGGCCCTAGGCATGTGCCTAGTTTGCCTTTGCGTTAATCCGGGTCTGCTCGCAAATACAATGATGCTGGTAGTGACGATTCTGTCTGACCAATCAGTGATCTGCAGTGTGTTCATGTGATATAGTGCATTTTAGGAAGAGGTAATTTTAGTTTATTCTAAATGCATTATTTATAATATTGTTTAAATGCTTATCTGTGCTTTGTTCAAAAAGAAAAGTGTTGTGCATTTATTATATTAATTATTTTTCGCTTGATGACGTCATTGCACGCTTTAGCAGCGCGCGCGCGCCCGTGATGTGCTTCATTCAAAGTAAATACACGACGACGAAGCCATCACTGCAGCGCTCGTTATCTTTCTTTATCTTTTTATACTTCTTTACAGGTAACTAATACTTTGGTTTTGAGTAAAAACATTCTTTAATCCAATACGGATGAGTTGTGTGTGTTCAAAGTGCTTTGTTTTTACTAAATTAATAGTGCGTCATGAGTTTGGTATGCCTGAGCACATTGTTAGCATGGGTGTTTCGCGATTAGCGCGATGGCCCGCTATTCAGTATAAATGTCTGTTATTTGAGTGTATAAGAGTTAATGATGTTGTTTCAGCTGATGAGTTACCTTAAACTTCCACCTGTTGGTATATTAATACCATCTCTGTTAGCTATGCATTTAATTAATCTGTGATCTGATTTTATGGTGGAAAATATATCAGAAACAATTGATGAAACATTGTTTAGACAATAGATATTCATTTCATACTGTCATTTAGTGTGTAAGAGTAAACATTCAGTTTGAAAATGTTTTATTTTGTAAGAATATGAGATTAGAGTGTCAGTTATAAATGCCACACGTTATGAGAAATGCTTGAAGTCACTTATGTTTACAGCCAGTCATTATACTGTGAAATGAAAAGTGATGCGTGCACTGAGAATGTATACATGTAACTGTTATGCCTTTTATTGTGTTCATTCAAAGTAAATACACGACGACGAAGCCATCACTGCAGCGCTCGTTATCTTTCTTTATCTTTTTCTACTTCTTTACAGAGGTACTACAATTTTGGAGGCCCCGCTGGGATAGATGTCAGACGGTTTATCCACCTTGATCGGCAAGGGAACCGCCTAGTGACATTCATCCCTTCACCACCCAGAAGAACAGAAGTTGAGTAAATTGACAAGGCAGAATTGATTGAGTGGAGCGTGCACTTGAGGTAAAGTAACCACCAGAGGCAGCCGAGTCAAGTCAGAGAAGTCAAAGTTTACGCACAACACTGTGAATCACAGCAGCAAAGATGGATGCCTTTCAAAGTATTCAGGAAGAAATCGGTGAGAGATTGTGTGCATTGCCAAGAGGAAAATTAATTGAACTGAGCCAGTTCCTTCAAATTCGTCCAGAAGCAAATGTCACCCGCCTTTCCCTAGTTAGTCTTCTCAGTAGTTCTACCAGAAAGACTCGGGAGAATAAATACTGTAACAATAAATACATTTATTGATAGCCCAGCAAGCAATAAAGTTCTTTGGCGTAGGCCCCGTCCATAGCTCGCAATCCGAGGGTCCGGACTCTGCATTTCCTGCCTGAAGACGAAGGCAGGGGCGCAGCCGACCCCCTGTGAGGTATAGGAAGGGACCATCCTGGTGGTGGTGGGGAGGATGGAGGGGAAGGGACCATCCTGGTGGTGGTGGGGAGGATGGAGGTGAATGAAAGCGTCAGCATCTGCGAACTCAAACATGTGTAAGTACTGGTCTTTTATACCGCAATTATTAGACACAATTGGATAGATGAGAAGGTAATAAGTGACGTAGCAATTGAGTCTTCCCGGCAGAACTTAACGCTAAAGCTTCCATTTACCTGCTACGAAGTGAGCTGGAGGAACTTGAGGATGGAGGCATGGCTGAACTATTAAGCGTAAATGAGAAATTGAGCGAAATAATGCTAACTGATGTAAATGCGAGTGAACCGAGACCAGAGCCGGGACAGATAGTGGAAAGAGGAAATGTAGTTCAAAGACAAACAGGAGAAATGAAGCAGGCAACTGATTTGCTTTCTGCTGTGCAAACGCATCCAACCATTTCACAGAGCACGAGAATGAGGCCAGCATCAGCAGACAGTGTAGCAGTTAACTCTTCGCTGCCTCCAGCGGGACAAATTATACCGACTGTATGGCACAAGGAGTTTAAAATCTCAGGGTTTATCGGAGAGCCTGGTCAAAGAGACAGATTAACCTTTTCGAGTCTGGCACGCCAAATCGAAAGTGGACTGAATAAAGGCTACCCAGAGCAAGAGATAGTTGATTCAGTTATTCGAGCCATTACACCAGGCCTTCAATTACGTAGCTACTTAGAAGGGAAGACTGATTTGACCTTACCTATGTTGAGACGAATTCTTCGTTCTCATTACAAAGAGAAAAATGCTACTGAATTGTACAAGCAACTTACTGCAGAATCACAACGTGCAAAAGAAACACCCCAAAGTTTCCTCATACGTGTGCTTGACTTGAGGCAGAAAATTCTCTTTGCGTCACAAGAAGACGAGTCGGGTTTGAAATATGACCCAGCACTTGTGCAGAATATGTTTCTGCATACGGTGTTAATGGGTCTACAAAACGACCGTATACAGAGTGACCTCCAACCGTACCTGACAGACACCACAGTCACAGACGAGACACTGCTGGAAAAGTTGAATGTCGCATGCTCCCACGAGACGGAGAGACAGAGTAAACGAAAGAGTGAACGCAGTGCCACTGTGAATGTTGCTCAGTTAAGTGAACCAACTCTGCAGTCAAAAAGCAAGCAAAAGCAGCCAAAAGTTGATTTGATGTCACAGTTGAAAAGTTTAAGTGAAGAAGTCATGCAGATCAAGGAATCGATGCAGCAATCCTCACCTCTGCCGCAACATTGCTGCACTGTCAACAATGATGTCTCAACTTTAAGAACAGCCCATCATTCTATCTCGGAGGAGAATCAGAGGCCGGAGAACTAGGCTTGGAGGCAGAGCCAAAATGGAGGTGAGCAACGACCATATCCCTTCCAGGTTTCTCATTTTAGACCACAACCGCATCAACAACGTATGAGTTTAAGGCCAGCGCAGTATGTCCAACCAGCCCAACCGTCTCATTACGCAGCTCAAGGGTACTATCCACAACAGCTTTATGCAGAGCCACAGCCATACCTCACAACGCTACAGTCACAAAACTTCCAGCCCTACCGACAGCCACGCCCCTCCAGGGCAAGACAGTGCTTTCATTGCCAGCAAGTCAGATCGATAGACCTGTGCACCCATTGTTATCGCTGTGGCAGCAATGAACACTTCCTAGCGGGTTGCAAAGAGAGAGGCACCCGAACACAGCGTGGAGTTCAGTTAAACGAGGACGGGTTACCACCGCGGGACAGGGAGTGACCCATCAAGTGAAATTGTCCCCTTCGTATCCAAAGCAGCAAGTAGAAAGGGTCGGATTACAGCCATTGATCATCCCTTATGAGTGCAATTTAATTTCTGAGTATCACGTTAACAAACATTCGCCTGTGACTTCTCTGGTTGGTAAACAATGCTTAGTGACATGTTATCTGAATGGACACAAATCAGAGGCATTGTGGGACACAGGATCCCAAGTGTGTATTGTAGATCGACAGTGGAAGGATCAGTATATACCTGGGGTAAAGGTACGAGCAGTTTCCGAAGCGACAGAGGCCACAGACAACTTGAATCTTGTCGCAGCCAATGGGTCCAGCATGCCCTATGAAGGATGGGTAGAAATCACATTCAACTTGGCTCCTCCTGCAAACAAAATGAAAGAATTAGTCATCCCTGTACTCGTCCTAAAAGGCCAGCAGTTGTCCAAGCCAATCATTGGTTACAACGTGATTGAGCAGGTCATGAAACAGAGTGAAGCAAGTGGGCAGAGTAATGTGAGCAAAGGGCTCTTGAACAAAACCGTTAGAGGTGCCTTTCCAAGTTTGAGGAGAAGTAAAGTCCAGACATTCATTAACCTTGTGACAGCTGAAAGTTCAAGCGAGTATCTTGTTAAGGTGACAAAAGACCATGTCAATGTGCCAAAACATGCTATCATGCAAGTCAAGTGTCAAGTAAAAGCACCATGTATGATGCAGGACAGTGTTATGTTGTTTGAACCATCCATCAATCCACAGTACCCTGATGGTCTGGAGCCTCTTGAAACACTCTTGACTCTGAAAAAAGGGAGCCGACCTGTGGTCCAAATCAGTGTTCAGAATGTGACAGAACATGATATCCTCTTGGTGGGAAAGACTGAACTTGGGACAGTACAAACAATAAAGTCAGTGTTGCCAGCGACAGCGTCATCTGGCATAACAACAGCCTGTGTTAATGAAAGTGCAAAGCCAACAAGTGAGTGTGAGACTAATGGTGAAGGTGTTTGGGACCCACCTGTGGGCGTGAGTCATTTGTCTCTTGAGCAACAACAGCAAGTCAGGCAAATGTTGCGAGAGGAATGCCATTCCTTTTCAAAATCAGATGAGGACATCGGGTGTGTCAAAGACCTACAATTGAGCATCAGTTTAACAGATCAGACACCTGTTGTGCGAATGTATACATCTGTCCCAAAACCGTTGTACCAAGAGATGAAAGACTATCTTCATGATTTGATCGCCCAGGGGTGGATTGAAAAATCTCATTCGCCTTATTCATCCCCAATTGTGTGTGTGAGAAAAAAAGATGGCAGTCTGAGGTTGTGTATTGATTACAGGGACCTCAACCGGAAAACAGTGCCCGACCGCCAACCGATTCCCAGAGTACAGGACATACTGGATAGCTTGGGAGGAAATCGATGTTTCTCGTTACTGGACCAAGGAAAAGCGTACCATCAAGGTTTTATGGCACCAGAAAGTAGACCGTTGACAGCCTTTTGTACACCGTGGGGGTTATATGAATGGGTCCGTATTCCCTTCGGGCTCATGAATGCGCCTGCTGCATTCCAGCAGTTCATGGAAGGATGCTTGGAAGGACTACTAAATGACATGTGTGTACCCTACCTGGAAGATCATCTTAGTCTTCACTAAATCCTTTGATGAGCATGTTGAGGCGGTAAGAAAAGTCTTACAGCGGCTGCGGTCGCATGGGGTGAAATTGAAGCCAAAGAAATGTGAGCTGTTCAAAGAGGAGGTCCGCTACTTGGGAAGAATAGTTTCGAAGGAAGGAAGCAGGATGGATTCAGCAGATACTGTAGCAGTGACAGCACTGAAGGAAAAGAGACCCACCACAGTTGGAGAATTGAGGAAGGTCTTAGGCTTGTTAAGTTACTACCGGCCTTACATCAAAGATTTCTCGAGGATTGCTTGCCCCCTGTATGATCTGCTGAAAAAGGACAGTAAAAAAATACAACAAAAAGGAAAAGTGAAAAGAACTTGCCTCAAGAGTCATGTGGTCCCATCAAGTCAGTTGGTTGAATGGACGGAGCAACATCAGGAAATGCTCGAAAAACTGATTGATTGTCTAGTCAAGCCGCCTGTGCTCGGTTTCCCAGACTTTGCAAAGCCGTTTGTACTGCACACTGATGCGTCAAATCAGGGACTGGGAGCTGTCCTGTATCAACACCAGGAAGAGAAATTGAGAGTGATTGCTTATGGATCGAGGACATTAACGAAAGCAGAACAGAACTACCATTTGCACAGTGGGAAGTTGGAATTCTTGGCTCTCAAATGGGCCATCACTGAGAAATTCAGAGATTATCTTTACTATGCTCCCACATTTACAGCGTACAGTGACAATAATCCCCTCACCTACGTTTTGACGTCCGCCAAGTTGAACGCAACGGGATGCCGATGGGTCGCGGAGCTTGCTGATTTCCACTTCACTATCCGGTATCGGCCTGGAAAGGAAAATATCGATGCCGACGCATTATCCAGGTTGACAACACTTTCAGAAAAAAACGTTCCAGACTACACAGAGGAGCTTTCGTCAGATTCTATAGGAGCCATGATACAGGCGGTGGAAGTCCAGTCTGAATCAAAGATACCATGGTCCTTTGCTGTAGCTTGCCAGAGTTCACCAACATGTGCAGAGACCAGTACTACATCAGCAGAACCCCTGTCAAAAGAAGAGATCAGAAGGGCTCAGAGGGAAGACAACGACATAGAGTTGGTAATTCGTTACTTACAGTCAGGAGTAAAGCCGCCTTCTAAGCAGTGGAGGTCTGCGGGTTCAACAGCTAAGAGTTTGTTAAGAGGGTGGGATAAGTTGATGCTGGACGAGGACGGTATTCTGCAAAGGAAAACAGCACAGAGGACTCAGCTTGTACTGCCGGCAGGATTTAGGAAAATCGCACTTGGGGAACTGCATGACAACATGGGACACCAAGGTGTCGATCGGACCACAAGTTTGATTAGAGACCGCTTCTTTTGGCCCCACATGCAGCGAGACATTGAGCATTATGTGTTGAGGACCTGCTCCTGCATTAAGCAAAAGAAACCGTGCCGAGAAACAAGAGCACCCCTTAAACCAATCACGACAACTTGCCCATTTGAACTTGTGTCAGTGGACTTCCTTCATTTGGAAAAGTGCAGAGGAGGATATGAATATATCCTTGTCATCGTCGATCATTTCACACGATTCGCACAGGCATATGCGACAACGTCAAAATCCGGCAAGACTGTGGCAGACAGACTCTTTAATGACTTTGCTCTCAAGTTTGGATTCCCGTTGAGGATACACCATGATCAGGGGCGAGAATTTGAAAATCAGCTGTTTGGGCAATTGCAAAAGTATAGTGGGATCACTGGATCAAGAACTACTCCCTACCACCCCCAAGGAAACGGACAAGTTGAGAGATTTAATCGGACGTTGTTGCAAATGTTGAAAACTCTCACTGAAAAACAGAAATCAAGTTGGAAAGACTCATTGAACAAGTTGATCTATGCCTACAATTGCACGAAAAGCGAAGTGACTGGTTTCTCCCCGTTTCACCTCTTATTTGGTTGTTCCCCGAGACTCCCCATTGATGTTCTCTTCGGACTTAACGCAAACAGCCTGTCCACAAACAAAAGTGAGTACCTGGAGACATGGAAACGAGGGATGCAAGAAGCACAAGAGATAGCTAGAGAACATGCGAAAAAGGCAAGTGAGCGTAATAAAAGAAATTATGATCAAAAAGTGAGATACACCGACCTTGACTCAGGAAGTCGAGTCCTTGTAAGAAATCTGACTCCAAGGGGAGGACCGGGTAAACTTTGGAACTATTGGGAAGAACAGGTTCACGTTGTCGTACGCAGAGTGGCAGAGGATGTGCCGATTTATGAGATAAAGCCGGAGCGAGGAAAAGGGAGGTCCCGAATATTGCACTGAAATTTGCTGATGCCATGCGATCACTTACCTCTTGAAGTTGATCCAACGCCGAGATCCAAATCACAGCGGAAACGGCCACAGGAGAACTCCAGCATAACTGTAAACCAAATGGAAGAAAGTGAGTTGGAAAGTGAAAGTGACTCTGAGTATTACATACCAGTTGAGCCTCGTCAGTTGAGAAAACAACCTAGTGGTTATGATCGAAGACAAGAGGAAGCACCAATACAGCTTTCGCCTCCTGAGTTGCCTGCTCATCAGAGTGCATCAGAGAATTCTGCATTGATACAGCTTGAACTAGATCAGTTATCTACAACTGAAGCGGAACATGATGTTCCCACACCTGCTCTTGTACCTGTGAAAGAGAACAGATTTGAACTGCTTGGAAGGCAAATGGAAAATGAGCCAGCGAGTGCACATGAACGCTTACCTGTGAAAGAATCGGAGGAAATGGAGCCAAGTGACAGACCTGTCGCGGTGCAAAGAGAATACCAGTTCGCAGAGAGGCAACGACGACCACCAAAGAAGTTCACGTATGATAGTTTAGGGACTCCTACCTGTTACAAAGTGCAAGTAACTGGTTCTGGGTATGATCCACACTTTCCTAACATGTGGATACCTACATTTACGCCTTGGGTGCCAACGGCGTTTCCCTACCCAAGACCACCATCTGTGTATTAAATCTGACCTGGAACTGAAACAGAAATTGAGAACACACACTAATTGTTCTTACCGATTAGTACACACACTAGTTGTTCATGTGGACGGTGAAAAAACTTTTGAAAAACAAAGAACTGTTGCACACACATACACATACACAAAGGGGACTGTTTCTAGGCCAAAAGGACATGGACTGTTTTGCAAGGCCTATAAAAACATTGAGTGAACACTTTGAAAAAAGTTTTTGGAATTTTTGCACTGACTTTGATTCATTATTTTTTGCAATTTCCTACATGGCATTCGGCCTGGGATTTGAAAGGGTTTTTGTGCACTAAAATGGACACTTGTGGTGTTGTTGTTTTTTCCCCTCTTGGACACTGGATGAAATCCCTGAACTTGAAATTCTTTTAAAAAAAAAAAATGACTTCATCAGTTGACAAGGACTGTTGGCATATGTGAATTTAAAGTGTTATTATAGAGGAAACGTGATAAAAAAAGAAAAAGAAAAAAACATGCTGTTATATGTCTGGTATAAATATAAATGTGTAAGGGCATTGGTAGATGTCGGGACGACATCTGATCCTGTCGGGGAGAGTGTGATATAGTGCATTTTAGGAAGAGGTAATCTTAGTTTATTCTAAATGCATTATTTATAATATTGTTTAAATGCTTATCTGTGCTTTGTTCAAAAAGAAAAGTGTTGTGCATTTATTATATTAATTATTTTTCGCTTGATGACGTCATTGCACGCTTTAGCAGCGCGCGCGCGCCCGTGATGTGCTTCATTCAAAGTAAATACACGACGACGAAGCCATCACTGCAGCGCTCGTTATCTTTCTTTATCTTTTTATACTTCTTTACAGGTAACTAATACTTTGGTTTTGAGTAAAAACATTCTTTAATCCAATACGGATGAGTTGTGTGTGTTCAAAGTGCTTTGTTTTTACTAAATTAATAGTGCGTCATGAGTTTGGTATGCCTGAGCACATTGTTAGCATGGGTGTTTCGCGATTAGCGCGATGGCCCGCTATTCAGTATAAATGTCTGTTATTTGAGTGTATAAGAGTTAATGATGTTGTTTCAGCTGATGAGTTACCTTAAACTTCCACCTGTTGGTATATTAATACCATCTCTGTTAGCTATGCATTTAATTAATCTGTGATCTGATTTTATGGTGGAAAATATATCAGAAACAATTGATGAAACATTGTTTAGACAATAGATATTCATTTCATACTGTCATTTAGTGTGTAAGAGTAAACATTCAGTTTGAAAATGTTTTATTTTGTAAGAATATGAGATTAGAGTGTCAGTTATAAATGCCACACGTTATGAGAAATGCTTGAAGTCACTTATGTTTACAGCCAGTCATTATACTGTGAAATGAAAAGTGATGCGTGCACTGAGAATGTATACATGTAACTGTTATGCCTTTTATTGTGTTCATTCAAAGTAAATACACGACGACGAAGCCATCACTGCAGCGCTCGTTATCTTTCTTTATCTTTTTATACTTCTTTACAGAGGTACTACATTCACGTCACCTTTTAGTATCTGTACTGTACGCTTGGAACCTCGACAGAGGTGGTACCATTTAAAGCGAGCCGAAGCGAGCCGTACCGTACCGTATCATGCAGTGGAAAAGCGCCACAAGTGAGCCATATACCCGTACTGTACCATGTAGTGGAAAAGCGCCAAAGCGTGCCGTACCGAACCGTGCCGTACTGTACCGTACCATGCTGTGGAAAACCGCCATTAGTTGACCTGCAGTAGCAAAATTACTTATAACTCAGTTCTGGCAGGTCACGTTAGTCAAGCTCACATCAGCTGGCTCTCAGCTGATCCACGTCTACCTATAGGAATACGACGCCTATCACAGCATCCATATATACAGTAAGCTCCTTCATTATCAGCAGCTATCGTGTTTCTCAGGAGCTAATTACCCTCCTCCTTCCCCAGCTTCTCCTCTCATCCAGTCAGGATTTGGCATTCTGATTCCCCTTTGATTCAGACTAAATTCTCGAATTATGTTGTACATTAAAATATTGACAATGATATATGCAATACATTCATGTTGGTTCTGTTCTGTTTACCCTAAGGGGGGTTATTGCTGCTCTCCTGCTCTTATCCATGGTAGGCTACATGGATGCACAGTGAGTTCTTGTCCAGGACGGAACCATTCCACCAATCCTAACTGTATGCTAATTGTCAATCGTCTTTGACGATAGTGGTGCTGACAGAAATAGTACCAAAGTGAATGGAAAAAAACAAAACTGTAATTAATTTGATTAATAATTTGATTTGAGTTCTTACACTGCCTGCTCTGCTACTGTTCAGACGCTCTTGCTTACCGCTCCGCACTTTGCTCTATCGCTTTTATATTTTTATATTTTATCTCCTTTTATCACCTAATTTTAACTTCAGCTAATCAACACAGTGCTCAGACGGATTACTACAAAAAAAGCAGAATACTTTTATTCAACCAGCCTCCCACTGCTTACATTCCGGGGAAGAAAACACAACTGCCTACATTCTAAATGATAAGAGAAAATGCCTCTTCTGGAATCTACTTGCTGCACTAACTGCCACAGACTTTTACAAAGGATTGTAGCTCTTGAAACAAAGTTACTTGAGGGACCACCAAACCAGACGGAACACACAACAGAGCTTCGTCATGGATGCCCTCAGCCTACAGCCGGTGAGTCCCATGAATCTAGTCCTCCTCGACAGGCCATACTGAGTGTCGGGAAACAAGCCGATCGACTTACAAATCGGTGACAAAAACAGGGAGCGAGACCCAAAGGCACTCGAGACATCAGATTGTCACGAGCATCACATATTGCCGCAGAAGCCTCCTCTACCCCAGATACGGCTCTGCCAAGGATTGCAAATACTGGTCTCCTACCACTGCCTATACATCTTGAGAACAGATTTGAAGTATTAGTGAATGTAAATGAAGAATCCCCAAACGTGATGAATGTGTTTGAACAAAGACTGAATCAGCCAGTAGCTAACACTGATGGTAACTGGCGCTCAAGGTCAAGCAGACAGCGTCACTCAGCTCAGAGCGCAGCCAAGCACAGGACTCTGATAGTGGGTGACTCCATAATCAGAAACATTATTAGCAGGGATACAACTACGTGCTGCCTTCCACAAGCAACGACTTCTGATGTAAATAGGGAACTTGAGAACATTCTGATGAAACATAAGACTGCAAATCGACTCATCATTCATGTGGGGAAAAATGATATTCATAAAGAGCAGTCAGAACTGCTTAAGAAGGATTTCAATTAACTTTTTGAAACACTTAAAAGACTGAAAGTACAAACATTCATCAGTGGACCACTCCCAGCAAGAGGAACAAACAGGTTTTCACGGTTTCTTGGGCTTAATACATGGCTCCAAAAAACCTGCAATATAAAAGGAGTAAACTTCATTGACAACTTCAATCTTTTCTGGAGTCAGAGGCAACTGTTTCAACAGGATGGCCACCACCCAAACAAACTTGGTTCAAGAGTGCTAAAGGACAATATCTACTTCTCCCTCAATCATCCTTCTGCAGTGTGTGCCAATACACTCAACCTGAATGGCACACACACACCTGTACACAGTATGAATGACCACAGGACTTCACTTCAGCACCTGGATGGACATGCGGTTGACACGTCAAACAAGCACAATGATAACACCACTCAGCCAAAACAGCCTCTGCTCACGGACACAATCTCAGCTGAGTCCTGCCCACAGAGCTCACCACAGACAGACTGTGACATACTAGAACTGCTGCAACATTCAGCACCCAAGGACGACTTGCTGGAAAACCAGGACAGCATTTTACAGCCTCCAATAAAACCAGATAAACAGCCCCCTCCATCCTCTACCCTATCACCAGACACGTTATCCCTATCTCCAGCATCTCCACAGCATCTTCTGTGTTTCTCAGAGAAAATGGAAAAACTGGTGTTTGCTGGAACCAAACTATCTGCAAGCCCCCAGACATCAACCAAAAAAAGTCAGGCCCCAAAACCACGAAAGCCTGGGGGCCCAGCTCGCTCTCCGCTTGTGAGAGCTCTTCTGCCTCTGCAAAAACGCCAGGGCCCACACCCTCCTCCATCGGCTCGAGGTGAACCAAAAACAACTGATACCAGCTCTCAGTGATATGTACCGGGTCCCCGCTATGATAACAGTGACTTTCTCAAATGTTTACAGAACAAGCGGGAACCCAGTGTGCCTGTATCTTTCTCTATTGCTGTTCGATTACATGATAGAAAGTCTAAGGCCTTCAAAAGCCGTACAGCAAACCCATCTAATCTGGTGCCTATTGCACGCCAAACTAAGAAAAAAGTAACAAAAAGTAAGACTGTTAAGTTAGCACTTTTAAACATCCGCTCACTTAAAAATAAATCACTTCTAGTCAATGACTTAATAATCACATACAACCTGGATTTTATGCTTCTAAATGAAACTTGGCTAGAAGACAGCTGCAGTGCAACAGTCCTAAATGAAACATCCCCTCCTAACTTTACTTTTATGAGTGTCTGCAGAGCTGCTAGGAGAGGAGGGGGAGTAGCTGCTCTTTTTAAAGATGTCTATCAATGTAAGCAAACATCATTTGGTAACTACCCCTCTTTTGAATATCTGGGTATTGTGTTAAAAGGTGCCCACGTATTTTACTTATCATTATTTACAGGCCTCCAAAATACTCTCCAGCCTTTGTTGAGGACTTTACAGAACTGTTATCAACAATTTCATCAGAGTTTGACTGTTTTGCTTTTACTGGAGATTTTAACATTCACATAGATAATGCAGAAAACAATATGGCAAAAGAAATCAAAACTGTTTTAAAAACTTTTGATCTGACTCAGCATGTACATGGACCCACACACAATCGTGGACACACTCTAGATTTACTTATCAGTAAGGGTTTAAACATCTCATCGATTGTTATTAAGGATGTAGCACTGTCTGATCATTTCTGTATTTTCTTTGATATATTGATCTCTCCTGCCATTGAAGCTAGATCTGTGTCTGTCAAGAAGAGATGCTTAAATGAGAACACTAGTGTGCTATTTATGAGGCCTATATCTTTAAAACCAAGCATATCTGCTGATTTTCTCCTTGATTCTTTAACTCAAAGGTTAAAGGTGTAATAGATTATATTGCTCCTGTGAAAGTCAGGAAGAGTGGTGGACAAAAAGCACCTTGGAGAAACACAACAGCTGAGCAAAATATGAAAAGAACGTGCAGAAAAACAGAGCGCATGTGGCGGAAGACAAAACTTGTAGTCCATCATAACATCTACAAAGACAGCATCCATGCTTTCAATATGGAACTAGACAAAGCTAGACAGACTTTCTTCTCAAATATTATAAACAGCAACTTAAACAACACACGCACTCTTTTTGCTACTGTAGAGAGAATGACAAAACCCCCAAGCCAGATTCCCAGTGAAATGCTCTCAGACGGCAAGTGCAGCGAGTTTTCGTTTTTCTTCTCTGAGAAAATTAATAATATCAGAAAGGTGATCAGCACATCATTGAGCCGCACTGGGGTCAGACAGATCAGACCACAACCTGAGAATGTAGTTACTATGTCTGATTTCAAAGAAATTGATGGCAAAATTTTGGAAGAAACCGTACAGCACCTTAAAACATCAACCTGCGCCCTTGACGCACTTCCCACATCTTTCTTCAAAAGTGTGTTAAACAGTTTAGAAGCAGATCTCCTAAAAGTGGTTAATGCCTCAGTTCTTTCTGGTAGTTTTCCAAACTCCCTGAAAACTGCAGTTGTCAAGCCCCTCTTGAAAAAGAGCAATCTGGATAAGACTATATTAAGCAACTATAGACCGATTTTAAATCTTCCTTTCATAGGCAAGATCATTGAAAAAGTTGTCTTCAATCAGCTGAACAAATACTTAAGCTTGAATGGATACTTTGACAATTTTCAATCTGGATTCCGATTGCATCACAGCACAGAGACAGCGGTCATAAAGATAATATACGATATTCGCTTAAATACTGATTCAGGCAAATTATCAGTACTGGTACTACTCGACCTCAGTGCTGCATTTGACACTGTCGATCACGACATACTTCTTGACAGGCTGGAAAACTGGGTGGGACTTTCTGGGATAGTCCTAAAATGGTTCAGATCATACTTAGAAGGGAGAGGTTATTATGTGAGTATAGGAGACCATAAGTCTGAGTGGACATCCATGACATGCGGAGTCCCTCAAGGCTCAATTCTTGCACCACTCCTATTCAACCTGTATATGCTCCTAATGAGCCAAAAATGAGAAAGAACTGAATCTCTTACCACAGCTATGCAGACGACACACAGCTCTACTTAGCCATATCGCCTAACGACTACAGCCCCATTGACTCCCTGTGCCAATGTATTGATGAAGTAAACAGTTAGATGTGCCAAAACTTTCTTCAGTTAAACAAAGACAAAACTGAAGTCATTGCGTTTGGAAACAAAGAGGAAGTTCTTAAGGTGAATGCATACTTTGACGCTAGGGGTCTAACAACTAAAAATCAAGTCAGGAATCTTGGTGTGTCTCTAGAGTCAGACCTTAGTTTCAGTAGTCATGTCAAAGCAATTACTAAATCAGCATACTATCACCTGAAAAATATTGCAAGAATTAGATGCTTTGTCTCCAGTCAAGACTTAGAGAAACTTGTGCATGCTTTTATCACCAGCAGGGTGGATTATTGTAATGGACTCCTCACTGGCCTTCCTAAAAAGACCATAAGACAGTTGCAGCTCATACAGAACGCTGCTGCCAGGATTCTGAGCAGAACCAGAAAATATGAACATATCACACCAGTCCTCAGGTCTTTACACTGGCTCCCAGTTACATTTAGGATTGATTTTAAAGTATTATTACTGGTATATATATCATTTAATGGCCTAGGACCCAAATACATTGCAGATATGCTCACTAAATATAAACCTAACAGATCACTAGTGACGAACAGTGGCACAGTGCTCATTCAGTAAATGCATAGCTAAACAGATGTGTTTTGAGTCTGGATTTGAATGTAACTACTTAGGATCACATCAGCTAGAAATACCAAGGGTTCACTCTAAGCACGGAGAGTCTGCTTTTAGCTATTATGCCAGCCGCAGCTGGAACCAGCTTCCAGAGGAGATCAGATGTGCTCCTACAGTAGTTACATTCAAATCCAGACTCAAAACACATCTGTTTAGCTATGCATTTACTGAATGAGCACTGTGCCACTGTTCGTCCGACTGTTTTTACTGTACTTTATTTTATTTTTTATTCTAAACTGTTTTAATTATTCTTATTTGTTTTGATTATTTTAATTTCTTTATTCTAAACTGTTTTAATTATTGTTATTTCTTTTGATTTTTTTATTTCTTCTATGTAAAGCACTTTGAATTACCATTGTGTATGAAATGTGCTATATAAATAAACTTGCCTTGCCTTGGCCTCAGAATTGTGGATCTTGATCCTTTTTGCTTTCCGGGCCCTGTTTCTGTCCCCATCTTCTCACCAGCCTCAATATTTTTGGTTGATAGATAGATCCATCCAGGCAAGTTTTGCCTTTGCTGATGGTGGAAATGCATTTGGAGTTTTCCTCTTCATTTTGTTTCTTTTTTTTTTTCACTTAATCTGGCTTGATATTTTTTTGGGACAAGTGACTTGTTTTTTGTTTATTTACTCCCTTTCCTCCAGTAGACGGTGGGCCGAGGCCCCGTATCTGCTTTACTTTTCGAAGTGAATGATCCCCATGGAGGGAGAACCTGAATTTGTAAAGTTAGGACGGTTGTTTTATTCTCAACGATATGAAAAGTGTTGCCACTCCCATTTATTGCACATTTCCCCCCGAAATCATAATGCACGACCGTAAATATGCAGGCAAACGCGGTTGCCTACTATATCAGTCGAGCCAATAGCGTGGCAAGATACTGACATAGGATTATTATTAACCAATAAGATGTAGCTTATTTAGAACAGTTGTTACACTGATGATTCAGCTGGTTGTGGACCGTACAACCGAATCTGTTGTTGAGGGGTGTGGAGCGGAGATGGCAGGAAGTGACATAGGAGTAGGAAGTGAGATGGAGATGGGAGAAGAGGATGCGGGAGAAACTAACAGTGGAGATTGGTATACAATAGTTCGACATTTCAAAAGGAAAAAGAAAGATGAAAACCTTAATGATGATAATCGTTGGGATTCGGATGTGGAGAGTGTTGTCAGTGCATCTCAAACTAGAGAGGAAGAGTTTAAGGTAAAACTTCAGTTTGATTCTCCTGGCTCAGTTAACCCATTGAAATTGACTAAAGCTCTACATGACACTGTAGGTACTGTGAATATTAAACCACTTAGAGATGGTAGTTTGCTGATTACTTGTTCTGATGCCAAACAGAGAGATGACATGATTAAAATGACTAACTTGGAAGGAAAGAAAATCAAATGTTTTGTTTGGGGGCAAAAGAAAACAGTACAAGGAGTTATTACAGGGATTTCAACTGACCTAACTACTGAAGACATTTTGGAAAATGTATCCGGAGCTAAAGTAGTAAAGGCTAGAAGATTGATGTATTTCAAGAATGGAACAAAACAGGAGAGCTTATCTATCTTATTGCAATTTCAGGAAGAAATGCTGCCAACAAGAGTTAAAGTAGGGTTTATGAGTTTTCAGGTACGACCATATGTTCCTCCTCCTCTAAGGTGTTTTAAATGCCAACGATTTGGTCATGTAGCAGCGGTGTGTAGAGGCAAACAGCGGTGTGGTAAATGTGGAGGAGAAGATCATGAATATGGCAAATGTAATGAAGGTACAAAAAACAAATGCTGCAATTGTGGGGGTGAACATAGTGCTGCGTATAAAGGATGTGAGGTGCATAAACGAGCGGCGGAAGTACAGAGAATCAGAGTTGAAGGAAAGATGACATATGCTGAAGCCATTAAAGTAGTTAATACAAAAAGAAATGTGACAGTATCACCAATGGTGAGAATGGTTGAGCAGAGACATGGTCAGAGTTCTGAGCGGAGACCGGGTCAGAGTTCTGAGTGGAGACCGGGTCAGAGTTCTGAGCGGAGACCGGGTCAGAGTTCTGAGCGGAGACCGGGTCAGAGTTCTGAGCGGAGACCGGGTCAGAGTTCTGAGCAGAGATCGGGTCAGAGTTCTGAGCAGAGACCGGCGGGTCAGAGTTCTGAGCAGAGGCAGGATCAGAGTTCTAACAAGATAAGAAGAGATTATGATAGGCCTACAGCAACCAAATCAAATATTGGAGTGGATAGTGTTGTGTTTGTAGTATTTCTGGCAGAAGTAGTCAATTGTTCAGCTCAAACACAAAGCAGAACAGAGAGGATTAAAATAATCATAAAGGCAGCTCAAAAATATCTTAATTTGGGGGAATTAACAGTAGATGCAATAAATGAAACACTCATAGCAGGGATACAGGAAACTCAGTCAACATGTGGAGAGTCATAATGGTTTTTGCAATTCTGCAATGGAATGCTCGGAGTCTTTACTCTAATGGACAGGAATTTAAAAAGTATATTGAAGAAAGGAGTGAAAAACCAAATGTTATTTGTGTACAAGAAACATGGCTTAGACCTCATTTAGATTTTATACTACATGGATATGTGGCTATACGAAGGGACAGGGAAAGCGGCAATGGAGGTGGTGTAGCTATGTTTGTTCAACAGGGAATAGGATATAGGATTATAAATATAAGTAAAGATTCTGAGGCAATTGTAATTGAAGTATGGATAGGAAAAACGAACATATGGATAGTGAACTATTATAATCCATGTGGGAAGCTAAATAAAGGGGTGCTTGAAAAGATAATTGGTGGAGAAACGCATAAGACAGTTTGGTGTGGGGACTTTAATGCGCATAGTACACTTTGGGGTGGTACACATACTGATTATAACGGAAGTGTAGTGGAAGAATTTATAGAAGATCAAGATCTAGTTTGCTTGAATGACGGAAAAGTTACTAGAATAGATGTAGCAAGAGGATTGGAATCTCCAATTGATCTTACTCTGGTTTCTAAACAAATAGCAAGAGTTAGTATGTGGGATGTAATACACGACAACACAGTAGGCAGTGACCATTATCCAATAATATGTGAAATAGGAGTGGGTTCAATTCAGTTGGAGGAAATAGGTTTCCCTAGATGGAAATTAAGAAATGCTAATTGGGCACTTTATAATACGACATGTAGTATGAGGTTAGAAGGAATTAGCCAAAATAGGTATGATAGTATAGATGACTTTAATGCAAACGTTGTAGAAATCATGTACTCCACTGCAGAAGAAGTTATTGGTAAAGGAAGTGGATTTAAACAGCATAAGACAGTCCCCTGGTGGTCAGATGAATGTAATAAAGTAATTAAGATAAGAAATAGAGCTTTTAGGAAAGTTAAAGGATCCTTCTCTTTTAATGACTTAATAGAATATAAAAAGGCACAAGCAGAAGTTAGACGGACAATTAGGAAAGCTAAACGAGATTACTGGAAGCAATTTTGCAATAAAATAGGGAGAGAAACGCATATTAGTCAAGTGTGGGGCATGATAAGAAGGATGGGAGGAATTAGGAGGGAGTATACATTGCCAGCTATTAAATATAATAACAAAATTTTGATAACTAATAAGGATAAAGCGGAGGCTCTGGTGAAGACATTTGTTAAAGTTCATAGCTCTACAAATCTGACACCTGATGCAAGGAAAGGTAGAGAAGTAATGAGAGGACACTCTAATATCCTAAAGGAAAAGGAGGACTTTAATGGAACATTAAATATATTTTTTTCTTTATTTGAACTGAAAAGAGCATTGGTAGGAGTTAAAGCAACGTCCCCTGGTAAAGATGAAATATGTTATAAAATGGTTGAAAACGAATCGGTTACCTAACGTAACCTCGGTTCTCTCTAGAAGAGGGAACGAGTATTGCGTAAGCTAGCTTACGCTACGGGAAAGATTCATCTTTGCTGAGATATTGAAGCCAAAAAATTATTTCATAATTTGTATCCATACACAACGCAGTTCCTCTGCGGCAGACCTAGAGCGGGCTAGCTAGCAGCTCATTGGTTCGCTCAGAGAGAACTGCTTAAGCCTATGGGAGAGCGGGGCTGAACCCGCTTCCAATGAGAGGCGCCCGCGCGCTCATTGCGTCATGGCCCGCCAGAATGGGCGTGGCCATGGTGTATATAACAGTCTCTCCCAGGCTTATATGTTGATTTATTTCAGCGTGAAGCGAAACACTAGTAGCGCAAGCACGGCAGGGAACGCAATACTCGTTCCCTCTTCTAGAGAGAACCGAGGTTACGTTAGGTAACCGATTCGTTCTCTTACGAGAGGTTCTCTCGTATTGCGTAAGCTAGCTTACGCTACGGGAACAC
This sequence comes from Tiaroga cobitis, assembly GCA_030578255.1. Lineage (NCBI taxonomy): Eukaryota > Metazoa > Chordata > Actinopteri > Cypriniformes > Leuciscidae > Tiaroga > Tiaroga cobitis. The sequence continues at coordinate 43,782,272 of CM060604.1, read as the reverse complement.
CTGGTCAACGCCGTGCGCGCTATGAAACCACACATGAAATCCCAGGGATCTACCGGGGGATTTTTAACGTGGAGTGAATGTACTATGAGGCCGGCAGAGCGGGCACATGAAAAGTACACATAAGCATGTATAGGGCCAGCAGAGCGGCACCTGAAGTGTAAAAGCATTTAAGGAGAGCACAAGGGGCGAACCGGTTGTGAGGGACTCTCAGAAATGCAGCTTCTTAGAGAGCTGGTCGTTAGACAGCTAGTAATTTTCCTGCAAGGCGGGGACTTCCAAGTTGTAAAATCTGACAAAAAGTGGACGGGGAGGCCCATCCCGCGGCCACACAGATGTCATGAATGGAAATTCCACAGGACCATGCCCACGATGAGGCCATGCCTCTAGTGGAGTGCGCCCTGATGCCCAGAGGGCATGGCAGGCATTTAGATGCGTAAGCAGAGGCAATCGCGTCCACTATCCATCTAGACAGTGTCTGTTTGGAGGCGGCCAGACCTTTGGTGCGCCCCCCAAACGACACGAAAAGCTGCTCAGCGCGCCTGAACGCGGCAGCGCGCGTCGTGTACAACCTCAGAGCCCGCACCGGGCAGAGGAGATTGGCGTCGCGCTCGCTATCGGATGCAGGCAGAGCCGATAGGGAGATAATCTGCGCCCTGAACGGGGTGCCAATCGCTTTTGGGACATAGCCATGCCTAGGTTTGAGAATGACAACCGAGTCATTCGCCCAAACTCAAGACACGCGGCGCTGGATGAGAGCGCGTGAAGGTCCCCTACGCGTTTTACTGAGGACAGCGCCGTCAGAAAAACGGTTTTGAGCGAGAGGTATTTTTGGTCCACAGACTCGAGCGGTTCGAACTGGGGTGCTTTCATAGCTTCGAGGACTATGGAAAGATCCCAAATAGGAACCGACGGGGGCCGCGGAGGGTTCATCCTCTTAGCTCCTCTGAGGAAGCGGATGACTAACTCGTCTTTGCCCAGGGACTGAGCGCGTCGGGGTTCAGCGAACGCTGCGCCGGCTGCCACGTAAACCTTGAGAGTGGAGGGGGACCTGCCCTTGTCCAGCATCTCTTGAAGGAACATTAGCAAAGACGGCACCTCGCATGACCGTGGGTCCAGCTGTTTTACGGTGCACCATTTAGAGAACACAGACCATTTAGACGCATAGAGCCTTCTCGTGGAAGGTGCTCTAGCCTGTATGATAGTGTTTCTTACGCCCTCTGGCAAATCGACGAATAGTCGTTGATCACCCATGCATGTAGCGCCCAGCGCTGTGGATGGGGGTGCCAGATCGTGCCGCGAGCTTGAGAGAGGAGATCTGCTCTGACTGGGATGGGCCACGGGGCTGTCTGTGACAGCTGCGTGAGCTCCGGAACCCAATTCTGACTCTCCCAACGCGGGGCTATGAGGAGCACCGAGTGGCGTGCGTCCCTGATCCTCTGAATTACCTGTGGTAACAGAGCGATCGGAGGGAATGCATAGAGCGGGCGGCGAGGCCATTCCTGGGCTAGCGCGTCCTCGCTCCTCGAAAAATATATTGGGCAGTGAGCGTTCTCTTCTGACGCGAAGAGGTCTACTTCTGCTCTGCCGAATAGCTGCCACAGTAGTTGGACCGTTTGTGCGTTCAGGGACCATTCTCCCGTGGAGATGAGGTCCCTGGACAGTATGTCTGGACCGTCGTTGAGATGGCCCGGCACATGCGTCGCTCTGAGCGAGAGCAGGCGGCTCTGAGACCAAACTAGAATGCGGTGTGTCAGTAGGCAGAGATTTCTGGATCTGACACCGCCCTGACGGTTGAGATAGGAGACCACCGCCCTGTTGTCCGAACGGATCAGGACGTGGTGTCCCCGAATGAGCGAGAGAAAGCGCGAGAGCGCGTTCTCGACCGCAAGCATTTCCAGACAGTTTATGTGTAAAGGGCTTTCCTGAGTCGACCAGTGGCCGAAGGCCGGTGAGCCCTCGCAGACTGCACCCCAACCCGTGTTGGATGCATCTGTTGAGATGACTTTTCGGCAGGAAGAAGTCCCCATCGTGACGCCCTGGCGAAACCATTCTGCTACTGTCCATGGCTGCAGTGCCGTGAGACATGTCTGCGTAACCTTGATCAGCTGGCGGCCCGTGTTCCACGCGCGGTGGGGTACACGGCTGTTTAGCCAGAGCTGAAGCGGGCGCATGTGCAGAAGGCCCAGCTGAAGTACAGCGGAGGCTGAGGCCATGTAACCCAGCATCCTCTGAAAAGCTTTCAGAGGAGTGCGGGCGTCCATCTGAAACGAGGAGGCTAGGCGCTGAACACTGCGCGCGCGCTGTGTAGACAGGCGAGCCGTCATCGTGACCGAGTTCAAATCTATTCCTAGGAAGGAAATCGATTGACTGGGGAGAAGGGAGCTCTTTGACCAGTTGACAGAGAGACCCAGCGCTTCCAGATGGTTGAGGAGAACTGCGCGGTGCGACAGAAGCTCCGTTTGTGATTGGGCCAAAATCAGCCAGTCGTCCAGATAATTCAGAATGCGCAGCCCCTGGCTTCGCAGGGGGGCGAGCGCCGCGTCCATGCACTTCGTGAATGTACGGGGCGCCAGAGATAAGCCGAACGGGAGAACGGCATATTGATAAACATGACCCTCGAAGGCGAAACGTAAGAATGGCCTGTGACGGGGATTTATCTGGATCTGAACATAGGCGTCTTTCAGGTCTAGAGAGATGAACCAGTCCCCCTGGCGCACCTGCGCGAGGAGTTTCCTGGTAGTGAGCATCTTGAACGGTCTCTTCATGAGCGCTTTGTTCAAAGACCTGAGATCTAAAATCGGTCTGAGGCCGCCGTCTTTCTTGGGCACCAGAAAATAACGGCCGTAAAACCCCGACTCGGTCATAGATGGCGGGACTCTCTCTATAGCGCCCTTTTGCAACAGCGTCGCAATTTCTGAGCGGAGCGTGCCGGCGGCCAGCGGGCTGACAGTAGATTCGAGCTGCGCGCGTGCACGAGGCGGGCGGCGGCGAAACTGCAGCAGATAGCCGTTCTTTATAATGCTTAGCACCCACGGGGAGATGCCTGGAATGGCTTCCCGCGCTTTGAAGCATGCGGCTAGTGGCCGAATGGCTATATTGCCCTGATTGCTGCACATAGCGGGCTGGACACAGTGTGTGGGCACGCTTTGAATGTGTGTGGCAACGGGACTTGCACTCAGAGAGGAGTCTATGGGCCGTGTAACAGAGCGAGCAGAGAGGGGACACGCGCACAGGCTCGTGGGCGTGTTTATGTTCTCTGATGTTTAGAGCGGGCTCTGCCCGTTTCATGTGATGGGGCTCTGATAGAGACACGGGATATGTTATGCTTGTGTGTATCGGTGAGCACATGATTGTGGGCACTTTTTGTACACAACTGGCAAATTTTCTCTTTTTGAGATTTCTCTGGGTAGCCGCAAAAACAGCCTTTTGTCGCTCGCAAGCGGGCTGGGACACCGGCTTGTTTGTGGCGGTCAACACTACAGCAGTCGGCGAAATAACGGGGACTGGCAGAGGGCGAAGCTTTGACGGCGGTCCGGCCGCAGCGGGAGATTTTTCTACCCGTGAGGCTTTTATGCTCTTTTTGAGATATCTCTGGGTTGTTTCACTGGGACGCGGTGAAAACGGCGTTTGTGCACATCCAAGCGGGAAAGAGACCGGCTTGTTGATGGCGGTGTACACTGCTGCAGTAGCCGTGTGAACGGGGACTGACAGAGGGCGAAACCTTGATGGCGGTTCAGCCATGGTGAGAAATAGCCGTCCTTTTCTCAGCTGAGGCTGGTCACGTGAGTGGCCTGCAGCGGGATATATATATAGCCTGAAATCGGCTGCACTTGTGACGCGCGTCGCGTGCAAGTGCGTGTTAGAAACGTGAGCGCTGCAAGCGGGCACGAGACTATTTTTAGCCTGCAGAGACTGGACTTGTGACGGCATATAGAATTATCTGCGAGAGCCGGAATCGAACGCGGGTCTCTGGCGCGAAAAGCTTTGTGATACACCACTCACAGGGGTAATGACACAAGCACAGTAGCGCGAGCAGATAAGAGGGCGTGATAGCAGTAACAGGTTCGGCCTCAGCGGAACTAACACACTATAACCCATTTGCCCAGCTTTATGCTCGGAAATGAGAACGTTTCTCATGAGCGCGGTAGAGCGCGGTCGCTTTCTGTCACGTAAGAGAGCTGGGCGCGAGCTCAGAGCTGCATAAAGATTATCTGCGAGAGCCGGAATCGAACACGGATCTCTGGCGCGAAAAGCTTTGTGTTCCACCACTGAGCCAGGGGTAAAGACACAAACTTAACAGCGCGAGCAGATAAGAGGGCGTGATAGCAGAACAGGTTCGGCCTCAGCGGAACTGACACACTATAGACGCTTTATATAGTCGTTATATGCAGGCGGGAGAGCGCGGCCGCTTTCTGTAACGTAAGAAAGCTAGCCCGAGAGCTCAGAGCTGCATAACAAATTATCTGCGAGAGCCGGAATCGAACACGAGTCTCTGGCGCGAAAGGCTTTGTGCTTCACCACTGATCTAGGGGGAAGACACAGGCTCAATAGCGCGAGCAGATAAGAGGGTGTGATAGCAGTGACTAGTTCGGCCTCGACGGAACTTAACGCACTATAAACCCACTTACCGGTGACGGCCGGGCTAGCTCTCTTGTAAAGTAAAGAAAGCTAGCCGCGGTTGGCACAGCTGTAAGCGGCTCGTCCCCCATTCAGCGCTCGTAGGCGGTGAGAGGGGGAGGCGGCGTAACGCTTCGAGTCGAGCCCGCAGGGTCAACAACAGAAGCCCAATCGCAGAGGAAACATCCGCCGTTGGCGAGAGAAAGCTCTGCGTGTCCCAGTCCCAGGCAGAGAGCGCAGAAGAAGGCGGGCTCTGGCGCTGAGAGGGACGCGGCATGAGCCGCAGGTGTGCGAGGCATCTTAAAAAAGACGCTCGCTGCTCTTTTAGATACACACACACACAATACAAGAAGATTTTTGGTAAGGATATGAATCCGTCGGATGGCTTAGCTTGCAGGACGGCTGAAGGTGGCGAAGACGGCCGGCTTCCTCAGACTCCTAGATGCTCGCTAGAAGGTGCCTTTTCCACGACGGCGGCTTTTCTCAGGACAGCAGAAGCGTGTAGCTCGCTGAAGATGAAATGAATCAACATATAAGCCTGGGAGAGACTGTTATATACACCATGGCCACGCCCATTCTGGCGGGCCATGACGCAATGAGCGCGCGGGCGCCTCTCATTGGAAGCGGGTTCAGTCCCGCTCTCCCATAGGCTTAAGCAGTTCTCTCTGAGCGAACCAATGAGCTGCTAGCTAGCCCGCTCTAGGTCTGCCGCAGAGGAACTGCGTTGTGTATGGATACAAATTATGAAATAATTTTTTGGCTTCAATATCTCAGCAAAGATGAATCTTTCCCGTAGCGTAAGCTAGCTTACGCAATACGAGAGAACCTCTCGTAAGAGAACTTAAACCATCAAGCGCAGTTGGTGATCCTAAAGTTTTATAATAAGGTATGGGAGTTAGGGGTATTGCCGTCAGCATGGAAACATTCTGTTGTTATCCCAATTGGGAAACCAGGGAAAGATAAAGGTGTAACAACTAGCTATAGACCTATCGCATTAGCGTCCAATTTATGTAAAATAATGGAACGTATGGTCACAGACAGGTTAACTTACACATTAGAGAGTATGAATTTGCTAATACCGCAACAGAGTGGTTTCCGTAGAGGGAGGACAACTATGGATCCAGTGATATGTTTGAAGGATGAAATTAGGAAGGCTCAGGTTAAAAAAGAAATAGTAGCTGCTGTCTTCTTTGATGTGGAGAAGGCCTATGAAATGTTATGGAAAGAGGGTCTTATTAAATTGGAATCCATGGGAATTGGTGGTAGAATGTTCAACTGGATCATGAATTTTCTGAAAGACAGGACCATAGAGGTAAGAATTGGAGTATCTAACTCTAATGTTTACACTATAGAAAATGGGGTACCACAAGGAAGTGTATGTAGTCCTATTTTATTTAATATCATGATTAATGAGGTTTTTTCAGAGGTTGATGCTAGCCTTGGGAGATCTCTATATGCAGATGATGGGGCAATATGGGTAAGGGGTCATAATGCAGCATTTGTTGGAAAGAAACTACAGGCAGCAGTCAGTAATGTTGAGAACTGGGGAAACAGATGGGGTTTTCAGTTTTCTGTAGACAAAACACAGGTTATTTGTTTTTCTAAGAAACGTAATACTCCTGCAATACAAGTTACTCTTTATGGGCAGTCAGTTAAACAGGTACAAAATATAAGGTTTTTAGGTGTATGGATGGACCATAAGCTGACATTTGGAGATCATATACAGAGGAATATTACCAAATGTAAAAAGGCAGTTAATGTTATGAGATGTCTGGTAGGAAGTGGTTGGGGTGCTAGTATGAAATCTCTTAAACATATTTATATTGCCTTAATTAGATCAACATTTGATTATGCATGCATTACATTTAGCTCAGCTGCAAAATCTCATTTGCAAAAGCTTGACCTGGTCCAAACACAAGCTCTCCGCCTATGTAGTGGTGCATTTAAGACTTCGTCAATTCCAGCTCTCCAGGTGGAGGTAGGGGAGATGCCTTTATCTCTTAGACGTCTTCAGCTTGCCATGGTATATTGGGTAAATTTGCAGGGACATAAGCAGGGTCATCCAACCAAACCAGTGTTGAACGCATGTTGGGAACATGGAAGGAAGCAATTTAACAGTTTTGGATGGGTGGGAAATAGTCAAGCTGAGAAACTGGGACTTGTTGAATTTAATCATAGCTGTACAGTGGCGTTACCTGTTATTCCTCCTTGGATATTTCCATTACCAGTTGTGGATCTAGAAATCGCAAAGATATTAAAACAATACAAGGAGTATGGTGTGATTAATGACCTGGTAAAACAATATTTAGGTATCAATTATAATAATAGTATTCAAATATTTACAGACGGATCAAAAGACCCAAGTACAGGAAAGACGGAAGCAGCAGTATATATACCACATTTTCAGAAATCAATTTTAAAAAGAACTTCAGATCATTTAGCAGTGTACACTGTGGAGCTTTTAGCTATTTTACTAGCACTCACATGGATAGAGGAGGTTGGGCCTAATATGTTCAGACTCAATGGTATCATTAATAAGTATTGCAAATTGTAAATCTGTTTGTAGGCCTGACTTGATTTATGAAATCTTTCATAGTTTATATAGATTAAAAAATCGTAATATTACAGTGAGTTTTATGTGGGTCCCATCTCACGTTGAAATAGAGGGTAATGAAGAAGCTGATCGTTTGGCTCAATTGGATCGTTTGATCGATCAGACATACAATGGACAGTTCCATTGAGTAAAATGGAAATTAAATGTATCATTAAAAGGAAGGAAGAACAAAGTTCTGAAATTAAAGTCATTCTGCGATTTCAATCCCCTTGTACATCAAATCCCTTGAAGGTTAGTGATGCAATATACAAATTGGTAGGTGAAGTACAGTTTGTTAAAACTCTAAGAGATGGGAATCTACTGATTATATGTAGAGATGGAGTTCAGCAGCATGGATTAATGAAGTGTAAATCATTGCTTGGGAAGGAGGTTAAACCACAAGTATGGGAAGACAGAAGGAAGGTTATGGGAGTAATATCTGGAGTATCAACTGAGATCACTGAAGAAGAAATCAGGGATAATGTAAGAGGAGTGAGAGTAATGAGAGTTAAACGTTTACCTTTTACAAGAGATGGTGTTAAGGGGCCCAGCCTGTCTGTATTGTTGACTCTAGAGGAAGATAAAATTCCTGAAAGAATCAGAATTGGGTATGTCAGCTATATAGTAAGACCATATATCGCTCCCCCTATGAGATGCTTTAAATGCCAGCATTTTGGGCACATTGCAGCAGCTTGTAAGAGTAAACTACGTTGTGCCAAATGCGGAGGGGAACATGAATACGGGAAATGTGAGAGAGGAGCTAAAGTCAGGTGTTGTAACTGTGGAGGAGAGCACAGTGCTGCCTACAAAGGATGTGATCCACATAAAAAAGCAGTTCAAATTCAGAATGTGAAGGTAAAAGAAAAATTAACGTACGTTGAGGCAATTAGAAAGGTAAAATCTAATGAGGATAATAGTAGATTAGCACCTGTGACTCAATCCCCAGTTCAAAACTTGCATAAGTGTTCCAATATTACCAAGGATACACTTATAGTGGAGAAGAAAAAGTTCGTAGCATTTATGGTGGAGATCATTACCTGTTCTGCCCAAGCATGTAGCCGAACAGAGAGAATTAAGATAATTGCAAAAGCGGCAGAAAAATATTTTGAAATGGAAGAGATGTCAGTAGAGGTCATCAATGCAACAATTAGAATGGGGATATCAGATTCACAATCAACATGTGGTGGTGGAGATTAATACTGATGCTAAGCATTCTACAGTGGAATGCGAGGAGTCTAATTGCGAACGGACAAGAATTAAAACAGCACATTCAGGAGCAATCTGTCAAACCTAACATAATTTGTATTCAGGAATCATGGTCAAAACCTTCACTTGATTTTATATTGTATGGATATACAGCAGTACGTAAGGATAGAACCCTTGCCATGGGTGGTGGAGTTATAACCTTCATCCAACATGGTGTTAATTATAGAGTTATCAACAGTCGTGAAGAGCTTGAGATAATTATAATTGAAGTATGGGTGAATAAAACAAAAAATAGAATAATAAATTTTTAGAATCCTTGTAAAAAAATAACTAGAGATATGTTGGAGAGTATATGTGATGTGGAAAAATCCAAAGTTATAATATGTGGAGATTTTAATGCAAATAATACCCTGTGGGGAAGTGCTAGAACAGATGGAGATGGGTACATTATTGAGGATTTTATGGATGATAATCAGTTAGTGTGTTTAAATGATGGAAGAGGCACTAGATACGATGTAGCTCATGGTGTAGAATCTGCAATTGATCTTACTTTTGTATCAAAACAACTAGCAGGTACTTGCATATGGGATGTGAGAAGTGATAATACAATGGGTAGCGATCATTATCCTATCTGGGTAAAGACAAGCTGATAAGGAGTCAAAATGTTAGTTTTGAAGAAAATTGGATTCCAAGATGGAGAATGAAAGAGGTCAATTGGGGGCTGTATAATTTTAAAACAAGCAGCAAATTAATTGAAATGATGCCAAATTTGAGTGAAGATATTGATGAATTAAATAATTTGATTGTTAATATAATACATAAGTCAGCTGAGGAAACAATAGGTAAAACATCTGGAGCAAAGAAGACGAAAATGGTACCATGGTGGTCTGATGAGTGTAGAGAGGCTGTTAAAAACAGGAATAAAGCTTTTAAAGTAGTTAAATCTAATCATTCTTTTGATAATTTAATGGAGTATAATAGAACACAAGCTAAAACTAAAAGAATTATAAAAGGAAATACTGGAGAGATTTCTGTAGTAATATTGGGACAGGAATTAAAACAAATGATATATGGGGAATGGTTAGAAAGATGGGTGGCATAAGAAGGGACTTTTCACTACCAATATTAAGAGATAGTGGTATTGAGGCAGTAACTAGTAGAGAAAAAGCTGAGATGCTAGCAAAAATACATAGTTCACAGAACCTTTCCAGTGAAGAGCTAGATCTAAGAATGAGGACCATTGAAGAGAATAAAGATATGTTGGGGATGAAAGTAGTGGGAGAGAGTTTACTAGATGTAGATTTTACATTGTTTGAACTAAAAAGAGCATTGATTGGTGTAAAAAATACCTCACCAGGGAGAGACGGGATATGCTATAAAATGATTGAAGAAATATCTGATGTGGCAAAAAATGTGATACTGATTTTATATAATAAAATTTGGGAGCGAGGGAAATTGCCCACTGGGTGGAAACATTCAGTAATAGTCCCTATAGGAAAAACCTGGAAAGGATAAAACGAATGTTAAAAGCTACAGACCAATAGCGTTAACGTCTAATTTATGTAAACTCATGGAGAGGATGATTAGTAAAAGGTTAGGGTACACATTAGAAAGCAGAGGGCTGATCACACCATATCAGAGTGGTTTCCGTAATGGAAGAACAACTATGGATCCTGTAGTCTGCCTAGAGAATGAGATACGCAAAGCACAGGTTAACAAAGAGTCTGTGTTGGCAACCTTTTTTGATATAGAGAAGGCCTATGACATGCTGTGGAAAGAAGGACTTTTAATTAAGCTGAATAAAATGGAAATACGAGGTAAAATGTTTAACTGGATTAAAGATTTTTTAAAGGATAGAACCATAGAGGTAAAGATAGGATCAGAGTTATCAAGTACATACACAATAGATAATGGCACCCCACAAGGTAGTGTATGCAGTCCTATTCTTTTTAATATAATGATTAATGATGTGTTTGATGGAGTGAATCAAAGGATAAACAGGGCATTATATGCAGATGATGGAGCATTGTGGGTGAGGGGCTGTAATATAGATAATTTACAGCAACGGATGCAAACAGCAATTAGTCAGGTTGGAAAATGGTCACTTGAATGGGGGTTTCACCTCTCAATGGAAAAAAACGCAATTCATCTGTTTTTCTAAGAAAAGGGTAAAACCAACAATAGATCTTAAGATATATGGGCAATCTCTCAAACAGGTTAATGAATTAAGATATCTTGGTGTGTGGTTTGATAGTAAACTCACTTTTAAAAATCATGTACAGAAAATGGTGGAAAAATGTAAGAAAGCAATTAATCTTTTAAAGTGTCTATCAGGTTATAATTGGGGGGCATCAGGCTCTTCTTTGAAAAGAATTTATATAGCAATAATTCGATCAGTGATTGATTATGGATGTACAGTGTATAAAACAGCAGCTAAAACTACATTGGCTGAATTGGACAGGGTGCAGGCCAAAGCTCTCCGGCTGTGTAGTGGAGCCTTCTGAACATCACCTATCCCAGCGCTGCAAGTAGAAGTAGGGGAGATGCCTTTAGATCTTAGGAGGTTAAAGCTCTCTCTAGCATACTGGGTAAACTTACAAGGGCATGAGAATATACATCCTACAAAATTGGTGTTAGAGGAATGTTGGGAATATGGACGCATTGTGGAAAATAGTTTTGGATGGAGTAGTAAAAAAGAGGCAGATGATATGGGAATCAGTATTATATCCTGCAGCAAAACTGTTAACTTGAGCATAACTCCACCTTGGTTTTTCTGCTATCCTGTAGTTAATATAGAAACTAAAAACATGGTTAAGACGGGATTGTATCAAAGTGTACAACAATATATAGAAGTAAGATATAATGATACAGTACAAATATTTACAGATGCATCCAAAGAACCAGCAGGTAAAACGGGGATGGCTGTATACATTCCTAAATATAAAGTCACAATACAAAAAAGAACCTCAAATCACCTCTCAATCTTCTCTGCAGAAATGATGGCCATCATAATGGCACTACAGTGGGTAGAAGAAGTGAAGCCATATAAATCGGTTATTTGTTCAGACTCTATGTCCTCCTTAACTAGCATACAGACTGGGAAATCTGAATGCAGGCAAGATCTTTTAGACGAAGTTCATCAGATGATATTCAGAATAACGCAACAGAAGCTAATAACACAGTTCACTTGGGTTCCAGCGCACACAGGTATTGAGGGGAATGAGAAGGCAGATGAGTTGGCAAAAGAAGCACTTAAAGCAGAACAAGTAGAAATACAGGTTCCACTCAGCAAATCAGAAATTAAAACAATAATTAAAGATGGTATTCATAAACTCTGGCAAGATAAATGGGATAAGGGGGAAAAAGGTAGGCATTTATATAGTATTCAACAAAATGTAACAGTTAAAAAAAATAGTTCATTATCACGACAGGAGGAAACATGGTTCACTAGGCTAAGGCTAGGACATACAGGCCTGAACAGCAACTTATATATAATAGGGAAACATGAGACGGGAATGTGCCCATATTGTATGGAAATTGAAACTGTGAAGCATGTACTTTTGACATGTAGGCAGTACCTTGAAGAGAGAGAAAAAATGAAGAGGGTAACAAAGTCTGTTAATTTAAGCAACCTGTTGAAGCTACCAGGAACACACTGTACAATAAAAGCAGTGATAGAATTTCTTTAAAAAACACAGTTAGCAAGAAGACTTTAGTTTTATGTTTATTTATTAATTTTTTTGTTTTTTTATTTTTTTATTTTTTTATTTAATTATTATTATTTTTTTATTATTATTTTTCTTTTTTCTATGGAGGTTGAGTTGAGGTGGAAGCTGGAGGAGCTAAACACGTAGCGCCAGCTGAAGCTTGGGCTCTAATTCTCTCTATTTTTTTTGGGGGGGGGGGGGGGGGGGGGTAATTTCATGTCCCAATGTGATCACACCTTATTCCTGTAGATGGCGGTAATGCACATAGATTGCAAACTGCCAATAAAATTCACAGAAGAAGAAGAAGAAGAAGAAGAAGAAGATGATTCAGCTGTCAGACACGAACAGCATCTGCGGCGGCAGCACAGTGACAATCGCCAAGGACATTGTTTTTGTGATTGTAAGTATTCATTTAATTAGAATATGATATCTATGACAAATGTTTGTTTTGTACACTGTGTTGTTCAAACGTATGTAAGCGTCTCGTTAGTGTCGTTTTAAGTTGGGTAGTTTCAGCTGGCTAACTGGCAGTAGCTAGCATGTCTAACGTTAGGTCACAGCTCTGAACCAAAACTACGACATTACTAGTAGATTAATGCATCTTTCATTTTAATTCTAAAATCTAAACCAAGTTAATCTCGTATATATATATATATATATATATATATATATATATATATATATATATATATCTCAATCATACGATCTCTTGCGATCGTATGCAGGAGATTAGCTTGGTTTAGATTTTGGAATTAAAATGAATGTAAGTGTCACGCGGTGGCAATTTCATCTTTTGTCTCCGTGCAAGGCGGAACTAATGTTCGCCGCGATTGCCTCCCGCCGGACTCATAACAATGGAACTTCCTAACTTCCTCTCTCGTGTCAATGGGACTCCTTGATGTGAATGCCAGGTCAGAAAATGGGCGACGGCCCTCCATATGTGTATTTCCCACTGAGTGCTGAGATAAAGTGATGTGATGCACTGCTTTGATGTGTGATGTGTGAACTTAAACCCGCTGGATGTCCATTACTTACCTGAGTTTCTATCATGTTCTAAAGACATAAGAAGAGGTTAACAATGTTGTATTCCACAGACAATTGAGTGTAATATCTGACCGCCCATTGTGAAGAGGGACCCGTAGGTGAATGCTTAACCGACTGCTATGCAGTGAAGCTCCCCAGCCGTAAGTTCTCTGTCTGTCATCTATGAAGAAGAGGATTACGTGCCGTATATTCACCTGTCTGTTCACAGCGAAACTCCCGCCGCAAGCTCTGTGTCTGCCGGCCCCACGAGAGGAATATGTGCCTGTATATTCAGCCTGACTGCTTTGCAGTGGAAGCTCTCCAGCCGTAAGTCCCCTGTCTGTCACCTGTGAAGAAGAGGATTACATACCCGTATGCTCACCTGTCTGCTTTGCAGTGGAAGCTCTCCAGCCGTAAGTCCCCTGTCTGTCACCTGTGAAGAAGAGGATTACGTGCCCGTATGCTCACCTGTCTGCTTTGCAGTGGAAGCTCTCCAGCCGTAAGTCCCCTGTCTGTCACCTGTGAAGAAGAGGATTACGTGCCCGTATGCTCACCTGTCTGCTTTGCAGAGAAGCTCTCCAGCCGTAAGTTCTCTGTCTGTCACCTGTGGAGAAGAGGATTACGTGCCCGTATGCTCACCTGTCTGCTTTGCAGAGAAGCTCTCCAGCCGTAAGTTCTCTGTCTGTCACCTGTGAAGAAGAGGATTACGTGCCCGTATGCTCACCTGTCTGCTTTGCAGAGAAGCTCTCCAGCCGTAAGTTCTCTGTCTGTCACCTGTGGAGAAGAGGATTACGTGCCCGTATGCTCACCTGTCTGCTTTGCAGAGAAGCTCTCCAGCCGTAAGTTCTCTGTCTGTCACCTGTGGAGAAGAGGATTACGTGCCTGCCTATTTACCTGTCTGCTTTGCAGAGAAGCTCTCCAGCTGTAAGTTCTCTGTCTGTCACCTGTGAAGAGGAGGATTACGTGCCTGTATATTCCTCTGTCTGTTCGCAGCAAAACTCCGCCGCAAGCTCTGTGTCTGCCGGCCCTTCAAGAGGATTTCGTGCCTGCCTATTCACCTGTCTGCTTTGCAGTGAAGCTCTCCAGCCTGAAGCTCTCCAGCCGTGAGTTCTGTCTGTCATCTGTGAAGAAGAGGATTACGTGCCCGTATGCTCACCTGTCTGCTTTGCAGAGAAGCTCTCCAGCCGTAAGTTCTCTGTCTGCCACCTGTGGAGAGAGGAGTACGTGCCTGAACGCTCACCTGGCTGCTTGGCAGCGAAGCTCCATGGCCTGAAGCTCCCCAGCCATAAGTTCTGCCTGTCACCTGTGAAGAGGAGGATTACGTTACCTGAACGCTCACCTGTCTGCTTGGCAGCAAAGCTTCTCAGTCGTGAGTTTTCTGTCTGGCATCTGGGAAGAGGTGGACATACCCGAAACGCACATCTGGATTGTCCTTGGATGGAACGATCCTGCGCAGAAGACTCTATCTCTAAATCTTTTATCCCATTTTATATTAAATAAATTATTATTCACTTAAAGTCTTGTTGTCTGTCCTCCTTGCCTGGCCTCTGTCCGACTCCTCAAGGGTGGTACTGGTTCTGAGGGGTGGTGTAGCCCGATTAGCCGCCCCGACCTGTGACATAACTTGGCGTAGTCGGCAGGATTCCACCTTGGGTTGAGAGGCAGAGGCGGAGCAATGGCAGACGAAGATGCACCGGTGGGACGCCCACATGTCATGCCCGTCTTTATGGGAGCCCCGTGGGCCCAGAAGTATGGAGGGCCAGGTTCAGAACTCAGCCTGTCGGCATGGAAAACTCAAGTGGAGTACTTGGCGGGCCTCCAAGGGTTAAACGCCACACAGAAGGCCCAGTTCATCTTGATTTCACTCGAAGGCGAAGCCAGGAGAGAGGTACAAGCGGCGCCGGAAGCCACCCGAGCCACAGGCCAGACCATCCTTGACTTTCTAACGGAGCAATACGGTGACGCGACTCAGATTTTTCAATTGCAAGCAGGGATCTCGGCAGACTATACGTGCCTTTGCTTTACAACTGCGAGAACACTTGTCTCGGCTGCAGAAGAGGCAGGACCATGGGCTTGGAGAGGCCCTCCCGAAGGACCAGTTTCTTTTGGGGTTGCGAGATGGCCCAATACGACAGAGTCTCCGAATACAACTTCGTCGCAATTCTACTCTGATGTTTGAGGAACTACGCCAGGAAGCTCTGGCCCTCGAACAGGATCAGGCAGGTACCTTAGAGCCCTCCCACTGTATGGCCACCAATGCTGCCAGTAGTCCCCTGCCTCCTGCTCTGCCCGACTGGAAACAGGCCCTACGAGAAGAGCTGAGAAGAGATGTCCGTGATCAGATGGCAGAGCTGTCTAAAACTTTCCTGGAGGAATTACGCCGGGAACATTACCGACCATTGCCACCAGCACGAGAGCGAGCATCCTCCGAAGGTAGTCGACTCCCAGAACGACGCCCATCCCGGCCATCCGGCCTCCGTTTCCAATGGGACGAACGAGGTCGTCCCATTTGCAATGGCTGTGGCGAACCAGGCCACTACGTCCGGCAATGCAGCGCACGCCGGGGATCGCAGGGGGATTTTTAGAGTCTCCGGCCACTGTGGGTCAAGTGGTCGGGACCCCCCTAATCGACCCCTCTCCATTGACAGCCAGGAACTGTCTAGTCGGGCACTGCCCCCTTGTGGTGGTTCAAGTCAATGGAACCGAAGTCCAATGCCTTCTGGATACCGGGTCCCAGGTCACGCTGTTCTCCGAAAGCCTGTTTCGGGAGCTGTTCGGGGTCCAGGGCCATTCAGCCCCAGATGCCCCCTGGTTAACCCTGCGTGGGGCAAACGGTCTGGACATTCCATATGTGGGCTATCTGGTCACAGACCTGGAGGTTAGTGGGACCCTAGTACCTCAGAAGGGAGTTGTAATCGTACGGGATACATGTCTGGGAGCGCATCGTGCCCTACTAGGGATGAACGTCATCATGGAATGCTGGGAGGAGTTGTTTAAAGCGAGACCTACACCTGCGGCCCCGAAGGAAGAAAAGCGAGAGTGGGATCGGATCATGGCCGACTGTCGCCGGGTCCGCCTGGCTGATGCCCAACGGAATCGAGAGAGTGTGGGAAGAGTGGGGTGTCGCTACGCACTGTCAGTCCCGGCCCAGAGCGAGGCCGTTATCTGGGCCCGCCTTCCTGTCCAGTTTTACGGGTCCCAGGAGTGGATCCTGGTGGAGCCTCATTCCGACTGCCAGGCTGTGGAAGTGGCCCGGGGATTGGCTTCCGTTTGTCGGGGCCGGGTCGCTGTAAGACTGAGAAACACGAATCCCTATGCAGTGCATCTCCATCGACACCAACGTCTGGCTCGGGTCACCATAGTAAGCCCCCAACAAGCAAATCTCCCCTCACCCCCAAGACGATCCCAGCGGGACAACCGAGGCCAGCCTCCGGCACGGTATGGAGACTGGGCAAAGTCGCCACGTTCTAGGGACTAGAACGGTTTGGTGGGGGGGTATGTCACGCGGTGACAATTTCATCTTTTGTCTCCGTGCAAGGCGGAACTAATGTTCGCCGCGATTGCCTCCCGCCGGACTCATAACAATGGAACAATGGAAGCGTCTCGTTAGTGTCGTTTTAAGTAGGGTAGTTTCAGCTGGCTAACTAGCAGTAGCTAGCATCATGCGATTACATATTTGATTTGGTGTAAAGTGTAAGTACTTAATTCTAACGGTAACACTTTGTCCAACTCACATAGGCTACAGCTCCACTGTATGTCCGCGGATAATTACCTCAGACTGTTTTGCAAACGTTCGCCAAAAACTCAAGGTAAACATGAACCTCTTGATGTATAAAACATATTTAATTATCAGTTATATCTGACATAACATTAAAGGGTCAGCAAGCAGCCAATATTATAACCGGAGAGCTAAGAGCTCAAGAAGAACGGCATGTAATAGAAATAAGATTAGACTATCAAAGAACATGTGCTATCAAACAGAGCAGACTTATAATGTACATAAACATCGTACAGATTTACTTCTGCTGGAGTAGCCAACACACACACACCCCTCCCCACATGTGTATTTACATAACCACATGTGCCCTAGTCATCTTCAAGTGACTTATTGTCACAGTTTACACACTGACAGAGGTTTGTACATGGCAGCTCATGCAGTTTACATGTGCATCTACCCTTAACATAATTTGTTTTTTTACATGAGCAGTGCACAAGTTCCAGTATGGCCTCTGGAGCTGGCAGAAGTGTCATCCAGTCCACTCCGTAGAAATCTCCTACTATCTTCCAGCCATGATTTACAGGAGGAGGAATGTCTGGCATGCACTCAAGACTCCTTCTGTGTATTGCAGCCTGATAGCTTGCCCGCTGAATGTGTTTATGCAAGGAGTCTTTGTTTGCTTTGTTAGCCAATGTTAGCTGGTTTGACTAACTGGTTTGTAGGTTCCTGGCTTTGTAATTTGTATGCCTGTACTGCCTCTTCTGCTATAAGACTTTCTCTGTATTCAAGGTCTTTCCACAGAAACACCGATTTAATAAATTTCTCCTAACTTATGTCTGTGAAGGGAATGGTGGGTCCATTTCCCTCACATATATGCATGCAGCACTTCATGTTTTTGCCATTTCTTCCACAGTAAAAATGTGCGGGAAAAAGAGTATTGTCTGGCTCATTTTTATCATAGACATAATCAATACATAGACGCCCAATTGCCCGCTGGAGCGTACGTCAACGGTGCCGCCATATTGCGGAGGGCAACTTTCCCATAGCTTTCATACCGGGAATTGAGAAAAATGTGTTTTGTGTGCTGCTTGGGGCTGTACAAATCGCCACACAATTTAAAACCGGTCTCGAGCAATTACTTTTCACAAGCAAGACTGAAAATTTGTTTCTGGTTGTATTTGGCCATTATATAATTAGAAATTTCAAAATACTACTGTTATTGTGTCACGAAATGTAGTTTTAATAGTTTTTCAGTCGACACTGTAGTTGTCTAAAGCTCAAATCTATGGTTTATTTGTAAAGATAGAGCCTATTTAAAATTTTCATCTGACGTTTTCGGAGTGAGAGATCCGGGCGCTCAGCGCTCATGTACCCCACCTGGAACAGCCTTTACCTCGGTGCTTCTGACATTTGCCACTGGCTCTGATGTCTAGTGGTTAAACATGATATATAATTCGACTTGTGTATATCTAACAGGTGATCTTTGGTCTCATTAATCTATAATTTGTTCCTTGGCAAATTGTTTTGGCTGAGGGCAAAATAAAGTTTCATAACTTTATATTTAGGCTATTTTAACGTTGTATCCTGCTGTAGATGTCTATGGTTTTTATGATGTGTTTCCAAGCAATACCATGGATCAAATGTGTGAAATCAGAACGGTATATTTATTAAAGATTACAACGAAATGACAGGACATCGTATGACAAAAGATGGTTACATAAAATAAAAACAGTGAGAATGCATAACGTTACCTCTACATTCACATTTTGTGTCAAACTGAATATGTAGCATAAGTGGGCAAAATGAGTTAACAAATTCAATCTTTCCTGGGCTAAAATCACTTCTCGAAAAGATGTGCACATTAACAGACAGCAACTTCATAACAGCGCGCCAGTGTGTTGACAAACGCGTCACCAACACTGACACTTTCCCACGCACGCTATTGGATGAAGGCAACAAATACTTCATGCATGTCGGACCCCACACGTAGCCGGCTGCTCTATTCGCCGGGAAAATAACCTGGAGAAAGTTACCGATATTATAGTAATGTGCAAAGTATGTGAGTGGCAACAATTTTTATTTGCTTTGTTGAAAAGTGTAGTGGTTATATATAAAAAACTGGGTTATCCATCCCCAGAGATCGTCTGAAAACACGAAATCCCCCCTCGGCCCACCGTCTACAGGTAGACGCTCTTTCTTTACCTCAACAGGTAGGGTGTGATGTTGAAGTGCCTCCTCCCAGCGAACAAAAATATGTTCCCTTTTGAGGGAACTTGCGCTGCGTCAATGGCGCTTTGGGAACGCTGCTACTTGATTGCGTCTCAAGCTTGTGTGTTAACTAGCCCAATGACAAGATGGAACATCACGGACGGGTGACATCACGACCAGGAAAGAATAAAAGCACATCCGGAATGACCGGCCTTAGCTTCTGTGCCTCATGCAAGCACTCTGTGTTCATCCTGTTTGTCCTATTTATTGTTGTATTTCCCTATATTGTGCTGTATACATTTACAAAAAATAATGGCGAATAAACAGACATTCAAGTCGTGTGCTTCTCCCTGCTCTTGTTTCCTCGCTGGTGGGGATAAACATGACTTGTGTGTTATGTGTTTAGGAGCAGATCGTGCTCTGTCAGCCTTCGAGGGGGCTGACTGGGAGTATGAGCCGAGTTTCCACTGTCGGGCCAGTGCGAGCCAGGGCTTTAAACGAGCCGTGCCGGGCTAAAAGCCTTGGGCCTGTAGCACCGGCCTAAAATCTGCTGCGTTTCCACTGTCTGTGCAGAAGCTCTGCAGCGCTTCACTAAAACACGCCAGTAACACGCCTCTCTGGAACAACGTCACACTAACCTATCTTTTCACCAAAAAATTTAAGTTTTATCAGAAAACTAATCAGAAAGAAATCACTGAAAACAGCGTGATCGCAAAACAAACATGATAAAAGCGACCGTTTGCTGGCATTTTTGTTGTTTACTTGAATATTTAAAACCCAAGCATCGATGTTTTACCACAGGTTTACAGTAAAAAGTGATACATTGATCATAATGAATTAATTTGTGTCAAAATTGCACATTAGGCACACAGAAATAAAGTGGTTTACCGCTATTTCACAAAAGAAAGAGGACTTATTTAGTCAAGGCTGTTTTTGTTTATTTGGTAGTTACAGGACATATTTACATCACGTAAAAAATTAATTTATACAAAAATGCCACCTAAAATATGACCTGATGAGCTTTAGCACTATCTCCCAGCAGAGCCGGACAGTAACGGAGTACATTTACTTAAGTACAATTTTGAGGGATCAGTACTTTACTCGAGTATCATTTTTGGGGATTACTCATGACTTTACTCAAGTACATTTGAGAGGCAAATATTGTACTCTTTACTCCACTACATTTCTATCCATAACCGTGAGTACCCGTTACTTCTAAAAAAATAAAATAAAAAAATAAATACAAATCTCGGAAATCCTCAATTTGTTGTTTCCCTCTCAAATGTGATTGGATTGTCCAGGCGCCACTGATTGGGACAGCAAATCACCTTCAGCTTTCCGCCAAAGTCAACTCCATGGTCAGATTTAGATAAGAGACGAAACAGGTTCCAATGTGGGTGCAAAAAATCCATTAAAACTCTAGCAGAGGTTTGTCAGAGAGTTGCCATTGGGCATTGCTTTGTGGGCAAGTGAGAAATTTTAAATAAAGCAATTAACTTTCAATTCCTTTTAGATTATCAAAGGTATTAACATTAACATTTTTCATAACTCCATGTGGGACGTTTCTGTACATAAATGTAAGCACGGTTTGCGTACCTACCCCGAAGTGATAAAATAAAATTCTGTATCAAATTTATAGGCAAAGACAAGTAGTTTGTTTAGGCATGGTTTGTAGGGAATTACAAACCTGTGCACATATATTCGAACACACATAACTATAGAATCAATTCTTAACGCGCATCTGAACGCCATCAGCGTTTATCACAGGTTCAGTTTAAAGTCTGTTTAGAGAGAACGGTGTCGTGTTAGTGGCCCCTAATTTAATAACAAATGATCATTTCGACGGAAGTGAATCAATCAAAACTAACTTTAGCTGGAAATAACATTATTCAAGAATCGCCATAAAGCCAAAACAATCTCTGTTACCTTAAATTATATGTTTATCTCTGTAAAGCTGCTTTGGAACAATCTACTTTGTTAAAAGCGCTATATAAATGGAGATGACTTGACTTGACACTAGGGTTGCCAACTGTCCCGAATTAGCCGGGACGTCCCGATTTTTGGGCCTAATTTATTTGTCCCGTACGGTACCTCTCTTGTCCCGATTATTGAGTGCTACGTTGATCTGACTGATCCAACAGCAACACGACACTTAAGAATGACCACGACACCGGTCATCATCCCGTCACGCGCATCCGACGATACAAATAAACTATAAATTGATAATGAATTATCTAATCTATCTAGATATAAATTATTTATAAATATCCCGCATACTGATGCCGGTAAATGAGTTAAAATCAGAGGATGGGTACATGGTGGCCATAAAGGGATGGACATGGTCAGAAACAATGCTCAGGTAGGCCGTAGCATTTAAACGATGCCCAATTGGCACTAAGGGGTCTAAAGTGTGCCAAGAAAACATTCCCCACACCATTACACCACCACCACCAGCCTGCACAGTGGTAATCAGGCATGATGGATCCATGTTCTCATTCTGTTTACGCCAAATTCTGACTCTACCATCTGAATGTTTCAACAGAAATCGAGACTCATCAGACCAGGCAACATTTTTCCAGTCTTCAACTGTCCAATTTTGGTGAGCTCTTGCAAATTGTAGCCTCTTTTTCCTATTTGTAGTGGAGATGAGTGGTACCCGGTGGGGTCTTCTGCTGTTGTAGCCCATCCGCCTCAAGGTTGTGCGTGTTGTGGCTTCACAGATGCTTTGCTGCATACCTCGGTTGTAACGAGTGGTTATTTCAGTCAAAGTGGCTCTTCTATCAGCTTGAATCAGTCGGCCCATTCTCCTCTGACCTCTAGCGTCAACAAGGCATTTTCGCCCACAGGACTGCCGAATACTGGATGTTTTTCCCTTTTCACACCATTATTTGTAAACCCTAGAAATGGTTGCGCGTGAAAATCCCAGTAACTGAGCAGATTGTGAAATACCCAGACCGGCCCGTCTGGCACCAACAACCATGCCACGCTCAAAATTGCTTAAATCACCTTTCTTTCCCATTCTGACATTCAGTTTGGAGTTCAGGAGATTGTCTTGACCAGGACCACACCCCTAAATGCATTGAAGCAACTGCCATGTGATTGGTTGATTAGATAATTGCATTAATGAGTAATTGAACAGGTGTTCCTAATAATCCTTTAGGTGTATATACCCCTGTGTTTCAGTCCTTGTTTTTCTGTCATTCAAGAATCTGTCATTTTCTGTCATTCAAGAATGCATTACATGCATTGTTGTGAAGCTGTTGCTTTTCTATTCCCCGTTTAGATCATCATCATATCTTTGTTTGGGTGTTTTGTTGATAAACTGCTGCAAATATGTTCTCGCCTCTCTTTTCTATGTAACCACAAATAGAACGATTGACCAATAATGGATCTAGCAGCACACCCAGGATTATCGTAACCTCGAGAACAATTTTTGGACCTTGCTGATCACTATCCTGACAGTGCTATGATTTCCTTTTATTGTACTGAACTCAATAGTTAAATAGATACTAAAATCCACAATAGATTTATGGATTTTGTTGAGATGGTGCTCTCAATGAGTAGTTCCTCCTTCAACATGGGTTAGGTGGAGGAGGATGTGGACAGCAACTCGGTCATTAAGTCCGGTGGTCTTAGAGCTTCCAAGTCTGGTGGTCTCAGCGCTTTCAAGTCTGGAGATCCCAAGTACGGTGGTCTCAGGCCCCATCCAAATCTACAACGTTTTAGTTCAGAAACGGAGACCTTTTGCTACGTTTGCACCTCCCGTCCATACTAAAATGTCAAAAATGAAGACCTAAAACGGAGACGTTTAGAAACGCTGCCGGCCCCGTTTTGCGTTTTGAATCTCCGGAGGGCGTTTTAGTGAAGACGGGTCAAAACGGAGGACTTTAGAAATGATGACGCAGAGGCTCACGCTCGGCTCACGCTCGGCTCTCTGATTGGGTGTCATCAGTCATGGCGTATCCTTCCCTGATTCGTCAGCCACCCATCACATGACCCGTCCCCGGAAGAAAGCATACAACAACAGCCTGGACTACCAGTTACGTTAGTGACTGCAACATGGATAACAAATTACAAGTGTTACTGACTTTGATGTCTTTGCTAGCAGCTGTTGTGCAAGTAAATTCTGCATTTTACAATGCTATACCTGCCTATATGTGCCGGAGCCAAGCTATTATTCGAGCGATCTGTGATAATTCCCGTGTGCAGCGGCGGTATTGACCGTACATGGTATCGACCGTACATGGAGCAACGCTCTTTGCAGAGGTAACTTAGCTGCTTTCTTCTTCGTCAAATCTGAGGAATAGTCAATCTGTTTCCTGTTTACACCGGTACGCGCATGCCCAGTGTAGGTGAATGGTCACGTGATCCGCGTTTTCAGTCGTTTTAATGTGGACGGAGATCAATTCTAATATGCAACTAAAACGCTGGTGTGGACGGAGATCGTATTCGTTTTAATTCTCCGTTTCTAAACTAAAACGCAGTAGTGTGGATGGGGCCTTCAAGGTCCTTCTACCATTTGCTGTGCTTCCTGTGATTGAAACCACCATCTTGTATGTTTGGACCACACACACTTTCCCTGCTCCTTCCGAGGCGGCGACTGCTACAGCTCCTGAAGGGGTAGGGTCATCCCTTCCTGAACTCTCTGCCTGCCTTTTACGGCTAAGGAGGGAGTCTTTGAACTCTGCGCTCTCTATTTCAGTTCCGCTGTGTTGGTGTCCTTCTGTCACAGAACGCTCGACGACGCCTCCTCCTGGTTTCACCAGATCCCTCTCTCCTGCGTATTAGGACTTCATTTCCCATTATCGTTCCCTGCTCATTATCTCCTGATTAATCACCCATTCATTGCATCAGTATCACCTGTGTACCCTTAGCTCCCCTTTATCTGGTCTGCTCTGTTCATTGTTCATTTGTGAAGTCTTGTTTTACCTACACACTGTCTCTAGCTCGTTTTGTCTTGTTACTCTGATATTTTGACTTGGACTCTGATCTCGTGTTTGAACCTTTGCTGCCAGCCCCTGACCTTTGCCTGTTTTACGTATGATTCTTGGATTGCCCTAACCAGTGTGCTGTGTTTAAGTTTGCTGCTGCCCTTGCCACGGGCTTTTGAGTTTTATGACTGCTCTCCTTTGTTGGCTTACCTGTATCAATAAATTACTGCAAATGGATCCGTCCGCCTCAGCCTCTTCGTCACACCTGCTCTGCCGTGGTGGTTTCTAGCTCCAATTTATCTGCCTTAGTAGCCAACTATTCTGCTGACTCTGCCCTAGCCCCCTGGTCTGCCGGCTATGCCCTGGCCACCTGCTCTGTGCTAAGGTTGTCCTTACCTCGATCCTCACTGCAGGGATGTGCAGAGAATTCCTCAGGGGCAGGGGCTCAAATGTAAAAATGGGGCATATATATGATCATCAAGGTTGCATTTATTTGATCAAAAATAGAGAAAAAACTGATATTGTGAAATATTACTACAATTTAAAACAATGATTTTCTATTTTAATATACTTATAACCTTTGATACTTTTTCAGAATTCTGAGTTTAAAAAGTAAAAAAATAACAGCATTTATTTAAAATAGAAATATTTTGTACCGATTTAAACTACCGTTAAAAAGTTTGGGGTCAGTCATTTTCTTCCTTTCATTCTTTTTGAAATAAATGTATACTTTTATTAAAGGTACACTGTGTAGGAATTTTTCCCATCTAGCGTCGAAATTGTATTTTGCATTCAACAAAATAGTGCTCTCTAGCGCCTCGCTTTTTCAAATGTGTGTTGCAACTACGGTAGCCGTTATGTACCAAGAAGCTTTGACAACATGTCTGCACTTCATCAAGTTTAACTACACATGTTCAACTGTTATGCTGCCTATATAATGAATTACACAATCAAGCAAAGAAAAAAAGCTTGTAATTTAGACCGTAACATTGACTTACCTGTCAAGAAGAAAGCAGGCAACCTTGGCGTCCCTTTCAAAGTCTTTCTCCTTCATTAGCTCTTTTCACCTGGGAAAAGCTATCCCGATATTTACCATCGTTTTTTTTTTTTATTCGCCGGTCACGTTTCCTTTTAGATATTTTTTTTTTGTTGCTTTTTTGGCGACGAGGATTCCTTCTCCTGTGGCTCGGCATAAGTATGATCCTGCATAATGAAGTACCGTGCAGTGCAGCCTTTCAAATTGCAGTGACAAGCGCCTCTCACTGATCTCCTTGTCCGATTCAGCTGGTTGTGGAAATGCTTTTAGGTAGTCTAGTGCCTTTTGTCCCTCTCTGCTATTATAGTTTTTCAAGATGGCGGAACGACATGGAAGCCTCCATGGACTTACCTGTCCTATGTAATTAAAGAAATGCTTCGCTTACGAGGATAAGCCAGATCATTGGCAGAGGTAATTTTTATACCAATGAGGACATATTTATGAATAAAGACTGATTTTAGCCAATAAAATACTTAAAAAACTACACAGTGTACCTTTAAGCAAAGATGTGTTAAATTGATAAAAAGTGATAGCCTATTAAATACTTATAAAATCATTTCTATTTTAATTAAGTGCTAAATACTGTTCTATACTTTTATTCATCAATTTATCCTGAAAAAAAGTATCACAGGTTCCAAAAAAAACAACAACAAAAAACATTAAGCAGCACAACTGTTTCCAACATTGATAATAAATCTGCATATTACATTAGACTGATTTCTGAAGGATCATGTGACACTGAAGGCTGGAGTAATGATGCTGAAAATGTTTGCATGACAGAAATAAATTATGTTTTAAAATATATATAAAAAAGAGAAAATCATTATTTTAAATTGTAATAATTTTTTGTATTTTTGATCAAATAAATGCAGGCTTGATGTGCACAAGAGACTCCTTTTAAAAACATAAACATAGTAATGTGTCCAAATTCATGACCATTACTGTAGTGTACATACTATTATATATACCAGCGGTTTTCAATAGGTGAGGCGCGCCTCCCCTGGGGGGCGCCAAAGAGGCACAGGGGAGGCGTGACACGCGAAGAAAAAATATCTGTATTCAGAGAATGTCTGTATGCTCTATCGGTCTTAGTCAGACACGTGGGTTTGTTGTGTGTGACGTCACCGCGGCGCCATTTTTGAGGTATCGCTACTGACTGTGAACATTGAAGAGATTACGAGAGTAGAGATAACAAGTAAATAACTCGCAAAACTGGAGAAGCACAAGAAAACTGAGAAAATGCTGTACCGCAATAAACTCGATAAATATGGCAGGTACCGTTATTTGGAGAAATTGTCATCCATTCAGAACGTAGATCCATATATGAGCTCAGCTGGCTGCAGTAAGTTGGAGTGCTGATCCCGCATTGCTTTCTCATCCTCATACTTGGGCATTGTCAACTATCTTGTTTATGGTATAAGCGCATATAACGTTACCAGTGAACAATTTGAAATCTATAAATCTCTTAAAGCCCGCGGACATTTCACCAAGTTACTGTATCCTTCGGTAGGAATGTAAATAAATCCTGTAACGTTAGTAGCAGCAAAGATAGGTTTGCTGTATTGATGATGATGATAGTGTCATGTTAAGGATGGTTTAGTTTGAAAAAAGAATGAAAAAAAAAACAATTCTCCAACAATAGAATACCCCAGCATCGATACCTTACAAATGGTGGCCGCGCCCATAATGCACTTCGTGTATCACGAGTGTGACGTCACCTGACAAAGACCGATTAACATAACAGGGCTTAAATTATTCCGGCAACGCATGCGATACATTTTTGTATATGATCACGCTATTATTTATGCAAATACTTTTAAACCATCCATTCGTGACAAGACAAAAGAGAACGCGCTGTCAGTGAATGTCCTCCTGACACACACACACACAGACACACACACACGCACGCACGCATGACGCACAGAAATACGCGCGCCCGTATCCAGTTCTCTTTCGCACTTGAACGAACATTAACCCACACATTTATGCCAAAATGTCCGTTTTGTCGAGTATCCTTACAAGAATTGTCTTAAATGAGTTAAATAAAATCTTAAATAGAAAGAGTAGTGAGAGAATGAGATATGGCAGATCTTAAAGTGACAGAAGCCACTCATTCTCTCTGTCCGTAAAGTTAACCAAAGAACAAAGGGGACAGAGAAAAGTAGGCCTACTCACTGCTCTTGACTAAAGAACCTTTAATAAGGTTTAATCTATATTTCATTTATAATGTATGCAGTGCGGACTGTTATATAACCTTTCAATTTCTGTATATTTCATACCTGTTAGACAGGAAAGGTACATAATATTTATTATGGGTTTAAGTGAGGATTGTTTTAAGGTAACTTAAATTAAAAGTTGTCATATGTTTTGAAGCCTAATAAATGTTTAAAATTTTGGGAAAAATCATTTTCATGGAGACATCAGTACCCAGATAGCACAAGTCTATTTGATGTGATATTTACATCTGGAAGACGTATTTTAAAGAGTGTTTGCTCATCTGCAAGACGTCTATTGGACGTTTCCTGTCAGATGTCAAATAGACGTTTAGAAGATGTCAGTTTAACATGCATTCTAAATCATTACATCTTAAATACATCTTCTAAACGTCTATTTGACATCTGACAGGAAACGTCCAATAGACGTCTTGCAGATGAGCAAACACTCTTTAAAATACGTCTTCCAGATGTAAATATCACATCAAATAGACTTGTGCTATCTGGGTAGCTATTAATATCAGTGATACTGGCCTTCATTCATAAAAAGCTGCCATAAAAAAATTTCAGACTCAGGACTTTAGCCCCTGATATCGGTAATTGTGCGTGCGTGTATTAGCTTTAAAATGCATTGTTTCCTTGTCCCAAGTCAACAAAAGTCAGCATTAAGGGAGAATATAGGACCCATCAAAAAACTTAGGAAATATGATCCCGAGTATTTGGGGTCCGAGGCTGCACCTCTGCCGCAGTGTGTGGTCTGCTAGGAGGTGCTAGTAAATAATAGCATGAGACAATGCAAACTTCAGCGTCACATTGAAACTAAGCACAAATTTACTGAACAAGCCAGTTGAGTTTTTGTGAGAAGAAGCGTGATGATTTGCAGTCCCAAAAAAAGCACAATACAGTTGTTTGGCACTATTAACATGAAGGCGACAAAAACATCTTATTGTGTAGCAAAGGCAGGCAAACATCGGCGAAAGATTACTCATTGCATTACACATGTTACATGTTGACTTGTCACATGTTTTGTTGACTTGTGATTAGGCCTACTGATTTTAGTGATCCTAGTGACTTTAAAAGTAGCCTCAATTAGGCCTGCATGAAGTTGGAAATGATTTGCTGTTGCAAAGAATAGTTTATGAATGCACTTTTAAAAAAGTTCAAATACAACATTAAAAAATATTTACATTTTATCAGTTTTTATTGAAACTCATCATTGCCTGGAACACACAAAAGATGGCATTTACTGCAGAGGCGTGTGTGGGTTAGGGCAGGTGGGCGGGATTTTGGGGTAGGGGGGGGCTTGGCTGTCCTAACCTACTGTAAGGGGAGGCTCACATTCACCCAATTTGAAAACCCCTGATATATACTATTGCTGTATAATTATCAAAAATGTTAAAATAATAAAATCCTTTTATGTCACCATTTTTCAAACGATTTATGAATGACCGGAAAATTCTCCAATGAAATTTGAACTTGTGATGCCAGATGATAATTGCATGGTCAGTGTATTATACATGACAAACAGGCATCAATGAATTGTGTAATATTTTTAAATATTTAGGCCTAATATGTGGATTTTTAAATGAATCTACACACTACCTTTGATTATTGGAAAAAAAAATTGTTTGGTTTATTTTTTTCCTGCCGTTGAGCCATATAGCCTACTCACTGAACCATATTTGGCTCGAGAGCATCGCTTCTCGAACAGACTGTGGAATAGGGAATACCTACACTGTTAAAAATTACCAGCATTTCACAATAATTAACAGTATTATTTTACAGTAACTTGTTGTAATTAAGCTTCCCTGTAATATCACAATGAATACCTGTAAAAACTACGGAATCCTTGGATTTTACAGCATTTAACTCTAATTTTACAGTAAAATCTTGTAATCTAAAACCTGCTGTTATATCACAACAAGGTCTGTAATATCACAGCAACACAGTGAAAAAAATAAGGATTTCACAGCATTAAACAGTATTATTACAGTAAAATATTGTATTGAAATATGCCCTGGGAAGTCACATGACAAAACCGACCTGTTTTGAACTGAAGGCTCCGTCGTGTCCCTCTTCTATTCCGGGCTGAATCGAGAAGGTAAGCAGCATGCATGTTTGCAGCACTTACACCCATGTTATTTTAATATGATAATAATATTTACTTTAAAATAAACGTTTATCGCATGACACAGCTCACATTTTGTAAGTGCCCGGAATTGTTGAAAGTTCTCTCACATCATTTGCTAATAGTAGTAATGTTAGTAATGACGAGAGTTTCGCTACAATTTTTCATGTCACTATCACCGTTTAGACAAATCTGGTGTTTGTAAAGTTTATAAAACCAATGATGGGACAAACATTACTATTTATGTGTGCACATTTCTCCAATAAGACACAACATACTGATACATTCACAAAATACATACATTTTATTAGCTTGATGTAATCCAAATCCTAGAATCCATACGTTGTTTGCAAGAAACAGATCCAAATTTTTATCCAGTGATCTTCATCTTAATTTCTCAGCAGCGACCGCAAACGTCAAATCTTTCCCGCGCTGGTGATGAATTCCAATTAAAAAAATGCGCCTTCAAGAAGCGTTACGACATGTTTTACGGCCGTGATATCAAACGCTCATTGGCTCTCGCCTGCTTCGTCACAGATTGCGACATGCCGTGTTTCAGTCGGTGTAGTACATTTGAAATGGAGAAGCGCGCGCGCCTTCACAGAGCGAACCGATATCGGATTAACATTTTCATGGATTAACGTTATCTGTTCCTCATACACAACTACTATTATACTGCCAGAGAGGACTGCGACTGGAACGCATCATCATGTGAACGACTTTTGGTAATGTTAACGTTACCGGTTTTGACATTTTCGCAATAAATAAATTATTGTGAAATATATACTTGTCTGTCTGTTATGTTTTTTTTTCTTCTTCATGATTGTGTTACCCTACGTAGTTCTCTTACGAGAGTATCTCTCGTACTGCGTAATAGCTTACGCTATGGGGAAAACCTCTTTTCCACGAGATATTGAAGCCAAAAATTATCCTTAATTTTTTATTAATGTAAAACGCTTTGCAGCAGCAAGCAGACATAGGCGAAACAGCTCGCGCGCCTATTGGCTGCTCTTGCGGCAAATGCAGCAGCCTATCGAGAGAGGCGTTGCGTGACACATATCCAATGGGGGCATTTCGCGCCCATTTCGTCACGTCCCGCCAGAAAGGGCGTGGTCTCGCCCTATAAATATAGCTCGATAAGGCTGGTACACTGATTTTCATCTCTTCAGCGAAGCACACGCATCGCTGGATCCGGAGTGAGAAGCCGCGCCGTCGACGCAAGCCTTCAGCGGGACGAGCTCCTGGAGTCGCTGGCCTCGCCGCCTTCAACTGCCGTACCTGCTGCGCTTTCAGGCGTTCTAAGTATCCTTTTTATCCTTTTTATCCTTACTCTGCTGAGAGTGTTAGCTCGCTTACGTGACGCGACTTACATCTCTCATCACAAAAGAGCTGCGTCTTTTTAAAGATGCCATCCGGTGGCTCGTGCCGCGCCCCACTCAGCGACGGGGACCGTCATGTCATCTGCGTGTCCTGCCTGGGTGAGGATCACGCGGCTATCGCGCTCGCTGACGGCGGATGCCCTCATTGCAAGCTTCTGCCTATGGTGACTCTGAGGACTCGCCTGGCGTCATTCTCCGAGCCTTCACCACAGCCCGCCGTGACGCCGCGCCGCAAGAAGCGCCGCGCCCAGCGCGCTCCCGAGCTCTCTCCAGCCCGCCAAAGCTCGCCGGTTCGCCCGCCAGCTTCGCCGGCTTCGCTCGAGTCGCTCACTGACGGACAACGGCCGCCGTCTGCCGCCGCATCCGTCCACGAGTTCGACGAACCCACCGAGGCGTGTTCTCTTCTGGCGTCTGATAGCGAGGATTGGGCGAGCTCCGTGGATCTCCCCTCCGCTAGCGTTTCCCGCCAAACCACTGGGAAGAGAGCCGGCATTGAGTCTGAGCTGATGCGTCTGCTCTCTCAAGCCGTGGAAAACATCGGCCTCGACTGGGAGGCGCCCGCGCAACCGCGGCTAGCTTTATTTACGTTATAAGAAAGCTACCCCGCCCCCGCCCCCCCGTGGGCATGCGTCACCGGCGAAATGAGGAAAGAGTTTGTTTTTAGTCCCGCCGAGGCCGGACTAATCTCCATTTCTCAAACATTTCTCAGCTCCTCTTAGTTTGAGCGGCTGAAAATGTCAATATTGCAGCAATGAGCCTGTTGTATAACACGCACGTCTGCAAACAAACGCCAACACACACAAACTGTGATGACGCTCTCTTATCTGCTCGAGCTATTTTAAGCTTTTGTCGTCTCCCCCTGTGGCTCAGCGGCGAAACCCAAAGCCTTCGCACGGGAGGCCCGTGTTCGATCCCAGGTCTCGCAGCAGATAAAAAATTTAGTCTCGCCGCGGCCAGACTTGCACCGAAATTTTTCGCTCGTTCAGTTCCAAGAAAATGCGACTGTTCCAGTGTATTTTGCAGTAAACAAGCCGGTACAATGGCCCGCTTGCCTGCACAAAAATGCCGTTTCCACGGCGACCCAGGAAAATCATATAAGCAGTGTATTTTCTGGTATTCCGGCCACAGCCGATGGTGTTATGAGTGTAATAAAAATGCCCACAGCCCAGTGTTCATTTCTACACACAAATGCAGCCCGCCACAGTGCAGGGCACGCACAAATGAGATCGACTCATGTCATTGTGCATTAAATGTAGTGAATGTGCCCACAACCCAGTGCCCACAAACGCTACACACTGCATGTGCCACGTTTTCTGTAAAACGAAATCAACACACATACAGTCAGCTAAAACCGACGGTGTTTAAGTCTCGCCGCGGCCAGACTCCACCAAAACTTCTCGCTCGTTCAGTTCCAAGCATTGTGACTGTCCCAGTGTATTTCGCAGTGAGCCAGCCGGTGTCTCAGCCCGCTTGCCTGCGCACAAAAGCCGTTTTTACGGCTACCCAGATAAATCCAATAAAGAGTGCATTTTCTGGTGTTCCGGCCACGGCCGATGGTGTTATGAGTGTTGTAAGAATGCCCACCCCCCAGTGCCCATTCCCACACCCAGACACGGCCCGCCACGGTGCAGGGCTAGCACAAATAAAATCGATTCAGGTCGATTGTGCAGACAATGTAGTGAACGCGCCCATGTCACAATGCCCGCTTACACTGCACGCTGCGTGTCCCTTGGTTTCTGTAAAAACGAAACCAACACACATTCAGTCGGCTCTAACCGACAGTGTTTTCAGTGTAGATGTGCCCGCAGTCCCGCGCCCACAGTCTCTCACAAACACACCGAATCCTACGGGATCCGCCCCGCTCACTTTCTCTGCACAATCTGCCATAGAGAAGCTGAGCGCGGCCAGGCTGCCCGCTGTGATCAGCGCGCCCCCCGCCTCGAACGCTGTAAACACGGTGTTGTGTTCCCAGTATACCAGGGCTCTCGAGCTGCCGTTTCGCCGCGGCCAGAGCCTGGATTTCATTCTACCTCTAGCTATTCACGCAGATGCGTGGTCAAAGCTTCCCGGGGTATCAGAATGGGTGCTGAACACTATAAAGAGGCTATTCGCTACAATTCGCTCGACGCCCTCGCCGTTATACGGCGCGTGTCGAAACTGCGGTGAAAAAACGAAGTGTCTCATCTACTTCGTGCCGAGATAGCGAAACTACTGAGCAAAGGGGCTATAGAACCTTTATCTCAGGCTCAGAGCGAAGGGGGCCTATACAGCAGATATTTTCTGGTACCGAAAAAAGATGGGGGTCTCAGACCCATTTTAGATCTGCGACAGCTGAACAGAGCGCTTGTGAAGCGCCAGTTCAGAATGCTTACGACCAGGAAAATCCTCGTGCAAGTGCGCCACGGGGACTGGTTTATGTCAATAGATCTGAAAGACGCCTATTTCCAAATACAAATAGCGTCCCATCACAGGCGATTCTTGAGATTCGCCTTCGAGGGCCAGGCGTATCAATACACAGTCCTGCCGTTCGGCCTGTCTCTAGCACCTCGTACATTCACGAAGTGCATGGACGCGGCGCTCGCACCCCTGAGACTTCAGGGCATGCGAGTCCTGAACTACTTGGACGATTGGCTGATTCTAGCTCGATCACGATCGGAGCTCATAGAACACAGGGCCGCATTACTCGAGCACCTCGAGAAGCTGGGCCTCACAGTCAATTGGGCGAAAAGCTCACTGTCTCCCAGTCAGAAAATTTACTTTCTGGGAACAGTGTTAGACTCGCTATCCATGATGGCACGCCTGTCACCGGAGCGCGGACTAAATATTCAGCACGTCGCGAAATCCTTCCGCCACGGCTCGATAGTTCCGCTCAAAAGGTTTCAGAAAATGCTGGGTCTGATGGCCTCAGCAGCCTCTGTACTCCAGTTGGGTCTGCTTCGCATGCGCCCACTGCAGATGTGGCTGAAAGCGCGGGTTCCACCCAGGGCATGGACAGCGGGTCTGTTTCGCCTCAGGGTCGACCTACAGTGCGTTTCAGCTCTGGAACCTTGGAAAATAACCGACTGGTATCAGTCAGGTGTGAGTCTGGGGACCGCTTCGAGTGTGAAGGTGGTGTCTACGGACGCCTCCACCTCGGGGTGGGGAGCGCTGCTCGAGGGCAGACCGCTAGCTGACCTGTGGTCAGAACGGGAAAAGCTCCTTCACAAACTGCTTGGAAATGATAGCAGTCGACAAAGCGCTACGGCACTTCTGTCCCCAGGTAACTGGCCACCACGTCTTAGTCCGGTCGGACAACATGTCAGTGGTGGCATACATAAATCGCCAGGGAGGCGTCAGGTCACGAAACCTTCACAGGCTGACGGAACGCCTCCTGGTCTGGGCTCAGCACAACCTGCTCTCACTAAGAGCAGCGCACGTGCCTGGTCACCTGAATGTGGGACCAGACAGACTGTCCAGGAACAATGTCCCAGCAGGGGAATGGTCGCTGCACCCGCAGACGGTCCAGCTGCTGTGGAAAACGTTCGGCAGAGCAAAGGTGGACCTATTCGCGTCCCACGAAAACGCTCATTGCCCGAAGTTTTTCTCGAAAAGCAAGGACGCGCTGGCTCATGTTTGGCCCCGCTGTCCCCTATACGCTTTTCCTCCTGTCTCGCTCCTGCCTCAAGTGTTGGAACGAATCAGGGAAAACAGATGCCCAGTGCTGCTCGTAGCTCCGCTCTGGACGAACCAGACGTGGTTCCCTGCCCTGATGCAGTTGACCAGCACTGCCCCATGGCCTGTACCATTGAGGAGAGACCTCCTCTCTCAGGCGGAGGGCTCGATCTGGCATCCTCGCCCGGAGCTGTGGTCCCTGCACGCATGGGCCATCAACGGGTACCCGCTAACCTCCCAGAGGGAGTGTTAAACACGATCGCGCAGGATAGAGCGCCGTCTACCAGGCGGCTCTATTCCTCAAAATGGTCGGTGTTCTCTGCGTGGTGTCAAGCCCAGAGCTTTTCACCTGTGGACTGCGGGGTTTCGGAAGTGCTTTTCTTCCTTCAAGAGCTACTGGATAGGGGCAGGACCCCATCCACGCTCAAAGTATACGTGGCGGCCATAGCAACGTTTGCAAAACAGGTGCCTGGCCAGCCGCTGGGGAAGAACGACTTAGTCGTGCGTTTCCTTAGGGGACCTCGAAGGCTAAACCCTCCCAGGCCCCCTTCAGTCCCGACGTGGGACCTTTCCATGGTCCTGGAGGCCATTAAAGGCGCCCCGTTTGAGCCAATCCAACTGTCGGACATGAAACACCTGTCGTTCAAAACAGTGTTTCTCACGGCTCTCGCTTCAGTGAAGCGCATAGGGGACTTGCAGGCGTTTTCAGTAAGCGCTTCATGTATGGAGTTTGGGCCTAATGACTCGAAAGTCATTCTCAAACCGAAGCATGGGTATGTGCCAAAATCCCTCAATACACCGTTTAGGGCCCAGGTAATTTCCCTGTCTGCCCTTCCGGTTCTCAATGAGGAGAAAGACGCGAGTCTCCTTTGCCCTGTCAGGGCATTAAGAGCTTATGTGTCGCGCTCGTCTGGTTTCAGACAGACTGAGCAGCTTTTCGTTTTGTTTGGCGGGCGTTCCAAGGGACTTGCCGCCTCAAAGCAGAGCCTATCCAGATGGATAGTGGATGCCATTGCGCTCGCTTACGCTGCAAAGGGCCTGCAGTGCTCCTTGGGTGTCAGAGCGCACTCCACGAGAGGCGTGGCCTCTTCGTGGGCATGGTCTAGCGGGGTTACCCTGCAAGATATCTGTACGGCCGCGGGCTGGGCCTCGCCGTCTACATTTATAAAGTATTATAACCTGGAGGTACCCGCCTTGCAGGCTAAGCTTTTGGCGGTCTAGAATTCAGTGCTATCTGCCCCGCTGTGCGGCCCAGATACTGAGTTTACTTCAGCCCCATGAGTATTGACACATGTATGGCCACCCAGATCAGGCTGAAAGCTTTCACCCTGGCTGCGCGTTTAATTGTCACATGATTAGCCCCTCTGGGTGCTATTTTATTAGGAATGACGCTTCCAGCCTCTCTCCCTCCACTCTATGTGAGTTTATGGTGATTATGCACTATATGGGCCCCTGGGCTTCGGCCCCGGGGACTTTGGTGTTGGATCCCTGTACGCACGGCGTGTTGCATTGTGTTCCCCATAGCGTAAGCTATTACGCAGTACGAGAGATACTCTCGTAAGAGAACGTACTCGGTTACTAACGTAACCTCGGTTCTCTCTAGAGCGGGAACGAGTACTGCGTATCTTGCCGTGCATACAACAGCGCTGGTTCGCTTCGGCGATGAAAACCAGTGTACCAGCCTTATCGAGCTATATTTATAGGGCGAGACCACGCCCTTTCTGGCGGGACGTGACGAAATGGGCGCGAAATGCCCCCATTGGATATGTGTCACGCAACGCCTCTCTCGATAGGCTGCTGCATTTGCCGCAAGAGCAGCCAATAGGCGCACGAGCTGTTTCGCCTATGTCTGCTTGCTGCTGCAAAGCGTTTTACATTAATAAAAAATTAAGGATAATTTTTGGCTTCAATATCTCGTGGAAAAGAGGTTTTCCCCATAGCGTAAGCTATTACGCAGTACTCGTTCCCTCTCTAGAGAGAACCGAGGTTATGTTAGTAACCGAGTACGTTTTAATGAATGGTTATGGGTAGGTTTAGGGGTAGGAGTTAGTAGGATTAGTGGCTCAAAATATATTTAAAGGTGCCCTAGAGTGGTTTTTTATATTATTTTATAATGTTTCCTGGGTTGCCCTTATAATGTTAGTATGTTTTTTAGATCAAAAATAGTCATAATTTAGAAATAAAAGGCATTTTTCCCACCCGGATTTTAGCCTCTGATTTGAACGCTCTGTTTGAAGGGGCGTGTCTGCTGTGTGGAACCGGCCTCTGCTGTGATTGGCTGACATGCTTGCATATGAAATAGCTATGTATTACATGTGAAACTCTCTCGAATACTTTTACTACAGCTATTATACGTTTTTACTATTACAGCTATCGAAATTAACGAATCGTGAGATGTTTTTAAAGTATTTAGATCTATTCCCATCACATACAATGTTGCTGTGATGAGCAGTGAGCAAGCAGAGGACAGTCTGTTGGTCGCGAGAATGAAGATCTTATCATTGCAATGCAGTTTCTGTTCTCTAATGCTTTCCCCAATGCAAACACGATCATGTAAATACAGTAAGAGCTTCGCTGTGCAGTGTAACGTGCGTCATTGAATTCATAACGAGTTTGGCAAGTGTCCAGATAAACTCGCGCTGTGGAAAGATTGTTCTTTGATCGCTTTCTGTATATAATTTATTCACAATTTAAATACGTTTTTTTTTCATCCTACTAAAAGAAACGATGTGAAGTTGATATTTTAGTCACTGGCTTGACTTACTGATGCATAAACAGTATTGAACGATTTTGAGAGAAAGGTTACCTGTCTGAACTTGAACAATTACACATCAGAAAGTGTTGCTTGGTAGCTGATCCGAGGCCAGCTCTGTATTGGCCCAAGTTGAGGAAACAGTCGTCGGTGAAATGTTTGGAAATTTCCAGAGAAAATAAAAGTAAGCCATTGTTTCAGGCTCGGATGAAGGAACTAAAAAATACTTTTGTGTTCATGTGTACATCCAAACACTGAGCAACTGCTATGCTTCGGCTGCGCAGTTTCGCCTGTCATTGAACATGGGCTGGCATATGCAAATTTGTGGAGGCATACATATTAATGATCCCGACTATTGCGTCACAGTCGGTATTGTGTGGAGAACCGACCGTTTTTCAGGGGTGTTTTTCATAAACGTGAATTAAATGAGAACGCGAAAACAGTCCAGTTTGAGATTCACTCTATGTCATGTCAATGCACTGAACTCTTGTTATTTGACTATACCAAGGTAAATTCAATTTTAAATTATAGGTCACCTTTAAATGCTATATTGTTAATAAAACTGCCATTTACCTACACATCTCTGTCCATTACGTTTTATCCTTTTTATATTCTGTATAAAATGGATATGTTTAGGTTTTGGGAGTAGGATTAAGGGATCTTGTTACATTTATCTTTAAAAGTGGAAGTATACAGATATGTTTATGATATGAAAAATATACGTAAATAGTTTTCTATCTTTGAAAATAACGCATTAATACCTATGTATAACAATGAGACCAGGCTGGACTGAGCTAACTAGAGTAAGTTAGTCTCATGTTGTTTTCGACAACGGGAGGATTTTAACACTAGAGTTCCCACTTGTCCTGATATGAATGAATAATAATTGTAAAAGTTGTAAATGCACTTTACATTGAGTGAGCAATCTCAAAGTGCTATAGGAAAAAAACCCACTATATATATACACTATCATTTTTGACATACAGCTAAAATTAAATTACAATGATCATAATCTGCATTCAAACTGAAATTCTTATTGTTGAAGATCCGTGATGTTCTGGCCTGCTATGATCCAGACTCTGACAAGGCTTCCTGCATCCTGCTGCTCCTAATGTTGTACTTCAAAGAGCCGAAAGAGAGTTTGATGCTTGAAGTTGATGTAAGATTTTTTATTCCAATATTTAAAATGCAAAATGAGTGATTACATTATCAAAATTTACCTTGCATGATTTACTACCTCTGACCAATGAACAATATCCTTTATCCTAAATCCATGCTTATTGTGTGTTAACTATGTTACAGCCATGTGCCACTGCTGTGGACGTCAATACTGCAAAACTCCCCAGCACGCCCTCATCATTCAAGGTAATGTTACTTTGATCTAGTATCGAGATTTCTAACTCATTATTTTGTTTTCATTCTAGAAATCTACATGACCACAATAAATAATTATAATAAGAATTACATTTGTATAGCCCTTTGTATCTTAGTTCTTAGTTCACCCAAAAATGAAAACTCTGTCAGTAATGACTCTCCCTCATGTCGTTCCAACCCCGTAAGACCTTCGTTCATCTTCGGAACACAAATTAAGATATGTTCGATTATATCTCAAGGCCAACAGAGATGGAAATGAATACTTGAAAAAGTTGTTATTTTTGTTTATTTTTTGTGCTCAAAAAGTATTCTCGTCACTTTATAAACTTAAGATTGAGCCATTGTAGTCACTTGGACTATTTTAACGTTTTCTTTAATAACTTTTCGGGGATGGCAAGTTTCAATCCCTTAGAAGCCTATGGAGGAGCGATCCAGCTCTCAGATTTAATCACAAATATCTTCATTTGTGTCCCGAAGATGAACGAAGGTCTTACGGGGTTGGAACGACATGAGGGGGGGTAATTGACAGAATTTTCATTTTTGGGTGAACTAACCCTTTAAGCAGATCGCAAAGTGCTCATAACACATAATGTTGTATCTGTTCATTTCAGGTGACATGATGAAGCCCTCTGGATGGCTTATATCCATCGAGGGGCATGTCGTGATGGGCCCACACCCTTTCTTTTTACACGGAGTACCTGCTTTCTTCAGCAGCTATTACGTCTTAAACCTTGAGTATCCTGCCGCTGGATTGTCGATGCTGGAGTTCATTCAAAGGTATTTTATAAAGATCACGTTTAATCTTGTAATTCACATTATAGTACAGGCTTCCAACTCAATGATTGTCTTGAGGTCTAAAATGCTGACAAACGAGGTACCTGAGGCTAGCCTGGTGAGACCATCCTGATCTCGCGAACTCATTCAATTTCGCTCTGCAGATCAGTCTGGTTTTCTACACATGTTATGCTGACCTGCCTGTCCAATCACAGCTATTTATTTTGATTTGGGGCAGGCTATGTGATGATGATTTCGAAACGTCTATTGCGAAATGTGAATGTATTAAATGAAGTAGATTAAATTTTCTTTAAAATCAGAACAAAATGCTCTCAGGCATTAATTGAAAAGGATATGTTTGTCATACTTTCAACAGGGTTTGGTTTTAATTTACCAACTGGCCAATTGTGTGAAGATGCATTTCAGTGGCGGCGCACGTTGATATGGCCTCTCATAGTAGAAAATCAACCACTTTGCCTCAGGCAAACCTAACCTAAGGCACCTTGGCTAAAAATGGCAAAAAAAAAATATGGTGAGTAAGATCTAACAAGTTTGGATTATAAATCTATTAGGGTTTGATGTGGGGAAAATGCACAGCAAAAAGCTAATTATCTTTGCTTATTAACAGGTGCTTCCTGGGCATCAATCCTGAAAGAGGCTCAAACACCAAGAAGCGGAAAACAATGAACCCTCATGTGAGCACCCTTTTGAGGAAACTTATTGACTTTGAGTGGGCATCATAGTTTTTTTTTTTTTGCAGCGGTAGTTGTCAGGCTCAGTTTTGAGTAGCATTGTTCTTTTTGTAATTTTTCAAGACAACTTTGCACTACAATATTTTTACACAATGCTGTTGCGTGTGGACTCATTATAATGTTTGAGACTGAGAGGAGCGCCTGACCCCTTACGACATTCCTTCATCGCTCTCTCCATTGCTCTCTTATCTTGCCATGAAGGCCTCATTCCCATCCTGTCCATTACTGTTATTGTGACACAGATAGTTGAATAGATTAATTGTGAGACAGGTAGTTGAATTGCAAGTTTGCACAATTTCTCTGCATTTTAAGATGACTTTTATGACTAGAAAGTTGAATTTCTTGAACTCTTGAAGTTCTTGGCATCTGCTGTACATTGAAAAATATTTATTTGTTAATAAATATGCCATTGGGCTAACATTGACTTTACCTCAGAGTTGTTTGTTGGGGGGAGGGGGTTAATTGTACAATGCTTGTAAATTCACAGTAAATGGAAGCTTCATCTGCATTACTTTTACAGTAAGTTACTGGACAATTTTAACATGACTTACACAGGATACATAGTAAATTCACAGTAAATTATTGTCAACTTGTACATTACTTTCACAGTACACAGTGTAAAAGTACAGGGCCTTGTTGTAATGATGTACAGCAAAAGATTGTAATTCCCCAGTAATGTACTGTAATATCACAGTAATTGCTTTGTCATTGAAGCTGTGAAGTTACAGTATACAGTTGTGCTTTTACAACAATGCATTGTAATATCACAGATATGAAATTACAGTAAATTACTGTGAGTATATTTCACAGTATATTGCTGTAATCCTTACTGTGAAAGTCATGCAAAATTTATCCAATAATTTACTGTAAATCCACAACGCAAAATTTTACAGTGTACGTTTTATAACTTTTGCAACGGTTACGCCTGCTGCCAGACTACTTGAAACCGGACACTGACCCCTTCAGTCAAATCCGAAGCAACATACACGGAAGTGACGCTGACGCAACCCATAGCAATGCGTTATGGCAACGACACCTCAGACTGACCATAGACATAATAAATAGGCCTACATGTAACACTATGTATTATGTCTATGAGACTGACAGATATGTAAAAATAATTGTGAATTCAGGCTACTTTTGTTTTGTACACATTGTCATGTTAATTATAATCAAATGTAGCCTATTTTGTCTTATTGACCACAAAAATATCATTAAATATGAGGGGGGCACTTTTGATTAATTTTGAAAAAGGGCAGGGGCTTGGGCCCTCAAAGCAATTCCCGAATTCGTCCAGGCCCTTGGGATCTAGGGAACTGATTGAGACAGGGTTGGGAACCACTGCTTTGTGCAATTGTAATTCCAGTGTAAATGCATTCAAGCCAAGCTGCATTACAGTCTGTGTAAATATACCTAAATGACAAATTAGAAAAAAATAGATATATCATGGACATTGTAATCGGCTTATGGTAGCTAATAGTACGGAGCCCCTAAAGGAACGTGGTGGTAGAAAAAAATGAGGATGGGAGCTTTTTTTTTTTAAATCTTTTGCGTTCCCTCGCAAAACCTTTGCGTTCCCCCGAGAAACTTTGCGTTCCCTCGCAAAACTTTTGCGTTCCCTCGCAAAGATATTTGCGTACTTCCCACTCAAAATGTTTGCGTTCCCTCGCAAAGTTATTTGCGTTCCCACGCAAAAGTTTTGCGTTCCCTCGCAAAGATATTTGCGCTCCCACGCAAAACCTGTTGGGAGCTGGGAGAGACACTTCCTGTTTAATGTCCCGCTGGCAGTGTTTCAGAGCTCCGTACTTAAATGGCTCATCTTCATCTACAAGGGTATTTTAGGTCTCCTTCCACCCTACCTTTTGACCTATATCAGTATAAATAGTACCAGGACTTATAATCTTCGTTCCCAAAATCTTTTCCTGCTATCTGTCCCAAAGGTCAGAACTGAGCTAGGAAAAAAGGCTTTTAAGTTTGCGGCTCCCTCTGTTTGGAACAATTTACAGAAATCCTTGAAACTTACTGAGCCCGTCTCATTGGTTGCTTTTAAGAGGTTGTTGATTGACATGGAGGCAGCCACATCTGGCTGCAGATGTTTTACCTAACGTGTTTTTATGATTCTGGTTGACTTTGAAAGATTTGCTGTGTCAGTTGTTTTGTGTTTCTAGTGTTTTTGCATATTTTATGTTTGTATGTACTGTATATGTGGTTTAGTACTGCTGCCTGTCTTGGCCAGGACACTCTTGAAAAAGAGATTTTTAATCTCAATGAGTCTTTTCCTGGTTAAATAAAGGTTTAAATAAATAAATAAAAATAACGGAGCGTTTCATAGTGTTTGAACTTGGACTCAAATATAAAGAAATGCGGTCAATGCTTTACTCAAGAAGTTCAGTGAAGTTCTTTAAATTTGAGTCCAAGTTCAAACACTATGAAACGCTCCATTAACGTACGGAGCTCTGAAACACTGCCAGCGGGACATTAAACAGGAAGTGTCTGTCCGAGCTGCCAACAGGTTTTGCGTGGGAACGCAAATATCTTTGCGAGGGAACGCAAAACTTTTGCGTGGGAAAGCAAATAAGTTTGCGAGGGAACGCAAAACTTTTGCGTGGGAACGCAAATATCTTTGCGAGGGAACGCAAAAGTTTTGCGAGGGAACGCAAAGTTTCTCGGGGGAACGCAAAGGTTTTGCGAGGGAACGCAAAAGATTTGGAAAAAAAAAATTCTCCCATCCTAAAATTCCACCACCACGTCCCTTTAGGGGCTCCGTATTACGGTTAAATTACTGTCTGCATATAGGTTGTTACTGTGCCTCAAAATGCAATCAACTCTATCTGTGTCTGTAAAGGTGTGAACCAAACGGCCCAAACAGACATATGGCCCATAGAAACTGATGGGTGTGAAT
Source organism: Tiaroga cobitis (assembly GCA_030578255.1). Taxonomy (NCBI): domain Eukaryota; kingdom Metazoa; phylum Chordata; class Actinopteri; order Cypriniformes; family Leuciscidae; genus Tiaroga; species Tiaroga cobitis. The sequence goes on along the minus strand of CM060604.1, from coordinate 43,739,308 downwards.
GACAAAGAAACAGCATTACTCAGATTGCAGTGTAGATCAATCTCCTGTGGAGAACAGTTTTCTATTGTAAATAGCCCTTTTGTCTTCATCTATAAAGTTCTGTCACACACACAGAACTTTGGGTTAAGATTTTTTAAGGACGACATACTAACATCGCTGCTGAAGAACAAACTTTTGCTATACAAACCTACACTACACTACACTAAACCCCATCAAACTCTGGGCAAACTACTTATTTTATGTATTAGAGAAATCAAATACATTGGCGAGCCACCCAAATGACCGCTCGGGTCAATACAGCGAAATCTAACAAAACTAAAATGTTAAATCAAATAAAAAATATTTCTTTATGAAGCAACATTTTATAATGTCAATTCAATGCTTAACAATCTAACAAAGTATGTTTTGGGGGGTAATTTTTCAGCCAAAAAATTATTTGAATTGACGATTTGAAAATGAATGATTGAAAATGATTAATTGAGCAATTTTAGCAACAAAAAAAAAAAGGCCTCTTGGGCTGTTAAAATATTATGAATGATTAACATGATCCTGACCAGTCCTCAAAAGTTACACAGAAAGTTATCAAATAAATTCAGAAACGTTAACTGCTGAAAAAATAACAACATAAAATGTATTAAAATTATTTTAATTCATGCTTCAACATTTAAACACAAAGCGTAATGCGAGACCGTCAAATAACACAGTCTCATCCCAAGAAGTCATATAACTGACGTCTTGGGACGTCTTTTGACCATACGTCAATATCCGCCTTTTTAGGGTACCCTTAAACGTTGGTTTATGACGATCCTGGGACGTCATACAACTGACGCTTTACCTTTAACGTCAGTTAGGTGACGGGGTAGGTTTAGGGGTAGGTTTAGGGGTAGGTTTAGGTCTGGGGTACAGTTAGGATCCGATAACGTCATCTAACCGACGTTTAAGGGTACCCTAAAAAGGCGGATATTGACGTATGGTCAAAAGACGTCCCAAGACGTCAGTTATATGACGTCTTGGGATGAGACTGCGCTGGTCAAACAGCCAAATCATTTCATTGCGTTTTACATCAGGAGCAGTTCTGCAGTTCGAGAGTCGAAGCGCAGTTCTCCACGTTCACATTCTTCCAACGAATGGAACCGTCTGTGTTTTAGTGTGTGCACAAGAATAAAATGAACGTTTAGCCGGTTTATGCAATTGCTTCCAATAATTTTGCACACAGTTTTGAGTACCTTGCAAATTTTCTATTTAATTTTGAACTACAGGAAGCTCTGAAATTTGAGTATGTTTGCCTTTCTTTTAAAATATCTTTTAAAAAGTCTTTAAAAGCAAATCCCTGTAAAATGAAACATTCACATGCAAGCATGCATTGCATTTAATTGTGTTTCTCTGTCATTTGCTATCAGACCATAGAATATAGTGGAGTGTAGTAGTTTAAACTGAAGTGAGTCAACATCAAAATGTATTTTATCAGGTCTTTCAGTTAAAATTAGTATAAGAGATTGTTAACGGATGACTGAATTTTATTACCTGGATGCAGTTTAAAACATTTATTTTTGTATATTATGTATTGTACCAAATATATATTTTTTACTATATTTGTATGCAGTATTCTGTGTGTACTATTCAATAGGTCTGCAATTATAAAGAAAACAAACTGAAAATAGCAAAAGCATTCTCATTTCTTTCCACTGACATTGATGTCTTACTTTTTTTTATCGCTTTGGTACTATTTTCACAAGCAAGTGGTGAATTTTCAAAACTCAATCACACAACAGATATGCACTTTGATTTGAGCAAATTTATGTCAATTATGCAAATACAAAGTATCCTTTACACTGCAGTTAATAAGTGGTTCATCTATATTACTTTTCATGTAACTGCCTTTCATAATACTACAGTAATTCTATCAAACATTTTATTTGCATCTCTTTTTTTTTCGTTCAGTTTAATACATCGGTCAGTCATTTAATCCAACTGATGTTAAAGGTTAATCAATCAATCAATCAATCAATCAATCATTTGGTACATCTATAGATTTATGTAGATACAGCTTCAATAGATGTGTGTATTAGTTGTCAATTTGCTTTTAAAAGTAAGCCATGTGAGGAACACTGCAGTTTATGTTTTACTTAAGTACAAAATAATAATAATTTACTTTTTTATTTGATTCAAGGAAATTGAACCGATGTTGGGATTTGATTGTTTTCATCAATACTGTAATATTCTGTAATATTTTCTTTATTTTACAGTGATGTATTTATAGAACCATTATGAAATATATTGTACAAGAATATTTAATGATTGTACAAACAACTACACAGTACAACTATCAGTATCTTGTGTGTGGGTGATCTGAATGAGTTTTTCTCGATTGCTAACACACTATAACTGTTTCAGTAGGCACAATTTCCCACACCATTCATTCAGCTCTCAAAACAGACACATTTCTCAAAACGTTTAACACATTTTTTACGTCCTGTAATTTTTGCAGAGCTGAGAGACGACGAGGTAGAGAAAGTCTTTTGTCAGACAATTGAGAAACTGCTATTGCACTGTATACTGTAATGAAATTTGGCCAAAGGCGCAGAGGATGCTGAATTTATTTATTCGAAAACATATTTTACTGTACTGTAATTCACAGCATTGTGTTGCATACCGGGTTCAAATTCTGTGGTATCTTTTCATCTACAGTATAGGCTAGTGTAATGAAAATGAAGTTTTTCCTAAAGCTTATTGATGTATTTTACTGTATCTGCACTCTTTCATTTATGTTGTATTCCCAATAAGAGGGTTTTGTCACATTGTTACGAATGAATCTCACTGATGTTAACTGGGCAGGAAGTAGTCTGTGTATTTGTTATGATTTGTGTGTCATTTGAGGCCAAAGTTTGATTCTGACAAAAGAGAATAATACTAAAATCTTAGATTTTTGACATGACAGTCAAAATGGAAAATTGTTTAATGAACTGTGTAAGCAATCTGGTGGGGGGGGGGGGGGGGGGGGGGGGGGGGCTGTTTCTATGCCAAAAATAAATGAAAGCACAATGCAATGTTGTAAACACTGGACAGCCTGTTACAGCTGAAGACTTTTGGGTTTTATGTCTAGAGCTCTTAAAAATTACATCAAGATGCTGAAATTAGTACCAAAGTGATGGTGAAGAGACAGATGGAGATGGCAGATAACTGTTATATAAAATACAGGCACTGTACAATACAGTATGATGTAATAATGTAAACAAAATCCTTACCATGGTAGAGACTGCCAAATTACTGTAGCTCTAAAAAGATTCACTACAGTATACATTCATATCAAATGTTCTTATTACATGTTACAATGATCTTTAAAAAGAAAATATGTACAACTGTAATGAAAGCATGAGATCAGGATTTGAAAGAATGACTAGCGGTGTTACAAAGTGGGATACTACAAGTTATATTTCTCCCGCTTTAAAACTTAAAATAGAAAAAAGTACTCTATTAAGACATGGAGGATACTTGAGGCAAAACATGCAGTATGAAATATAGACATAAATCAATTATTTGAAAAAAAAAAAGTAAAGATCCATTTTACTAAAAATACTAGATACTAAAAAGAATATATTTAAACACACACAAAAAAGCAAACTATCATTGCAATATATGGGCACTAATTGAATGTAACTTGAACCACATTAATAATCAAGTACATTTAAGTATAAACCTGTTTAAACATTAGAGAAACAATTAACTGTCAAATCTTTCTATTTGGACGACTACAGGAATTAATTTCAAGTTGAATAGCCATTTAAAAGTGAATTAATGAAAAGGGCTCTTGAGTGGACAAATAATTCCATCTCATCACATAATTTCATGGGTGCAAAAAAAAGAAAGAAAAAAGACATGAACCAATAAGAAAAAGAAAAGAAAACCATCAGAAATCAGAAAGTGCAGGAGTTCAGCAGCTGTGCTGGAGCGGGTTCTCTAGATTACATCTGGCTTTTCTTAGATAGGGCTTCTGCTTCCTGGGAAGAAACACAGAAAGCCTTCGGATTAGTTCAAATTAGCAGTGAGAACCTGTCCTGTACAGTAGAAGAAGAGCGCGTCTATGAAGCAAAGGCCATCAGACGGGACACTGTGTCCGTGAGGCTAAACATTAGCACTCAAACATTCCTAAGAGCGGACACACACCGTACACATGAGGAGGGCATAAAGGACCCTTCTGTCTGTCAGAACACCTACCTTTGAACCTGGGGGCGCAGTCAAGCCAAGAAACGCATACACAGCATTGTCTTCACGGGCATCGAAAAATGCCTCATAGTTCTGGAGCACAGAAGCATCATTTAGGGAGCAGATGGCAAAAGAAAGCATTGCTCAATTCTTAGAGTCTGTGCTTGAGTAAACCAGTCAAAACACAAGACACAAGTTCTTCTGATATTTGAAAATTACCTGTGCAGAAATGTGTCCTGCGCAACACTGAAACTTACAGAAATAGATTCCTTTTGAAAGCTTCATCACCTCCATTAAAGGTATCTTTTGAGTTCGGGTAAACTATTTTCTCTTAAAGGAATATTCTGGGTTAAATCTGTGACAAGATGTTAAAGGGTTAGTTCACCCAAAAATGAAAATTAAGTCATTAATTACTCACCCCCATGCTGTACCAACCCCGTAAGGCCTTCGTTCGTCTTCGGAACACAAATGAAGATATTTATGATTAAATCTGAGAGGTTGATCACTCCTCCATAGGCTCCCTAAGGGAATGAATCCTGACGGCTCAGAGAGTCATTAAAGAAAATGTTTAAATATTCCATGTCGCAACAGTGGCTCAAATATAAGTTTATCAAGCGACGAGAATACTTTTTGTGCGAAAAAACAAACAAAAATAACGACTTTATTCGACTATTTCTTTTCTTCCTTGTAGGCCTGAAACGAGACTTCGAGAGATTTCCACGAAGAAATTCGCAATGCGCGAGAATTGCGATCTCCTTCAACTACTTCAGATAAGTTCTCGCACGTGCGCGCGTGGAAATCTCTTGAAGTCTCGTTTCAGGCCTACAAGGAAGAAATGGAATAGGCGAATAAAGTCGTTATTTTTGTTTGTTTTTTCGCACAAAAAGTATTCTCGTCGCTTGATAAACTTATAGTTGAGCCACTGTTGCCACATGGAATATTTAAACATTTTCTTTAATGACTCTCTGGGCCGTCAGGATTCATTCCCTTAGGGAGCCTATGTAGCAGTCATGAACCTCTCAAATTTAATCTTAAATATCTTCATTTGTGTTCCGAAGACGAACGAAGGCCTTACGGGGTTGGTACAGCATGGGGGTGAGTAATTAATGACTTAATTTTCATTTTTGGGTGAACTAACCCTTTAAAGGATTGGTTCAACCTAAAAAAAATTCAGTCATAATTTATTTAGTCTCATGTAAGCTTGTCACAAATACTGTCCAAAGACTTTAGGTTATGTTAACCCAGAATATTCCACAATGTTTGACTAGTGTTGAGAGCTACTGTACTACCCCAACATGTGATATTTCTTATATGTACACACCCCACAATATCTCTCTTCGTTGAAGATCTGAGGAGGTAACGGGTTCCCTGAGGTTGGTCGGAAATCATCTGGAACATTTTCCCGCATCCATTTTCTGTTGTCTTCATCAGCTGCAATGTCACATTCCTCAAACTCAATCTTATTGGCTGCCAAGAAGCCCATGACATCCTGTTGCTGTTTCTTGATCTGAGGGAAATAGAAGATTAAAACACATTAAAATTGATGGACACTAATTATGATGTCCTCAAAAACATTAATTATCAAAAATTATATCGTACGGTTTCCTGCACTAGTTTTGTTTAAAAAAAAAAAAAAAAGTCCAAAAGTATTTTTTTCATGTTTTTGATTTTTGTGGCCAAGCCCTATTAAAATTACGTGTAGTCAGACTAAGCTCTTACATATGTATATATGTCACGGTTTGGGTTCTGTTTCTTGTTCCTGGTTCTTGTCTGTCATGTGATCCCGCCATGTGTCTTGTCCCATGTTCAGCTTTTCCCCGTTATGTTGATTAGTCTTCCCAGGTGTTTCAGTTTAACCACGCCCCCTTATCTTGTTTAGCTTGTGTTCCCTTGTATTTAAGCCTTGTGTTTTAGTTCAGTCCTTGTGAGTTCTTGATGTTGTAACGTTTGCCTGAAGCTGTCTCCTTGTTCGTGTTCTGAGTTTCCTGTTCTAAATGTTCCCTGGATTTCCTGTTTGTTTTATTAAATGTGTGTTTGCAATTGGATTCTCGCTTCATTCTTCCCGAAACGTAACAATACCCAATTATGTGAAAATACCTCTTCGTGTTCAAAAGCTTTAGTCATTTAAAGGCATGAAATAAACATTTACTCTATTTATTTTCTAAAATAAATATGTACCAAGTGGCTGTATAAAGCGCACAATGACAAGTAGAATAAGAGAGAAAAAAAACACATTATTAATAAACAAAAAAAAACATGCAGGAGTAATTACAGTAAAACACAACCACATTAACATAAACGACACGGAACACTGAACAGCTATAAATACAGAACAAAAATAATTCTTGAGAACAGAACTAAGAACAGGTGTGGAACTAATGAATAACTATGGAAACTAGCAATGAACAGGAACACAGAAAAAACAAGAACAGAGAAAATGAAACCAAAACACAATGAAACTAAACAGAACTGAACATGACCCTGACATTACACCGCCCTCCATGAAAGGCACGTCCTCACACTGTAACAATATAGTCCAAAAGGGGAGGGTGGGGGCTCAGGAGGAGGATGAGGACTCAGAGACAGGTGGAAAGTAGGAGGAGCCGACAGATAGAGACACCATGGACGAGTTGACGGAGGGAGAAGCCAGGGAGGCGATTAAGGCAGAAGGAACCAGGTGGGAACCCAGATAGAGAAGAAAGACCACAGTGGAATTGATAGTGGGAGGAGCCAGGGTGGAGTCAGGGGTCCAACCACCAGCGATGGAGCCAGTAGATCTGGAGATCCAGGCGTAGCCGAGGAGATCACGAGACTGGACGACACCATAGCTGCATCCATGCACTTGGAGAATGTCTGTGAAAGCCAGACCAAATAAAAGGACCTGAAAACTTCAGGTCCACGGTAACAAACCAGTCCCCTGTTCGGATCTGCCCAAGGAGAGTTTTTTAACGTCAGCATCTTGAATTTTCCTTTGTAGAGGGAAGAATTGGATGACATGGGTCCAATTTAGGGCGCAGACACCCTTCCTTCATTGGGACGAGGAAGTAGTGGCTGAAAACGCCACGGTTTAAGTCAGGAGGAACCTCCTCTATCGCTCCCTTCAGGAGGATCGACGTCACTTCCTGCTGAAGACCAGAAGCCTCGAGGATGCTGTTCGTAACAGAGGGATGAACCCCGTCGAAGCAAGGAGGATGCCAATGGAAATGGAGGGTGTATCCGAATTGAATCGTATGGAGAACCCAGCACGACACACCTGGCAGAAGCCTCCATGCTACCAGGTGATTAGACAAGGGTTGCATAGGAATGGGCTCTAGTAGGAGCTCGGCCGCCATACTTTCTGTCTGGCTGCCAGCAAGAGTTGGTGGGCAGAAAGCTAAAGTTCCTGGAGGAGGACCTAAGGCATCCTCTGACAGCAAAGAGAGGCCCATGAGGACTAATGAGGAGGTTTTCCACATTTTGGGGTCTGGTGTAAAGGCTGGAGCATCCGACTCGGGGAGAAAGCCAGATCCGTCTCCTATCGGGGGTGAAGCAGCATGAGCGAAAAGAGGTATTTAGGGGAGATAGCCTGAAGCGTCTCCGTCCATCAATACAGGAAGATGGTGTTGGTAACTTAACTCTGTATCTCAAAGCGTGCATGGCGGCGGGTTTAACAGATTTTGATTCGAAGAGCATCTGTGAAAGGTGAGTGGCCAGCATGTCCTCAACTGCTGGAATGCAAGTATAGCCCTGATCCACAGAACCAGCCAGGCTGGGTTGCCGCATTAGTCAAATGAGCGGAAAAAGGCTGCTTCCAGGGTCTTAAGATATCGTAATGAAGATCGCTGACAAATGGCAGCTTCCTTTCTGGTCGCTAGGGTGCTCAAAAACCTTCAAATCAGAAGCCGAACCCCAGGCCTCGGATTCATAAAGGGCCTCAGCCGCTTCATTTGGTACAGAGCGACGGGTAAGAGCGGATGAATCCTTCTCAAAGCAAGCATAGTCTAGCGTGGAATGTTTTAAGCTTGAAATTCTGGCAAAACTTCCATGAATAGCCTCCCGTGCATGCATTTCACACATCATGCGGGTCGTCTCTTGCAATGAAATGAGAAGACGGTGGCTGGCAATGACGCAGCTCCATTGTGCTTCACCTAGAGGAGAACGAAGCAAGTTCCACTAAATGCGGTTGCACAAAAAGAGAATATCCAAAACAAAATCGCTTAACTAGCACGGGCCAGATAAACCACTTCTGAAGAAGAAGAAAATCTGAGGAGCAGATGACGCGTTCACAGTATTAAGAGTGAGTGATGAGCAACGCCGGAATTGAGCCAATGAATTGTCGTGATTCTATACGCATTCGGACAACCAACACCACCCCAAGGGCCGAATGAAATGATGCCATGTGTTTCTTGTCAGTCAATGTGTGTTTGCAAACCACTGCAGACATCATTTGCCATCAGCGCGTTTCACGTACGCTGTGCAGACAGAGTGATAATGGCAGGCAAACCACCTAACTTTCCTTCTGAATCTGAACCGACAAGTGGCAATTTCATCTACATTTTGTATCTACAGGTATGACAAGTATCTACAGGTTTGACAGTACAGTTCTATGTACTTTGCCCTTTAGGACTTTGCCCTATGCAGATAATTCAGTGAGATTCGACTGTGTTGCCACTATGTCCTGATATCACATATGAATAAAGCTGAAATACTGAGCATTCTTTACTTTATGTCAACAGGTCAACTTCTGAACTGGAGCATTTTAACAATCACATACTTATGTATGCAATCAAACGCTTCTGTTTCTTCCTTCACTCATACTGTAAAGTTTTCTCATCGGTAAATGACACATGATGTAATCCAATAACGTTGTCTTTGGTCGTGTCGCTTCTGGTCTGTGCGCGTTCATGTATTTTGGAGGAGGCATGGCTTTGGACGGTGATTTGCAGGGAGGGTGGGATTGTATGTTTTCAATGGTACCAGGCTAAAGTTAGTATTTTCCAGACCACCTATTGCACCTTTAAGTCCCATGATAGTCTCTATTGCAATATGATTGGCTTATTACGCTTCACAAATCAGCCTGAATGTCAACCATTGTTTTCCAACCCTGTCCCAGGACAGTGACCCCAGGACAGTGACCCAGGACACCAACAGTACACATTTTGGATGTCTCCCTTATCTGACCCATACATATCAGGTCATGGAATCCCTACTTATGAGCTTATGATTGGAATCAAATATAGTATCATCGCTGTCTTTCATATCTTATTTTAAATAAACTTGCATGACTTGAAATGATGATCTGAAAGTAATGCACTCAGCTTCCCTTGGTGATTTTAAAAATACATCATGGCATTGTGGTACAGGGGTCAGCGGGGCACAACCTAACGTGGGGCTAACACAGTTGTTTTAAATATTTCCACACATGCTAGCATGACGAAACTTAGTTTATTTACTAGTTGCCATATCAACATATAGAAAAAATTGCGCCAAAATTCAGAAATCTTTGGAAGATATCACTGAACATTTATTTAACCATAGCAAAAGTAAATCTCTTATGTAACTTTTTCATCTATGTTTTTGTGTTTATTTAAAATTAGACAAATCTGATATTATTTTAATCTCCAATCTGTTATTTAACAGTTTATATAGTACTTTAATGCTTCGCTAACTAGCAAAAGACACTAGCCAGGTTTTAATCCCAATTGTGCCGGTATTAGAACTATGCTATTCTATTCTATACTTTTATGAATTCTATTGAGAAACCATGAGAAAAAGATGAATAAAGGCCTACAGTCAATGTTCAGAAATGGTTAATTATAGCTGTTTTTTGCAGTGCGTTTGTTGTCAAACTAAAAAAAAAAAATCTTTTTGAGTTTGAAAAAAAAGTTTATTTTCATTATGAAAAAAATGCCATTATTTTAAATGAAAAAGTTTATAATTGTATTTTATTGAGAAATTAATTTAGTTTGTCTTGTTTTGTTTTTTTATAAGATCGATAACATGTTATGCTGTCATATGGCCATGTTACAATGTTCCCACTATGGGGCATGTTGTAACATTTCCCTTCCATTCTTTCAAGGTAAATCAAGAAAAAAGTATACAGTGTATTAATGAAACAAAACCACACAATTGTACTTGACATGTGGGAAATTAATGTTGGAAAAAAATAAATACTCAGAACCTGCAGCTTCTCTGAAAGTGGATTTACACAAACTGCTTGCTGTTAGTCTAAGATAAATGTAACACTTAACCAGTGTCAACATCAAAATAAATTGGTATATTATTTGGAAATGGACTGAAAAATAAATAAACAAATAACAAACAAATAAAAAACAAACAAACCAGTGGCATTTGCCTCCTCATTTAAGAAAAAAACACATGCCACTGGTGGCTAGAGCATGAGCTAGTCGAGACCATGAGATGTGTCACTGTCATTCCAATGTTACATAACTTAGCGTATCTAGAGCACAAGTTTTCGCTAACTCACCAAATTAGGAAGTGCTCCAGCCAAATCACCTGCTGGAGGAATAGCCCCCTCTAGCGTGCTCATTTCACAGTGTGAATACTGTTATTTTAAAACTTTTCGACAGTTAAGATGCACATAAAACATCCTCATTGAAACTGGCAGGGACATTGGGTCCAGTCTCTAGTCTAGTTATGCACATTGTGTTTTGAGTAGTCGAGCAGGAGTGATTATTACCAGCACACTAATAAGGAAGTGGTTAACTATCAACTTCAACACCATATTTAGACTGTTGTGTGTTTTTCTCTGTTAAACTTGCTTAAAAAACAAAATAATAGTTTAGAGCAGTATTTATGTTGATGTTTCAGTAATCAATAAACATGTTTTCAGTCTGACTAATAATAATAATAATAATAATAGGCTATAGCTTAATAAAATAATATAGAATAATTTTCGTGGAAAACATTATTTTCACCCAAATGTATTATTCGTGGCACACTCGTTATTGTCACTATGTAAAACAAATTTAATGCGTCATCAACGACATCATAAAAAATAAAAAATAAATAAAAAAGGACAAAGATTGTGGACTTTTCTTACACTGTTTGATCCCTCATTAATTTATTGACTTCACTGTGGTAACAATTGTTGTTGTATTTTGGCTTATCTGTTGTGGTAAAATTTTGTAATGTCGCATGTTCTCAATTAAACTTGTGTCTTAAGTTCTTACCGATGTTGATCCGGAGGATGATGCGATGTAAACTTTAATCACCATAATCACAAATTCCTTAAATCTAACAGGATGCAAACAACAATCTCCGGGGTAAGGTTAACGGCACAACAGCGATGTAAAAATCCACATTCACTCCCGTCTGTCTCGATGAGAATCTGTTCATTCCGGTTAAGATCTGTGCTCATTATTGCCCTTCTCTCTTTCTTTTACCCCTCCTCGTTCTCCGCCTCTAGCCTACAGCAAAACATGGCTTGCAGAGCTCGTTCTGCTTGATCAGTAATCTAAGAAGTAGAATGTGTTTTCCATGGAGTATACAAATGAAAACAGGACTGGTGTGAAATGTTCAGCTGAGAAACGAGCACTGAATGTGAGAAAGTTTTAGCAGCCATGAATGACTACACAAAGCCATCGCCGTGCTGCCTGTGTGCGGTTTGAACAATTTCAGAGCGTTCTGCTTATGTTATATGAATCATGTTATATCGAGAACAGATTTAAAGAGTTCTATCATTGGTGTTTAGTGGGGGAAAAAACACATGTATATGTCTGAGTTCATGTATATGCTGCAAAATAAGTAGCGGTGATACGTATTAACTGTGCTGCAATTTCCACCGAATAAAAGTTCTGTTTGCTTGCTTCGCAGTTTTAACATGCTATTTTATCACAGTGCGACAGAACAAACTACGCCCTGCCAACTAAACTGACTGTCTACACTAAGTAACCGCGAACGCAGTTTTCTCTCTCTATCTCTCTCTCTTTTTTTTCTTTTTTTTTGTGTGCTTGTAGCAAATCTGTCATCTGCAGGCTTGAGAAACAAACTCTAACCCGACACAATTCCAGCTAGGGCGCCATTTTGAACTATACCTAAATGGCAAAGCTGCTATGAAATTGCAAAAGCACAAGGGTCGTTTTTCCTCGTTAAAACGTAAACTAATGAAGAGGCACATTTGAGTCTTGGAGGAATGCATATATTCTCAGTGTTTCTTTCTTACTGTCGACATTTTTTCAGAGATACCGGCTCGGATCTTTGTCATGTTTGGCTCTCAGCGCTGATTGGTTTAACTACACATCAGTCCCGCCTAAGTCCCCCCCTTATCCCATTCAGTCCCTTGCTAATGTTTGTCTGTTTACTATTGTGTTAAGTGTACTGAGCTGAGCACGTATATGCCGAGTTCTCCTCTAAAGCAGCAGTTTTCCTTGTGTTTTACTGAAACTCTTTAGGAATCCAACATGCCTAAAAGAAAGGTACGTATCCTTTTGTTTGTTCGTTCGTTCGCGCGCGCAAACACACACACCTACATCATGGAGGCATTGTTCGGCATCGATATAGCCATATTTATCTGGTTTATTTATTCTTTGTTTAGCTAAATATATATATCTGCATACTTTTAAAATATTCAACACTGACATCCGCACAGCATATATCTACATTTTACACAGTATATGCGATTTCGTGCTGAAGAAGACTGTTTTTTCTGGTTTCCTGTGGGGTCAGCCATGCTGTGTAAGAAGAAACTCTTACAAAAACCCATCACGAAACATCCACTTATACTAGAAATGACTTGTGCAATACTAAAGATTGAGAACGCACTGAAATGGACAATAACAGTGTTATTATTTTATAGTCTTTGTTCTTGTGAGCAGATGGCTGTAATGGCGCTCAAGTACCGAAAGATGGCGCTGTCGTCAGCTCCTCCTCACACAGCTCACATATAGGGGTTGGTTGTGCTATTAATAAGGGATGGTTGAGCTGAACTAAAGAGTTTACTTATACTGGCCACTGGATATGTTTATTATTGGTCTTACATTTGGATGTGTGCAAATGTAAAATTATGATAAAAGTAACGTAAGTTTTTTAAAATATATATTATTATTGGTATTATTTTCATTTAATTCTACATAAAGGTTTTGTTGAGCTCATGTTTTTTTTTGTGTTTTTTTTGTCATCTACAGAGAGCAGACGGTGTTGCAAAGGATGAGGTGAATTTATTTTTATATATTTAAACTTTTTATGCCCCTTGGTTTATATGATTGTTTTTTGAAAGGTGTTCCTTTATTAATAGTTGTATGAATATTTTACTTATCTTTGTACTCTTTTCAGCCTAAGAGGAGATCTGCACGGTTATCGACAGTACGTATGTTGCCATTACCAGAAGTTGTTTGTGTGTGATATGCTTATATGCTTAAAAATGCAAACTAGACTGGTTAAAGGTGCACTACTGAGTTTTGACCTCTCTGTGGTCATTTGCTGATATACTAGTTGTCTGACACCATATCAGAGCAGATTTGTCATTCTCCACCAATGGCAGTACAATAAAACACGTAAAAGGCATATATCTGAATAGTATGTAATTTGAGCAAATAAGTAGCATACGTTAACTGCCACCATAGTAGCCAGACCTTCTTTTCTCAGTTTTGTGGATGATGTAAATGAAAAATTTCCTGCCAAATCCAATACAAATATATTAATTAATATATGACTCTAAACTTAAATATCTTGTCGTAGGGAATCATTTTAAGGCAAGGACACATTTTTAACACTGCTTTTATTTTTGTACTTACTCAATAATGGAATATGGCTTCATAGAACATATTTAACAAATGAAACTGTTTAATATTTTACAACAGATTTGTTTGAAACTTTATTTTATAATTTCAGTTTGAACAATGCCTCAAATATGGTGAATGTGCCTGTTTTTCTTTTTTATACATGAGCACTTAGCTGTTTTTTCATTTTTTTTTTTTTTTTTCATTTATAGAGACCAGATCCTGTGAAGGCTGAACCCAAATCAAAAAGGACAGCTAAGGTAAATAGAAACAGAAACCTAACAAACCAACAATAAAACTGTAACATTAGAACAATGTTTCAGTACATTAACAAAGTGCTGCCAATCATTTACTTTCCCTGTAGAAAGACAAAGCAGTCAATGTCAAAAAGGAGGACAAAAAGACCAAGATGAAGGCCAAGGAGTCCTCAGAGTCTGCAGCCAACGAGGAAAACCACTCTGAAAATGGAGATGCGAAGGTCAGTGCGGTGTTATAATTTTACTGCTGCATATCACACATTCAACACAGAACTGTATAGGCACAGCAACTTTTTTTAATGAGCCTGTTATACTTTTGATTTTGTGTAATGAAATGAAATGCTGTTACTCTGGGATGTGTTCTGGCTATCCTATGACATGCAAAATTCATTATTCTCCCTTTATTTTTCTCAACCCATCCTCAGGTCGCAAAGACTCACAAAGAAACAAAGGAAGCAAAGTCTGAGTAGCACTATTGCATACCATCAACACTCTCGTTGCAACTCCTCGTCACTCCTAAGTGTTGTGTCATTGTCCAACCTCCAAGGCATATTGTTAACAAAGAAATATTTTTATCAATGGTTTTATAAGTATCAGTACAAATCTTTAGCACAAACTGAAGCTAAATACTGAGCACCTTGTAGATTTGCAGTGATTGTTTCTGCGAGAATGCAGTGAGTGTTTTCTTAAATTGTTTCCACATGCTCTCCATTCTTCTTCCTCACACTTGTTTTTAAGTTTTTCCAAGTGATTCTACATGGCTGGGGGAAATTGACTTTTTAACCTCATGCATTCTTTCCTCGCTGTTTATCCATTTGCCCTAGATTGTGATGTATTATTCATTAGAGGAATAATAATTAAACAGAAAAAAAAAAAACAGAGAGCTGAGGCCCGTTTCAGAAAGGAGGTTTGGTGAAAACTCTGAGTATGTTAACCCTGAAATGAGGGAAACTCTGGGATTCCCATCTCAGGGTAAAATCAACTCAAGAGTTCACGTTTTGACTCAGAGTTGGTTGAACCTCCTTATTGAAACGGACCCCTGATGGGCCCAAAAACAAACTGATAATTGAAAATGGCAGCTTATTAAAGATCATAATGTTTTCATGCAAATTGTAATTTTTTTACTATGTGATTCCGACATTTATTGAAGTCCGCAGGTTGTTATGTACTCTCTGATGTTGCAGTGTCTGCTAATAAAAACGGTGGAATTTTCCTCACTTTTGCCTATTACTTTCTTCAAAAATGATGAATCGCACAGCAATAAGTTTGACCTTAAATTGATGTGCATGAGAATACTCAAAGGAGCTTGAAGCTTTATTGATCACGCTAGACATGCTAGTGTCACTTCCCTTACGAAAAGTTTATTCAAGTTAGCAATAGACGTATAGATTTGGAGTCGACGTCACTGTTTAGGTCATTTGCAGCTGTGAGCGCATTGTGCTTTTTTAAAACTAAAAATAAGAAAGTATACTTTCAGTCTACTTTTTATGTATTTCTCAGAAATTGCACTTAAGGATGCTTCACTTGCTATCAGAAAGGTAAGGATATTTGACCTCTGTTTGTGCTCAATCTTTTGATCGAGATATACTTAAGTTTAAGTATTCTTGGCTTGTAGTTTACTCTTTTGATTGAGTAGCCTATTAAATATATATATATAAATATATTTTTACGTAGTTTTACATACTGACTTATAAAAATATTGATTTATAAAGAAAACATAATTATGTATCTTATTCTGAATTTTTGTGTAGGCTTGTGTGAAGCTACAATAAAATATTTTTTTTAAAATGGAAACAGACAAAAGTATATTTTAAGTATAAAAAAATTAATACCTAAATAGGAACATAGCAGTAGGATAGTCTACTTAAAGTGCAAAAATAATATACAAATAGTAAACAATAACTATGTTTTGTTCACTAAAAGAAAACTTACAAGTATACTTGCAATATAAACTAGTAGGTCACTGAAAGTATACTTCAAAGTGTACTTTCATAAACTAAAAAATATGCTACAAGTATTTGACTATTAAACTATCTGTATACCTATAAGTTCAATTGTAGTATAGTTGCAGTACAAACTAAAAACTTTGTTGTAAACTAGTTGTGTACTCAAAGTTTTCTACTGTTACACTTAAAATATACTTAATAGTACACTTTTTACACTAAAAAGTAGGCAAATTTAGTCCCAAGTAGTATTGAAACAGTACACTTATAAGTATACTTCTAGTAGATGCTTCTTGATATTATTATACTTTCTTCGTAAAGTAAACTTAAAAATATACTTGAACTTTACTTAAGTATACTTAATAAAATTAAGTATACTCGTTTTTTGTAAGGGAAACTTTTCAATAGTACTTTGCTCTTCGAAGTGGCAGACTTTGCTTGCATATATTTCATTCTCTTAACCATCTAAAGAGGCATTTATTGGGGATGTATGCACAGAGTGTAAATCCTTGCCGACCTTGGTGTCCGAGTCAGAGCTGGAATCATTATTGTCTTCAGTCAAGTACAATACATCGCCGAATGGGAAATCCCCACTAGAGGGAGCTGTTGTATTATGTGGGAGGATAAACGTCTATCCAAGGAGGAGAGAGAAAGTTTATGGAGTTATTATCCTGTCAAATGTCGAGAGCGCATTATTGTAGCGCGAAAGTACATTAATATAATGCGCGAGCGCGAATCTCTCTGCTCGCGCGCGGAATAGAGGGTATGCGCATGACGTCACCGTCGGCCGGAGTGAATGCGGTCACGCCCACAAGTAGCAAAAAGACTGAGCGGCAGCATTTGTTTTCAGCGTGAATGCCGTGAAAAACACACAAAACACATCTAAAACGGGAAAGAGCTTTGCGATTGACTGTACAACTAGATTTGACCAGAAATCTGAGGTACTGTATATTTTTACAGACTGCAAAAAGTTACAAAACAGACTATATTCTGCATAATTGGATGTTTTTAAATAAACACTGACCAAAAACTATACGGGGACGATATGATGATATACAGTATAACATTAATGTAAGTGATCACTCGGATTTAGACCTATCTATATTGTATTTATATAAAACGTTTACAGGCAAATTTTCTTAATTTATTTCCCCGGCGTCGAAATCAGGCACATATAAATGTCAGGAAGCACGATTCCTGGCTGCATGTCAATATCCATAGATCACTGACTGGATCTTTGATAAGTTGTAAGGAACACTATATCGAGTCCAACTTTTAGTTTAAACTGATAATAGTTTGTTTTACTCGCGTTTTCGCAGTTTCCCCTATTAACTCCAGTCACGCAGCAGCTCTTCTGCCACTCAGTCCGGCTGAGGGGGGCGTGTTCCGGCGGGGAAGTGACGTTAATGCATTCCCTCTATATGATGTGCCGAGCGCGAATCTCTCTGCTCGCGCGCGGGAACTGGGCGCGCGCTCTCAGATACAGGCTGCTCTTGTAAGAATTGTCTCTGGGCTCGCTCAGAGAATATGCCTGCACTTAAAACGTGTTCAGTGCAATCGCGAATCTCTCCTCTTCTCTTAAAGTAAGCGTGTATGTGCTTAGACTGTGTCCCGTGCGTTCGCGCATGCCTTATTACTCTTCTCTTTGATTTCTTTCTCTTTCCTCTTGGCATAAACGCTGTCAAAACGGCAACAACCAATCAGAAATTGCTATTCCATATGTTATGTAGGTTTTTTCCCCCCCTTTTTTTCTGCTGTTCTGTAAAGCACTTTGGCCAGCCAGTGGCTGTTGTAAAAATGAGCTATATAAATTAAATAAACTTTAACTTGTGAATGTCATTGGTTGTTTTTGGTCATAATCCTTGTCCTTGTGTTCCCATTGTCTCTTGTCTAGCTTTGTTCCCTGTACCATTGTTGGTGATTCTATGTTTAGTCCAAGTTTATGTTCATGTCAATTTCATATTGTCACTTCAACCCAAATCGGTTTATTGGAATAAACTATACTTGGGTTCAATTCAACTCGACTTCAGTGGACTACATTACACATATATTATAGACATGATTCATTTTTTTTTTTGTCTTAATTTTAAAATCTGAAAGTTCTTGTTTTAGGTTCTTCATATAGGCATATTATATAGGCTACCTTGTTATATAAAAAACATTAAGAAAGGTTTTAATAATTATTAAAACCTTTCTTAATGTTTTTTTTTTATTGAATGAAACGTTTTTCATTATCTTAGAAAAACATTAAGAGAACGTTTATATAATGGGAGAATTGAACGTTTGAATAACGTTCTTATAACCAAGCAAGAACGTTAATACAACGTTTATATAAAAGGGAGAATTGAACGTTCTAACGTTATTATAACCAGGAAATAACGTTAATACAACCAACGTTTATATAACGGGAGAATTGGACGTTCTTATAACAAAGAAATAACATTAATACAACGTCTAAAAAACTGGACGTTTTGAAATTCCCTAGAACATTCACAAATAACGTTTTTAGAACTTAATGGGAACAATATGAAAACGTTCTTATAACCTAAAATTGTTAGCTGGGGAAGAGGAGAGATTCGCGATTGCACTAAACACGTTTTTAGTGCAGGCATATTCTCTGAGCGAGCCCACTGACTCAGCCCAGAGAGAGAATTCTTACAAGAGAAGTGTATCTGAGAGCATTATATTCCACGCGTGCGCAGAGAGATTCGCGCTCGGCACATCATATTCCGCGCGCGAGCAGAGAGATTCGCGCTCAACACATCATATTCCGCGCGCGAGCAGAGAGATTCGCGCTCGACACATCATATTCCGCGCGCGAGCAGAGAGATTCGCGCTCGACACATCATATTCCGCGCGCGAGCAGAGAGATTCGCGCTCGCGCATTATATTAATGTACTTTCGCGCTACAATAATGCTCTCTCGACATTTGACAGGATAATAACTCCATAAACGTTTTGTTTAGGTGCGTGAGTAAAAAGTGTTCTGCATCATATGCATCACCTGTGTGTGTGATATCCTGATTTATGTTGAAAAAAAATAAAACTGGTCCTTGTGAAATTAATTCTGTTTGGAACCTACACAAATGTTAGAAAACGTACTCGGTTACTAACGTAACCTCGGTTCTCTCTAGAGAGGGAACGAGTACTGCGTAATAGCTTACGCTATGGGGAAAACCTCTTTTCCACGAGATATTGAAGCCAAAAATTATCCTTAATTTTTTATTAATGTAAAACGCTTTGCAGCAGCAAGCAGACATAGGCGAAACAGCTCGCGCGCCTATTGGCTGCTCTTGCGGCAAATGCAGCAGCCTATCGAGAGAGGCGTTGCGTGACACATATCCAATGGGGGCATTTCGCGCCCATTTCGTCACGTCCCGCCAGAAAGGGAGTGGTCTCGCCCTATAAATATAGCTCGATAAGGCTGGTACACTGGTTTTCATCGCCGAAGCGAACCAGCGCTGTTGTATGCACGGCAAGATACGCAGTAGGGGAGAGCGGGGGCGAAAGTACCATTTTTCAGAAAAACATCATTTTAAAAGATGATGGTTTAGACAGAGACATAATTTTGCTGTGGTCAGTCACTCACAAGTGTGGTCTATCAATACCAGGTGGAATTTTGTAAAAATGTAGAACAACTTCAGTATAATTTCACTTTGAACTTAAGACTGCTCATGTTACTTTCGACCCCATCAGTTGGGACGAAAGTAACACACAGGTGGGTCAAAAGTAACACAACAATATACAAGCTAGATTTTTTGTGTTACTCTTGTTTTATTTAGTTTTTTTTTTAGCCTAAATATACCTGAGTATGACCTTGTTAACATGTAACTGCAAACATATTTTGGCCTTTATCTTTGAAAAAATTGTTAATTTACATTTTTTTATTTTTAATTTCAGTTTCATCAAATGTTTTAAAAGTAACCCAACAGTACAAACTTGAATTGTTTAGAATATTTTTTTATTGTCAATCGATTTTATAAAATGTTTTTTTTTTTCAACATGAAAAATATGACAATTAAAATAAATTAGCATAATATAAATTCTCAACATAATGTAACAATAGTTATGTTTCCATCCAGCTGTTTTTATGCATACATTTAAAATGTGCATAAAAAACATCTGGATAGAAACCCTGCAAATTCATAGGTGGAGGTGTTAAAGCTATAAGGTATGGCTAAAGCCTAAATGTGACTAGGGTAAATGGAAACAGATTGAGTGGAAAAAAAAATGGTGACACAGAAATCAGCTGATTTAAATGTGACTTAATCTTTAAAAGCCCCCTCAGAAACATCTGCCATATTCTGTTGGTATAATATGACATAAACATGTTTTAATAAATGCTGCAACACACAGAAAGTCACCACAGTAGCAGAGGGACAAAAGAAACACTTGTTACTTTTGTCCCGCTATAGGGAAAACAAGTGTTTCTTTTGTCCCTCTGCTACTGTGGTGACTTTCTGTGTGTTGCAGCATTTATTAAAACTTACGTCCCGACAGGAACTCCTGACATTTAAACCCGATTTACTTTTATACTGAAAAACTCTGACCAAGCAAACTTCAGGATGTGTTACAGCACTAAATAACCTATAGATTGATCATTACTGTGTGACACATGAAACGAAAAACACAACTTGTAATTAAAAAAAATGACCGCTTCAGTAATTTACTTATCATACTCGAAAACTGCTTTCCGGACCTAACCGCGGGGAACGATGATGAAATCACGTGATATTTAGCAGCTCGGTCACTGGCTGCATGCCGAAAGTGCTGTCATAGCTTGAAACGCAAATGTAGTCAGGGCTCAGAGAAAATCACTTTGTTACTTTCGTCCCGTGTTACTTTCGCCCCGGTTCTCCCCTACTCGTTCCCTCTCTAGAGTAGTAACCGAGTACGTTCTCTTACGAGAGTATCTCTCGTACTGCGTAATAGCTTACGCTATGGGGAACACAATGCAACACGCCGTGCGTACAGGGATCCAACACCAAAGTCCCCGGGGCCGAAGCCCAGGGGCCCATATAGTGCATAATCACCATAAACTCACATAGAGTGGAGGAAGAGAGGCTGGAAGCGTCATTCCTAATAAAATAGCACCCAGAGGGGCTAATCATGTGACAATTAAACGCGCAGCCAGGGTGAAAGCTTTCAGCCTGATCTGGGTGGCCATACATGTGTCAATACTCATGGGGCTGAAGTAAACTCAGTATCTGGGCCGCACAGCGGGGCAGATAGCACTGAATTCTAGACCGCCAAAAGCTTAGCCTGCAAGGCGGGTACCTCCAGGTTATAATACTTTATAAATGTAGACGGCGAGGCCCAGCCCGCGGCCGTACAGATATCTTGCAGGGTAACCCCGCTAGACCATGCCCACGAAGAGGCCACGCCTCTCGTGGAGTGCGCTCTGACACCCAAGGGGCACTGCAGGCCCTTTGCAGCGTAAGCGAGCGCAATGGCATCCACTATCCATCTGGATAGGCTCTGCTTTGAGGCGGCAAGTCCCTTGGAACGCCCGCCAAACAAAACGAAAAGCTGCTCAGTCTGTCTAAAACCAAACGAGCGCGACACATAAGCT
Organism: Tiaroga cobitis; assembly: GCA_030578255.1. Lineage (NCBI taxonomy): Eukaryota > Metazoa > Chordata > Actinopteri > Cypriniformes > Leuciscidae > Tiaroga > Tiaroga cobitis. The sequence goes on along the minus strand of CM060604.1, from coordinate 43,717,615 downwards.
CTTAATGCCCTGACAGGGCAAAGGAGACTCGCGTCTTTCTCCTCATTGAGAACCGGAAGGGCAGACAGGGAAATTACCTGGGCCCTAAACGGTGTATTGAAGGATTTTGGCACATACCCGTGCTTCGGTTTGAGAATGACTTTCGAGTCATTAGGCCCAAACTCCATACATGAAGCGCTTACTGAAAACGCCTGCAAGTCCCCTATGCGCTTCACTGAAGCGAGAGCCGTAAGAAACACTGTTTTGAACGACAGGTGTTTCATGTCCGACAGTTGGATTGGCTCAAACGGGGCGCCTTTCATGGCCTCCAGGACCATGGAAAGGTCCCACGTCGGGACTGAAGGGGGCCTGGGAGGGTTTAGCCTTCGAGCTCCCCTAAGGAAACGCACGACTAAGTCGTTCTTCCCCAGGGGCTGGCCAGGCACCTGTTTTGCAAACGTTGCTATGGCCGCCACGTATACTTTGAGCGTGGATGGGGTCCTGCCCCTATCCAGTAGCTCTTGAAGGAAGGAAAGCACTTCCGAAACCCCGCAGTCCACAGGTGAAAAGCTCTGGGCTTGACACCACGCAGAGAACACCGACCATTTTGAGGAATAGAGCCGCCTGGTAGACGGCGCTCTAGCCTGCGCGATCGTGTTTAACACTCCCTCTGGGAGGTTAGCGGGTACCCGTTGATGGCCCATGCGTGCAGGGACCACAGCTCCGGGCGAGGATGCCAGATCGAGCCCTCCGCCTGAGAGAGGAGGTCTCTCCTCAATGGTACAGGCCATGGGGCAGTGCTGGTCAACTGCATCAGGGCAGGGAACCACGTCTGGTTCATCCAGAGCGGAGCTACGAGCAGCACTGGGCATCTGTTTTCCCTGATTCGTTCCAACACTTGAGGCAGGAGCGAGACAGGAGGAAAAGCGTATAGGGGACAGCGGGGCCAACATGAGACAGCGTGTCCTTGCTTTTCGAGAAAAACTTCGGGCAATGAGCGTTTTCGTGGGACTCGAATAGGTCCACCTTTGCTCTGCCGAACGTTTTCCACAGCAGCTGGACCGTCTGCGGGTGCAGCGACCATTCCCCTGCTGGGACATTGTTCCTGGACAGTCTGTCTGGTCCCACATTCAGGTGACCAGGCACGTGCGCTGCTCTTAGTGAGAGCAGGTTGTGCTGAGCCCAGACCAGGAGGCGTTCCGTCAGCCTGTGAAGGTTTCGTGACCTGACGCCTCCCTGGCGATTTATGTATGCCACCACTGACATGTTGTCCGACCGGACCAAGACGTGGTGGCCAGTTACCTGGGGACAGAAGTGCCGTAGCGCTTTGTCGACTGGTATCATTTCCAAGCAGTTTATGTGAAGGAGCTTTTCCCGTTCTGACCACAGGTCAGCTAGCGGTCTGCCCTCGAGCAGCGCTCCCCACCCCGAGGTGGAGGCGTCCGTAGACACCACCTTCACACTCGAAGCGGTCCCCAGACTCACACCTGACTGATACCAGTCGGTTATTTTCCAAGGTTCCAGAGCTGAAACGCACTGTAGGTCGACCCTGAGGCGAAACAGACCCGCTGTCCATGCCCTGGGTGGAACCCGCGCTTTCACCCACATCTGCAGTGGGCACATGCGAAGCAGACCCAACTGGAGTACAGAGGCTGCTGAGGCCATCAGACCCAGCATTTTCTGAAATCTTTTGAGCGGATCTATCGAGCCGTGGCGGAAGGATTTCGCGACGTGCTGAATATTTAGTCCGCGCTCCGGTGACAGGCGTGCCATCATGGATAGCGAGTCTAACACTGTTCCCAGAAAGGAAATTTTCTGACTGGGAGACAGTGAGCTTTTCGCCCAATTGACTGTGAGGCCTAGCTTCTCGAGGTGCTCGAGTAATGCGGCCCTGTGTTCTATGAGCTCCGATCGTGATCGAGCTAGAATCAGCCAAGCGTCCAAGTAGTTCAGGACTCGCATGCCCTGAAGTCTCAGGGGTGCGAGCGCCGCGTCCATGCACTTCGTGAATGTACGAGGTGCTAGAGACAGGCCGAACGGCAGGACTGTGTATTGATATGCCTGGCCCTCGAAGGCGAATCTCAAGAATCGCCTGTGATGGGACGCTATTTGTATTTGGAAATAGGCGTCTTTCAGATCTATTGACATAAACCAGTCCCCGTGGCGCACTTGCACGAGGATTTTCCTGGTCGTAAGCATTCTGAACTGGCGCTTCACAAGCGCTCTGTTCAGCTGTTGCAGATCTAAAATGGGTCTGAGACCCCCATCTTTTTTTGGTACCAGAAAATATCCACTGTATAGGCCCCCTTCGCTCTGAGCCTGAGATAAAGGTTCTATAGCCCCTTTGCTCAGTAGTTTCGCTATCTCGGCACGAAGTAGATGAGACACTTCGTTTTTTCACCGCAGTTTCGACACGCGCCGTATAACGGCGAGGGCGTCGAGCGAATTGTAGCGAATAGCCTCTTTATAGTGTTCAGCACCCATTCTGATACCCCGGGAAGCTTTGACCACGCATCTGCGTGAATAGCTAGAGGTAGAATGAAATCCGGGCTCTGGCCGCGGCGAAACGGCAGCTCGAGAGCCCTGGTATACTGGGAACACAACACCGTGTTTACAGCGTTCGAGGCGGGGGGCGCGCTGATCACAGCGGGCAGCCTGGCCGCGCTCAGCTTCTCTATGGCAGATTGTGCAGAGAAAGTGAGCGGGGCGGATCCCGTAGGATTCGGTGTGTTTGTGAGAGACTGTGGGCGCGGGACTGCGGGCACATCTACACTGAAAACACTGTCGGTTAGAGCCGACTGAATGTGTGTTGGTTTCGTTTTACAGAAACCAAGGGACACGCAGCGTGCAGTGTAAGCGGGCATTGTGACATGGGCGCGTTCACTATATTGTCTGCACAATCGACCTGAATCGATTTTATTTGTGCTAGCCCTGCACCGTGGCGGGCCGTGTCTGGGTGTGGGAATGGGCACTGGGGGGTGGGCATTCTTACAACACTCATAACACCATCGGCCGTGGCCGGAACACCAGAAAATGCACTCTTTATTGGATTTATCTGGGTAGCCGTAAAAACGGCTTTTGTGCGCAGGCAAGCGGGCTGAGACACCGGCTGGCTCACTGCGAAATACACTGGGACAGTCACAATGCTTGGAACTGAACGAGCGAGAAGTTTTTGGTGGAGTCTGGCCGCGGCGAGACTTAAACACCGTCGGTTTTAGCTGACTGTATGTGTGTTGGTTTCGTTTTACAGAAAACGTGGCACATGCAGTGTGTAGCGTTTGTGGGCACTGGGTTGTGGGCACATTCACTACATTTAATGCACAATGACATTAGTCGATCTCATTTGTGCGTGCCCTGCACTGTGGCGGGCTGCGTTTGTGTGTAGAAATGAACACTGGGCTGTGGGCATTTTTATTACACTCATAACACCATCGGCTGTGGCCGGAAAACCAGAAAATACACTGCTTATATGATTTTCCTAGGTCGCCGTGGAAACGGCATTTTTGTGCAGGCAAGCGGGCCATTGTACCGGCTTGTTTACTGCAAAATACACTGGAACAGTCGCATTTTCTTGGAACTGAACGAGCGAAAAATTTCGGTGCAAGTCTGGCCGCGGCGAGACTAAACTTTTTATCTGCTGCGAGACCTGGGATCGAACACGGGTCTCCCGTGCGGAGGCTTTGGGTTTCGCCGCTGAGCCACAGGGGGAGACGACAAAAGCTTAAAATAGCTCGAGCAGATAAGAGAGCGTCATCACAGTTTGTGTGTGTTAGCGTTTGTTTGCAGACGTACGTGTTATACAACAGGCTCATTGCTGCAATATTGACATTTTCAGCCGCTCAAACTAAGAGGAGCTGAGAAATGTTTGAGAAATGGAGATTAGTCCGGCCTCGGCGGGACTAAAAACAAACTCTTTCCTCATTTCGCCGGTGACGCATGCCCACGGGGGGGGCGGGGGCGGGGTAGCTTTCTTATAACGTAAATAAAGCTAGCTGCGGTTGCATGGGCGCCTCCCAGTCGAGGCCGATGTTTTCCACGGCTTGAGAGAGCAGACGCATCAGCTCAGACTCAATGCCGGCTCTCTTCCCAGTGGTTTGGTGGGAAACGCTAGCGGAGGGGAGATCCATGGAGCTCGCCCAATCCTCGCTATCAGACGCCAGAAGAGAACACGCCTCGTGGGTTCGTCGAACTCGTGGACGGATGCGGTGGCAGACGGCGGCCGTTGTCCATCAGTGAGCGACTCGAGCGAAGCCGGCGAAGCTGGCGGGCGAACCGGCGAGCTTTGGCGGGCTGGAGAGAGCTCGGGAGCGCACTGGGCGCGGCGCTTCTTGCGGCGCGGCGTCACGGCGGGCTGTGGTGAAGGCTCGGAGAATGACGCCAGGCGAGTCCTCAGAGTCACCATAGGCAGAAGCTCGCATTGAGGGCAGCTAGCGGCGTGATCCTCACCCAGGCAGGACACGCAGATGACATGACGGTCCCCGTCGCTGAGTGGGGCGCGGCACGAGCCACCAGATGGCATCTTTAAAAAGACGCAGCTCTTTTGTGATGAGAGGTGTAAGTCGCGTCACGTAAGCGAGCTAACACTCTCAGCAGAGTAAGGATAAAAAGGATACTTAGAATGCCGGAAAGCGCAGCAGGTACGGCAGTTGAAGGCGGCGAGGCCAGCGACTCCAGGAGCTCGTCCCGCTGAAGGCTTGCGTCGACGGCGCGGCTTCTCACTCCGGATCCAGCGATGCGTGTGCTTCGCTGAAGAGATGAAAATCAGTGTACCAGCCTTATCGAGCTATATTTATAGGGCGAGACCACGCCCTTTCTGGCGGGACGTGACGAAATGGGCGCGAAATGCCCCCATTCGATATGTGTCACGCAACGCCTCTCTCGATAGGCTGCTGCATTTGCCGCAAGAGCAGCCAATAGGCGCGCGAGCTGTTTCGCCTATGTCTGCTTGCTGCTGCAAAGCGTTTTACATTAATAAAAAATTAAGGATAATTTTTGGCTTCAATATCTCGTGGAAAAGAGGTTTTCCCCATAGCGTAAGCTATTACGCAGTACGAGAGATACTCTCGTAAGAGAACTACCTTTTGACGATTCATACTGAGAGAGATGACTGGCCTGGAACTCGAAAGCATGCTATATTGCTTCACTGCTTTAACAGAAGCACAGAAAATGTTCTACACTCATCCAAAAACTGGTGTGATCTATGCATCTGCACTGCCTGCAACAAACTGCCTCTAAAACATGCTCATGTGTGTGTCTCGTCACATTTTCAAAACATAACCTTCCTGTGCTGTGATGTATGTATAATTTCTTTCTTCAACCAGTGTTGTTTTGTATTACTCAAATACTATCATAGGCCATGTAACAGAGACAGAGGTGTGCCAACTGCAACAAAAAGGGCCCCAAAGATGTTTCAAACAGTAGTAGCTCCAGCACCACTGCTCTTGATGTACCGGAAGGTGGAGGCTAAAAATGAAGTGACGTGATGATGACATCAAAAGTTCAGTGTTTATTCCAAGGAGAGAAAAGGTTTTCCAATAGGGTGCAAATGTTATTTACAGTGAAAATCCAAAAAAAAAAGACAAAACAAACAAAAAATAAAATAAAATGTTCAATGTTATTTGCAAACAAACTTTTGGATATGCCAATAAATTGACCCAAAACACAGCAACAGCTATCACTCAATGAGCTTCCAAACAATTCTGAGAGGTCCTCTTAAAAAGCCAAGCCCCTTTTGCTTGGACTACACCATTTCGAAATTAAAGGTAAAAAAGAAATTTAAGAAAGACAAAAAAAAGTGATTTAACATAACAAAGAGATAAACTGAAAAATCTATAAACATTGGGAACAAAAAAAAAACTCAATTATTAATGTTTAACCGAGATTTAAACAGAACACCAATCTCCCCCTCATACATGAGAACAATTAACTGTGCCTTCTATTGGCGGGAATGAGATCTTCAAAAATGGTGGCATTTACTGTGACTGGGTTTTGTCTGTTTGGGACAGGAAGCATTTCTAGTCCGAAAGTATGACGATTTATAATATGTAAGTGGTTATATGGAAACAACGATACTCGGTTACTGACGTAACCTCGGTTCTCTCTAGAGAGGGAACGAGTATTGCGTAAGTTTAGCTTACGCTACGGGAAAGATTCATCTTCTCGAGATATTGAAGCCAAAAAATTATCCTTAATTTTGTATTCATTGTCAACGCAGTGCAGCAGCTAGCAGACCTAGAGCAGGCCATCTCGCGTGCCTATTGGCTGCCCTGCATGCATCTGCTGCAGCCTACCAGTGAGCCTCGCGTGACGTCACGCCCAATTGGAGGCGCTCGCGCCTTCATAGCGTCACAGCCCGCTAGGATGGGCGTGGCTTAGCGTATATAAGAAGGGGCTCGTAGGCTGAATTCCCTGGTTTTTCGACCACTGAAGCGAAGTCGCTCGTGGCGCGAGCACGGCCGGTTACTAGAGATGCACCGATTACAATTTTCTAGGCCGATTCCGATTTCCGATTTTTCTTGAGTTTGACCTGCCGATACCGATTTTAGCCGATTCCGATTTCCTTTTTTTAAACCACTTTACAGCACACACAAATATTTATTTTCTACCTTCTCTTTAATAGAACATTTTGCATAGAACATTTTTTAAACAGATAATCGCTATAAAATAGAACTAGCCTATATAAATGACTCCTGGTGTGGGAAATTCACACACATCTAAAGTGCAGTGTTATGGAAGAACCATTTCTTTCTTTTCACATCCAATACCCAACAATTTTTTTTATATATATATATTTAGCAAACTAAACTTCTGCATGAAAAGAGGTAATGGCAATAAAATAATATATAAATAAAAATAAAATAAATATACCCTTGCAGTACAAGATATTTCTCAACACACACACACACACACACACACACACACACACACAGGCCTATTGCAATCACTTGTACATCAATGGCAAGTTATATTTCTCAAACAGTTCTTCTCTCATCTGACACATGTCCAGCCAGGCTAAACAGGACAAGTGGAGCAAGTGCAGGAAAAGATTTGTGAAATAATAAAAACAGGTTTGAATAGGTAAATTTTCTATAAATATTTTTGAGTCTTAATTTTCTTTTCTGACATAGCCTAGGCTACTTCAGTTCTTGTTAAAACAATATTTATTTTGTCCATCAAAAGTGTGCTTTCACTTTAATTGAGTGCAGCAAAATTAGACTCTGCGCCGAAACGCGTGCTTCACTGTTGCTCACGCGACTCTCCAGCTCGACGCTCACGCGCTTCTCCTGCTCCCGCTCCCGGTGTGAATGCACTCATTGATTAACATGCATATCGAAGAAAAAAAACGCGCTGCTCCCGCTTGCGGTGTGAAACGGCCGTAATTCACGAGGTTTCCTCGTATGTGCGTTCCGTGTGCACGTGTGATGCTGATGTTGCGCGATGTTAATCATGCGGCGCCAGAGTGCATTTGACCGGCATAAAATCGGATTATGTCAGACTGACCGGCCGGTCGCCGGTCATGGCCGATCACGTGAAAATCGGCCGATTCCGGTCACCAGCCGATCAATCGGTGCATCTCTACCGGTTACGCAATACTCGTTCCCTCTCTAGAGAGAACCGAGGTTACGTCAGTAACCGAGTATCGTTCTCTTACGAGAGGTTCTCTCGTATTGCGTAAGTTTAGCTTACGCTACGGGAACACTTTGTCAACGCCGTGCGCGCCAAGCATCCACCATGAAGCCCCGAACTTTCAGGGAACCCCTATAAGGTGGAGAATAAGGTGGCCAGCCAAGCGGGCCATCACTTGTACATAAGCACACATAGGGAATACAGAGCAGCGCGCCGGTCTGTATAGGCACATGGCACATACCCTACTTAGTGCAGCTCAACCAGGAGAGCTGGGTCGTGTAAGAGTGATCTGAGCAGGAGGCCTGGGCAGAATACACCTCTCCATTAAACCGACAACAGTTTAGCCTGCAAGGCAGGAACTTCCAGGTTATAAAACCTGATAAAGGTAGACGGGGAGCTCCAGCCCGCCGCCACACATATGTCATGGATAGAAATTCCACTGGACCATGCCCACGAAGAGGCCACGCCTCTCGTGGAATGAGCCCTGATGCCCAGCGGGCATTGCAGACCTTTTGACGCATAAGCGGCTGCTATAGCGTCCACTATCCATCTGGACAGGCTCTGTTTCGAGGAGGCGAGACCTTTGGCGCGCCCACCGAACGAAACAAACAGCTGATCCGAACGCCTGAATGAGGCGGAGCGCGTAATGTAAAACCTCAGCGCTCTGACAGGGCAGAGGCGGTTCACATCACTTTCGCTGTCAGATGCTGGGAGCGCTGACAACGAGATAACTTGCGCTCTGAACGGAGTGCCCATCACTTTAGGAACCATGTCTAGGTCTGAGGATGACTTTAGAGTCATTCGGCCCGAACTCAAGACACGACGCGCTGACAGACAGCGCATGTAGGTCCCCCACCCGCTTTACTGACGACAGTGCGGTCAGAAAGACGGTTTTCAGTGATAGATATTTCAACTCCACGGAATCCAGTGGTTCAAAAGGAAAAGCTTTCAGGGCCTCTAGGACCAGTGATAGATCCCACATGGGAACCGACGGGGGGCGCGGCGGGTTCAACCTCCTAGCTCCCCTAAGGAAGCGGATGACCAACTCATGCCTTCCCAATGACTGGCCGTGCGTCGATTCTGCGAACGCTGCCACGGCCGCCACATATACTTTGAGCGTGGATGGGGACCTTCCCTTTTCCAACAGCTCTTGTAGGAAGGAGAGCAGTTGCGCCACCCCGCATGTCCGCGGGTCCAGACCTCTGTCAGTGCACCATTCCGAGAACACCGACCATTTAGACGCGTAGAGCCTTCTCGTGGAAGGGGCTCTAGACTGCGTGATCGTGTTCATTACTCCTTCTGGCAGGGCAACGAGTACCCGTTGATCAACCATGCGTGCAGAGACCAGCGCTCTGGATGGGGATGCCAGATCGTGCCGCGAGCCTGAGAGAGGAGATCTGCCCGCACCGGAATCGGCCACGGAGCTGTGTGTGACAGCCGTGCCAGCTCCGGGAACCAAATCTGATTCTCCCAACGCGGGGCTATGAGGAGCACCGAGTGGCGCGTTTCCCTGATTCTCTTGATTACCTGTGGTAACAGAGAGACCGGAGGGAAAGCATATAGCCGGAGGCTGGGCCAGACTTGGGCCAGCGCGTCCTCGTCCTTCGAGAAGAACGTCGGGCATTGAGCGTTGTCTTTTGACACAAATAGGTCGACTTCCGCCCTGCCGAACAGGCGCCACAGTTTCTGGACCGTTTGGGGGTGCAGGGACCATTCCCCTGGGGGAACGTTGCCCCTGGACAGTTTGTCTGGGCCGTCGTCAAATGGCCCGGCACATGCGCTGCCCTCAGCGAGCGCAGGTGCAACTGGGACCAAATAAGGAGGCGCTCCGCCAGATTGCAGAGATTTCTGGATCTGACACCGCCCTGACGGTTTACATAGGATACCACAGACATGTTGTCCGAGCGGACGAGAACATGTTGGCCCTGTATGAACGGGAGGAAGCACTTCAGCGCATTCTCGACCGCTATCATCTCCAGACAGTTTATGTGAAAACCCCTCTCTTGGTCTGACCACTGGCCGAAGACCGGTCTGCCCTCGAACAGCGCGCCCCAACCCCAGTTGGATGCGTCTGTCGAAACGACTTTCCGGTAAGAGACGGTTCCCATCGTCACTCCCAGCTGGTACCAGTCGGCCACTAACCAGGGCTGCAGAGCCGCTATGCAGGTCTGAGTCACTCTGATTTTCTGACCGCCAGAAACCCAAGCTCGGCGGGACACGCGAGCATTCAGCCAGCGTTGGAGCGGGCGCATGCGCAGTAGGCCCAGCTGAAGCACCGCTGCAGCTGAAGCCATACAGCCCAACATCCTCTGAAAAGTTTTCAAAGGGAGAAAGCTGTCCTTTTGGAAAAACGCGGCTAGGTGGCGAACCCGGAGCGCGCGCTGCGCCGATAGACGGGCCGACATGGTCACCGGGTCCAGTTCTATTCCTAAAAAGGAGATTGACTGGCTGGGTAGTAATGAGCTCTTGGTCCAGTTGACCGTGAGACCCAAGCTTTCCAGGTGACTGAGAAGCACTGTTCTGTGAGACAGCAGCTCCGCCTCTGACTGTGCCAAAATCAGCCAATCGTCCAGATAGTTCATTATCCGCAGCCCCTGACTTCTCAGGGGGGCGAGCGCTGCGTCCATGCACTTCGTAAATGTACGGGGTGCCAGAGACAGGCCGAACGGCAGGACGGTGTATTGATATGCCTGACCGTCGAAGGCGAATCTCAAAAATCGCCTGTGACGGGGTATTATCTGTATCTGGAAATAGGCATCCTTCAGATCTAGAGAAATAAACCAGTCCCTCGGGCGAACGTGCGCAAGGATTTTCCTGGTCGTAAGCATTTTGAACGGTCTTTTCACAAGCACCTTGTTCAAATGTCTCAGATCTAGGATCGGTCTGAAGGCTCCGTTCTTCTTGGGCACGAGAAAATAACGGCTGTAAAAGCCCGACTCGCTCAGAGAAGGCGGCACCTTTTCTATAGCCCCCTTGCACAGCAGCTTCGCTATTTCTGCGTGAAGTAGGTGTGCTACTTCCGCATTCACTATCGTCGCGGTCCGGGCTTGAAAGCGCGGGGGACGGCGAATGAATTGAAGTGTATAGCCCTGCTTTATTGTGCTCAGCACCCATTCCGAAACCCCCGGGATAGATTCCCACGCAACTATGTGAGCCGCTAGGGGGCGAATGGCCTCCGGGTTCAGATCGCCGCCATTTGCGGGCATGTGAAACTGAACCGGAGCTGAGAGCGCGGCGCGCGCGCTCTCTGTTCTGGGCAACGGCTGCTCGCTGAAAACCGAAACCGGCTGCTTTGTGTGAGATGTCCCAATCATAAGGGATGGAGAACCTTTTTTCCTCACTTTTTGAAGCGCGAGCGGCGCTTTGGGCAGAAAAGCGTTCTGTAAACGTGAGCGCGTTTGCGCGGGCACGAGACTTACACATGCATTTGACGCCCCGATCAAAATGGATGGGGAGCGTTTTATAATCGCCCTGCGTTTCATGATAACACTTAAACTTGCGGGCGGCGCCCGGGGGGAGGTTTGTGATAGCAAGCGTGAACGCTCTCTGGCGGGCACGGGACTTACATTCATAACCTGCTGTTTTGACCGTGCAACAGAGCGGGCAGATAGTGGGCACAACACTGTGGACACATTTCTTACATTCAACACTCGAGCGGCTTTTCTGCGCTTTATGAGAGTGTGCTCTGTGGGTGACACGATATTTGATGTGCTTGTGTGTAGGGGTGAACACTGGGGCGTGGGCACTTTCACTACACTTAAAACACTGACGGCGGGAGCCGGACCAGACATAATGCTCTTTTTGAGATTTCTCTGGGTCGCCGTAAAAACGGCGTTTGTGTGCAGGCGAGAGGGTGGACAAACCGGCTCGTTGGCTGCTAAATGAACCACTGCAGTAGCCTGACTGAAGGGGACTGACAGGGAAATGAGCTTTGACGGCGGTCCGGCCGCGGCGGGACACGCGCGTCTTTTTTCTCTCTTTGTTAGGAGGATTTCGCATGCTCAGACTTCAGCATGATCTTCTGCCGAGGCCCCCTGGGGGGCGGCGGCCTGTGACGGCTGTCTGAGCGCGACCTAGGGCGGCCGCCCTGACGTCGCTGCGAAGGCTGGGGTTGTGCTGGACGCTGGGTGTTAGCTCGTACAGGAGGCTGGCTTTGTTTCTCGCGAGAGCGGCCTGTAGCGGAGCTCGAGCGTCGCGGCAGGAAGAGATTCATGGCCTGCATGGTCTTTTGTACCTCAGAGAAACGGTCAACGATCCCGTTAACCGCTGGGCCGAAGAGACCAGTGGGGGAGAGCGGCGCGTTCAGAAAGGTGGCTCGCTCAGCTTCCCTCATATCCGCGAGCGTCAACCAGAGATGCCTCTCTGTCACAGTTAACGCGGCCATGGCTCGTCCGATAGCCTGAGCTGCGGTCTTGGTGGCGCGGAGAGAGAGATCCGTCGCACTTCTCAGATCTGTAACCGCAGCTGGATCCCGGCCCTTCTCGTCCCATTCACGGAGGAGGTCGGCTTGCAAGATCTGTAACACAGCCATGGAGTGGAGAGCAGACGCGGCCTGGCCGGAGGCGGCATATGCACGGCCGACCAAGGCGGACGTGGCTCTGCAGGCTTTAGACGGGAGGGCTGACCGAGACCGCCATCTCGCGGAGGGCGGGCAAAGGTGCGCTGCGACCGTCTCTTCCACGGGGGGAATAGCCGTGTATCCCTTCTCGGCGGCGCCGTCCACTTGGGAGAGCGACGCGGAGGCCGGGGACTGAAGTCTCGAGGAGAATGGTGCATTCCAGGACTTCGTCAGCTCCGTATGAAGTTCCGGCAGGAATGGAGCGGGCCTGCTCGTTGAAGCTGCACGGCGGCGACTCTGAAGGAAACAGCCGTCGAGCATGTTCGGCGCGGGTTCCTTTGGTAGCGACCACTCGAGCCCGAGGCGGTCGACGGCCTGCGACAGCAGGCGCATAAGTTCCGCGTCAGCTCCAACGCGGGAACGGCTGGATTCCTGGATCGACGAGGAGCCGGAATGAAGCGACCATTCCTCGCTGTCCGATGCCAGGATAGAGCAGCAGTCTCTCGTGGCGTGTTCCTCGGCCTCCTCCTCCGATGCGACGGCAGTGAGGCTCGTGAGCGGCAGCTGCGCGTCAGGGAGGGGAGGCGGGGAGGGCGAAAGCGAGGCTCGAGGGAGATCCTCCGGCGAGTGCGTCGCTGTGGCCACGGGCTCCGGCTGCCTCAGGGAACGGCGCTTCTTCCTGCGCGGTCCCCCGGGGGGCGGAGCAGCTGCATCCTGGTTGAAAGCTTCGAGTCGAGCCCGTAGGGTCGACAGCGGAAGCGCTTCGCAGAGCTCGCAGCCCCCGGACGCGAGGGCGAGCTCTGCATGTTCCAGGCCCAGGCAGAGAGCGCAGATAACGTGGCGGTCTCCAACGCTGAGCGGGGCTCTGCACGAGCCACAGGAAGTGCGAGGCATCTTTAAAAAGACGCTCGCGCTCTTTTAGAAATTCCTGAAAAGCAATGTAAAAGGATACGTCGCCGGATAGCGTAGCTTGCACGGGCGGCTGAAGGTGGCGAAGACGGCCGGCTTCCTCAGCGCTGTCCTGAGCTGGCTGTTCGCTGTTCGACGGCGGCGGTGGCTTCTCTCTGATTCAGCGATGCGGAGAGCTCGCTGAAGAGTCGAAAAATCAGGGAATTCAGCCTACGAGCCCCTTCTTATATACGCTAAGCCACGCCCATCCTAGCGGGCTGTGACGCTATGAAGGCGCGAGCGCCTCCAATTGGGCGTGACGTCACGCGAGGCTCACTGGTAGGCTGCAGCAGATGCATGCAGGGCAGCCAATAGGCACGCGAGATGGCCTGCTCTAGGTCTGCCAGCTGCTGCACTGCGTTGACAATGAATACAAAATTAAGGATAATTTTTTGGCTTCAATATCTCGAGAAGATGAATCTTTCCCGTAGCGTAAGCTAAACTTACGCAATACGAGAGAACCTCTCGTAAGAGAACAAGCATTTAACATAAACCGGTCTTGTTTGACTTCTTAACACAACACAATACATAAATCAACATAGTAAAATTGGTGACTCACTAAATGTTAAACTGAAGAAAAAAGGCTCGGTGAGGACAAGAACAACACTAAACAATCTGTGTTAACTGATGATCAAATTTGCACAAAACAGATGTGTTATGATGTTAGAATGAAAAGTAAATGAATGCAAGTAGGTTCTCAGTCCAGTGTCAGAATAAAAGTCTCTTTACACAATAAGAGTCTCTAGTCAAAGAGCCTTACTGTGACAGGCCACATGACAATGATAACATGGTGAATGTAGTACTTAAAGACTCAGCTCATCACTGATCCGCTCAGTACTCCAACACATGCATTCCCAGACACCTGATCGTGCTGATACACTCTCAAACATGCAGGGTGGATGTGTAAAAGGATTCATAAAGGACAAGTGGATAATAACATTAGAGATATTCCACCCAAAAATTAAATTATCTCATTATTTAATCAACCTCATGCTTGTCCAAGATGTATACCAAAAAAAAACTACAGCAAAATGCATTTAAAATACAGTTACAAATTCATTAACATATTTACTGACAATAACTGTATTATTTCTGTGTAATATCATGCTAGATATTTAAAGTGTACCTGAAGTATACTAGCAATAGTTCCACTTTAACCTAGAAGGACTGCTCGATTGCTCGATTGCTTTCACCTGCTCGATTGCTTTTGTCCGCCCCGCTGCCTGCTGTGAGCTGCGAGTTTGTTTGCGTCGTGGCTGTCTAAGCCTCGTATTAGCTTCGTATTTCCTTCTGTTTTTCCATATTTCTCTCTTTTATTCTGTTCTGAACCATCATTTAACTCATAATTACAACTCGGACTGTTGTTCCAGCCATTATATGGCTGGAACCGCAAATACGGTTGGAACATTGTTTGCTGGTCGTAGAGCGAGACACTGCTTCACTGCTGCTCGCCCTGCGATCGACTGCTTTTGTCAGCCTCGTTTGTTGGTCATAGAGCGAGACACTGCTTCACTGCTGCTCGCCCTGCGATCGACTGCTTTTGTCAGCCTCGTTTGTTGGTCATAGAGCGAGACACTGCTTCACTGCTGCTCGCCCTGCGATCGACTGCTTTTGTCAGCCTCGTTGCCTGCTGTGAGTTTGTTTGTTTGCGTCGTGGCTGTCTAAGCCTCGTATTAGGTCGTATTTCTTTCTGTTTCTCCGTATTTCTTTCTTTTATTCTGTTTTATTCAGTTTATTCTGTTTTGTTAAAATGGCGAATATATCAGGTGTATGTTATCTACCTTTTGGTGCAGATGAGAACAATCTGATTTGCTCGCGGTGCAGTCTGAATTAGAAGCTGTAGAAAAGCAGATCCGTGACCTTCTAGAGAGACAAGCTGAGCTGAGAGACCGGCGTTTAGCTCTTGAAACATCACGCGCTGATGCACACGGATCAGTGATTAACGTTAGTAACCCGCTGACGCCGACCTCGTCTACTCCGTGCGTTTCTCAGCATTGGTCCCGAGCGTCCAGGTCACGATCAGCCATGGTTTCATTCACTCCGGCTCCAACACACCACCACGAAGCCTGGGTGGTTCCGCGGAAGCCGCGAGCCAGGACAAGAATCTTTTCGCCCCTCCCGGTGTTCGAGATCTCCACTCAGAACCGCTTCTCCCCTCTTCGTGAAATGGAACGCGATGCTGTGATCATCGGCGATTCCACCGTCCGACACGTCCACGCTACGTTAGGTAAAAGTAAGGTGCACAGTCACTGCTTTCCTGGTGCTCGTGTTCTCGATATCACTGCGCGGGTAACTGAGATCTTGAACGGTGACGAGCGCGTCGGAGCTGTTGTGCTGCACGCGGGAGCTAACGACACTAGGCTGCGACAGACGGAGGTTCTGAAGAAAGACTTCAGGAGCCTTATCGATACGGTACGCAGTACATCGCCTGAAACATCGATTTGTGTCTGGACCGCTTCCTACGTACCGACGAGGGCATGAAAAGTTCAGTAGATTATTCGCGCTAAATGAATGGTTATTGTCATGGTGCAATGAGCAGAAACTGCTCTTTGTAAATAATTGGAATCTGTTTTGGGAGCGACCAAGGCTCTTCCGCGCTGATGGCTTACACCCAAGTAGAATCGGGGCAGATCTTCTGTCGGATAACATCTCCAAGATGTTAAATACCGTTTGACTAGTATCCAAAAATCCAAATCACAGTCTCTACTGCACCAATTTAATTTATATTAATACTTGTCACGAACTGCTCCGAGACTTGGGGGTGAAGATCCAAATGCAGCTTTATATTGAATAGTCGTACAGGCAGGGTCAAGAATCAGCAAACAGGACAATGGAGAATACACAGAGAGAATCCAAGAAACAGGCAGAGGTCAGGGCAGGCAGCAAGAATCAGAGTCCAAGAACAATCCAAAGTCAAAAAACAGAAAAACAAACACGGGAAAACGCTCGGAAATGCAGACACACAGTACAACAAGACTTCGCAGTGAGTGAATGAATGAACATGGTATAAATAGACAGACTAGCAGGATGACAAGACACAGGTGAATACAATCAGTGACAATGAGGTACAGGTGAATGTGATCAGTGATGATGAGTCCAGGCAGTGAGTATGGGAAATGTAGTTTGTGAGGAAGAGATCATAGTCTATTGTGGAGCGCCCTCTGGTGGCTCTCGAGGGCACTCCAGCTGGTGATCGTTACATAGCCCCCCCCCCAATGAGCGGCTTCCAGACGCTCCAAAACTGTCCAGGTGGGTGGTGGGTGGTGGCATGGAGGCGGATCCGGGGGCGGGATGGAGGGCCAGGTCCGTGGAGCAGAAGAGGACCTGGAGACTGCGACAGGACGGAAGGCCAGGGAAGAGCAGACAGTCCATCGGGCGGCCAGGGCGGAGCAGACAGTCCATCGGGCGGCCAGGGCGGTGAAGACCCTTCGGGCGGCCACGGCGGTGAAGACCCTTCGGGCGGCCACGGCGCAGGCTCAGGAACTGGGACAGGAACAGATTCTGGCTCAGGAACAGACTCTGGCTCTGGAACAGGAACAGGAACAGGAGCAGACTCTGGCTCGGCAGACGTAATGTGAACAGTCTCTGAATCGGCCATCTTGTCCTTAGACACTGGCTCGGAGGCGGCCATCTTGTCCGTAGACACTGGCTCGGAGGCGGCCATCTTGTCCGTAGACACTGGCGTGGAGTCGGCCATCTTGTCTGAAGACACAGGCTCAGAAAGAGGAAGAGGATCAGGCTCGGCAGAAGTGACGTGAAGCTCAGTCTCTGGATCGGCAGAAGTGACGTGAAGCTCAGTCTCTGGATCGGCAGAAGTGACGTGAAGCTCAGTCTCTGGATCGGCAGAAGTGACGTGAAGCTCAGTCTCTGGATCGGCAGAAGTGACGTGAAGCTCAGTCTCTGGATCGGCAGAAGTGACGTGAAGCTCAGTCTCTGGATCGGCAGAAGTGACGTGAAGCTCAGTCTCTGGATCGGCAGAAGTGACGTGAAGCTCAGTCTCTGGATCGGCAGAAGTGACGTGAAGCTCAGTCTCTGGATCGGCAGAAGTGACGTGAAGCTCAGTCTCTGGATCGGCAGAAGTGACGTGAAGCTCAGTCTCTGGATCGGCAGAAGTGACGTGAAGCTCAGTCTCTGGATCGGCAGAAGTGACGTGAAGCTCAGTCTCTGGATCGGCAGAAGTGACGTGAAGCTCAGTCTCTGGATCGGCAGAAGTGACGTGAAGCTCAGTCTCTGGATCGGCAGAAGTGACGTGAACAGCAGCCTCTTGCTCGGCCGTCTCTGGCTGGACGGTCTCTGGCTGGACGGTCTCTGGCTGGACGGTCTCTGGCTGGACGGTCTCTGGCTGGACGGTCTCTGGCTGGACGGTCTCTGGCTGGACGGTCTCTGGCTGGACGGTCTCTGGCTGGACGGTCTCTGGCTCGGCAGACGTGACGGGAACGGTCTCTGGCTCGGCAGGGCCGGCGTGAAGAAGCTCAGGCTCGGCAGGGCAGGTGACAGGGCAGGGCTGAAGTGACTCAGATGTGGCAGATACTGTGGGGTCGGGTGACTTCTGCTCTGCAAAACCCCTAGTAAATATCGAGCGACTTATCTGAATGGCAATGTCAATATACTGGGTTAACGTCCATTGTGGGGTGTTGTCAGGCATAAGGTACTCCAGGAGGTCCGTAAGGCCGTAGCGGAACATGTCTTTCAAGACATCATCGCCAAAATCCACCCCATAGCAGAGCTCGTAAAATTCCTCCACATACCTCTCAATCGGGCGGTCACCTTGGCTGAGGCTAAAGAGACGGGTTGCTGGGTCCATGTTTGGCATCGCTGCTGGATCTTGGTGTGGCGAAGTCTTCTGTCACGAACTGCTCCGAGACTTGGGGGTGAAGATCCAAATGCAGCTTTATATTGAATAGTCGTACAGGCAGGGTCAAGAATCAGCAAACAGGACAATGGAGAATACACAGAGAGAATCCAAGAAACAGGCAGAGGTCAGGGCAGGCAGCAAGAATCAGAGTCCAAGAACAATCCAAAGTCAAAAAACAGAAAAACAAACACGGGAAAACGCTCGGAAATGCAGACACACAGTACAACAAGACTTCGCAGTGAGTGAATGAATGAACATGGTATAAATAGACAGACTAGCAGGATGACAAGACACAGGTGAATACAATCAGTGACAATGAGGTACAGGTGAATGTGATCAGTGATGATGAGTCCAGGCAGTGAGTATGGGAAATGTAGTTTGTGAGGAAGAGATCATAGTCTATTGTGGAGCGCCCTCTGGTGGCTCTCGAGGGCACTCCAGCTGGTGATCGTTACAATACTAGTGTAGAACATTGCATAGAAACTGTATCTATTCCTCGTTTACTAAGATCAAATAATAAATCTACTGCGGGATCTAGAAAAAATCTAATTGTTATTAAAACAAAAAATCTCGCTATTAGTGAACAAAAACAATTTCTAAAGCTAGGTCTTCTAAACATTAGATCGCTCACACCTAAGGCGGTTATTGTAAATGAAATGGTCACAGATAATAATTTCGATGTTCTGTGCCTTACTGAAACCTGGCTTAAACCAAATGATTATTTCGGTCTAAATGAGTCTACTCCGCCAGGATACTGTTATAAGCATGAGCCCCGTCTGATCGGTCGTGGCGGCGGTGTTGCAACAATCTACAGAGATATCCTTAATGTTACTCAGAAAACTTGTCATAGGTTTAATTCGTTTGAAGTACTTGTGCTAAATGTTACGCTCTTAGATGTAAGAAAAAAATCCCTATTATCTCTAGCATTGGCTACCGTATATAGACCTCCAGGGCCTTACGCCGATTTCCTAAAAGAGTTTGCTGACTTTCTATCAGATCTTTTGGTCAACGTCGATAAAGCATTAATTGTTGGAGATTTTAACATACACGTAGATAATTTAAATGATGCTTTAGGGGCTGCGTTTACAGATTTATTAAACTCCTTCGGGGTCAAGCAAAACGTCACCGGACCACCTCATCGTCTTAATCATACACTCGATTTAATTATATCATATGGAACCGATCCAACCGATATAGATATCATTCCACAAAGTGATGATGTCACTGACCATTACATGGTAACTTGCATATTAAGTACTGCTGTACTGCTGCGCCACGTTATCGACCAGGTAGAACAATTCTTCCATCCACCATAGATCATTTCTCAAATAGCTTATCTGATCTGTCTCAGCTGCTGCCTGAACCGAAACAAACAGATGAACTAGATGAACTAACTAGCACTATGAGCACCATTCTCTCTAGAACATTGGATATTGTTGCACCCATTAAATTAAAAAAGGTCAGAGAAAAAAGTATAGCACCATGGTACAATAATACTACGTATGTTTTAAAGAGAGAAACCCGTAATTTAGAGCGTAAATGGAAAAAAACTAATTTAGAGGTCTTTAGAATCGCGTGGAAAGACAGTATGTCACGTTATAAAAAGGCCCTTAAAACAGCCAGGGCTGAGCACCTCAGCAAATTAATAGAAAACAACCGAAATAATCCAAGGTTTTTATTTAATACCGTGGCTAGACTAACAAATAAACAGACGTCGTCTGAACAAAATACCTCGTTACAGTTTAGTAGTAATGATTTCATGAACTTCTTCACCGAGAAAATTGAAAGCATCAGAATCAAAATCGTAAACGTTCAATCTTTACTCGCGCCTTATAATTCAGCCGCAATTATCCCCCCGCAAGAACAATTACAATGCTTTACAACCATACAACAAAAAGAGTTAAATAAACTTATCACTTCATCTAAAACAACAACGTGTTTATTAGATCCTATACCAACTGAACTACTGAAAGAAGTGTTACCTATAGTGGAAGAGCCTCTTCTCAATATTATTAACTCATCTTTATCTTTAGGTCATGTTCCAAGAACGTTCAAGCTGGCTGTTATAAAACCTCTTATTAAGAAACCACATTTAGATCCAAATAACCTAGCAAATTACAGACCCATTTCGAATCTTCCATTTATGTAAAAAATATTAGAAAAAGTTGTGTCCAGTCAACTCGGCTCTTTCTTGCAAGAAAACGACATCTATGAAAAGTTTCAGTCTGGATTCAGGCCACATCATAGCACTGAAACTGCGCTTGTTAGAATCACAAATGATTTACTTTTAGCTTCGGACCAAGGCTGTATCTCAGTACTAGTTTTACTTGATCTTAGTGCTGCGTTCGACACTATAGATCACACAATACTCTTAGATCGACTACAAAATTACACTGGTGTTCAAGGACAAGCATTAAGCTGGTTCAGGTCATACTTATCTGACCGCTACCATTTCGTCTACTTAAATGGAGAAAAATCGATCATAACTTCGGCAAACTATGGAGTGCCGCAGGGATCTGTGTTAGGCCCTTTATTATTCTCAATATATATGCTGCCACTTGGTAATATTCTAAGGAAATATGAAATTAGTTTCCATTGTTATGCTGATGACACTCAAATATATATTTCATCACGGCCAGATGAATACGCTAAATTATCCAAATTGACAGATTGTGTTAAAGATATAAAAGATTGGATGACGCATAATTTTCTTTTATTAAATCCAGACAAGACAGAGGTAATACTTATCGGTTGTAAAAACCGTCCACAAAACCTTTCACAGCACGACTTTAACATAGTAGGATGCCATGTTACTTTATCCGCTACAGTAAAAGACCTGGGTGTTACATTAGAATGCAACCTGTCTTTTGAAAAGCATATTTCATATGTTACAAAAACAGCCTTTTTCCACCTTAGAAACATTGCTAAGCTACGTAATATGCTATCAGTCTCTGATGCAGAAAAGTTAGTTCATGCATTCATGACCTCGAGACTAGATTACTGTAATGCTTTATTAGCTGGTTGTCCTGCATCTTCAATAAACAAGCTACAGTTAGTCCAAAATGCAGCCGCCAGAGTTCTTACTAGATCAAGAAAATATGATCATATAACACCGATTTTATCATCACTTCATTGGTTACCTATAAAGTTCCGTATTAATTACAAGGTATTGCTTTTGACTTATAAAGCTCTAAATGGTTTAGCTCCAGTCTATTTAACGGATCTTCTATCGCCCTACAATCCATCGCGCTCTTTAAGATCACTAAATTCGAGGCTTCTGGTCATTCCTAGGATATCCAGATCCACCAAAGGAGGCAGAGCATTTTCACATTTAGCCCTGAAGCTTTGGAATAGCCTTCCTGATATTGTTCGTTGCTCAGACTCGCTCTCACAGTTTAAAACTAGACTGAAGATGCATCTATTTAGCCAGGCATTCATATGAATTTTTTATCTTACAGTTACTGTAAATTCGGCCTCTAGTTTCATAAACGCCAGAGGAGAACTGGCCCCCGACTGAGCCTGGGTTCTCCCAAGGTTTTTTTTTTCTTCATTGGGTCATCTGATGGTGTGTTAGGACACCTTTAGGTCACTGGATGGAGTTTTTCGGTTCCTTGCCACTGTTGCCTTTGGCTTGCTCAGTTGGGGATATTCAAATTAATTAACCAATCATACCATTGATCAGCTCTACCAAACTTGGATGTCTTTTTTTCCAGTAATAAGCAAACATTGTTAAGTTGTTTTGATTGATACTGTGAAGCAGCTTTGATACAATCTGTATTGTGAAAAGCGCTATATAAATATATTTGACTTGACTTGACTTGACTTTAGCACAGTCAAATATACTTATCTTTAGTTGGACCTCAGCACTATTTCTGGATAACTAAAGTTAAGTACAAAATTAGTTGTTCCAATTTAGAATACTTTAAGTATACTAATTTAGTATATCAAAACTACAGTTGCAAGGTATTTATATTAAGTACATGAATATTTAAATGTATTTGTAGTATAGTTAGCATAACATAAATGTATTTTAAATGCATTTTAGTATATCTATTTTTCACTAGGGCATACTTTCTTCAGATGAACACAAACAAAGATTTTTAGAAAAATAATCCACATCTGTGATTTCATATCATGTAAGCCTATTATGGGACGCCAAAGTCGGCACTTCAAAAACCACACAAAGTGAACATGACAATTGTCAATACGATCCCAGTAAATTAATCAATGTCTTCTGAAGTGAAACGATAGTTGTGTCTCGGGCCCTCTGCCCCCTAGAATTCCTAACCTTCCCCCTCTTTAAAGTTTAGTGTTTGAAAGGCATTAAAAGAAAGAATTAGTAATATTTTCTAAACATTTACCCATCATTCCTGTTCATGTTTTGGTCTCCTACAACAGGTTTACATGCAGGGTTCTCTATTGCTTTCAATTGTTTGCCTTATGTGTCAGATCAAGATGCATAATTCTTTGCATTTGTTAAAATAGACATGATTTTATAAATATTTATAAGCTACTTTTATATTTTGGAGCAACTAACCCCACTCATACCCACTTCTAAACAATATAAAACAGGCAAATAAAAGAACAGTCATAGTATTTATTGCAAAAACTGACCAAAAACAGTGTAAAGACTCGAGGGCGGATCTAATCCGTGGGGAATTTGCATATCATAATTAATAATTGGTAATTAATAATTATTCATACAGGTTTGGATTAGATCAGTCTTACATGTTAATAAATCTCCCGATAAGGGAGGATCTGTCATTTTACCTGCATGCATGCATGTGAATCCTTGAAATTAACCACAAGTTGATTGCAATTAATTACACGGACCACGTTTCACAAAACAGGTAAAATGAATTAGCTCAATTGTCAGGATAATATTTGTGGGGTCCACAATATCACCTTACTTTATAGGATTTCAGGAAACACAATTCTCTGGCCAGAAGAATTGGGTTTCCCGCCTATAAACACATACTCTTTAAGGTATATTTAATTTTAGTAAGCTTGTAGCATAAGATCTGCACTTAAGAGACTTGAAACTGAGCAAAGACAGTAAATCAATCAAAATGAATATAATGGATTTAATAAAGGCATGTCTACTTATATATTTACTACGGTACAGTAATATATATATATTTACAAACAAAAACGACATAAACAACACAATAAGACATCAATGAACGAGAAAGTGTGTGAGATAGAGGTATGGATAAATTACACGCTTGAGAGCGAGTAAGAGAGAGAGAGAGAGAGAGAGAGAGAGAGAGAGAGGGTTACGTTCACCTAGACCAGACTGATCTCATAAAATTGCGTGTGTATGACACGCCAATTCGTATTTCCATTTTTGGCGTGCTATCAACACGCACAATCGCTTTTCAGCGTGTTTATGAACGCAGTTGACTTAACGTTATTACTGTATATATAAATATATGACCTACCTCCACCCCGTCCCTAAACCTACCCGTCACTGGGGTTAATAGCATTTATGAGTCTTCCCCTGCCATCCTAGGGAAAAAAAATATCGCTCCCCAGATGTAGATCTACATTTTGCTTCGTTTCGCTCGGAAATTTAATGGCGTGTACATATACGCGGAATCACTTGAACATTAATGGCGTAGACATACACGCATACACGCGGATATCTCAAAATGCGTATAGATAACACGCCACTTGACTTGAAAGTGGCGTGTCTGTTTACGCAAAAGTCATGATGTCATGTTGCCTAGACAGTCAACTTTCCTGAAACAACACGAAAACACATTCTTAATGCTCTGAAAACAGGGTAACCCAAATTTACTTGCATGTGGAAGGGTTCTCTCATGTGTTGTTGCGTTCCTTGAGCGGCCTGCATGGTCTAGCCGCGTTTTGGACGGCAGATCTTTTGTTCTCCGTGCGAGTGCGGCCCGCATGGTTTAGCTGCGTGAGTGAGCTGAATCCTTGGTTCCGTGGAGTCACGTGATGCGGCGCGAGTCTTTGAACAGCGGTCGGAAATCTTTTAGGTCACGTTACCAAAGGAAATAGTTCGGCTCAGGTCATTTCACTTCGTGGAAGGGAAACAAGTTGAGTACAGAAAACAGTTCTTAGGCTAGAAAGTAAAGAAAAGATCCAGGATAGTGTTTCTGACGCGCTGGAAAGTTCAAGAGAGCAAGAAGCGCGTCCAGAGGGAGGTTTAGTCCTCTTTAGAGGAACTGGAGTCCACACCTCTGAGGTGCGAACTGGCCAATGACATTCAACGAAACTTTTGGCGGCCAAATTCTCTTTGTCTTCTCAAAGTTAAACGATGGCTGTGTCCGCCTCTTTTATGACCAGTCAGAATTTGTCAGAATCATTCCACAAGATGGTAAAAACATAGAAAACATACATTTTACTGTAATCTTCTGTATCTGACCAAATCAGTTGGAACGAGATAATTAAAACGGTACCAAACACAACATTTACACATAATTGGAATACGAAGATACATCTTAATACATAACTATAAACTCTCAAGAGTTTCACTGATACGCTAGGAGATCATATCTAGACTACCATGGACTGGGAAACACACAGACATACAGGAATATATCGTATACAATTGGTAATGGCTCGTTTTATGAGTGTAATGTAAAAGTCCATTATGTGTGTGTGTTGGTTCGTGTGTGTGTGTGTGTGTTAGAGTTCTGTTATCTCTCTCTTGTAGAGATGGGGGAGGGCATGGAATGTTTCAAGCATTTTATGACTCTGGCCATTCCTGAGAGGGAGAGTGTGTGTGTGTGTGTAAATTTACATTCCAGGCTTTTTGGGTCTTTAGCAGGATGTATTTAGTTATTCAGATTCACCCTTTTAGCCCCCAGTCCTTACAACAGTATTAAAGTAATAACTCATGTTGCATTCCAAGTCTTCTGAAGCCATATGATATCTTTATGTGAAGTAGATGTCAGAGTGGATGTTAATGTTTAGAAGGTTTAGTTCACCCAAATTGAAATTTCTGTCATTAATTCTCACCCTCTTTCCAAACCCGTAAGACCTTCGTTCATCTTCGGAACACAAATTAGGTTATTTTTGATGAAATCCTAGAGCTTTCTGACCCCACATAGACTGCAACGTAATTGCCACTTTCAAGGCCCAGAAAGGTCGTAAAGACATTGTTAAAATATGACTACATGTGACAACAGTTGTTCTACTTTAACTTTATGAAAAGGGGGGGCGCTGTTTCTAGCAAGGATGTAGGACATGTTTCCCCGCTGTTCTGAGAGAGAGTGTTCCATTTACTCATTTATTTGCACAGTTTTGGATAATCTCTTTATACAAGTTGTAAAACTAATTTACTAACATCAGAAGGATCACTCATATTGACTGTAAGTCACGAATATGTCGTCATCTCGAGCGAAAACCGACGCGGGTAAGAGCGGCCGCGGCAAAATTGCACACTCGACGCCGGAGGATGCTGATGGGGCCTCAGCAAACATCAATTCTACCGACAGTTCATCTGCAAACATAACTGTCATTCAGGGCATGTTGGAGTCGGTCAAAGATGATATATGCAAGAAAATTGACTCATTGTCATCGGATTTACGGTCAGAGATCATCACAGTTAGACAAGAAGTTAAAGACTGGCTAGGCCCCTTGCAGCAGAAAGTGGACGCTAACGCTGATACTGTCAGGGAACTAGAACGTTCAGCATCTGATCACAGTGATCGCATAACTGAAATGCAATCCGTTATATCCACGCTTCAAAAACAGGTGGTACAACTGGATGCCAAATGTGAAGATCTGGAGGGAAGATCCAGAAGGAACAATATTCGCCTCGTCGGGTTACCCGAGGGAGCGGAGGGTTCGCATTCAGCTGACTTTGTCTCTGAGCTTTTACAGAGCTTGCTGCATCTACAGGAGAAACCTCTACTAGATAGGGCACATCGCACACTGCGCGAGAGGCCAAGGAAGGGGGAGCCCCCCCGTCCCCTTGTCATTAGAGTTCACTACTTTCAAGCCCGTGATGAGATTCTACGACGCGCCGCGCAGCTATCTCCTCTGATTCATGATGGGAACAAGATATCGGTCTTTGCGGATTACACAACGGCTGTTGTGAAGAAACGAGCCGCTTTCAAGGACTCAAAACGTCTCCTTCACTTATGCCCCGGGGTTAAGTTTGGCCTTCTGTTTCCTGCTGTGCTACGGATCACTCTCTCCAATGGTGCTGTACACAAGTTTGAGGACCCGGCTGCCGCATCGGACTTTATAAAAAAAAATGTCTTGCCTGCAAAAACGTGAGGTACATATCATGTAGTCTGTTTGGCTTTAGACATTTGGTCAGTGTGCACTGACAGAATTGTCATTCTGCTCGATAACTTGCTTGTGATTGTTATTTTTATTGATATAATTATGTTAGTTTAACATAAGTCCACACATGGGCTATTTGTGTTATGGAGGAAGGTTAATCCTCTGTTTGTATTTCTTTGTATTTACATTTTTTAATTTTTTATTATTGCACTTTCTCCCAGAGTTAATTGTAGCTGCCCGAGTGTTTAAAAGGTAAAGTGCACGTGTCTCGTTTGGGGAGATGCTTCTGCCGAGGTGGGTGGGGGGTGGGAGAAAAGGGGGTCTGTTCTCATGTGTTGTTGTTGTTGTTGTTGTTGTTTTTTTTGTTTTGTTTTTTCTTCTCTATTCTCTTTCTTTTTCCTTGGTCTCCGCTTATTTTTTGTCAGTATCACAGTAAAGAATTATTCCACATTCAAAATTTGATCCATATCGTATATGACACAACCTAAGATGACGCAACATCTTGGTGGGAGGAGTTTCACATTTGTTAGTTGGAACTGTAATGGAGTGAACAATCCCGTTAAGCGTAGCAAGATATTACATCACCTCCAACATTTAGGAGGCCACATTGTCTATCTTCAAGAAACACATCTTAAAATTCATGATCACCTATTGTTAAGGAGAAGATGGGTTGGGCAGGTATTTCATTCCAACTTTCAGGGTAAAGCCAGGGGCACAGCTATTCTTATACACAGGTCAGTTCCTTTTGTGTGCTCGGATGTCATAGCAGATCCCAATGGGAGATTTGTCATTGTCACAGGTAAAATCTTCCAGTTATTCTCGCCAATGTCTATGCGCCTAACTAGGATGATTAGACATCTATTTTCTGTACTGCCTGATACCTCTTCTCAACATCTTATTTTGGGAGGTGATTTTAATTGCTGGATTAATCCCGAACTTGACCGCTCATCTGTTAGACATAATACACCATCAAAGTCTGCAAAGGTGATTCAGTCTTTTATGGAGGAGTTTAAGGTCTCAGATCCTTGGCGTTTTTTTAACCCATCTGGGAAAGAATACTCTTTCTTTTCTCAGGTTCATCATACTTTCACTCGTATTGACTTTTTTCTGATAGATAACAGGTTAATTTCTTCAGTTGAGTTGTGCTCATACAACGCTATTGTTATTTCAGACCATGCCCCGGTTAGTATGAAGATTTGTGTTAAAGAACTTGAGGGCACACGGCCCCCGTGGAGTTTAAATACCCGTATGTTGTCAGATGAGCATTTTGTGGAATTTGTGTCTAATCAGATTTTTTTTATATTAACAAACAAGTCTTCAGATGTTTCAGCATCCCTCCTATGGGAAACTATGAAGGCATACTTAAGAGGGGAAATCATCTCATACACTGCATATAAGGAAAAAATGAGGAAACGTAAACTATCAGAGATTGTTCAGAAAATCGCCCATATAGATAATATCTATGCCGTTTCTGCATCCTCAGATACATACAGGGAGCATCTTGCTCTACAGGCAGAATTTGACATTCTCTCATCATGCTATGCAGAGAATTTAATGCTTAGATCTAGATACAAGTACTATGAAGAGGGTGATAAGGCTAGTAAGCTGCTGGCCCATCAGTTAAGACAGGATTCATCCTCTCATCTCATTCCTCAGATTCAAACCTCATCAGGGTTAACATCAAACCCCCAGCTAATTAATGATCATTTTAAAGAATATTTTATTTCACTATATACATCTGAACATACTGATAATCCCCTTGCTTTTGATGTATTTTTTAGCAAACTGAACACACCTACTGTCGATTCTGCTGCCCATTTGGAAGAACCTATCACTATAGAAGAACTCACTCGAGCTGTTACCTCTATGCAAAATGGTAAATGTCCAGGGCCGGATGGGTATCCGGTAGAGTTTTATAAAATATTTTTAGACAAATTGACCCCCATGATGATTGACATGTATGTTGAATCATTTGATTCACTCAAGCTCCCTCAAACACTTAATCAGGCGTCTATCTCTTTGATATTAAAGAAGAATAAAGATCCCTTACATTGCACTTCTTACCGCCCGATCAGTCTTCTTAACGTTGACTTTAAACTCTTATCAAAGTTGCTGGCAATACGTTTAGAGTCCATCTTACCATCCATTATTTCTCCGGATCAGACTGGGTTTATTAAAAATAGGCACTCATTTTTTAATATTAGGAGACTGTTTAATATTGTATACAACCCCTCTTCTTCTGTTGTCCCAAAGGCTGTAATTTCATTAGATGCAGAGAAAGCATTTGACCGGGTGGAGTGGAGGTATCTTTTTTACACTTTAGAAAAATTTGGTTTCGGTCGCAAATTTATCTCTTGGGTGAGGTTACTGTATTCTGGCCCCCAAGCTTCTGTTAGGACCAATAATACTCGTTCAGGATATTTTCCCCTTCACCGGTCCACTCGCCAGGGGTGCCCTCTGAGTCCACTTCTCTTTGCCATTGCTATTGAGCCCCTCTCTATTGCACTGCGATCTGATTCTTCTATAATGGGCATAAAAAGAATGGGTACAGAACAAAAGGTATCTTTGTATGCGGATGATCTTCTTCTCTACATTTCAGATTTGAATATGTCGATACCTACAGCGCTTGGTGTCTTAAAGTCCTTTGGTTCAATCTCTGGCTATAAATTAAATCTAGGCAAGAGTGAGATTTTTCCACTGAACTCTGCAGCTAGGAACTACCCTTTACATAATTTTCCATTTAAAATCTCCCAACATAGATTTACCTATCTTGGAGTTTGCATCACGGATACATTTAAAGATCTTTTTAAATTTAACTTTGCTAATTTGCTTCTCCAGATGGAGAAAGATTTTGAGCGCTGGTCACTGCTTCCCCTGTCCTTGGCTGGAAGAATCAACTCGGTTAAAATGAATATCCTTCCAAAATTCTCTTATTATTTTCAGTGCATACCCATTTTCCTTCCTCAACACTTTTTTCGTCAAATCGATTCCCTAATTTTGGGGTTTATTTGGAATAAAAAGATCCCCAGAATTCGTAAGGCTTTCCTTCAGAGACCTAAAATACTTGGGGGAATGGCTTTACCTAACTTTCAGTTTTATTACTGGGCCACAAATCTTAGGGTCATACAATACTGGTTAAATCAAGACTTTTCTCATGACTCATTTGTATGGCTTACTATGGAAGCTACCTCATGTATGCCTACTTCGCTAGCAGCCTTAGTACATGCTCCCATTAAATGCTCATCTTCCCCCTACACCAAAAATGTTATCGTTAAAACTACATTGAGAATCTGGAGGCAATTCAGACACCACTTTGGTTTACAAGCTTCCTCTATTTCTGCACCTATAGCAGCAAATTTTGCTTTCTTACCATCATTAATGGATAGGACTTTCTCCCAGTGGTCAGCATTGGGTATTATAACAGTTAAAGATTTTTATATAGATAATGTATTTGCGTCTTTCCAGCAATTACAGGAGAAATGTGCATTGCCCAAACACAATTTTTTTATTTTTTTTATATTTGCAGGTTCGTAGTTTTGTTCGGGACATGCACCCTCAGTTTCCTTGCCTTCCTAGTGTCACTCCCATTGACTCCTTCCTCAAACCTATTCATGTTATGAAGGGTATGATTTCACATTTTTATGAAGCAATCTGCTCCCTACATGAGAGCTCACTTGCATCTATTAAATCTCAGTGGGAGGAAGATATAGGAGAAAACATTCCAGAAGAACAATGGGAAAAGATCCTACGTCGTGTGCATTCCTCGTCCTTCTGCGCCAGACAGGGTCTGATGCAGTGTAAAATCCTTCATCGCACCCACTGGACCAAAGTTAGACTTTCTAAAATATATCCTGAGGTAGATCCCATGTGTGATCGCTGTCATCAAGCCCCTGCATCTACTGCGCATATGTTTTGGTCTTGTCCATCTCTACGCAAATACTGGTCTCTGATCTTTAAAACATTATCTGAAGTTCTTGGAATTTATGTTAAACCTTGGCCTGTTACAGCTTTATTTGGTACTCTCTCTCTTTCACTTAACATGCCCAAATATAAGACTGATTTTGTAGCTTTTGTCACTCTTCTGGCAAGACGCCTAATTTTAATAAATTGGAAATCGCCTACACCTCCTACTCATTCTCTATGGATTAATGATATCTTTAATTTCATCAAATTAGAAAAAATCAGGCATACAATGAAGGGATCTTCTGACAACTTCTATAAGATTTGGGGTCCTTTCCTAGACTGTGTAGGAAAGTGAAATGGTTTTAAACGCCTGTCTATATCCCCTCTGGCAGTAAAGAGTTACACATGAGCCGAAGTTCTGATGTAGAACCCGGAAGCGCTGCACTGTGTTTACAACTTGAATAGCGCCAGAGACCGACACGGAAGAGAAGAAATTGTTGAATTAAGTCATTTTTTGTTTTATTTAGTCTATTGTATAACTTATTGTACCCTTAAGTGAGGTTTCTAAAAAAAAAATTAAACATTGTGCTGCAACATTACCTAATTGTAACCACAATATTTTTTCTTGTTGGCATCCGTCTGTCTCTGGAGACAATGGAATATGCGTCAAGGAGTCTCTGTGGTTGGTTTGCAGCGCCTGCTGTGACTGTACAGTCCGATTTTGGAGCGGCAGGCTCTGTTGCAGTTGCTGCAGATGTAGTATGTGCCTGGGTCTGTTAGTTCTATATTTGCTAATGCAACCCTCTGCCGTCTGTGCTTTTTCCGCTCTTCCCACTCGTACTCTCTTTTCTTCTCAGACACCTTGATGCTTGCTTTGACCGCTTGCCTCCATCTGCAGCGATCTGCAGCTTCTACTTCCCAGACTGCTGGATTGACGTTGCCTGCTATTAAATCACGTTTACAAACGTCTTTGTAGCGAAGAACAGGCCTTCCTATAGGTCTGGAGCCCGTAGCAAGCTCGCTGTAGAGTAGATCCTTGGGTATACGACCATCCTGCATGCGACTGACGTGACCTAGCCAGCGCAGGCGTTTCTGGGAGAGTAATGTAAACATGCTTGTTATTCCAGCCTGGGCCAGGACGTCCTTGTTTGGGACATGATCTTGCCAGGTGATGCCCAGGATTTTCCTGAGGCAGCGCAGGTGGAATGAGTTGAGTCTGCGTTCTTGCCGAGAGTACAGGGTCCATGCTTCACTACCATAGAGTAGAGTACTGAGCACGAAAGCTTGATACACCCTCATCTTGGTGTGGTTTGTCAGCATGGAATTATCCCAAGCTCTCTTTGCTAGGCGGGCCATAGCTGCTGCTGCCTTTCCAATCCGAGTGTTTAGTTCGGCATCCAGGGAGAGGTTGCTGGAGATGGTAGAGCCAAGGTAGGTAAAGTTATCTACCACTTCAAGGGTGTAGTCAGCAGTGGAGATATTTGGGATGCTGCTAACATCTTGCCCCATTATGTTGGTCTTTTTGAGACTGATGGTGAGGCCAAAATCTCTACAGGCATCCGTAAAGTAGTTGATGAGTTGCTGTAGAGCTTCCTCAGAGTGTGCAGTCAAGGCAGCGTCATCTGCGAAAAGCATCTCCCGTATCAGAACCTTACGCACCTTGGTTTTTGCTCGGAGGCGTGCAATGTTGTACAGGTTTCTATCGGAGGTCTATAACCACAATATAACATTGCAAAAATTTGTAAAAAAAGATTTGTGTTTGCTGCTGCAATTGATCCTGTTGCACTCTCCATTCATGAGCTGCTTGCATGTAAATGATCAGTTTTATTCTGAAACACATCACATCAGTCCAGTTCACAGCCTTTTGCGACTTTATAATCTATACTAGCTTTTCATCAACAGTCCCCCCACAAACTCCTGTTTGGGAAACTCTTCTTAAGAGATTGGGAAACCTTTTCTGAGCAATGAGAACCAATGTGTAGGACCATTCAGTTTAAAAAAAATGTGTGTTATTGATGGCATTGATTGAACTAAACTGAATATTTGTTTAATTTTCGATATTAAAAAAAGCATGAGATAAATTATTTTGTTTGTTACAGTCATTTTACCTTTTATTCTGAGTCAATCAAAAGTTCCCTTTCGTTGTCACTGCGAGTTACGTCGGATGACAACGAATGGGGTTCGCTTAGAAGCCTCTCGTCCTCGAAAGAAATAAAATGAGCCAATGGCAAGGAAATGCCATGGGTCTGCGGAATTTGCATGGGATAACTCTGCCCCACCGCGTGGGTATAAAAGGAGAACGCCGGCAATATGCAGATATGTTTTCGCTTCGGAGCCAAGAAGTTCTCTTCACTCCTGCAGCCTATTCTCTGACTTACTTCGAGAATCTTCTACACGAGCAGCTTCCAGTCGGTGTTGGTGTGATGGCGAGTTCCAGCGAGTTTCACATTCCTGCCTGATGTGAACAGCGTGTGTGTGTCTCCCTGGGCGCTTCAGCACTGCTGTGAGCTTTTCTCTCACAAAAAGAGCGTGCACCCGGCATGTCTTTCTAAAGACGATCTGCCCGTGTATTTCTGAGTGCGGTATTCTGATAGATTCAACTGATGGGCACGAGTGCTGTTTTGATGTGTTTGGGCTTTGATCACGTTCAGACAACATTCGTGGATGCGTTCCGTTCTCCCAGTGGGAACATGACCATCGCAATGTAACGGTCGAGACTCGATGAGCTCAATAGAGCGAGAGTCCCCTCATCCACACCCCGATCTATTTTCTCCACGTGAGATAATACTTCGGCTGGTGGCCAGGGTGACCTAAGACGGCAGGTCTGGAACTAAACCGACGAAATATCCTCGGTCCACACCCCGTCTTTCACATTGCAACCCGCGCGGTTCCGAATGAGTCCGCCGGCGGGCCCGTGATCTCATTCGGTCCCCCGGCTGATGAAACTGCTCAGCGGCCTCTTCCGCCTTCTCTGCCCTCGCAGCGGTCAAGGGTACACTGGGGTTCCCCCCGTGGAGTGTTCTGTGGCAACACATCTGTGTCCCCACAGCGCCTCCACCTGGCGTGGCGATCCTAAGCACCCCTCCAATGCCTGTAGGTTTTCTGTCTACTCCGGTGGCAAAGACCTATAGAGCTGTGGGGCACGCTGCCGCCTCACTGCATGTTATTGCCATCCTTCTGGGTGTTCAATGACATGCATGAGGGTAGGGCTGATTCAGGGCTCATCCAAGAGCTGCCTGCCATCACCGACCTTGCTCTAAGAGCGACGAAGGTGACCGCACGCTCCCTAGGTCAGGTGATGTCCACATGCGTGGTCAGACATCTCTGGCTTAACCTGGTTGATATGCGCGAGGCTGAACCCGCTTCCTCAACTCCCCCATATCCCAGGCTGGCCTCTTCGGCGGCGTGGTCGAGGACTCTGCCCAACAGTTCTCGGCCGCCCAGAAGCAGATTGAGGCTACAAAACATGTTCTAAACCCCGCAGCAGCTGCTGTCACCCAGCCGCTGGCTCAGATGCCTCAGTCCGTTTGCCACCGAACGCGACTTCCGCCCCCTCCCGCCCGGCCCCAGCAGCACCGGGCCGCGCCATGGAGGTGGTCGCAGGAAGGCGCCAGGCGATGCGGCGCTCTCGTTACGGGCAGCTCAAACGTGGTTTGCAGTTATTTCAGGAAGTGGTTGCAGGGCCACTCCTTCCCCCGGTGGAGGGCCGGGGGAGAAGGGTTGCAGTTCTTTCAGGAAGTGGTTGCAGGGCCACTCCTTCCCCCGGTGGAGGGCCGGGGGAGAATCTCTTCTCCAAAGAGCTGCATCCCATCTCTGAGCCCCCAGAGGGCGCGGATGGCAGTGCACGCCGCTTACGAGCCTCGCCACTCTCGTCCCCCTCTGTCACAGAGTTCTCGGATGACAGTGTGCGCCGCCCACGGGCCTCGCCACTCTCGTCCCCCTCTGTTGCCAGACCCCTGGCAGAGCAGGCCCCCGTGGAACGCGGGTCCTTCCCTGGCCTCCTGTGTCAGGACGCGGCTAATGACCGTGCCCCTGCACCGGGCCGCTATGCCACCCATGTCTGGGCCAGTCATTCCGCCTCGCTGCACCACCGAGGGGACGTCTGTGGTTCGCATGACCCCGCTGGTACAGTCCTTGGGAGCCTGGCTAGAGCTTCCCAACTTGTCCTGCTGGGTTGCCCGAACCATCAGACTCGGCTATGCGATTCACTTCACACGGTCCCCCCCCCCCCCCCCGCTTCAGGGGAGTCCACTTCACTATGGTCGGTGGCAATGCCCCTGTCATGAGAGCGCAGGTCGCCACCCTACTGGCGAAGGGTGCGATCGAGACTGTCCCTCCAGCTGAAATGAGGTCCGGCTTCTACAGCCCCTACTTCATTGTCCCGAAGAAATCCGGTGGGTTACGGCCAATCCTGGACCTGCGCGCTCTGAACCGCTCCCTTCACAGGCTGCCGTTCAAGATGCTCACAGCCAAATGCATTTTCGAATGTGTGCGGCCCCAGGATTGGTTTGCAGCGATCGACCTGAAGGCCGCCTACTTCCATCTCTCCATTCTTCCTCGACACAGACCGTTCCTACGGTTTGCTTTCGAGGGGCAGGCATACCTGTATGCGGTTCTCCCGTTCGGGCTAGCCCTGTCTCCTCGCGTCTTCATGAAGGTCGTCGAGGCAGCCCTTGTGACACTTCGGCAACACAGGGTTCGCATCCTGAACTATCTCGACGACTGGCTGATCCTAGCTCACTCTCGAGACCAGGTTTGCGAACACAGGGACCTAGTGCTCCGGCACCTAGCTCGTCTGGACCGTCGGGTCAACTGGGAAAAGAGCAAACTTTGCCCCGTGCAGAGGATCTCTTTTCTCTGTATGGAAATCGACTCGGTCGCCATGTGCGCGCAGCTTACGAGCGAGCGCACGCAGTCACTGCTGACTTGCCTGAGACAGTTCGAGAAAATTTTTCAGAGGCTCCTGGCGCATATGGCATCCACAGCCGCGGCAACGCCATTCGGTTTGCTTCATATGAGGCCGCTTCAGCACTGGCTTCGAGTCCCGAGGTGGGCATGGCAACAAGGCACGCTCCGAGTACCAGTTACTCCGACCTGCCGTCAGACCTTCACCCCGTGGACGAACCTCAGCTTTCTACGGGCAGGAGTGCCCTTAGACCGAGTTTCCAGGCATGTTGTTGTCTCAACAGATGCCTCCACCATGGGCTGGGGTGCCATGTGCAATGGACATGCTCCCGCGGGCTCCTGGACAGGACCCCAGCGGCTATGGCATGTCAAT
Source organism: Tiaroga cobitis (assembly GCA_030578255.1). NCBI lineage: Eukaryota > Metazoa > Chordata > Actinopteri > Cypriniformes > Leuciscidae > Tiaroga > Tiaroga cobitis. The sequence goes on along the minus strand of CM060604.1, from coordinate 43,682,206 downwards.
TGCCTCGAGTTGCTGGCAGAACGTCTCGCTCTGCACCGCTTCCATGCGTTGCTCTAGAACCAGCACGTACTAGTCCGATCAGACAATACCGCGACAGTAGCGTACATCAACCGGCAAGATGGTCTACGCTCCCGCTCGCAACATTTATATTTACATTTACATTTAGTCATTTAGCAGACGCTTTCATCCAAAGCGACTTACAATTGAGGACTAAACCAAGCGAGTCATCGTGAAGAGGCAAAAACAACGCAAGAAGTGCTCAAAATACAAAGTTCAGACATTGCTCGGAGTAGCATAAGCCAGGCAAGCGAGGATTTAAAGGAAAGGATTTTTTTTTTTTTTTTTTTTTTTTAATGTTAAGTGCTCCCGGAAGAGATGAGTTTTCAGTTGCCTTTTGAATGCTGTCGGGGATTCTGCATTCCGGATAACGGTGGGGAGATCATTCCACCAGCATGGAACCGTGAATGAGAATGTTCTGGAGAGTGATTTTGTGATGGTAACACGAGCCGTCGCTCATTGACCGATCGTAGGCTTCTGGTATGGATGTACACTTGTAGTAGTGAGTGGAAGTAGGAGGGAGCTGAACCTGTGGTCAATCTGTAAGCAAGCGTCAAAGCCTTGAACTTGATGCGAGCAGCGAGTGGTAGCCAGTGCAGAGAGATGAACAGAGGAGTGACGTGGGCCCTTTTGGGCTCATTGAAGACGAGACGAGCTGCAGCATTCTGGATCATTTGTAGAGGTTTAGTTGCACATGATGGAAGTCCAGCCAGAAGAGCATTGCAGTAATCAAGCCTAGAAATGACCAGGGCCTGGACGAGAAGTTGTGTTGCATGATCAGTTAGGAAAGGCCTGATCTTCCTGATGTTGTGCATAGCAAACCTGCATGATCGAGTTGTCTTTGTAATGTGGTCAGTGAAGGTCAGCTGATCATCAAAGATTACTCCAAGATTTCTGACCGACCTTGATGGGGTGATAGAGGATGAATCTAGCTGGATAGTGAGGTCGTGCTGTAGAGACGGATTGGCAGGGAGGACGAGAAGCTCAGTCTTTGCCAGGTTGAGCGGCAGGTGATGTTCCTTCATCCATGCCGAGATGTCCGCCAGAGAGCTTGAGATCCGTACAGCTACTGTGGGATCATCTGGTTGAAATGAGAGGTAGAGTTGGGTGTCATCAGCATAGCAATGGTAAGAGAAACCATGTGCCTGTATGATGGGTCCCAGTGATGTGGTGTAAATGGAGAAGAGGAGCGGTCCAATAACTGAACCCTGGGGAACCCCTGTGGTCAGCTGATGTGCTTTGGATACCTCACCTCTCCATGCGACCTTGAAGGACCTACCCGTGAGATAGGACTCAAACCAGTTGAGGGAGGTTCCAGTGATGCCCAGTGATGAGAGGGCGGACAAGAGGATCTGATGATTCACTGTGTCGAAAGCAGCAGACAGGTCCAGTAGAATGAGAACTGATGATTTGGAAGCAGCTTTTGCGATCCGCAGGGCTTCCGTGACTGACAGCAATGCAGTCTCAGTTGAATGTCCTTTCTTGAAGCCAGATTGGTTGACATCCAGCTGGTTGTTCAGAGACAGGAAAGATTATACTTGGTTAAAAGCAACTCGTTCAAGTGTTTTCGCAATGAATGGTAGGAGAGAGACAGGTCTGTAGTTCTCTAGAAGTGATGTGTTTAATGTTGTTTTTTTAAGCAGAGGAGTTACCCGAGCCTGCTTAAATGGTGTAGGGAAAATGCCAGTGTGGAGGGATGAGTTGATGATGTGTGTGAGAGCTGGAAGAAGTGTGGGAGAGATGGCTTGTAGAAGGTGTAAGGGGATGGGGTCTAGAGGGCAAGTGGTAGGATGACTGGAGAGGAGAAGTTTAGATACTTCTTCCTCGGTTAGTGGAGTGAAGGAGAAGAGAAGGTTGTTGGCTGTGGGAGAGGTTAGTTTGGGTTCCTGTGTGTGTGAAGCTGAGAACTTACTGCTGATAGTTGTAGTTTTGTTAGTGAAGAAGTTAGCAAAATCATTAGCAGTTAGCGAGGAGGTGGGTGGTGGTGGAGGTGGACAGAGGAGAGAGTTGAATGTCTTGAACAGTGAACGTCTGTTAGAGGCGCTGTTGATCTTGTTGTGGAAATATGAAGATTTTGCGGTGTGAACATCAACAGAGAAGGCAGAGAGCAGAGATTGATACCTACTGAGGTCAGATGTGTCTTTTGATTTGCGCCATTTCCTCTCCGCTGCCCTGAGCTTGGTCCGGTGTTCACGAAGAACCTCAGATAACCAGGGGTTAGAGGGAGTAGTGCGTGCTGGCCTGGAGGAGAGAGGGCAGATGTTGTCTAAAGAGGAGGTTAGGATGGAGCATAAAGTATCCGTTGCAGTATTCACATCCAGAGATGAGAAATGTGAGGGTGAGGGAAGAGAAGATGACACAGCAGAGGAAAGATGGGACGGAGAAAGTGAGCGCAGGTTTCGTCTGAAAGTAAATGGTGGGGAGGTTGGTGGAGCATGGGTAGTGAGTTGTAGATTGAAAGTAATGAGGAAATGATCTGAAACTTGGAGAGGTTTCACCAAAATGTTGTCTGTGATACAGTTGCGTGTGTAAACCAGGTCCAGTTGGTTGCCTGACTTGTGAGTACCGGTGGTGATGAGGTGTTTGAGATCGAAAGAGGCTAGGAGAGAGATGAAGTCTGTTGCATACGGTTTCGCTAGGTGGATGTTGAAATCGCCAAAGACTACAAGTGGGATGCCATCCTCAGGGAAAGAGGACAGCAACACATCCAGCTCCTCTACAAAACTTCCCAGTTGACCTGGAGGGCGATAAATAACTACAATATGGATCTTCATGGGAGTTGTAAGTGTAATAGCATGATATTCAAATGAGTTGTTATTGCATAGAGAAGAGAGAGTTAAAAATGTCCAAGTGTTAGAAATGAGAAGACCAGTGCCCCCACCTCTCCCCGACTGGCGAGGGGTGTGAGTGAAAGAGAAGTTGTTAGAGAGAGCAGCAGGGGTTGCTGAGTCTTCTGGGCGGATCCAGGTCTCAGTCAAGCCCAAGATATTAAGAGTAGAATGAGATGCAAAGGCTGGAATGAAGTCAGCTTTATTGACTGCTGATTGACAATTCCATAGACCCATAGAAAGAGTGAGAGGTGAGTGTGAGGATGAGAGAATAGGGCGCAGATTAGCAGTATTGCGCTGCCTTCTGTGCATGGTGAGAGAGCGTTGTCGAGAGACAACAGGAATGTGTTGAAAGCACATAATGATAATGGGAAATAAGATAAAGGTAGGAAGGGAAAGGGTCAAGAAAATACTTTAAGTGCCTTGCAGGTGTCCTTGCTCGGTGGAGTCGCGCAGGTAGAGTCGCAGGTCTTTACCCGAGTCGGTCTTAACACTAGGAGGTTAAACACGAGCGCTGACTGCTTCCGCTGACGCTTCCGCGACAGCGCGCACACTACATAGATATAATGCTATCAATCGCCTGAGTGAGGACAGCTGTGGTAGTCCTTGCAATTAGCACAGCGAAAGCAAATATCCAGAGAATGGCCGAAATCGAAACTAGCTGTTATGAACAGCAATACTTAAGTGCTACAATAGCAAACAGACTACAACCCTTAAGACGGCAGATATTCAAAATAGGAACGTGTCTAATTAAATTAAAGATATTTAGTGAAGATAAAAATGACAAATAAGCAAAGAATCGAAAATAGCCCTACTTACTTGACAAATGGCAAACAGGGCAACAGGAGAACTGGATATTAAGAAAAAACAACTTATGCGCTCTAGCCGTTCTCGCAGAGTGACTGCTTGTCCTGGCTTTCTCCTGAATTTACTTCTAATTTATATCTGCTTTAATAGCCCTTGCAATTAGCACAGCGAAAGCAAATATCCCGAGATTGGCCGAAATCGAAACTAGCTGTTATGAACAGCAATACTTAAGTGCTACAATAGCAAACAGACTACAACCCTTAAGACGGCAGATATTCAAAATAGGAACGTGTCTAATTAAATTAAAGATATTTAGTGAAGATAAAAATTACAAATAAGCAAAGAATCGAAAATAGCCCTACTTACTTGACAAATGGTAAACAGAGCAACAGGAGAACTGGATATTAAGAAAAAACAACTTACGCGCTCTAGCCGTCCTCGCAGAGTGACTGCTTGTGCTTGTCTCGCAGAGTGACTGCTTGCAACTCGCCCGCCACCTCCTCTTATGGAGTCAGAAGCATCTGAGGTCGCTTAGAGCCATTTATATCCCGGGAGACCCGAGCTCTCACGGCTTCAGCCTCTTCCTGGAGAATGGGCAGTCGGTCCAGCTGATTTGGGATCAGTTCGGGGACGCACAGGTGGACCTGTTTGCCTCCCACGACTCGTCCCAATGCGACCTGTTTTACTCCCTGACCGAGGGCATGCTCGGCATGGATGCACTTGCGCACAGCTGGCTGTGGGGCCTCCGCAAGTATGCGTTTCCCCCAGTGAGCCTTCTTGCACAAACCCTGTGCAAGATCAGGGAGGACGAGGAGCAGGTCATCTTGGTTGCGCCTCATTGGCCCACCCGGACCTGGTTTTCCAAACTTGTACTCCTCGCGACAGCACCTCCCTGGCCAATTCCTCTGAGGAAGGACCTCCTTTCTCAGGGACAGGGTACCCTATGGCACCCTCGTCCCGATCTCTGGAACCTCCACGTGTGGCTCCTGGACGGGACGAGGCAGGTTTGAGAACCCTACCACCAGCGGTGGTGTCTACCATCACTTCCGCTAGAGCGTCGTCCACCAGACATGCCTACGCGTTGAAGTGGAACCTCTTCGTCTCCTGGTGCTCTTCTCACCGAGAAGACCCCAGAAAATGCCCGATCAGTGTCGTGCTTTCCTTCCTGTAAGAGGGATTGGAGCGAAGGCTGTCTCCCTACACCCTGAAAGTCTATGTTGCCGCTATCGCCGCACATCATGACGCAGTTGAGGGTAAGTCCGTGGGAAAGCACGACCTGATCTTCAGGTTCCTGAGAGGAGTGAAGAGACTGAATCCTCCTCGCCCTCCTCTCGTTCCCTCTTGGGACCTCTCAGTGGTTCTAACTGCCCTGCAGAGTGCTCCCTTTGAGCCTCTACAATCAGTAGAGCTTAAGTTCCTGTCAATTAAGACAGCGCTCCTGGTTGCATTGGCCTCCATTAAGAGGGTAGGGGACCTGCACGCATTTTCTGTAGACGAAGTGTGCCTGGAATTCGGGCCGGCCTATTCTCACGTGGTCCTGAGACCCCGGCCTGGATATATGCCCAAGGTTCCCACCACTCCATACCGGGACCAGGTGGTGAACCTGCAAGCGCTGCCCCTGGAGGAGGCAGACCCAGCCTTGGCATTGCTCTGTCCAGTGCGTGCTCTCCGCACCTATGTAGACAGAACACAGTGTTTCAGGACCTCAGACCAGCTCTTTGTCTGTTATGGTGGGAAGCTGGAGGGAAAGGCTCTCTCCAAGCAAAGGCTGTCTCACTGGATAGTGGCCGCCATTGCTTTGGCATACCAGCAGCAAGGTCCACCGTGCCCCCTTGGTGTGACTGCCCACTCCACCTGGAGTGTGGCGTCCTCTTGGGCTCTAGCGCATGTCGCCTCGCTAACAGACATCTGCAGAGCTGCAGGCTGGGCGACACCCAACACATTCGCCAGATTCTACAATCTCCGAGTGGAGCCAGTGTCCTCCCATGTACTCTCTGGATACGTGCGATATTTCTTCAGGTGAGCTTCCCTCAAGCCCTGAGTTCCTCCAGCACTGCTGACGTCGGACTAGTGTCTATTGCCTGCGTGTTGGTTAGGTGCATCCGTGTGCATGGTCCCCCCTTTTGGCTACCCAAACATGTGTATTTCCACTGTAAGCCTCTCTGAGCATGTGTCTTTCCCTCGGCAAGCCACCTTGCCACCCCTGGGGTTGAAATATTCCACGTGTGGCTGGACACCCCAGTGTTCTCCATATGCATCCCTCCGAGTCATATGTGTATTCTCTAAGTCCAAGGTTTTAGGCACTGCACAAGTCCAGCTTTATGAACACTTTTATTCCTCAATGTAGCTCCATAACTACGGTGACTAGAGTAAGAGGATATTGGTACTTGTTGGGTTCCTTTGTTAAAAGCTCTAAAGTCAATGCAGGGACTCAAATCTCCTACTTTCTTGGCCACAAAGAAACTCGAAGCAATAGGGGAAGTAGAAGGACGGATGTATCCCTGGTTCAATGCCTCCTCCACATATTCCTCTTCTGCTCCAGAAGTGACAGAGCATAGATCTGTCCACAGTCCACATGGTGTGGAAGAAGGTGAGAGGCACATTTAGGGCTAAACACATTTTTGAATGCCTGATAGTCAGATGGTAAATCAACTTGGGAATTTGTGATGAGTGAATCCTATGCGATAACTGACGTGATTGGGATGACCAGTGATGATACCCTTCCCAAGTGGCCTGCCCACTATTGACTGAATCAGGAGCGTGGCTTGAACAGGGGATTGAGGGAAGGTGGAGCTGGTACAGGGGAGTGTGGCTCAAACAGGGGATTGAGGGAAGGTGAAGCTAGTACAGGGGATTGTGGCTCGAACAGGGGATTGAGGGAAGGTGAAGCTTGTGGTGGATCTTCCTGGAGACGCTGCTGACGAAGCCAGAGTCATGGAGATTTGTAACTGTGAGAGATATGTTAACAGTGGTCACTCTACTTTAGTACACAATGGTGAGTGAATTACAGGGAGAAAGTATCTAAATGCAGAAGTGGAGTTAAATGAAAACAGATCAAAACCAAAACAAAGGACAATAGCGAACTGAGAAGTGAGGAAGTGCAACCAAACTCAATGAGTGACCAGGAACAAAGGCACAAGACCCACCTGGGAACAGTCAAGACTAATAAACGGGGAAAACGACAAAAAATATATACAAAGATGGCACCAAGAAACAGGAACAGAACAGGGTCGAGGGTCTTGTCCAAGCGCTTGTTCTATCCAGACTGGACTATTGTAATGCTCTCCTGGCAGGTCTTCAAGCTTGCTCTGTCAAACCTCTGCAACTGATCCAGAATGCTGCCGCTAGAGTGGTCTTTAATGAGCCGAAGAGAGCACACGTCACTCCCCTTCTCACAAAATTGCACTGGTTGCCAGTTGCCGATCGCATTAAATTCAAGTCACTGACGTTTGCCTACAGAACAACCACTGGCTCTGCTCACTTTTACCTAAACTCATTACTTCAGACTTATGTGCCAACCAGAAACTTGCACTCTGCAAGCAAATGTCGTCTTGTGGTACCATCTCACAGAGGCACAAAATCTCTTTCTCTGACCTTTACCATGACTGTTCCCTGCTGGTGTAATGATCTGCCTATCTCAACCAGAGCTGCGGAGTCAGTAGCCACTTTCAAGAAACGGCTGAAGACGCATCTTTTTCGGCAGCACTTGATCCAGTAATACTAACACTTTCTCTTCTATTCTATTTTTGAAAATATCTTGACTATCATAAACAGATTTTAATATGAACTCAAACATGTATCAAATATTTTGTTATTGTATGTAAGCAATGTCATTTTTTTAATATTTTATTTTATATAAAAAAATACATGTACAGCATTAGATTAAATTGAGAGGGGTCATAGCACTTGCATAATGTTGTCCTACTGTTAGTTTAACTGCTTCTATTGTTCTCATTTGTAAGTCGCTTTGGATAAAAGCATATGCTAAATGAATAAATGTAAATGTAAATGTAGGGTACATGTAACGGAATGACAGGGCCGTTTTAATACATTTTCACAAAACACATCGTTGTAGCTCCTGCCTTTCTTGATAGAAGGTGTTAGGAAAAAAAAAAATCCCCTCATGTTTGCTTCCAATTTTTTTTTTTTTTTGGAAGAATTAAAAATATTTTTACATTGCCACATTCAGATCACCTGGATAAAATGAAATTCAGATCAAACACTAAGTAAGCTAATATAAATTAGTGTTACAAATTAAAATGGGTAAAACTGACCCTGAGTTCCACAGAGTGCTTAAAGTCGCAGCCGTTTCCTGAAAAGAAAATACTTAAGCCTAACCCTTTCAAGTGAATATTATCTTAACCAATGTCCAAGGTCCACTGTGATAAGAACACCTCCCTTGACGTAAAAACCATCTTATATTACCACCTAGAAGGCATCTGATTACTATTGATGAACACAGAGCATGCCAAGACACAGGAGTGTTTACCTGACGCAATGAAAGCGAGGCTTAGAGCAATGCATGGACATGGCCATTCATGGATCTTGTTGACAGTATTGGTTTTCCAGTACTGTTTCCAACAAAGTGCTTCCTTGATTTACTGGACTGCCTATGTGGAAGTTAAATACTTTGACAGAGGATCTAATGAAACTAAAAGCAGTGTATGTGAGTGTGGTGTGTTCGGAGCGCACTCACCCTTGGAATCAGCTTCTGGACTAATAGTGCTACCAAATGGGGATCCTCTGGCATGCTCAGGGAACACTACTTTCACCGCAAGTCACCAGCCATGGATTGCCCTGATAAAAAAAGGAAACTGTACCTATTCACAGAAGGTACAGGCTGCCAAGCAAGAAGGAGCCTCTGCTGTAGTTATTTACAATATAGATGGGACAGGCAATGCGACTAACCTTATGGCACATTCAGGTATGACAGTTTCTCTAATTGGCAAACCAAGACAATTCAATTTGTTTCAAAGCAGCTTTATAGAAAATACACACTGCGAAAGACAAATGTAAAATGTGATAAGGAAACAACTTCATAAGAAGTTTAGGTATAGTGGAGGGTAAAATCTTAAAAAAGTGCTAAACTTACTGAATTGTTTTCTCCATGCCATTATAAAACTGACTTCATCCTAGAGTAACATTGTATTGCCTAAAACAATCTACTTTGTAGAATGTCTTAGGAGATATAAAATAAAATATTAAAAAAATGACATTGCTTACATACAATAACAAAATATTTGATACATGTTTGAGTTCATATTAAAATCTGTTTATGATAGTCAAGATGTTGACAAACAAAATACAAAATGACTAAGTTATAAACCTGCCATTATGCCAGTGATTAAGACAAAGAAAGGTTTTTAATGTTAATGCTACTATTAGCCTAGCCTACATTATTAATAGAAGTAAAAACAGTACAACAGTAAAAATTATATATTTAATTATATAAAAGTTATTCTAAATTATATATTTATATATATATATATATATATATATATATAATATATATATATATATATATATATATATATATATATATATATATATATATATATATATGTGATAAAAACAACCCGTTCCCACTCCCAAGGTGGTAAAACATTTTGTGTGGCTATTAAGCCGCGAAAAGTACCTCCAGGTGTCTTTGCTTTTAATTGCTTGCTTGCTTATCTTTATTAACAATTGTATATCTTATCTTTATAATTTTATTGAGTATTTTTGAGCACATAACCCCAACACTACCCTAAACCTAACCACTTTTCAGCAATATGAAACACAAAACAGGCAGATAAAAATACAATTATTGCAAAAAGGTGCTTAAAAATGTCTAAATATTGTAATGTAAATTAAATGATTTTGGCTGTTCAAATTGATAATCATAACCCAACCTGAAAGGTAAAATTGGGTAAGATGTTCTCTGGGGGAAAGGGTTAATTGATCTAATTTAGTCTAACTGTGACATTGTATTATTGTATTACACTGCCTTTTGTGGCTTTTTGCCAATCATGGATTTGTGGACACATTAATGTTTTGTTGAGTTTGTATGTTCTCCCCGTGAACATTAATCTGGATACATGAAAATTGTGTTTCAAAATGCTCTCCATCCACACTAGCATTTTCTGTCCAAAGAAAGTTTCTTGTCCACGCTTAAATCATCTTACTGCACAAATGTAAAATGTAATAAAAAGTGAATTGATCATACCGAGAGACCAGAGATCGTATAGTTCTGGCATGATAATTTTATTAGCAAAATAAATCTCAACACTTACTGGTGCGTCCGGGTCACACTCAAATTCGCTATTCCATGTATAGAATATCTAAAGGCACGTTTACACGACAAAGATGTACTAAAAAATGGAAATGTTTTTCCTTTGTGTTTTGAATATACTGTAGACGACAACATTGTCAAAATGATCCCGTTCACACAGATCTGTGAAAACAGCTGAAAAAACTGTATTCTGCTGCCAGGCCAGTAGTTTGTGAAGTCACTTTGTAAAAAAATATACAAAATATACACCAATATACAGTTACATGACGATAAAATTCTGATATAGACGATATAGCAATGTTTACGGATACCTTTATCGTCTTAAAAGTGCAGTTTGATGCTAATTTAAAACTTTTTACACTTTGAGAAACAAGTTGTGATTTTGTAAAGAGCCATCTACATTTAAAGAGATGTAATTAGCTGTCACCTGCATTGGCGCTTGGAAAATGACTCGACACAACGGAACCCACAATTCAGTTCAGCAACGCATGATTTCAGTCATTCAAAGTAAATGAGAAGCGTTAGCGCAGACACCCTGTGTGAATGCACTGTTACTGCATGACATGGAGGTGATCACCTGCACTTTTATTCTAAAAATAATGTATTACTCTTATTACAGATAAGAGTAATACATCATTCCAAACTGTAAAGGGTCTATTTTTATTTGTGTACACTCACAATTACAACAAATTTGTGCTTTTGTAAAATAAAGAAAACAAATAGGATGAGCTTTCTACTGTCTCTGTCTCCCTGAACTGCAGTGCGTCATATAAATGAACTGAAATTCAGTGCATAGGCTACTTGCCTCACAGATATGAGAAATATATTTAAGCTTGAAATGTCTACTTTTAAACGAACCAATTCGAGTAAAAAACAAATCTCTGATAAAATCCATATGAAAGGTGCATTTCCCAAAATGTATCGTGCTATTTTTTCAGACACATTCATAATCATTGTCAGTGCTTTGCAGCAAGCTTTAGTGTGTGGCATATCCCCCCCCCCCCCCCCCCCCCCCCAATACATGTAAGTAATTAAATAAATGTAAACGTGCGATTAGTCGACTAACGGCTTAAATGAAGGACCACTAGTTGACTAGAAAAATATTTAGTCGGGGGACAGCCCTAGACCATACTGATCTACGTTGATAGATCACGTTGTTAAACGCAGCGTCTAACATCATTGTGGTATCGATACTTAAAGTCAATTCTTGTCTTTTGGTTGTTTGTTTCTGGAATTTTGCAGTATTTATTATAAATGATTCATCCGTGCACATCATGTTTTTTTTAAATTCATGTTCCTCGTAATCAAAATAACTTCCCCTCCTTCTTGCAGCAAAATCTCTTGGCTTCTCTGATTGTGTGTTTACTGGTGCGAGGACGGGACAAACCGTCACTCACATGAGGTCCACTAATAGCAAACCACAACCATCCAATCAATTCGCCATGGACAAAATCTTCATTTGTTCTTGTTCCAGAAGCCCTTTTACTTTGAAATACGTCACAATAGGGAAGACAAGACTATTGCATCCTCCATTTCATGCCGACTTTAAAGTACATGAAGAACAACAACACTTACGCTAACAAAAAACAACAACTGAATGCCCCTTTAATATATAATAACAAAGAAATCAAGGTATTTTAACATGCTTTAGTTTTTGATGCCTTCAGAGAGAGAACGTGTTTAAAATGAAGTTTTGTTTTTATAATCATTGCATGACTAAAACCTGTCAAGGTGATCATAACCTGGCCATATACAGTCAAGTGAACCCTTTGGAAGCATGTAATTTAAATACAGTCAGTGTTTGTACCCAACTGTTTCTCAGGTCTTGCCATAAGTTATGAAAGGGTTTTAAATTGTCACTGACTTAACTTTTTATTTGTACAGTACATATATGGCACTGTAAAATTTTATGTTGAGTAGAGATCATCAGAATGTTTTTATGACTCACTCAGAGTTTTCTAAAGGTCATGAGTTCGTACTGTAAATTCCAGTTCCTTCCCTGAAAAATCTGTAAAATCCAATTGTTCAACATATCTATAATATGTTGAACAAAACCTGATTTTGACTTGACAGTTATCTGACAGCAAGATATTTGGATAACAAGTGGATCTGCCACTATTCATAGAACCACGTTTACATCAGTGAGCAACGTTCTAATTTATAGTTCCAGACCTCCAGATGCGGTTTAACATAGTGGAAGATGTATACCACCAAGTCACAAGGACTGAGCTCTGAACACTGTCCGTAAACACAGCAGAGCTAACTAAAGAAGTCTTAATAGCACAAGTAGAATATTATTTCATGGATATTGGAGCTGGACTACCTACCAAGCGATAAGCATTGGAAATGGTGTCTACCACTCAGTGAGATAGCCGCTGCTTATAGACACGAATGAATCCCTCCGACAGGGGCCAAAATAGACAAACAACTGGTCGATGGTACACCACAATGCCCTTGTCGACAAATATTGCTGCAACACTCGCACTGGACACAGTTCTGGTGGAGTGTTGTCCGAAACACTGAAATTCGAATTGGATGGTTATCAAACTGTGTTGTGTGGATGACACCTTAGGCTGAAAAGCTGGGTTTGGCCAAAGCGTAACGTCATAATCCTCAGGTCCCCAGCTAAGGCATTGAGGATTCACTGAGATATGTATAAGAAGGACGTGCGGGTGGCCGGAAATGAGAACTAGCCCCTCCAGCTCTTGACAGGGGGGCTTTGGGATTCATTGGCTGACGTGGTGATCTATAAGATTGCCCTTGTACGTGCTGCAGCGAAGCTGTCGGATAGCAGCTGTTACTGCCCATAACCAAATCATATAGCTCGTTTGATTTTATAGAAATTAGTAATGGATATGGGTCGAACATATAAATCAATCGCAGACACTTTAAACTTAAGACGTCAAACAACTGCTTTTATCCAACAACAAAAATCTATACAAAATAATTCACAAAAGATGTTTACAAAAATATATATTACCAAATGAAGACAAAGAAAAAATAACAATAAAAAGGTAGGGTAGCTGTGGAGTGCTTGACTAAACCTGTTCTCATATACCTAACTCTCGATAAGAAAAAACAGGCGTTTCTTCCAGGCCTCTGCTTCCCTCTCTGTGCTTACTAAATAACAAAAAATGTGAACTGAAAATAAATCCACTACCGTTACTGACAAAGATAACAATGAAGAGCATTAAATATAAATTACCAAAAATCCAAAGGACAGTGCTTTTTGAGTATAGTGTCCCCATCACTATATTGGGGCGTTAGGACCCACACAGACCACAGGGGGAGCACCCCCTGCTGGCCGAGATGTTGGGAATGAGACTCTACTGCACACACTCTTCATTTCAGCTGGCCCAAAGACCTGACCAGGCACCAGTGGCAGTTGACGAATCCCATTCCGGGAACCCTTCCGGTAATCTAGATTGCACCAACCATACCTGACCTTTACCCTGTGTTATTAGTCATAGATACATTAAATGCAAGCATCAATTTGACTAAAGAGTTCCCCAGCTCAACCCTGAAACTGTATTATACACCCTGACCAACATGTAATCAGTTCTTCTGCATTCTGGGTTAAGACATCAAAGATTCTGTTTGAGGACCTCATCAGGGGACACTACCAAGAAAGATATACCAGCCCGTTCTCATCCTTTGGCGTCATACATGTGACGCTTTGTACATTTCGTTGAAATCTTACGCACATGGCATCCTTTAGCATCAATATGAGACGCAGAACCCAAGGCGTCATACAGGTGACGCTCGTCTAAATCCAATGCACATGGCATCGTTTAGCGTGAATATGAGACGCAGATCCCAAGGCGTCATAACCGTACCCTACCCCAGACCTAAACCTACCCATAACAGTGCGTGTTATATTGACGCTAAAGGATGCCATGTGCGTAAGATTTCGACGAAATGTCATATGGCGTCACCTATATGACGCCAAAGGATGAGAATGCGTTGGATATACATGTCTCCACTGGCCAAGTGTTACCAAGACCCGTCCCCTGTGCATCATCCATCACCACCAACGTACATGCCACCCGGTCCGGTCTATCTGCTGGGGCTGAACGAAAAGCAGAAGAAAATACATCTGTGAAGTCAGGACGAACCAGCTTCAAGAAATTCTCTATTTGAGAAACTGGATGACACAGAAGGTTCGAAGCAACCTAGGACTGGGGAATGTGGGTCCAGATTCAATCTGGCTAGTGCCATCTTCAGCATATCTTCAATTACTGATTGCTCAGCACCCCGAAGGTCCGAGTCCTCATCACTATGTCACAGCTGAGACTGGGACAATGGAGATGATGCATCTTCCAATAAGGAATAGTGACCTTGTTCAGGCTCAACCAATGATTGAGAAGCAGCCAGTGAGACAGTATCCAGATCCTCTTGAGAAAAGCTAATTGATGGTTCATAGCGAGGTTGGCATGCATATAATACATGCCTACATTACTGTCATCAACTCCTTTTCTGGAGGCTGGAACATCACCCACTAGTTAACCCGAGAGATTTTGGACTGTACTTGTAAGCTTAGCCACCTGGTGGGCTAGAAGAGCCGAAGAAGCATTCTTCTTTTTTTGGAAGTTCCTCAGACCTTCCTGCTGATTGCTTGCTGTTGCGCGGCTGAGCTGACAAAGCAGTTTGAGGGGAAACACCCCGAGATTCAAGGTCCAATCCTATGTGTCCTTTTTTTCTCAATTCTCTTGGCATAATGCTACATTCAGGACAAGGATCTGTTAGAGCCTCCTGGACGTGGTCAATAACCAAACAGGTAGAACATTGGGTGTTGGAATCAATCAAGTTCATGGGCCCAGAGCAGACAGAGTAGTATTAATAATAAACTGTGACCCCTGGTCAGCCAAGGGGGTAAACAGCATTTAATGGGGACGTTTAGCTAACAAGCTCTTCATCAATGACCAACCACTCTGGAAACCAATGAGTGCTCTTGGATTTAAACACATTAAAGACTGCTAAACAGTAGAACATGGTTCCTTAAATCCAGCCCTAGATGGCCACTGTCCTGCAGAGTTTAGTTCAGACCCTAATCAAACTCTCCTATCTGCAATTCTCTTGTAACTCTGAAGACATTGATTAGCTTGTTGATTAGGGTTTGAACTAAACTCTGCAGGGTAGTGGCCCTTTAGGACTGAATTTGAGGAACCCTGCAGTAGAATAATTATCAGAAACCTAGTTAACCAATGAGCTCTATACAACTCGCCTGAATATCACAGGAGATCCTTTTGATAACCTTGGATAACCAATGGGGCCTCAAGTCAGATAAAATCCTTACCTGAACCCCCGTCGGGATCGCTTACAAACTAAGTGATATATTCATTTAAAAGTTAAGCTTTAAAGTTATAAAGGTGTCGAGACACAGTTATAGAAGGGAGCTAATACCAGCCCAAACAATATCTGCACACTCGTACGAGATCTCTCCGCTAGAAAGTCAAAGAGACAGACCCTGATGTTAATGGAAGCTTATATGGACTCTGCTATGTCATTGGTCAAGGTCATGTGTGACTGAATCAATATGGGATTCTCTTATCATACACGAGTGTATGACGCTTTTCGACTTTTTATGTTTATCCCTCTTTGGCAGTCTGGAACTATGGAATAGAACTGCATACATTCTGGGGAAGAACAGTTGTTTTGGTTGTGCTTCGGCTCTGCGTGACTGTGTGGATAAATATTATCCTACTGTTCATAAAACATTCTAGACTTAAGAGATATAACCAAAGATGGAAAGGATCTCAAGTTACTGTAGCTATAGGTCTACCCATTAATAGACAATGTACTTCTTTGAAAATAAATATCAGCACAGCGTTAACACAACCCATAAGAAAATGACCCTTCACAATAGGTAATACTTTACAATTAACCTTTTTAGAGTTACAATGGCAATTTATCTGTTCAATAAAATTAAGCGGATCATCAGTTCTGGCAGGTCACGTTAGTCAAGCTCGCTGATTAAAGCTGATCCACGTCTACCTATAGGAATACGACACCTATCACTGTATACATATATAAGCTCCTTTAGTATTATCAGCAGCTATCGCGTTTCTCAGGAGCTAATTACCCTCCTCCATCCCCAGCTCCTCCTTTCGTCAGTCCGTTTGGCATTCCGATCCCCTTTGAATAAGAATGAATTCTCGAATTATGTTGTACTTTAAAATCTTGAATTAATGATATCTGCAATACATTCATGTTGGTTCTGTTCTGTTTACCCTTAGGGGGGTTATTGCTGCTCTCCCTGCTCTTATCCATGCTAGGCTGCATGGATCCGCAGGGAGTTCTTGCCCAGAACGGAACCATACCGCCAATCCTTACTGTATGCAATTGCCAATCGTATTTGACGATAGTGGTCCTAACAGAAATAATTTACTCACAAGTTGAGTAATAAAAACACCACCTCCACGTTGCTTTTACAACAATAAAAAAAAAAGCCAAGCCAATGTTGATTATCATTTACTTACAAGCTCTGTCGTGTTCTCATTTTGCCAGCACTCTCCTCTGTTTGCCAATTCTTTTAAATGGCTGATTCCCTGGAAGTTGAAAATTTAGCTGCTCCATGTCAACCTTTTTCTCTCATTGTGACAACTAACCTATGCCACTCCCACACCATACACGCGTCAAAGTAGCACCTTCTCTCTATTTATGTATATGATGAGACACGCAGGGGTGAGTGACGTAGTAGCCTATGTTCGCAATTTCCCGTGAAAACCATTCCATCAGGTCTAAAACAGGCTATAAACAATTATAATAGACTTACCATAGTGAATCAGGGTAAGACAAAACATATTTTGGAAGAAAGATTGATGATGTATTCAATCATAAACATTTTTAACATGTGTGCACAATTGGAAAGTCGCACAATTCATTTGCTAACAAATCAGCGTTCTAGAGAACAAAATTGTCACTTCCTGGGAAAATGACGCAAAATACCTGTAATAAAAATGGAAGTTACT
Source organism: Tiaroga cobitis (assembly GCA_030578255.1). Taxonomy (NCBI): domain Eukaryota; kingdom Metazoa; phylum Chordata; class Actinopteri; order Cypriniformes; family Leuciscidae; genus Tiaroga; species Tiaroga cobitis. Next base: position 43,665,272 of record CM060604.1, on the reverse strand, counting down.
GCAGTTGGGGAAGCCACTGTGGCTCTTTTTTTTTCTTACATCATAAATTACTTGTTATCTTGCATTTTGATGCCTGGTGAACGCAGTCATGTGGGAAGCTTCTGGGTGGGAATTAAAAATGTTTAAGACTATATTTGTATCTTTCGTTTATTGCCATTAATTGTAATTAAAACCAGAAATTAAAAAAATCTTCTGGCTGACTATTCCTATTACTTTAATTGACACTTTATTCAAATACTCTAGACCAGTAGAATTTTAAGGGAATATGTTTTACAACAACCCACACTTGATTTCAAGGATGATTTTATACTTTTTGCAATGCTTGACACACTTTTTAGTCATGCAAGTAATCAATATGGCATTGCTGCAATCCAACTGATGGAAATTTGTCCAAGCAATGGATAACTATATTCCCTGTAATCCAGTAATATTTTGGGATGCCATGCTGTTGATCTCAAAAATAACCAGTCATGGTTAATGATAGTTTTTTTTATTTCTACAGATGCTGATGACATAGTTGCCATAATGGTTGGCAATATTCTAGGCACAGAAATCACTAACCTGATCAAGAATGGCTCAGGCGTCTATATAGCGATTGCTGTAGCCAATGCACATGGCCTGTGGCTCAATGCTACATGGGCATATGCACTGTCTTTCACCTTCATTGGAATAACAGCCATCACTTTGTTCTACTTCGCTTTCCTGTTGATCAAACACATGTACATAAACCGACAACTTCGTATGCAACAGGTAAAGTATTCAGTTAAGGTTAAGTTCACTGTAGGAGTCAAATCTTCTCAAATATTTAGTATATTCAATATAAAAAACTCAGATATATTCCAGACATTCTAAAATTTTTCTATAGCTAATTCTGCTCTGTCATCCATTTCTGGGCAGAGGGAGATGAAAAAAGTGACTGAAAAAGCAATAGCAAAGTTACAAGTGCGGACTCTGCGGACAGGTGACCCGGTATTGTCCCATTGCTAAATCCTAAAATAAATAAATGTGTATGGTAAAATAAATTCAGAGAGCATTTAAACTGCAGTGAGTAAAAGCATCATGCCTGTGTGTCTGTAGGAGGTTGGAACAGAGGACACGAGCTGTGTGGTGTGCACTGACTCATTCACACATAATGAACAGGTCACAGTTCTACCCTGCAGGTGCAGTATGAGGAAATCCACATATGATTTTAGTTCAACATTACAGACGTTTCTAAATTCAGAATAGTGTCAGTATAGTATGTTAATTTCGATGCACTGGATGAGACTATTTCGAAAGTTTTTATTCATCCTTATTTATTTGATCTATTGTAACTTCCGAATCTTAGAGCATTGAATATTATATCAAGCAGAGATTCTGTTGAATGAAAGGTCTGAGTTTTGTGCCCTGCACATACAAAGCATATTTTAGAGAAGACATAAAACACAAAATATGTTGTCATATTATAGAGGTATATGTATTTAATTTTTTTGAGGTTCATTCAGAGAAAAAAGTAGAACATAACATTAAAGGGTTAGTTCACCCAAAAATGAAAATTATGTCATTAATGACTCACCCTCATGTCGTCCCAAGCCCGTAAGACCTCCGTTCATCTTCGGAACACAGTTTAAGATATTTTAGATTTAGTCCGAGAGTTTTCTGTCCCTCCATTGAAAATGTATACATGGTATACTGTCCTTGTCCAGAAAGGAAATAATGACATCAAAGTAGTCCATGTGACATCAGTGGGTTAGTTAGAATTTTTTGAAGCATCGAAAATACATTTTGGTCCAAAAATAACAAAAACTACGACTTTATTCAGCATTGTATTCTCTTCCGGTTCTTTTGTCAAGCCGCGTTCACGAGTCCGCAGTGACGCTTGTGACGTAAGACGCTATGCTGACGTGTTATCTGGTGTGTCCGTGTATTCGGGTTCAAATAAATATGGCTGAGCAACAAAATGCAAGTCTTCCTCTGTGTCGAAATCCTTAGACATGTTTGCGAAGATTGTTTTGTTTCCAGCGTGCGTCTCCCTCAGACTGTGAACGAAGCTCGGGCACACCAGACACACGTCAGCAGCGTCTTACGTCATCAGCGTCACTGAACGCGGCTCGACAACAGAACCGGAAGAGAATACAATGCTGAATAAAGTCGTAGTTTTTGTTATTTTTGGACCAAAATGTATTTTCGATGCTTCAAAACATTCTAACTAACCCACTGGTGTCACATGGACTACTTTGATGATGTCTTTATATCCTTTCGGGACAAGGACAGTATACCGTACATACATTTCCAATGGAGGGACAGAAAGCTCTCGGACTAAATCTAAAATATCTTAAACTGTGTTCCGAAGATGAACGGAGGTCTGACGGGCTTGGAACGACATGAGGGTGAGTCATTAATGACATAATTTTCATTTTTGGGTGAACTAACCCTTTAAGAAATACACACTTAACATAGTTGTTTTAATTTTTTGTAAATATGAAAGAAATGCCTAATATGAAATACATTCTGTTTTTACAGACATTTATACCATAAGAAATGCATTGAGCCATGGCTCCTGGAACACCCCACCTGTCCCATGTGTAAATATAATATCCTCAAATCCAAGGTCGGTTTGCCAATACACACAGAACCATCTTTATTCAGGCAGATGATGTTGCATTTACTAACATGAGATTCTTTATTGCTGTATGTGTTTAGATTGATGAGGAGATAGATGAGCAGCCCTCATCATCTCCATCAAACAACTCATTCTGCTTAGCTACAGTAATGACAGTCACACCAGCAGACCAACACAACACATTAGACATTCAAACTGCAGAAAGTGAGTAAAGGTTACCACAAAAACATTTGCTGTCCTTTAAATTGTGTTCCTCCATGATGTAGGTGTTAAAAATGAACAACAAAACAGTTTTCATTGCATTGCTGATGTTTTATAAATGAAGGTGACTTGACTTTTAATCAGATTGCAGCTCAGCACTTACAGACCACCTACTCCTAAAAGTTGACAAAAGTTTTTTTTTTTTTTTCATAAGCACATTAATATGTTACTTATTTTTTACAGCAAATATTTAGTTTTGAGTGATTATTATGTCAACATGTTTATGATTTATAGATTTTACATATTCAATTAATGGGAAAAATACATAATGGTGTTTCATTGGTCTCTTGTATATTTTTACCTGCTGATTGGTAATTCAAAATTAACATTGTTGTGAATAGCCTTCCACCGCTTGCTGGCTTGTATTAATGTATTTTTATTACTTTATAAGATAGCAATAACTTACAGATGCAAAAGGTTCATTTTCTCAGTTTATAATGTCACCTTTGAATCAAGTGACCTTTCTTTTTATAGCGCTTTATACAATACAGATTCAATGCAGCTTTAGTCATGAACAGGAAATGATGCAAACAGAGTTCAATTTGGCTGTAAAGCAGCTCTAAAAATAAAAAATGGTAACACTTTATTTTGATGGTCCCTTTTGAACATCCTGTTGACTAAGTAACTTTGCAACTACAAGCCAACTAACTCTCAAAAGAGTATTAGTAGATTGTCCGTTTGCTGACTTGCTGTCAAGCTGATGGATCTAATAATGTTTATGGATGAGTGCAAACATTCAAGTTTTTCAACATTACAGTGGTATTAAGCAGGTCGCGATTGCTAAAGAGACAGATATCACACGCGAGTCCCGCGGATATAAAGGTATAAGGACATTTAATTCTACCGAACTACCCGTAAGTGCTGGATTACTCACACAGGTCAGTTTATTAGACGAATTAAACTTGTGAGGTAACGCAGCGCTGCTTCACTTGGTCTAACGTTACACTATCACACTAAACGGCATTTAAATGTGTGTTGAAAGTTATAATGTTATACTACGTGTTAGTTCGTTTGCTATACGAAACTAGCAGTCAACTAGATCAACATTAGAATAACATACTGACCATATTCTAACATTTCATCATGTTGAGCTAACGTTATATAACATTGATTTGTTTTATGTACATTTGCTCACCTGTCTAATAAAGCTGTCAAGTCGTGACTCGTGAAGCTCTGTCAACACCAAGTTAGTCGTGGACGTGATGCTCTCGGCATCTCAAAAACGCCACGCTGATATTGATCCTCATTTTAGTTCTCCTTGTTTGTCCCAAAGTCTGCTTGCCATGGTCTATGTTTGAAAGAAACAAGAACTGCGAGCTGCTAAACGTTACGCACTACACAGTTGTCCGCGTCTGTCGCCATGGTTACGTCATGGCTATGGCAGTATGAACGGAAACGTCTCTGGTTACTCATGTAACCGTGGTTCCCTGAGAGGAGGGAACGAGACATTACGTATGGGGAAATCCATTTTCCTCGAATCATGAAGTCTGATAGAATAACTCTTTTGCTTGCAAATAGCCAATGGCGGTCCCGCCATCACCTGATTGGCTGACACTGCTCAATATAGGTGACGGCGGGCGCCAAAAACCTCAGAATCTTAGCTGAACGAGAGTAAGGAGACTGAGAGTCCCTCCCACACGGCAGGTTACGTATTGTCTCGTTCCCTCCTCTCAGGGAACCACGGTTACGTGAGTAACCAGAGACGTTCCCTTATCGAGTCGGTCTCTCGACATTACGTATGGGGAACAATAAAACCCCCGCCGCGTGGGAGAAACCCCGCCCAGCTCTCAGGAACAGACACCGGACCTGGTTGAAACATCTATTGGCACAGAGCCAACTCGGCATCTGCACCAACGAAGGCCCCTCCCATCAAGCTAAGCACGCTGAACTGAATGGAGGGAGATTGCAGCAAGTGATTGGTGCTTAGGAAAATACTGCCGGCTAAGAATGCGGACATAACAAAGGGCACAATATAGTGAACATGATAGCTATGCTAATAATAACTCGCACTGTCTGACGACTAGTCGAACCGTGGCTAGAGCGCGCGCCATTGGGGCAGTCTAGCCTAGTCCAACGACAGCTCAGCTTCTCTCCCTGCACTGACAGACATGTGGTGCGAATGAAGGGATATTCAAGTTATAGAATCTCGCGAAGGTATTACGAGACGACCAACCTGCCGCGAAACAAATGTCTTGAATAGACATGCCTTTCGCCCACGCCCATGATGACGCCAAACTCCTAGTGGAGTGGGCGTGCACCCCTATAGGGAACGGCTTCCCGTGAAGCATAAGCCAGCCAGTGCACAGCCTCCACTATCCAGTGAGACAGCCTCCGTTTCGACAGCGCGCCGCCTCTTAGCACCCGCGTAGCAGACGAAGAGCTGCTCTGAAGTTCGAAACTGGCTAGTTCTGTTCACATAAGCACGCAGGGCACGCATGGGGCACAAGCGTACTTCTGAGACTCTGAAACACTGACCTCATCCAGGCAAAATGCTGGAATTGCAACCACCTGGCTTCTGATGAATATACGCAGTAGATAATAGCCCCATAATAGCATAGCACCTCAGTAAACAACAAACACATAGCCGTAGCTACAACTGTGAGTAGACGAGTTAGCACAGAATAGCCAGTTGTACTGAAGGAAACGGGGCAACATAACAGCATAGCACATGTACGTAACAGCATCGGTCGCTGTAGCGCATCCATGCATGTACATAACGCAGCATAAGTCGCCGTAGCGACAGAACTGCGTAGAGACAGAAACTGAGATGTACAGTTCGATCAGGATGGCTAGCTGCACGGAAACGGGGCAGCATTACAGCATAACACATGGTAAATTGCACATCCGTGTACGTACATACATTGAGAAACTGTGAGTATGCACAGTAGATTAAGATAGCTAGTTTTGCACTGAAAGAAACAGAGCAACAAAATAGCAACACCCGTCCTTATACGTACATAAGTGCAGTGTAGTCGCTGTAGCGACAACTGAATGCAGTTAGATAGGATAGCTGGTTGTTGCACTGAATGATAGAGGGCAACATAACAGCATAACACATCAGTGTGCACATTTTAAACATCTGTGTGTATAATGCAGCTCAAGTTGCTGAAGCGACCGAAACTGCATGAATGTGCGTACACAATGGTCCATTACATTGAAGGGCAGCATAACGCTTCAATATCTACACAGATGCAATGCAAGTCGCCGTAGCGACGACTGAGACTATGCACAAGCATAGTTACATTTTTGTGTACAAAAAACACAGCGTCAGAGGCATAGCGACATCGACTGTAAATACGTAGTTAATCGGAATAGCCGGCTGCACTGAGGATACAGGGCAACATATAACGGCATAAATCATAGACACATATCAATGTACATAACACAGCGTCTGTGGCATCGCACAACAACTGTGACTACACAGTAAAAGAGTAGCCAGTTGCACTGAAGGATACAGGGCAATATATAGCGGCGTAATAGTACACATATCAGTGCGTTGTGTGTACACAGCGTCAGTTGCATCGTACAACAATTGTGAATACGTAGTGATCAGAATAGACATTTGCACTGAAGGATAGGGCAAAATATGACGGCATAGATCATAACACATATCAGTGTGTAGTGTGCACAAGCACAGCGTTAGTTGCATCGCACGACAACTATGAATACGCACTGCGTAGTAATCAGGATAGCCATTTGCACTGAATGACACAGGGCAATATATAATGGCATAAATCATTACACATAACAGAGTGCGGTGTGCACAAACACAGCGTCAGATGCATCGCACGACAACTATGAATACGTAGTAATCAGAATAGCCATTTGCACTGAATGACACAGGGCAATATATAAGGCATAAATCATAACACATATCAGTGTGTAGTGTGCACAAACACAGCGTTAGTTGCATCGCACGACAACTATGAATATGCACTGCGTAGTAAACAGGATAGCCATTTGCACTGAATGACACAGGGCAATATATAATGACATAAAACATTACACATAACAGAGTGCGGTGTGTACGTAACACAGCGTCAGATGCATCGCGCACGAACTGTGAATACGTAGTAATCAGAATAGCAATTTGCACTGAATGACACAGGGCAATATATAAGGCATAAATCATTACACATATCAGTGTGCAGTGTGTACAGCGTCAGTTGCATCGCACGACAACTGTGAATACGAATTGCGTAGTAATCAGAATAGCCATTCCACTGAAGGATACAGGGCAATATACAACGGCAAATTCATATAGTGTGCAGTGTGTACACAAACACAGTGTCAGTTGCATCGCGCAACAACTGTGAATACGTACTGCGTAGTAACCAGAATAGCCATTGCACTGAAGGACACAGGGCAATATATGGCATAAATCATTACACACAACAGTGTGTAGTGAGTACGTAACGCAGCGTCAGTTACATCGCCCAACAACTGTGAATACTTACGGTGTAGTAATCAGAATAGCCATTGCACTGAAGGACACAGGGCAATATATAATGGCATAAATCCTTACACATAACAGTAGTGAGTACGTAACACAGCGTCAGTTGCATCGCACAACAACTGTGAACACGTACTTGCAGTAATCAGAATAGCCATTGCACTGAAGAACACAGGGCAATATATAATGGCATAAATCCTTACACATAACAGTGTGGTGTGTACGCAACACAGCGTCAGTTGCATCGCGCAACAACTGTGAACACGTACTTGTAGTAATAGCCATTGCACCGAAGGACACAGGGCAATATATGGCATAAATCATTACACACAACAGTGTGTAGTGAGTACGTAACGCAGCGTCAGTTACATCGCGCAACAACTGTGAACACGTACTTGTAGTAATAGCCATTGCACTGAAGGACACAGGGCAATATATAATGGCATAAATCCTTACACATAACAGTGTGTAGTGAGTACGTAACACAGCGTCAGTTGCATCGCACAACAACTGTGAACACGTACTTGCAGTAATCAGAATAGCCATTGCACTGAAGGACACAGGGCAATATATAATGGCATAAATCCTTACACATAACAGTGTGTAGTGAGTACGTAACACAGCGTCAGTTGCATCGCACAACAACTGTGAACACGTACTTGCAGTACTCAGAATAGCCATTGCACTGAAGGACACAGGGCAATATATAATGGCATAAATCCTTACACATAACAGTGTGGTGTGTACGCAACACAGCGTCACTTGCATCGCACAACAACTGTGAACACGTACTTGTAGTAATAGCCATTGCACTGAAGGACACAGGGCAATATATAATGGCATAAATCCTTACACATAACAGTGTGGTGTGCACGTAACACAGCGTCAGTTGCATCGCGCACCAACTGTGAACACGTACTTGCAGTAATCAGAATAGCCATTGCACTGAAGGACACAGGGCAATATATAATGGCATAAATCCTTACACATAACAGTGTGGTGTGTACGTAACACAGCGTCAGTCGCATCGCGCAACAACTGCGAATACACACTGTGTAGTAATCAGAATCGCCATACAGGGCAATGAATGCTGCGGCGGGGGCTGGGCGCCAGCCACCGGGAAGCATTGACTGCTATATGAAATGGTATAGCTCGTCCGCGGCATCATGCACGGGGACATAGATAGCCATCTCCTCGGGTTTCCCCGAGCTTCCGCTCTGCGATGCGTCTCCCGTCTATGAGGCGGGTAATAATGTTGGAGAGAGAAGCACTTTTGCTGAGACATGTAATGTACCTTGTTATTGAAACAGAACACAGCGGTTTCAGAAACAACACATTCGTCGAACTCTGGGCGGGAACACGCCCTCTTCGCACCGGTCCGACGAACACGTCCCGCGCTCTTTCCTCCCTGACCGCCGAGGCCACCTTTCCGACGGCAGCTCCTTGGGCGCTGTCCACTCCAGCACCATATCTGCCACCGCCTCAGTGAGAATGGCCATAAGCTCCGCATCCAAAGAGGCGAGGGCGCCTTCAGACGGAGACTCGGACCATTGGCGTCGTCATCGTCGTAACCGAACGAAATAATTCCCGTGCTACCTCAAGAGGGCGGTAAATGGCCTCAAGAGTAACTCACGGGCTCTGCCACGTGAGGATGGCGTGGACCTTGGGCCGACGTCAGCGCCTCAACAGAACCCGCGAATGGAGATCGCTGCCGTCTCCAGGTCCGCGGCTCGAAGGCGGCAGACTGGGGAGAGGCAGGAGACACAAGGTCGTCGCTACGTGTAACGGCCAGCCTTGCACGAAGGATCTGATGGGAAGCTCCTCACAGGCGGGACATCCCGATCCCTCGAGTGCCGCCTCTGCGTGGTCCCGACCCAGGCACAGCACACAAGTTGTGTGGGTCCGGGGATTCAATGGGTCCACCACACGGGCGACAAAGAGACATAATATAATCCACCGGAACGCGAGAGGGGAATTAAAACTCCTTAATATACTCCGCTCTGAATGCGTACATCAACGGTGAAAACAGACTCGAGTGAAGAAAAAAGATTCTGAGGTTTTTGGCGCCCGCCGTCACCTATATTGAGCAGTGTCAGCCAATCAGGTGATGGCGGGACCGCCATTGGCTATTTGCAAGCAAAAGAGTTATTCTATCAGACTTCATGATTCGAGGAAAATGGATTTCCCCATACGTAATGTCGAGAGACCGACTCGATAAGGGAACCGAGGATAGCGCGGATATTGCGTCATTGACAGGCGACATTTTTTTCCGGGACTGCCACTTATTTAAAATTGGAATTTCTCTTAAATAAAAAATCTTTGGAGACTTTTGGGATATAGTAAGTACACACCTGCAGGAAATATATCACACTGTGCAAGTGATTTTTAGATATTTTATAACAAAATTCGTACATATTATACCTTTAATGTCCGCTATCTGAGTCATTCTACGAAACGGGTGCCATTTCCACGTTGCGATTTTCCCAATTTTCATTAAGAACTAACTTTTTTTTTTTTTTTTTACTTACAACTTTAAGGATATGTTAATCTTCCAAAAAACACATTTTCCCACCTCAGACACAAAATCCTTAGTAATATTATGCTTTTTATTAAGGCAAGGGAGTCTTTCTTGTACCACCCCGTCACGGACAAAATGTGTGCCAGTAGAGTTGTAAAACAAGAAATTTATTTTTTAAATATAATGTTTTCCTAATAGTAAAATGTCCCTTTTATGTAAACCATCAATAGAAAGTCTGAAATTTTATCAATTTTTTGTATTCTTAGTTTTTTATCTTGAAATATGAATTTGACATTTCAATGGCCTCATTGTTTGTACTGAAAAAACAAATACACTTAAAAACATTAAAATAAAGTTTCATTAATTTTATTAGTTCACACAACACGAACATTATTAAACATTAATTTATGTAAAATTTAATTTATTTTACATACATTTTTAACAACATTACCCCGTGACGGGGTGGTAACTGATGTGACGGAGTGGTTCACTGTGACAGGGTGGTATGGACACACTGTTTCTCTGTTTCTGATTTGCTTGTTTTAAACTTTATACAACTGGGGGAGGGCAATTATTCAAATAGGAGATTTAATAGAAAACATTGGTCATGCTCTGAAAAACAAAAAACAGAGCATCATATCAGTGACAGGGAGAGTCGCATCCACACATCCCTCTGTATTTCCATGTGGCGGGATGTCACAGGCTGTGGTGCTTGAATGATTTCGAGCACATCATCGAAGAGATACCACAGGAAGTCATCTCTTGGAGGCCAGAAGAACCTGTTGGCACCAACACGGTGCATACACTTTACAAGGGCATGTGTTTCATCTGTTTCCATGATGATCCCAGGATAAAGGTCACTGTCATATTTAAGAACGCACCACTTCCCAATGAGATCTCCACTTCCCCAAGCAATTGCTTCTGTTGGCACCTTCTGGGCTGTTTTGTTAAAAGTGAAATGCAGTGTGTTGAAGCACTGACATCTCAGCTGCTTTTGCGTGGAGCACATGCAACTAACTTCCCGGTAAAGGATTTCTCCTGGAGTGAATGTGACCACTTGGTGGGTTTTCATTGTGGATGGCACTGGTGGAATCTGGCCTGGCATCTTTTCCATTGCCTGCTCCACTGCTTCAGATGCTACATAAAACAACTTAACAGTTGTAGATGTTTCAGAGAGGGCCTCATATAGCTCATGGGCATCGGGTATGTCGCGGCCGTTGGTCACCAGCTTGTCCGCTGTTCTTTTCAAGGTTCCCCCAACACCGTCAGGGGCCCCCTTGCCATGGCTTGCCTCAAAAAAGTTCCATGTTCCACCTTTCAGGCCTCTTCTTGCGAGCTCTGTGCTGAAAAGAAAGAAATTCCCTTTCTGTTTGTATTGGGTACAAGGCCCATCACTCAGAAAGTGTAGAACAGATACATCTGGGTAACTGCTGCTTTGACTGTTGGACAGGATCTGGACTCAAAGGAAAGGTGTCAAGACTGTGCTTCCTAGCCTCTGCTTTCTCTTTTCTCTTCTTGTTCTGCTTCCTCCACTTTTTACGCAGCTGACGCTTCCCTCGCTCACTTAGATCACTTATCTTCTTCTTTTTTCCTTCCTCTACATCCCGTCTCCATCTCTGACGCTCACTCTCTAGATATTTTTGCTTCCTCTCAGTATCAGCATTCCGACATGCACGGCATCGGCGTTGTCTCTCAGCAGCGCTTAATGGAGCCATGATGGAGACAGATCTATCTGCAAATGTTTTAAAATGTAACATTCTTCATTAAACACCAATGCAGTGCTTTAAGTGGGCCGGTACGCGCCGGTACTCAGTACCGCCACTTCCAAATATAGCTCTTGAGCGTACCGCCACCTCTCCGTGCGCCCAGAACGTGCTTTTAGCGTACCGGTACGCTCATTTGCACATCTGTTTTAATCCTTTGGCTGCGCTGCCGCTTTTCAGAGCGCCCTTCACAATGCACGCTAACTAATTCGTCCCACCGAGAGCAGAGACTACATTACCCATACACCCTTGAGTTTTACAAGTGAAAAGCGCATGCGTCGCTTTTGCCGCGGCGCTGTCAGTGTCAACACAACGGTGGGTGTGTGAAACGCGCAACCATAAATGCAAATAAAATACAAATACATTGAACATTTAATATGCTCTCCTGGCTTCAGACTCTGAGTAATAAAAGAACTAGGTCAGAATCAGAGGACTCGCTGGCTGACACCCCACCAAGCCAGAATGATATCGCTGCAGGTCAGACGCAAGTTACTGAAAGCAGCTCTTGTGCCGCTGTCGATGAGGTTCTCACATGTGGCGACGAGGACGAGAGTGACACCACTTCTACCGATGACAACAGCCGCGTTAGCGAGTGGCCAGAATGTTGGTCTCAAGCACTATGGTTATTATGTTATTATGTTTTATAATTTATTTTATATACAATTTGTTAAATAAATTTCAATACCCTTTTGCACATTTTATTTATGTTCAGTAGCTCTTTCTAGCTCAAGCACATCCACAAACTAATGTAAAACCCGTATGTAAAACCCCAGAGTCAGAAAATTTTTAAAAATACATAACTTATTTGGTGATATTTTAGATGCAAATGTCATGTTGGTCAACACGGACATGTGAAATCGGCTATGAACTAATGAAAAATTATTAAAATAGAATGTTATTCTTTTAAAAAAATGTTTTTATCATATATCATATTAACAAGAACACTTGAATGAATAACCTTAAAATTTGTAAACACATTTTGGGACATGTTTGTGCCTTATGCATCTCATCAAACGTTGTGGACCCAAATGGCACCCGTTTCGTAGAATGACTCATCTCTTTATTGTAATGGTTCTCCAACTGACATTATACTGACTATAAGTAACTCTACTAATAATCTACTAACACTCAAATGAGAGTTGTACTTTAACATGTACTTGCAACATTACTTATAGTCAACAGAATGTGTTAAAGGGACCATCAAAATAAAGTGAAACCGAACAAAAATTCATTGTTCAGTTGAAGTCAGTTTAGAGTCGGTACACTTATATAGATAATCAATTATTAAATGAGTTCAATACAGCTGTAAAGCAGCTCTGCAGAAACGTCTTGGTTTACGACTGGGGGAAGGGGGACGAGACACTGTGTCATGGTGTTGTTGCTCTGGGAATGCTTCTTGTGAACCAGTGTCTGAAGCACGTGTGTTAAACGCCAATCTTGATTGACTACTACCGTCAGGTTATGTCACAGGCACGCTGGCTTGCTATATAAGGGGTGCCTAGAGAACATGTCATTAGCTTCATGTTGTCTGAAGGAAGACGAGTAGTAATGCCAGAAGTATGGCAACGCGACACAGTGTCTCGTTCCCCCTCTCAGGGAACTCGCACTGTGTCATGGTGTTGACACTATGGGAAAAAATACCCACTGCTCCATACTGACAAAACGCCTGCCCACTGTGCTGTAAGTCTCTCAGCGAGCTCTTAGCAGTAGCCAAGATGCTGCCACACAATGCACCTGCTGACCAGAGAGCTTATCGCCCCTGGTGCACTCAAGTCGACCCCTCCAATATTACCCCTCACCACCCTTGGTGGGGGAAGAGTGGGAGGAGCACTGATGGGGATAGAGTGGTACTTGGTCAACCGAATAGCTTACAAGAGAGCTTGCAAGTACTTTCTGAAATATATGGTGAGAGGATGGAGTGCCTCTGTAGTTTACACATCCTCCTTCTCTTCCCCAGTGAGCACATAAGGGCCTTCTAACCATGTGAAGGGTTAACTTGACCTTTCCCTAATAAGGGAGCTCAACCCGGAGAGACAACCGATGAGGTGGTGATAGGTGGAGAGGTGGGACTCGAGAAGCGCTACCAACTGTTTACCCAGCCTATACCAGCAGTTACTGTCTGTAACAGTGGTCAGTGGAAAAGTGGGACATGAGAGGCGGAATAGCCCATCTTCCCCTCAAAGTCCGTCAAAGATATACAATTTTATAAATTAGCAATTTGCAACACAGGGCACATGTTACGAATTAAATAATAACTCTACTCAAAGAGAACAAAATCATCCGTAACAATTAACAGGGATCTGATCAACAAGATCCCTGGAGTCCCCGCTCTCACTCCCAAGGCTTCAAAAAACACCGGAACACTCTTAAAGTGCAAAAAGTATATTTATTAACAGGAGTAGCTAAAGAGCCACAAAATTCAGGAGGGGGAAAAGCCAAAACAAATAACAAAACAAAGCTAACTAATTTAAGGATACTAACCTGGAAATCAGATAACAAACAAAAGATACAAAAACTTCCCTCCCTACTTATCAAAAACAGGAGAAAACAAATAATAAATAAAAGAGGCACCCACCTCCCTAGCATGCTCCAAAAGGGTTGAACATAACTAATCACACCTTAACATAAGGTTGTGGTTCACATCAAATGTTTTTAACATGTACTAGATCACAGTAACACATCTCTTCGTCAAGAAAGCCATGAGAGCGGGGAGCTGTAGTTCCATGATTCAGGAGACTTAAATACATCGCCAAGGACTCCCGTCACCAATCAGGTCACTCGTTAGCAGCTCCACCTGTGTGTCATTACAGTGAGAGAGAGAGAAACGAGAGAAAACACACCAAGGAAAACTAGACCAATACACTGTTTCCCAAACAACACAAGACAAATACACTTCCACGTAACAGGACACAATGGCTGATGAAGTGGGACGCAAGAAACGGAATAGACCATCCTCCTTCAGCTATCTTAACTACCCTCCTATGGGAATATGAAAGGAGCATACACTTCTATCTCCACATTTTTTTATTTTTTTATTTACAGAGAAGCGGCATGTGAAGAAGTGGGATGCAAGAAGCGGAATTGCCCATACTTCTCAGCTAGTGCATCACTATGAAATAAATGCTTCTACTTCCGATTGGCCCAATTGAGCAGACAATGACTAAAGAAGTGGCATGCAAGAAGCAGAATAGCCCATCTTCTTTCAGCTGCGTCTGGCAACCCTACAAATGCGAACCAGTAAGGAGCATATACTTTCATCTCTGTGATATAAAAGGAAAGGTGACATGTGAGGAAGTGGGACACGAAAAGCAGATTAGCCCATCTTCCCCAACTATGCCCTTGGTCTAGAACATAATACTTCTATATTACTTCACTATTACATATATGAATGCAGAAAGAGTATATCATTCTGTGTTCATCCCTAACAAGTAGTAGGAAAGGAGGTGGGACACTAGAGGTGGCATTGCCCATCTTCCTGATCCCATCCACAGATGTTGCTTCTATTTCTGTATTCACAGAACTAGGGAGATAACAGATCATGAAGTTCTTTGTCTAGCATTGCACATTACACATTAGTCATTAGTGCCACGGAGCGAGATACTGTTAGGGATCGATCAGTAATCATTAATCATTATAGTAAAAGTGTAGGGGAAGCAAACAACCTCGTCACTGCATTATAAGCTCCATCGGGTGTCTATTGTACATGAAATAGCATCCGACCCCCTACTGGGAAGTGACAGCAAAAAGATTACAATCGCCAATAACCTTGTATCGTTCCCCTGAACATAATGCAATGGCTGGGGATGGATGTAAAATAAACCTGTATATGTACTCTTTATTCGTGAAGATACAGCGATATCATCCATTATTCATTTTAGAAGAAAACATTTTTAATCTCTTTCCTTTTAAGGGAATAAAAATGCTTTTATTTTTATTTTTTTATTACCAGATAATCCCTTACACTCTTTCTCTTTTTTAAACAACCTCTTGAACCCCAACACCCAGAAAGGGGTGGGAAGGGGGGAAAAGAAAAGGGGATTAAAAGAAAAAGGGATTAAAAGAAAAAGAGGATAAGAAAAAGGCCGAAAAGGACTCTCAGCATTTAGACCTCTCTTGCTTCTTGGAGTCGATTATCTTTCCTTACTTGTTCTAGAGCCAGGTTGCCACCTGGATCCCCGACCTCTCTAAGGCGGAGCTCTATCGGCCACACTCACTTTCTGCTCCTGTCACCAACTAGACCCAGTGACAGGCTCAGAAGGGGGGACTTAAGGATATTGCCTGTGGTGGGGAATGTACTTGAACGCCGCCAACTTAACCCTCGCCTCCCTAAATATCCGGACCACAGTCTCAACAGCGGTGCCAAAAAATTTGGAAGGCGCAACCGGGGCATCAAGGAGGAATGATCTCTCCTTCTCCTTTAGCCCTGATAGGTTAAGCCATAAATGCCAACATTTGCGACAAAAGCAGCAAGCGAGCAGCTAGTGGCATAGCGGGTAGAAATTATCACGTGTAGTAATTCCCTGTAAGCGGTTGACGATGAGGAGGCTGGCTCATATAATACATCCGCCTCAACTCCCATCACGTCTAATTTCTCTAAACTAGAGCGGCCATGCAGCATATTCTCTGCCAAACCATAAACCGAAGAGCAGGCTTTCGTATTCGGCGTAAGAGCCTTAAAACTGCTGACAGAGGATTGGGAAAGGGAATCCTAGAGCCCCACTATCCTAAACTCTGCACTGCCTCGACAGCAGTGGGTCCTGGACCACAGGGCGCTAACACCTGCTCCCTTTCCCCGTTAATAGAGCCAGTCGGGAATGAAGTCACCTCCAGGTCTGACCATGCATGCTATGTTCTTAGACATATCACGTATAAATCATGCATGTCGTTTGGCGTAATATATCTCTCACGTGGAGGCACACATTTTTTAAACCTGCGTTCACTCATTTTGTTTCCTTTCTTTTTCTTTGAGATACACACACACAAACAAGCGGATTCCTGAAGACAAAGAGGCTGATGACGTGTTCTCTGGCGCCCCTTATATAGCCAGCCGGCGGGCCAGTGACGTCACCTGACGGCAGTAGTCAATCAAGAAAGGCGTTTGGCACACGTCCTTAAGATACTGGTTCACGAGAAGCATTCCTATAGTGTCAAAACCATGCCTTTGAAAGGGAATAGTGATGTTATCGTCCAGCTCAGTTCAGTTCTCATCAAATAGTGCAGTGTTCTAATCTTAACAAAGGACTTTGACCCCTGGTTTCACAGCTGAGGTTTAAGCCTAGTCCCAGACTAAAATGCATGTTTGAGCTGTTTTAACTGAAAGCATCTTGCCATTGTTTATAAAAGCTACTTAAATGTCCTAATCAAAATCTCGGTCTAATCCTGGCTTAATCAACTAAGCTGGTCTGTGAACCAGGCCATAACGTTTTACCAATCCAATATCTACATCTTTACTCAGCTGGAGACTCAGCAACACTTACTATTGAGTACTGGTGCTTGAAACCAAGGACTGTGTGCAATACCAAACAGTAACCAAATATAGAATATAGAAAAAGACAATAAAATAAGAAATTAAAATTCCAGAGAAACATAAAATTCAGCAGCACTAAAAACATTGATTTGTAAAGGTAAAGGTAATATACTGTATCAGAATAATGAATAAATTAAACACAATATATGAATACATAAATTCAGCAGTAACCTATGCCCTTTGTCATAATCAATGTCATGCTGGATTAATCTGTATATGGTGCATACTCATGGTTATTGATTTTTCTTTATGACAGCGGCTCTTGGACATACACCAGACCGTGTGTATTATGACCCGGATATCCAGACACAACACTTTTATGAGAACCAAGCATTTGAAGAAGAACCAGAGATAATGGAGGAGCAGGATATCAACAGCCAAGATTAATATACTATAACATATTTCAAAAAATTCTACAGTTTGAATATCACAAACAGCCAAAATACTGTGTGAAATGTGTCAAAAAGAATGACATACAAAAAAGAAGAAACTTAAAATGGGATGCTCAAATTGTGACAGACTATTTATTAATAACTGATCACTGTTTAATTAATGTAGATTGCAATGACTTTTAAGAAGAGACAGTATAAAGTATAAAAGAGAGTATAAGAGAGAGTATAAAAACAAAATTACAAAAGGGATTCATTACTGTGACCGCTTGCATACCTGTCATGAGCTCCATAAAGCTTGTTCACACACACACACACACACACACACACACACAAACACTGGTAAATTTAATTTGTTCTATTATTTGTAATTAAGTTTTTTTTTTTTCTTCATAAATATACTTTTGGTGGTAACGCATTACAAGTAATTCGAGTAACGTAATTAGATTACTTTTTGAGCAGGTTGTTGATTGTTGATTTTGATTTTCTTCCATTGAGATGAGTTAACCTTGGATGATCGAACAGTGATCTAGCATATTTGCACAGATGTCATAGTACTGTATATCACCCTATGGAGTGTAGTTCAACGTCTTGATGCATCATGAGGTTATGGATACAGATAAGATATTACCACACACAGAACAGTTTGGGTGACAGTAAAATCAGTTGATTGCTGATTGTATTCTTTGTTGATTGCACATTTGCATACCCTGATTTAATTTTTGATGGTACAATTGTTTTCCTTCATCATATGCATGGTGTAGGTTGCTGTTTGAAACCTATCCTTAGATGATGCCATTCATTAATAATAATAAAAAAAACTATGATGATTATGTGACGATTGAGTGGAGAAGTATTACTGTTACTGAAAGTAAAAGTAAATCTGTGTGTAATATGTTGTAATATAATCTAATAATAGGTTAGGCCATGTAGTGGTATTTGTGGTATTTAGTGGAACTAAGAATAATACGGCATAATGTACAATAGTAAAGCAATACCCAACTGCAGAGCCACACGCACTGTCTGTGTCTCCGCTTGCAGACATCTTAGACCTCCTAGAACCTCATAGGACCACATTTCTACCTTTTTTATTTTGTATATTAGGACTATAAAATAGAGCACTTACCATTCAGTTTTCAATGTGCAAGTGCAACTTTTTTTTGTATTTGTGAGAGACCGTTTCATTATTTGCTAAAGAAAAATAATTAGAAGAATAACTAAGTGCAGAAACAATTTTTTTCTACAAACTATTGTGTTTATGTTTATGATAATAAATTAAAATAATATAACAAATACCAGTTTGCAATAGCAAGCGACATAAGGACAAGGCTAAAAGACAGCTGTGCAACCGAAAGCCTTACACATTCTATTTTAAAATGACCATGCCCACTCTTATGTTAAAAAATGATGTAAAAAGTTAATAAAAATAAACAATTGAACAATTTCCGTGGGTCTACTCTTTGCACGTGTTTGTTTCAGGTCTGCTCTATTACAGAAAAATGGCTCTGTCACAGAAAACCAAGGCCAAATGTGGTCCTGACACTGCTGTGCTGCTTCAGGTACGGCAGGATTATTTGTAATATAAAGCTTTCTTAAGCAACGAGGCTCTCAAAAGTGTATTAACGTTACTCCTATCTGATAATCAAAAAGATTACACACATTTACAGAGCAATTCGATGTGACCAAAATATAAATATGATGTTCAAGCAACTTAATGAATAAACTACATGTTTATACACCTTTAACTAGCCTGCTATGGATGACATACAGTTATTTATGAAGAGCAAAACTGTGGGGGTTTTTTTTCATCATCCTCTGTTGTTTCTTAAATGATTGAATCCTTTACTTGTGTATTCCAGAAAGCAGGTTATGCGACATAAGTAAACGGATAACCTCAACGTTTGGTTCCAAAAACAGAAGCATGGAGGTGCACAGCATTAAATCTTTTTTATTTGTTTATTTAATTTAATTTAATTTAATTTACTTTCTTAATTCTTTATTGATGTTGTGTATCTGTTTGTTTTGTATGTGGTGGTTATTTCCATGCTGCAGAACAAATTGTCCCTATATAGAGAGAACAATAAAAGGTTAAAGTCTAAAGTCTAAAGCATTTGACCAGAAGTAATTTCACTATAAAGGAAACATTACTCTGCAGTAAAAACATTACTGTGCAGCAAAAACATTAATGTGCAGTATAAGCTCTGAATTTTCCTGCAAAGGATTACATGTCAAATCTAAAAAAACATTTGGATTCTTGTGTTCTCAGCATTGCATTTCTAATCAACTACTAACAAATACTCTTTAACTATTATATGAATCATCACTAATTTAACCATGCATTACTATAGGGATCGGTAGCCTACAGCAGGCATGCACAGCAAGCATTGGCAAGGGGAGGGGTTGCTGACACAATAGCAATTGTTATGGTCCTGTGCTGGAGTGCCCTTGAGAGCCACCAGAGGGCACTCCCTTGTTCATTGCCATTTTCATCTCGGACTTCATTACCCATAACCCACGGAGGCAAATCTGAATTTGAGCTTTTAGTCAATGTACCCTTTTTACATTTCCAGGGTTCCCTGAAGCGGATGTCATCATAGTTTGTTAAACTTCTAGTGGTGAACGGTAGACAACAGCAACTATAGTTTTCTTATTACCATTTGCTCCAATAGCAAAATAAAATAAAAAATCCATGATAGCATTTCCATGACTCTCAAGTCAAGTCGCCTTCATTTATATAGCGCTTTTAACAATATGGACTGTTTCAAAGCAGCTTTACAGTGATAATTAAAGTAACATATTAGCCCGGTTCTATCAACACTGCATTGGCTCCCTATTACACATCGTATACATTTTAAAATATTGCTGATTACCTAAAAAGCACTAAATGGTTTTGCGCCCCAGTACTTGAGCGAGCTCTTAACACGTTATAGTCCTTCACGTCTATTGCGATCTCAAAATTCTGTCCAGTTGATTATACCTAGAAAATCAAAATCGACTGCTGGCGGTAGATCCTTTTCCTAGCACCAAAACTCTGGAACAGTCTTCCTACCATTGTCCGGGAAGCAGACACACTCTGTCAGTTCAAATCAAGACTAAAAACACATCTCTTTTACCAGGCATTCACATAGAACAATATACATTTCTATTATTCAAATCAGTTAAGTGATTATTAGGCTGCATAGATTAGATCAGCCGAAACCAGGAACACTTCCTACAACACCCGATGTACCCGTTACATCATAAGAAGAATGGCATCTACGCTAATGTTAGTCTTTACATTTATTCCGAGGTTTACTTAAGTCAGCCGGATCCGGGCCGTATCTAGATCATACGGTGAACCTGCGGCTATACACGACCACAACGCATCCCTGAAGTGCCAGCCTCATCAGCCCTGTGAAGGCCTCATGGACACCTCAACAAACTCGTCTCCATACCGGCGTGACTCCGATCTTCAACCAGATGGAACTGGATAAATATTGTGAATGTTCTGATCCAATCTGACTTCTCTGACCTGTATTGCTGCCTGAATCATAATCATACACTGTCCGTTCATTGGCCAGAGGAGAACTGGTCCCCGACTGAGCCTGGGTTCTCCCAAGGTTTTTTTCTCCATTCTGTCACTGATGGAGATTTGGTTCCTTGCCACTGTTGCCTTGGCTTTTGGCTTGCTTAGCTGGGGACATTCAATATTCAACTATATTATTGATCTGCCAGGTGGACGATGACGCAATTTTCTTCTAGAAACAAACTTTGTTGTATTATTTTCATGTTATCAAGCTGCTTTGATACAATCTTTATTTTAAAAAGCGCTATATAAATAAAGGTGACTTGACTTGACTTTTTGTTGCGAGTATAATTGTTTAATTCGATAGATAGATTAGATATTGCTATTTTCTTTTTAACAAATAAAGTCATATCGCTACAGCATGAGGGTAAGACAATTATGAGAGAATTTTCAAGTTGTGGGTGGAGTTATCCATTTAATGTAATAATCCCCTGCAAAAGTTAAAGACCTGTTCCAGAGAGCTGAATCCACTATAGAGAGCATTTCACGTGTCGTCTTCCTTTAAATATGTGGACTGCAGCTCTTGAGTCCAGCTGCTGCTGTTTCAGCTTCAGTGTCATGCTGGAGGCATCATAAGCGCATCCCTTGCCCGTCAAAAGCTTTGGTGAGTACCTGAGTATAATGTTCTTGTTTCGAAAATATCGCGATTTTAAATGTCTTTGTCTATGTCATGTGGTCTCTGACTTTCTCAGTTTTGAAGGTTGTTATATAGGAAATATAAAGGCGACAATAATCTAAGTAATCAGGAAACAAATAAATCAAAACCGCCGCATTTATTTTATTAAGGTGTTTACCCGAGCGTGTGAGCATCAGTTCACAGGGGACCCGTGCTTATAGCCTACGTCTAACAGATGAAGATGAAGACAACGGAATGTAACAGAACTCAAAGCTCCCGAGACTCTTGTCTGAACTATTTTTAACTTGGCACGCATCTTCGAAAATCCACGAAAGCCAGCAAAAAAAAAAAAAAAAAAAAAAAAAAAAACCGTGGTAACTATTAATAATAATAACATTAATCAAAATAATAATAAACAGAATGGTTGACAATTACGCATTTGACAGGCTTTGTCGGTATATTCACTACTTGCAGTGAATCGAGCAACCCATTTGGTTTGATCCTCAAAATAATAGTTTCGCTATTTCTTGATAGTCAAAGTAGCTGATATGTGGGATCTTCCTCTGCGCATCTATAAAGCTTTGACAAAAACCTCAAGACGAAAGACATGTTACACATTGTTTCCTTGAAGTATTACCTGAGTGCATTAATAGGCTATTCTCCTTTCGTCTGTTTTATTTGTCTGATTTATTATAACTGACACAGATGTACAGTTCAATATACTAGTATTATAATAAATTGCATGATAATGTTAATATGGACATTTATTGGCTGTGTTTAGTTCAGACTCTTCTCTTACATACAGTATTTAAATTTTCCATAGTGTTCATAAATTAATTCAGTAGTTGATCATAAACTTGAATTCTTCGTGTATGCAGGTCTATAGAGTGTCTCTGCTCTATTTTCATTTCCATGCATTTCATGAAATGTTCTATTCTTGTTGTTGCATGCATATATGATAAGTACGTTTTGCCATCAGTAGCTGAGCAGTTGTCTTATGTTAAACAATATTTTTGATAAATTAGATTCATGTAGGCAGGATATGTACATATTTTGTTTACAACTGTTCTAAGTAAACCAGTGTGAAAAGACTGAATGCATTGCATTTGAATACATTTGAATTACAGTTGGGTATAAAGGCTGCATATTGTAGATCAGGTTTCAATGATGTGAGGATGAGAATAACCCATGCAGTGTCATCAGTGTGTGTTTGGATGTGGAGGTCATGAGAATGCTGAGTCATACTGCAGAGTAGCTCTCTCATGCTTAGCTTTCCTGAACAGTGGCCACGCTTTGTAAGTTAATCCAATGTCATGACTAATTCAGCAATTTCCACAGAATGACTTTGAGCCAGACGAGATGGTTACTGGTATAACGTTATTTTTTATTTACCTGACGCTAAAGTCATAGAGGTTATGCACTGACATCACTTTCCCGCCAGAACATGCCCTCTTAGGACTGAGTGGCAACTTGGCTGGCGCTAGTAGGGAAAACTGCAAGAACTAGAGTAAAACAAATGATTACGTGCTTAAAGGAATATTTCCCACAAAATCCCCGAAAAAAAAGTCATTAATTATACTCACCCTAATGTCGTTCCAAACCCATAAGACTTTCGTCTTTACGTTATATGACAAGGCCAATTCATTGCAAAAGTCATCCTTACCATGAAAAAATAAAGTTTTTCTGATTAGATTTGATAGATTTCTGTAGCACCTCAGTGTAAGCGGCGGATCAAGCGCACGTGGACCGATCTTCTCTTCCTCTTTGCCAGTTACAGAACGAAATATGAACATCAGAAGGTATATAATACAGTACAACTTACAGACTGAAAACCGTGCAATAATTTAGATAAAAAACATAAAACTGACATGATTGCGAGTGCGACTCACACCTCTGGACAATAGTGTCAATCACTTCACCTGCATGTTTATATGTGAATAAAAGCCTAAATTGAATCTGTTCATCATATAAAGTGATTCAGTCTCTTCGGAAAATGTGGACTACACCGCTCAATTCATATGGATTCGTTTTACAATATCTTTATTAACTTTTTGAAGCATCAAATTGGTAGTTGCGTAACTTGCGTAGCTGTCAATGGAGGGACAGAAATCCCTCAGATTTCATCAAAAAGATCTTAATTTGTGTTCCGAAGATGAACAAAAGTCTTACAAGTTTGCAACGACATGAGGGTGAGTGATTAAAGGGATAGTTCACCCAAAAATGAAAACTAGCCCATGATTTACTCATGGTAAATCCTGCTATCCTAGGTGTATATGACATTCTTCTTTCAGACGAATACAATCGGAGTTATATTAAACAATGTCCTGTCTCCTCCAAGCTTTATAATGGTAGTGAATGGCTGGTGAAGCCCAAAAAAGTGCATCCATCCATTATAAAAGTCATCCATATGGCCCCAGGTGGTTAATAAAGGCCTTCTGAAGTGAAGACATGCATTTGTAGAAGAAAAATACCCATATTTAAAACTTTATAAAATCACTGGCTTCCGAGTTCCGACAGACGGCCGTATGCATTGGTGTAAAACTAACCCCTGACCCGATGCACAATGTAATAACGAATACGGAAGCTCAGAGGAAAGAGCAAAACAAAACACCGGTCGCCAATTCGAAATTTTGTAGAGAAATGTAGGAGGATTTCTATATACTAGAAATGGCTTCTCTTCAGAAGGCCTTTATTAACCCTCGGTGCTGTGTGGGGTATTTTTTTATAATGGATGGATACACGTTTTTGGGCTTCAAATTTTCACCAGCCATTCACTTCCATTATAAAGCTTGGATTAACCAGGACATTTTTTTAATATCTGATTGTATTTAAAGGTACAATATGCAGGATTTTTGCAGTAAAATATCCAAAAACCACTAGGCCAATGTTATATATTTTGTTTGGTTGATTACTTACAATATCCCAAATGTTTCCAAATTTTTGTAAATAGTGAGAAAATTGCGATTTTAACCAAGGAAACGGGGCGTGTGAGCAAGGGTGAAGAGTCGCCAGTCAATGGCGTCTTATCTGCGTTACCCCCGGTTTCCGCCAGGTTTGACCTCGTAGTGCAATATTAACCATGGCGACAGACGTTGACAACTGGGTTATGCCGGTTATGCCTAGAAGGACGCTCACGCTGTTGTTGTTTTGTTCAAACATTATGGACCATAGCAAGCAGATTTTGAGACAAAAAGAGGACTAAAACGAAGATCAACATCTTTCGAGATGCCGAGAGCTCCACGTCCGCGACTAACTTCGACTTGACAGAGACGCGAGTGTTCCATGTACTTTATTAGACAGGTGAGCAAATGTACATAAAACTAATCAATGTTATTTAGTTCAACATGATGAAATGTTAGAATATGATCTGTATGTTATTCTAATGTTGGTCTAGCTTACTTAGTCTCATACCGCCAACAAACAACCTAACTAACAACATTCAACACACTCAAATGCAGTTTAGTGTGATAGTGTAACTTAACTGTTAGAGCAAGTGAAAAAGCGCTGCGTTACCTCAAGTTTCATTCGTCTAAAAAACTGACCTGTGTGAGTATTAATTCAGCACTTGCAGGTAGTTGTGGCGCTGGTATAAGTTACGTCTAGCAATTGCGCCCTGCTTCATACCACAGTCATGTTAAAAACATCAATGTATTCAGTCATCCATAAAAGATCCATCAGCTTGACGACAAGATCCATAATTACACTTAAAGGGATAGTTCGGCCAAAAATGATATTTAAACCATGCATTACTCACCCTCAAGCCGTTTGAGATGCATCTGTCAATCTTGTTTCAGACGAACACATTTTCAGTTATTTTAGAAAATGTCTTAGACCCTTCAGTGGATATAATGTAAAGCAATGGGGTCCACCTCCTTCAAGTCCCAAAATGTGAATACATCCTTCACAAAAGTAATCCATCCGGCTCCAGGGGGATAAACGAAGGCCTTCTGAGGGTAATCCGTGCGGTTTTGTCCTAAAAATATACATATTTAAAACTTTATAAATGAAAATATCTGACTTCTGGCAACGATCGACGCGCGTTCACGGGTGATGGAAGTCGGCGTACGAGATACGAACTGTTGTGACGTAGAACGAACGCGCCAGCGCAGCCAGAGAGCAGAGCAAAACAAAACACGAAAGCGCGTGAACGTACGCGCGTCGATCGTTGCCGGAAGTCAGATATTTTCATTTATAAAGTTTTAAATATGTATATTTTTAGGACAAAACCGCACGGATTACCCTCAGAAGGCCTTCGTTTATCCCCCTGGAGCCGGATGGATTACTTTTGTGAAGGATGTATTCACATTTTGGGACTTGAAGGAGGTGGACCCCATTGCTTCACATTATATCCACTGAAGGGTCTAAGACATTTTCTAAAATAACTGAAAATGTGTTCGTCTGAAACAAGATTGACATATGCATCTCGAACGGCTTGAGGGTGAGTAATGCATGGGTTAAATATCATTTTTGGCCGAACTATCCCTTTAATGCGGACTATACGTCATCAATATACGCCTTTGTTATTGTAAGAGGTTAGCGACACCTGGTGGCGAAAAAATCCTGCATATTGTACCTTTAAAGGGGTCATATAATGCCATTTTTTAACAAGCTAATATGATTCTTTAGGGTCTAAATTAAAAGTTTTCAGCACGCCGTTTCAGTGCATATGACTTTAAATGATAAAGAGCTTTGCTCACCCCGCCTCTCTGTTCTGTGCGTACACCGTTTGAACACAATAACACAATAACCATAACGCCTTCTTCAGTATAAACGCGGGATTATGAATTATATTGAGAACGTCATACATAGAAAACATGCCGTAATGTACCCTGAGTGTAAACCTTAGACGCATTCATTGTGTAGTGTGCAGCTAGCGATTTGCAAAGATTCATATAAATATTAATATAAAGTTTAATAAAACGTTACACTCACTTCAGTTCTTCTGGAGGTTCAGCAGGAACACGAATATCTGGTACCGATCCTTTATTCATGAGCAGCTTCTTAGCAAAACCAGCTTTACACTGATCCTCGTTTATAAAGCAGTCTGGTGTGTGAAATGATTCGCGCAAACATGAGAGCATTGACGTTGCTCGTGGGGAATATTCCCTTCGAAAACAAACTCAGCCACTGCGTCTTAAGCGGTTCAGATTTAGGAACATTAAAATGACTGCTGCGTTCGTTATTACAGCCAAGAACAGAACACCACAATCGCTTAGACGCCATTCTGCTCATAGATAGTGCTCCAGCATATCAACAATGACCGCGCCGGTCCGCGCGGACTATGATTGACAGCTCGCTCACGAGCGAGGTCTGTGTTGAAACGATTGTTGATCAACAATCGTGGGAGGGGCGTTTAGTGACGTCACAAAATCGAAAGGCTCAATTTGAGGCAGGGGAAAACATATAAGGAGATTAAAAAAAAAACTGGATGGATTTTTATCATTTTATGATGGTTGTGTACAGGCACTGCCAACACACATTTCAGTACAATCACCTTGTAAAAGTGCATGTACCATTATATGACCCCTTTAAAGGATTGACCCCCTTTAAAGGGTTAGTTCACCCAAAAATGTAATTTCTGTCATTAATTACTCACCCTCGTTCCAAACCCATAAAACTTTTGTTCATCTTCGGAACACAAATTAAGATGTTTAATGAAATCTGAGAGGTTTCTTGAATCAGCCATAGGCAGCAACGTCATTGCAAATTTCAAGGCCCAGAAAGGTAGCAAAGACATCATTAAAAGAGTCCATGTGACTTCAGTGGTTCAACCCTGTTGGGCTTATTACGGCACGAGGATGCTCCTTCCGGGAGGGAGTACTTCCGTGTACTGTCACGTTTTGTTTGTGGACGTTTGTTAATGTTTTTGATTTGTTTTTCTGTTTTATTGTTGTTTGAAGTGTGTTCATGGTTGTGTTTCCTCTGAGTTCTCTTGTTTATAGTTTTGATTCTTGGATTAAATATTTATTTTGAGTATCTCCTTTGTCAAGTGCTTCATTACAGCCACGAAAGTGACACCTGGATTCTGGCTTTTTCTGCAGATTGCAGTGATCCATTTGTTTCTATTTTCTGTAGCTTTCAGCAATCTGAAAAAGGATACCGCAGATTTCCTTTTTTCTTTTTTTTACCTATTTGGTTTCATTTTCCACTGTGGGGCTGATAACAGAGTCTTTTGGAATGTAATACAAATGCTTGAGTTGTGTTTTCTACCACCATGGTTAGCCATCCGTACTGAGAGTTTTGGGCAGAGAACGGTTTGTAATCATGCCGTGTTGAACCAGGCTCAAGTGGAAACATAACCGTAAGAATTGTTCCTTACGGTTCTTATAACCTCTCGGCACGACGGTAGAAAAGCAGCTGTTGATTCATGTTCACTAAAATAACTTCAAAACATTTTCATCAGCTCTCTGCTTGATTGTGATCTATGGCCGCGAGTTCCGTGGTCAAATATTTTTGATTAATGAGCACTAAACTGGTTAATTGACTATTTTGCCACATAGATGTGCCACATAGATTCACTACTCTTTTTGTTATTAACAATGTTTTCTTTGTTATGTTATCTTTTGAAATGTAGCCATAATGGAGAAACATAAAATAAAGGGGTAAAAAGACATCTGTCAGGCTTGAAGCAGGCATTCAGTAAATCTGAATTGAGCGTCAGCGTCAGTTCTGGCAGGCCAGGTATCAGCCGACTACACGGTTTCATCAGCGATCGCTCAGCTGAGCTGCATCAGTGCATCTGCTGTTGATCTCCCCTTACTGCTAATGACTACGCTCAAATCAGGGTGCCCTATTTAAGCAGATTCAGTTCGCTCCTAAATGCTCGCTGCTCGCTCTCTGCAACCCACCTCCTCCCCAGCTCCTCCTTGTCGTGTATAACGTGGCATTTGCTTTTCTGTCATCGTTGCTGCTCTGTTCATATGGGGGAATAGTTCTGCTCTCCCAGTACTAAACTGTGAGGGTTCCCTAATGCTGCTGCTGTGACAGAGCCATACCGCCAAATTTTAATTATCAACTTGAATTGCAATTTATTCAATACAATCTCCTAATCATTTATTGTCATGTGTGTTCTTGACTTAATGGACCTAACAGAACTGAATTAGAACCGTTTAAGCAGCTATATTTGTTATGTTGATTAAATTTGTAACAATTATCAATGGGCGAACAAGGAATAACAATAGCCATTATTAAAGGAAATACACAATACAACAGAAGAATTTCTTTCAATGCTGTTGCAGTTATACTGTTGCTCTACTTGTATGCCGTGGTGAAAAACAGGCCTGTTATTTGTTGACCCCTAAACAAACTCATGGCAGTTTGTTACGTTTTGGCAAATAGGTGGCTAATTCATATGAATTTTTGTACGATTCCCTTACACCCCTCTGACTTGTATGTTTACGGGTAAACTTTCATGCCAGAATTTTACAATGCAGGGAGATTTGGTGATACACTTGACAAACACATCACATAGGCTGTGTCCGAAATCTCCACTCAAACCACTACTCCCTAACCCCTATGTAGGGGGTAGGGAGTAGAGCACTATATAGTGAGCTCACCAGCATAATAGAAACACCACTTTCGGACACTACTCGATCGTCTCTCGGCGCCGTTGATTACGGCATTACTGTCGCACTATTTAAACGCGCCATCATCTGTCAGCTAGTGCCGAGCCAGCTCTGGGCTAAATATAATTTTTTTTTAATAAATACATTACATTATATTGAGCTTATTTCTCCAAAATTGTAAAATTAAAAGTAATTTCTGGCCGCTTCTGTTATAATGCGTCACTCCACACATGATTATAACTTATAAACATAAATAAAATTAATACACATATTTTCATATATTTTCATTTTCGCACCACACCGTTTTCTCTTGCCTGTCGACATTAGAAAAAAAAAAACAGATCTACATCATCCAATATCTTGCTCATAATACTCTTAATAAAACAGCTTTTAGACTCTGTGGAGATCCCACTCAATATTTATCTTTTTTGTTTGTTTTTTTGTTCTTGTGATTCAGAAGATTTCGCGGATTAGCAAAAGAAACAGGATTTCTAGACAGAAAACGAACATAACTTACATTTGTATGACAAATTCGTATTGTCGCGCTGCTCTCCTTGATGTCCATCCGCCATTTTTGCGATCAGCACAATGCATGATTGTATGTAGGGCTTGGGTTAGTGACCATCGGTTGTACACTACTTTTCAAAATGCATTCTGGGATACATTGAGTGGACTATATAGGGTATAATAATCATCACTATACATTCGGACAGCACTACAAAATGGCGAGCTCACTATATAGTCCACTATATAGTGAGTAATGGGAGATTTCGGACAGCAATAGAAACTGCAATTGGAATAAACTGGAAAACCCAATATCAATCCAGTTGCCTCGTTTAAACTGTTGTTTTGGTGAGTGGACATGTGAATGGGTGGAAAATATGCTGTACTCAAAAAGTTATTCCATTGGTTTTTATCGTCATTCATGAATCATTTAAATTGACTTGAATGTTAAAACAACAGAATGAGAAATGTTTTGCAGGCTGTTGAAGTTGCAACATATATCAGTTTCTGAGTGAAAACAGAGGGTGTGGGCCAAGCTCCTCTCACCACACGCCTGGATGGCAAGATAAAGGTACTCGCTAACAGGAAATATACCCTGATGGATCTGAGTGGCTGATTATCTCTCTGAGCCAAGAGTGTCAGATGGCGTGACAAAGACAACTTTCTCAATGCTGGAGAGAAAATAGTTTTAGGTTGTGTGAGCATTACGTGCTGTATAAATGTAACTGCCATCCTTTTGTCCAATTTGCAGCCAACTGCCTTTGCAAAGAAGACAGTGGGATGACAGACGAAGAGATACCCAATGTGGGTGATCCCCCTCCAACATACATAATCTTCCTCCTTGTCTTTTTCTTCTTCATCACTGGCCTTCTGGGTTTCTTAATCTGTCACTTATTGAAGACGAAGGGCTACCGCTGTGAACTGGAAGAGGATCAAGTAAATTGTGAAGACAAACCGGGGACAGACAAAGATGGCAAGTCATTTCAGCCTTTGTTTTACAAAAATATGCATGTGTTTTATACAAAATACGGTCACACTTTAAATTAGGGTCCAACTCTTAGTATTAACTATGACTTTTTCCTCAGTAAACTCCTAATTACTGCTTATAAATAGTTAGTAAGGTAGTTGTTAAGTTTAGGTATTGGATTAAGTTGGATTAAGGGGTGTAGAATATGGTAATGCAGAATAAGGCATTAATATGTACTTTAATGCCTTATTATATGTATATGTAATATGCACGCTAAAATGCAACTAGTTAATAGTGAGAATTGGACCCTAAACTAAAGTGTTACCCAAAATCCATACTGTTTAAATATAGTTTCTTGTCTTTTTATTTTCTGTATCTTGGTGGTTTTATTTATCTCCAAATTCCTGGCTTAGTATCTAGTCATCCTTAAAACCCTCACCATCACTTTTTTTATTATTATTTGCTTAACTACTCATATGGTCAAAAAATAAGCATTATTTTTCAATAGACGACCCACCCACACACACACACATTTCTGCCAACCATAACTGCGATATTATAATAGACTTATTTAAAAAGATTTCTGCCCTTGCAGTACAAAGAGAGAGGATCACTCTCTCAAGAAATAACACACAGTACATCGGCGACAATTCTTGACTTTAATAAAACATGGTGGTGTAAAAAAGGTAGATGCTATTTATATAAATAGTGGTACATACTGTTTGCACAAGAATAAATAGCAAGAACATGTTGCACTAAATGTAGACTATATGAGAAATGGTGGGTAAAGTTAGTAAAATGACCTTTGCCAACAATGCTATTTGCACTGTTTAGACACTGCCATAAGACAAGAGATTGCAAACAGAGTAGCAAGATTGCAAATAATACTCACTTTATTGTTGTATTAAAGTGTAAAATGAACTATGTACGGATATAAATACTTTTTGACACAGTAACAAGCGGTTCACATTGGCAATACAAAAAGGTATTAATACATGAAAATTGTTACAAATAGCCCCTTTAAACTGAAAAAATACACAGTAAGATTTTGGTCTGTTCAACCAATTTGTAATGACATTATTTTCATTACCATAATTAGGTTTATATGACATAAAATTCGAAAACTGTTTTTGTCCAGATGAATCAGAAGACAGCCAAGACACTGTGGAACAGATTCTGAAATGCATCATTGAAAATGAAGGTACAGACAATTCGTTCTGTTCTGTTCTGCAGTATTTACTATTCTATTGGTCATGTATTTAAACAAATTTCACCACTTGTTTTGCTATTTTTGTCACAGCCAATATGGAGGCCTTCAAAGACATGTTTACTGGGCAAAATGTTTGTGAACATCAAGATCCACGGTATAATCATTACATTTGTGATTTTTGAATATTTCTTTTGTTCTATAGTGTGTTAAATATAATAATATTTGACTCAAAGAGGAGAAATTAACTTTGTATAAATATGTTATATGATATGATGTGAACTGCCTACATTGAGATTATTTAAGATCTTCCAGTTTGTTTTCAGATATTTTAGTTTGTAAAGTATAAAAAAAAAAAAATTCTTTTAGTGCTCAGTTCATCATTGGCCCCACATACCTCACAATGATGCAGGACAAGTAAATCAATGTAGATGTGTTAATTAGTTTACATTGCTTTACTTGTCCCGCATCATTGTTAGGTATGAGGGGCCAATGACCTCTGAACTAATCCAAATGTAATTTTACTAAAAATGTTACCGTTTTACAAAAAAAAACAAAAAAACATGTTTTCTAACCAGGTTACATCAGAAAGATGGTGCAAGTGGTCTTCCCCTTCACCATCATACAGTTCATCTGGGTGGTGAAATCAGCTCTTGTGTCCACTGTATGCAAGAACGTATATTAAAAACACGACGCAAAAGCCGTGTGGCTAGAAGCAAAGCTCGGCTAGCGGAGCAGACTGTGTTTTCTGTGGGAAGGTGAGGATCTGTTATCTGTTATTATACCAGTCAAAAAGTTACAGTAATGGACACACTCATTCTTTATTACTGTTCCACATTTAGAATAATGCTAAAGTCTTAAAAACATGAAATACCACAAATGGAAGTATGACCATTACCAAATATGTGGAATCGAAACATATTTGAGCTTCTTCAAAAATTAATAGACTCTTGACTAGATTATAGAGGTGCATGGTTTGTACATGTTTAAACAGCATTACAGGAGTTCCCATGTATGGTGGACACTGGGACTAAAAAAATGTAAATATTAGTTGGATGACAAAAATGTCAGTGCCAGTGTTTTGTCTCAAGATGCAGAATAAAGCATTAATTTGTGCTTTATAAGTACTAATAAACAACCAATATCCTAGTAATATGCATGCTAATAAGCAAGTATTTAATAGTGAGAATTGGACCCTGGGTTAGCAAAAGTAATAACATATTTCCCTTCCCTACAAAGGCCAGAGGAGACCTGGCCCACCTACTGACCCAAGGTTTTTTCTTTTTCTTTTCTCCATTCTATTAATTGATAGAATTTGGGGTCCGTGCGACTGTAGGCTTTGGCTTGTTTAGTTGGGATTTAAAAGACATTTAATATCCAGCAATATTATGTACTGACATCAGATGATAACAAAATTTGAATTGATTTCAACTGAATAATGACACTATTGTCTCTCCTGTCGAGCTGCTTTACAGCTGAAATTAAAGTCATTTCATAGCTGATCGATTCTGCATCATTAACACTGTAGTTACTGTGAAGCTGCTTTGGATGGAAGATAATAGTAGATTAAAATTAAGATTTTTGCTATGCACAGAATACAGCCAAGCTAACTTAACTAATACTTACCTAAATTCACAGGTTTCGTGTCACCCACATGGAGAAGAGAAACAGCCTGCAAGGTTCGATCAATCTTTCTGCCTCTAAGCCAGGAAACACGTCGAATGACACAACGCTCTCTGATAGCAGGACGGGATTTAAAGACGCTTCCAAAAAACCTCAGGAGGAATACAACATCCGCAATATGTTCAAAGACACTGGAGCAACCAACGGCAAAGTCCTAAATGTAGGCAAACGGAAGAAGAGTGTCACATTGCTTGGCTTCTTTAAGGGGGCTGATCCTGTGGAGGCCAAAGGGGGAGCAGAAGTGTTTGAGGAGGACAAGGAGGGGTCAACCACTGCGGATCAGTTATCTGTCTCTCTAGGAGAAGGCTTGAGCTCAGTTGCACTGTCTCCCACTGATGAAACAGCTTTAGATGAAAATGCAAATAAAGGTTCAGGTAAATTAGAGAAGACCAGCCTAGAGAACGAAAAGGCTGATGAAGCGACTTTAAATGTGAAATCGCATGACAAATTAAGTACAAACACAACTGAGATAGTTCGGGATAGTTCTAATGACTGCTCTAGATTTTTGGTGGTACGAACTACGGAAGAAACCGTCATCCCACCTGCAGCTGCTGCGGACCATAGAGGAGATGATACGACGAAACACAAGGACATTAAGACTGCAAGTTAGTCAGGAGAGTACAGACAATCAGCAGATATGATTACAGCATCATAACCCTACAAGCATAACATTATACAATTATCAGATGGTCAGACAGTTGTTTATTAAGAACGAGACTCATGAAAAACAACACTGCTTTTACCAAAAATACACCTTGTTCTCAATTAATTGCATATTCAATCTATAAATATGATGGGCTTAATCGAAAAGCAATGGCTATTAAAATATATCGACAATTTGTTGTTTTTCTTTTTGCATCTTTAGAAAGCAGCTTCAAATTCATTGGGCAATCACAGCTCATATTAAAATAACACTGTGCTCAATTGTGTTATAGGGGAATAATAGCCTGGTTAAAACCAGACCGTTCTCAGTTGTAACTGAGTTATGGTCTGGCAAAGCGTCATAGTCAAATCATTTCCAGAGGGGCGTCACCAACGGCCGTCGCGGATAGACCTAAAACCAGTCAGAGCGATGAAGGAGATGACGTATGCAGAGCGGGGGGAGAAACATCTCCGAGTGTTGTTCTTTGCTCGGTTTTTAACAAAAAGGAAAGGTTCAAATCACTTAAAACAGACGCGATAGCTGATTCGAGCGAGTGATGTTCGACGGTGGCATCCATCTTTGTAATGTAGGCTACAAAATCTGCTTCAAAATCCCAGCGCTGTCGTCATCGTGTAAAGTTACGTTCTCTTACGAGAGGTTCTCTCGTATTGCGTAAGCTAGCTTACGCTACGGGAAAGATTCATCTTTTCTGAGAAATTGTAGCCAAAAATTATCCTATAATTTTGTATCTATTCACAACGCAGTTCAGCTGCAGCAGAGCATGAGCAGGCTAGCTAGCAGCTCATTGGCTCGCTCACAGGGAACTGCTTAAGCCTATGAGGAGACATGAATGAACTCTCGGCCAATGAGAGTCTGACCTGCTCTCATTGCGTCAGAGCCCGCCGAAACGGGCGTGGCCAGAGAGTATAAATTCGCCTCTCAGGCTGTAAATTCAGATTTTTCATATCTTCAGCGAGGCTACACGCATCTGCTGATCCTGAGAGAAGCCGCCGTCGTGGAAAAGGCACCTTCTAGCGAACATCTGGGAGTCTGAGGAAGCCGGCCGTCTTCGCCACCTTCAGCCGTCCTGCAAGCTAGCGCCATCCGACGGATGCATATCCTTTACCAAAAAAGCTTCTTGTATTGTGTGTGTGTATCTAAAAGAGCAGCGAGCGTCTTTTTTAAGATGCCTCGCACACCTGCGGCTCATGCCGCGTTCCTCTCAGCGCCAGACCCCGCCTTCTTCTGCGCTCTCTGCCTGGGACTGGGACACGCAGAGTTTTCTCTCGCCAACGGCGGATGTTTCCTCTGCGATTGGGCTTCTGTTGTTGACCCTGCGGGCTCGACTCGAAGCGTTACGCCGCCTCCCCCTCTCACCGCCTACGAGCGCTGAATGGGGGACGAGCCGCTTACAGCTGTGCCAACCGCGGCTAGCTTTCTTTACTTTACAAGAGAGCTAGCCCGGCCCCATGCATACACCGGCAAGTGGGTTTATAGTGCGTTAGTGCCGTGAGAAACGTTCTCATTTCCGAGCATAAAGCTGGACAAATGGGTTATAGTGTGTTAGTTCCGCTGAGGCCGAACCTGTTACTGCTATCACGCCCTCTTATCTGCTCGCGCTACTGTGCTTGTGTCATTACCCCTGTGGCTCAGTGGTGTATCATGAAGCTTTTCGCGCCAGAGACCCGCGTTCGATTCCGGCTCTCGCAGATAATTTTTATGCCGTCACAAGTCCAGCCTCTGCAGGCTAAAAATAGTCTCGTGCCCGCTTGCAGCGCTCACGTTTCTAACACGCACTTGCACGCGACGCGCGTCACAAGTGCAGCCGATTTCAGGCTATATATATATCCTGCTGCAGGCCGCTCACGTGACCAGCCTCAGCTGAGAAAAGGACGGCTATTTCTCACCATGGCTGAACCGCCATCAAGGTTTCGCCCTCTGTCCCCGTTCACACGGCTACTGCAGCAGTGTACACCGCCATCAACAAGCCGGTCTCTTTTCCCGCTTGCATGTGCACAAACGCCGTTTTCACCGCGTCCCAGAGATATCTCAAAAAGAGCATAAAAACCTATTGTGTAGATAACAACCCCACAACACTGTGTTCACTCATACACAAAACACTGCATGTGCACAAACACCGTTTTCACGGCGACCCAGAGATATCTCAAAAAGAGCATAAAAACCTATTGTGTAGATAATGTGCCCACAACACTGTGTTCACTCATACACAAAGCACTGCATGTGCACAAACACCGTTTTCACGGTGATCCAGAGATATCTCAAAAAGAGCATAAAAGCCTCACGTGTAGAAAATGTGCCCACAACACTGTGTTCACTCATACACAAAAGCTTTTCAGTTCCCGTGTGTCTCACAGAGCCCACTCTCATAAAGCGGTTCCAACCCGCTCGAGTTTCAGAGTGCATAAGCGCGCCCACGAGCCCGTGTGCGCGTCCCACCTCTGCTCACTCTGTTACACGGCCCTTGAACTCCTCTCTGAGTGTAAGTCCCGCTGTCATAAACACTATGAGCGCGCCAGCGCGGCCCGCTGTGTGCAGCAACGGGGACCATCTAGCCATTAACCCCTTAGCGTTACGCTTCAAGCGTGGGAAGCTATTCCGGGAATTTCCCAGTGGGTGCTAAACACAATAAGGCTAGGCTATTGCTTACAGTTCCACCGCCGCCCTCCAGGTTTCCGAGCGTGGCTAGAAACTATTGTGAACCCAGAAGCAGTGACTCTGCTCCGTTCAGAGATAGCAAAACTATTGTGCAAAAGGGCTATAGAGAGAGTTCCTCTATCTATGAGCGAGTCGGGGTTTTACGGCCGTTATTTTCTGGTTCCAAAGAAAGACGGCGGCCTCAGACCAATCTTAGACCTCAGATTTCTGAACAAAGTTCTCATGAAGAGACCGTTCAAAATGCTCACTATCAGAAAACTCCTCGCGCATGTGCGCCAGGGGGACTGGTTCATTTCACTAGATCTGAAAGATGCCTACTTTCAGATTCAGATAAATCCCCTTCACAGGCCATTCGTACGTTTCGCCTTCGAAGGCCAGGTTTATCAATACACCGTCCTCCCGTTCGGCCTATCCCTAGCACCCCGCACGTTTACGAGGTGCATGGATGCGGCGCTCGCCCCCCTGCGGAGTCAGGGGCTGCGAATACTGAACTATTTGGACGACTGGCTGATTTTGGCACAATCACAGAGGGAGCTACTGTCTCATCGTACAGTTCTCCTCGACCATCTGAAAAGTTTGGGCCTCTCTGTCAACTGGACAAAGAGCGCACTTCAACCCAGTCAGACTATCTCCTTCTTGGGTATAGAGCTAGACTCGGTCTCAATGACGGCTCGTCTGTCTACACAGCGCGCGCGCCGTGTGCAGCGTCTCGCCGCATCTTTTCAGATGAACAGACTCACACCTCTGAAAACTTTTCAGAAGGCGCTGGGTTACATGGCCTCAGCCTCCGCATTGCTCCAGCTGGGGTTACTGCGCATGCGCCCGCTTCAGTTCTGGTTGAAGAGCCGTGTGTCTCACCGCGGGTGGACCACGGGCCGCCAGCTGATAAAGGTAACGCAGACCTGTATCACAGCTCTGCAGCCATGGACCATGACAGAATGGTTTCAGCGGGGCGTTTCCTTGGGGACCTTTTCTCGCCGAAAAGTCATTTTCGACAGACGCATCCAACATGGGTTGGGGTGCGGTCTGCGAGGGCTCACCGGCCTTCGGCCCCATGTCAGCTCAGGAGAGTCTCCTCCACATAAACTGTTTGGAGATGCGGGCGGTCGAGAACGCGCTCACGCGCTTTCTGCCGCGCATTCACGGTCACCATGTGCTGATCCGTTCAGACAATATGGCTGTGGTCTCCTATCTAAAACCGTCAGGGCGGCGTCAGATCCAGAATTCTCTTCCGGCTGACAGAACGCATCCTAGTTTGGTCCCAGTGTCACCTGCTCTCGCTCAGAGCGACGCACGTGCCGGGCCATCTGAACGACGGTCCAGACAGTCTGTCCAGGAACCCCATTCCCCCTGGCGAATGGTCCCTACACACTCTCACAGTCTAAAAGCTGTGGCGAATATTCGGCAGAGCAGAGGTGGACCTCTTCGCCTCAGAAGAAAACACCCACTGCCCAATATTTTTCTCAAAATGCGAGGACGCGCTAGCCCAGACCTGGCCCAGCCGCCCGCTTTATGCATTCCCTCCGGTGTCTCTGCTACCACAGGTGCTTCAGCGAATCAGGGAAACAAGCCACTCGGTGCTCCTCATAGCCCCGCGTTGGGAAGGTCAGACTTGGTTTCAGGAGCTCACTCAGCTGTCATAGACAGCCCCGTGGCCCATTCCAGTCAGAACAGATCTCCTCTCCCAAGCTCGCGGCACGATCTGGCATCCCCACCCAGAGCGCTGGGCGCTTCATGCGTGGGTGATCAACGACTACCCGTTGCTTTGCCAGAAGGAGTGTTAAACACGATCATGCAGGCTAGAGCGGCTTCTACTAGAAGGCTATATGCGTCTAAATGGTCTGTGTTCTCTAAGTGGTGCACCGACAGAAACTTGGACCCACGGTCATGCGAGGTTCCTTCCTTGCTAGTTTTTCTCCAAGAGATGCTGGATAAGGGCAGGTCCCCTTCCACTCTCAAGGTGTATGTGGCAGCCGTCGCGGCGTTCGCTGAACCCCGGCGTGGCCAGTCACTGGGCAAAGATGGCTCAGTCATCCGCTTCCTCAGGGGAGCTAGAAGGATGAATCCCTCACGCCCCCCGTCGGTGCCGATTTGGGACCTTTCCATAGTTCTCGAAGCTATGAAAGCCCCCCCATTCGAACCGTTAAACACCGTGGAGCTCAAATACCTTTCGCTCAAGACTATCTTCCTGCTCGCGCTCGTGTCAGTGAAGCGTGTGGGGGACCTTCACGCGCTGTCCAGCAGCGCTTCCTGTCTGGAGTTTGGGCCCAATGACTCCTTAGTCGTTCTCAAACCTAGACATGGTTATGTCCCAAAAGCGATTGGTACCCCATTCAGGGCACAAGTTATTTCTCTATCGGCTCTGCCTGCATCCGATAGCGAATCTGACTCTAATCTCCTGTGTCCGGTCAGGGCCCTGAGATTATACTTTACTCGCACTGCTCCGGTCAGACGAGCTGAGCAGCTTTTTGTTTCGTTCGGTGGGCGCACCAAGGGGTTGGCCGCCTCGAAACAGACTCTGTCCAGATGGATAGTTGATGCCATTGCAGCCGCATACGCGTCAAAAGACCTGCCATGCCCTCTGGGCATCAGGGCCCGTTCCACTAGAGGCATGGCCTCATCGTGGGCTTGGTCCAGCGGAATTTCCATTCATAATATTTGTGTGGCAGCGGGATGGGCTTCCCCCTCCACCTTTATCAGATTTTACTATCTGGAAGTTACCGCTTTGCAGGCTAAACTACTAGCAGTCTAGTATGTTACAGCTCTTCTGGTTGAGCTGCACTATAGGGAGTTATTCACGCAGACCGGTCTCGTTCTGTCCCTCCTTATTATGTGCTTATGTACTTCACAAATCCCCGGCCCGCTCCGCTGGCCTTTGTCACATGTACATATTTTATTCCCACTCATAAGGGTTCCCCGGGGTCCCCCCTGGGACTCATAGTGGATGCTTAGCACGCACGGCGTTGACCAGGTGTTCCCGTAGCGTAAGCTAGCTTACGCAATACGAGAGAACCTCTCGTAAGAGAACGAATCGGTTACCAAGCCGTGCTTGTGCTACTAGCGTTCTCGCTTCATTCTATGAAAACCAGAATTTACAGCCTGAGAGGCGAATTTATACTCTCTGGCCACGCCCGTTTCGGCGGGCTCTGACGCAATGAGAGCAGGTCAGACTCTCATTGGCCGAGAGTTCATTCGTGTCTCCTCATAGGCTTAAGCAGTTCCCTGTGAGCGAGCCAATGAGCTGCTAGCTAGCCTGCTCATGCTCTGCTGCAGCTGAACTGCATTGTGAATAGATACAAAATTATAGGATAATTTTTGGCTTCAATTTCTCAGAAAAGATTAATCTTTCCCGTAGCGTAAGCTAGCTTACGCAATACTCGTTCCCCCATCTAGAGAGAACCAAGGTTACGTTAGGTAACCGATTCGTTTCCCTAACGTTTCTGATTGGTGCCTCGATTTCGACGGATTGGAAATGGGCTTGAATGAGCTCTTTGCCAGACTAACTTTCAGAGCAAATCTAAATGTGCCGGAAGTTGTCTGGGTTTTCCCAGGCAAGGGGAATAAACGTGTGTCATGTGTCCTTGTATACAAGACTGCAAAAAAGACTGCCAGTTATGCAGGTCATCCATGAATAGAAATGTATTTATAGGACTATACGAACATTTCTAATTATTAAAGACATTTCACCACTCATCTAGATGGCTTCATCAATTGTGGAATAGTAGGTTTTCCCAGACATTGAATGCAAAAATACATTTGATGTCATGGGCTGAGGAATTGTGTGAATATGGCTGAGTTTTAAAAGTTTGAAAAGTCTTCACTGAACAGAAGAGGGACAAATGTTACTTGTCAACTTACAACTCATCAAATTATATAATATCCTAATCATCAGAATTTTGTGGAGGCGGACCTCTGTCCAATTTTTCGTTTTAATTTGGAGCAAGAGATACAGTATGGAGAAGAAGTCTCAGCTCAGTCCGTCTCACTATAACAATCTGATGCATATTGCATACAAAACTGGAAAACACTTTTTCAGTCTATCATTATCTAATCTGCACATAGGCATTTT
The DNA here is from genome assembly GCA_030578255.1 of Tiaroga cobitis. NCBI lineage: Eukaryota > Metazoa > Chordata > Actinopteri > Cypriniformes > Leuciscidae > Tiaroga > Tiaroga cobitis. Next base: position 43,624,264 of record CM060604.1, on the reverse strand, counting down.
TATCAGTTTACCTTTGAGGATGATGTAATCACTGTGTTGTCAAGTTAGTAACAAAATAATTTTATAGATATTTAGTTTTGTTTGAGATTGTCGTAGGCTACCATTATTTAAAAACATGGTTAATAGCATAAAGTCCTTGGGTGTTCCAACTGACAGATGTAACTAAAGTGCTTCTTCAGGCATTAATTGTTAAATAGGAACTATATATGTAGGTTTTTTGACATATATGTTGGTGGTAGACTGATAAATTGATCTCATGATATTTAAAAAAAATCATGTTCATTCAGTCTTTAAAAATTAAAAGGATCTCCGGCTAGTTTGACAACTTAGTCTTATTGGGTTAGCGATACCATTTGCGCCACAAACGTGATATAATAACAGACGCGATGTTTTCGTTGTAGCGAGATATTTTAAAATAAAGTTTTTCCCTGTAAGTCGCCATTGTTGTTTTTACCCATTGCATTCTGGGCCGTGACGTAGACTGGTCCCAGCGCCGCCACAAACACAAGGCGCGTAAACGTTATCAAGTTAAACTATTAACGTTACCTCAATTAGCGAGCGAAATGTCTGCCGTTCACCCTTTTCAGTTCGAGCCTGAACGTGTTGTAAATACGGAGGAAGGTTCACAGGATGCTAACGTTAATCATCTCGTAGCCGTAAGTGAGGAGGAGCAGGAGGAGAGAGTAGGGCACACGCATTGGTGTGGCTGTGGCAATTGTTTACCAATGCTTACTGAAAGGGAGAGTGTTTGCTGTAAGGAACTCCTATTCATATCAGCAGCAGTCCAGGGTAAGGTAGCTAGGGTAGCTATATTGATTAAGCCTATTAAACTATATTGGCCTGAAGAATTTTGAAATAATCTACCACAGTAAATGCATATTATAGCCTAAGAACGGGATACTTGTTTACAGATTTACCATGCATCATTGCCCATCCTAATTTTGAGACAGTTTGTCTCAATCCAGATGTACTGTGGGCTGCCCTCGTCAGCCTCCATGACAGATGGAGCGCTGGTTTACCCAGCCGCGATGCAGTTACTAACAGGCAGGTCTAACATGAACATATTTGTTTAGAATTATATAACATTATTACATGGCTTGGCTGAATTCCAGTGTAGAATGCGGTGTGCTATTTCTTGATAACAGACCGTTGCCATGAAAAACAGCGCGTTGCTATGGACGCAGCAGGATTCTAACCAGAGACGGAATGGACTATTTTCTTTAGCGGAAGCAATACAATCATTTTTAAATTAATAAATTCCTTTTTAAATCAATATTTTGTGTCAAATTATTGATTTATTTGGTAGTTAGTCATGTAATAAGCGGGATAATGTATAGCGAGGCGGTTGTTATAGCGAATACAACCCCTTCAGGCTGATTCAAGATCCCTCCGCTTCGCGTCGGGCTCCCGCATCAGCCTGCTGGGGTTGCATTCGCTATAACAACCGTCTCGCTATACATTATCCCTTACTTAGTTTGGCCAACATTGAAAGTTTTTCCAGTAACCGATAAAGAATCTAGACAATAATACAGCGCAAACATTATTGGCTGGCATGTATTGGCTTGAGTCAAACCTTGATTCATCCTTTCATAACATTTAGTGTAAAACTTTTGGCTTTAGGTCTTACAGATATTCTTCCTATCGCCAGTTTACATGGTGGATGCATGGCTGGCTGGGGAGAAGAGTCCGCAGAGTCATTCCCTCGTGTGCAGTGAGCAAAATAAGAAATGTCTACCCCGAACCAAGTGGAGCCTATACAGGATTTGACCATGCAGACAATCAGGGAGAAGTAGAGGAGGCATGGAGGAATTTTTAACTATGCATAGACTGAATTTGCAAAAAACAAACTGCTAAAAATAATTCAAAATTAAAACAGCTGAGCATTTAAACTACAATGGTGTGTTCATTGTGTATTATCAGAGGTGTCAACAGTGCACACTTCCCATACTCAAAGTAGAAGTTTCCTGTGAAATGAAGAGAAATAAGACCAGAATTCCTTTGGGACCATAACAATGTGCCATTTTATCTCTCTAGGTGGGTCCGAAGATGAACTGTAGAAGAGTGTGTCGAACTCATAGACAGTAAAAGAAAATGCCCGCGAACGATCGCCTCTGACGTGTTCTTTTTAGCTTAGCGCTCAGGACCGTCGTGCGTCATCAACAATCGACGGCCCATAGTACAAAAAAGCTGAAAAGGTAGTGATCGCGCTTTTTTAGTTTTCTTAATCATGAAAGCGTTTCAGGTATTTTTAACCAAGCGCCTTAATTAGGAGGGGTATTGACATCATATCTAGACCAAATTGGCAAACTAGCCGGAGATCCTTTTAAAGCAAAAATTGCTACAACTGTACTCAGTTTACCCTTTGACATTTTTCCTTGGTTTCCATTGAGTTTCTTTTTTTCTCCATGTCATTTGTATGTTTTCCATGTATGTTTTTGAGAATAGAAAATAAAATATTAAAATAAAATAGTTTCAGCCAGCTCTGTTACAGTGCTCAATGGTACAAATTTACTGACATTTGATGACCTAGAAATAATGCATCAGAATTTTAAATATTTTGCATACGTCACAATAACTTTCACAATATTTTCAATATTATATGAATCAGCTGTTGGAACCAATCACTTGAATGAATGACTCAACTCACTCATTAAGGCAGTCAGTGTGTCCAAAATCACTTACTGTATAGTAAGTATTACATTTGGTTTAAATTTTGCTTTGCGACCGTTAAAAAAGTTAATTCTATGAATGAATGTTTGCATGTAATACATCTGTTGTCACAGTCATGTGACCTATGGCATCAGTTACGTTGCTTCACCGTCATTCACAAATCTTCTTGTGGCCTCATGGGATTAAAAACTTTCATGGGAAAGTTTGTTCATCAGATGCACGCTTCAGAATTTCCCCGACAGTAGTGGGTCATCCGTGTAGTTTTTGATTACTGTTTGATGAATACTGTGAATTCAAAAATTCAAATTGAAATCTACTCTGCACACATACTGCTTTTCGCCTACTAAAGTAGTCATATTCGGACACTTGCAGTCACTTGCCACCACCTACATGCTTTTTTATTTCATATTTAAATTGTTTATTTTTTATCATTTCACATTTAAATATTCAATAAAAAAGCAGCTTAATTCATTCAATTCATTCACCTAATTATTGAGGTTTTAATTGCAGTGCACTCAAAAAAATGATGTGTTGGCTTTACTTAACTTTTTTTTGTAAACAGGTTCCACCGGTTTCGTTAAACAAACATAATTTGTTCATGTAACTTCAACATCATGGAAGTCATTTTAAGTCATCCAATCAAACTCTGAGCTGAGTCTTAAATGAACACTGAAGCAGTGTTAAAGTTAATGAGATAATTAAGTGAATAATTGAGTGATGTTTGAGCATTATTGAAGACACCTGATGTTAACAAGCAGAATCACTGAAGGAGAAAACCGGAATTTAAAGTCACCATTATGGAGATCAGTGTTTGTTTTAGTTGGGCTCTTGACCCCCACATTATGACCTTTAGATTATGTTTGGCTATACATGAGTTATAGCAGCCAGATGATCTGATGATATTGGTTGTGTTTTAAAATAATCATTAAATGTTGAAACAAGACACCTCAACATTTGGTCAGATGGAACTCGGGATTGAACCACCAACCTTCTGGTTTGTAGACAACCTACATGAGCCACTGTTAAGTTGACTTTATGGATTATAGCAGCACTGTTGTTGTAGATACCATTTTGAGGCTTTTCAATGGAATTCAAATGATCAAATCAATAATAAAGACACTTCTAAAAAACAAATTAGTTTATGTAGGCACAGATATCAAGAATCAGCCTGTGAATCTCAACAATGGTGACTGTTATAAAGCATGTTGCAGTGCATTCTGGGTGCCACCAATCAAAACTCATTCATGGCTCCCATCATGCATTGCTGCATGAATAAATAATGAGCTTAGGTTCAGAGATGATCTGTTTGTCACCATTGCTGAAATTCATACGCTAAATATTGATGTCTGTGTGTGCATGCATACAAATGTTTTTTGTTTTTTTTGATCATTTGGATTTCTTTGAAAGGGATAAAAAAAAATGGTATGCTTTATAATGGCAGTGCTGCTATAATCCATAAGATAAACTTAACCATTAGAAATTCGCTTTTTGAATGAGTTCAGTGATTCATGGCAAATGATTGTGATATAATGATTAAGTTAAAACACAACCAACATCAATAGATCAAATTTTCTAGTTGATTATCTGGCTGTTATAGCTCAGACAAAATCTAAAGTTAATAATGTGGGGGTCAAGAGCCCAACTAAAACAAACACTCATCTCCTTAATGGTGACTTTAAATTCCGGTTTTCTCCTTCTGAGATTCTGCTTGTTAACATCAGGTGTCTTCAATAATGCTCAATCATCACTCAATTATTCACTTAATTATCTCATTAACTTTAACAATGCTTCAGTGTTCATTTAACACTCAGCTCAGAGTTTGATTGGATAGCTTAAAATGACTTCCATGATGTTGAAGTTACATGAACAAATTATGTTTGTTTAACGAAACCAAGTTATGTGGAACCGGTGGAACCTGTTCACAAAAAAAAGTTAAGTAAAGCCAACACATCATTTTTTTGAGTGTGTAAATGCATTTGTGCCACCTCTGTGGTACATTACCCACATGTACATGATACAATCTGTGTAAATGTAAATGCTTTTAATTTGGATTGACAGGATTGCTCCTGTCTGCCTACTGCTGCTGCTGCTGCTGATTTGGTTTGCGTGTGTAAGCTTTGTATATCTTTCTGTTTTGAATCATTATTTACTTTCATTCCCTGTAGACGCGGGACAAAGACCCGCTCTTCCGTTCCGATTACAACGTCAAACAGGTTCTCCCTTCTCAGTGAAACACCCACTGAGAATCCTGTTGAAAGTGCCCTAGTTATTGGCGATTTATTACACAGAACGTGAAAATGAAGACACAGCCACCATAGTCACATGTTTGCCAGGAGCCAGAGCGCCTGACATCAAAGCAAATTTAAAAGTGCTGGCTTATGTTACATACTGCCTGTGCCGGCCCATGCAACAGAGAGGGGAGACCACGCGGATTAGTTGATTTCAAATAATAAGTATTTATTAAAGACAAAAAAAAAAGAGCAACATAAAATAATTAAAGTCAGTAAAAATGTATAACTCGAAACAAGAACAAAATGCAATCAGGGTGTGTTAAGTGTCATGCAAAAAGAAACAAAATAAGCAAAACGGTGCGGGAGAGAAGGAGAAGCGGCGGCCTCATTCAACCAAGTCTGGAGAGCTTTTAACACCCAGGATACTGGAAGCAACCACACGCGGTCCTGGAGCAATCACCTGTAACACGCCACACCTGCGCTCCTCTCACCTATAGGAGAGATGTAATGAACAGGCAAACCGCAAAGGAGGAGGAGCTGACAGGTCCGCGACCGTCACACTAATGCTAATCGTAAATTCTCTAAGATTATTATTCAGGTCGGCACTAATGATGTTCGACTTCGCCAGTCGGAGATCACTAAAATTTATGTTAAAGAGGTGTATGAAATCGCAAGTATGATGTCAGGCACTGTAATTTGCTCTGGCCCCCTTCCTGTTCGCAGGAGTGATGAGATCGTTAGTAGACTGTCTTCACTCAATGGCTGGCTGTCTAAGTGGTGTCCGCAAAATAATATAGAATTCATAGACAATTGGAAAAGTTTTTGGGGCAGACCTGACCTGTTGAAAAGAGATGGTATTCATCCCTCCTGGGATGGTGCTGCTCTTCTCTCTAGTATACGGCACAGTCTTAGAGCTCAAACATGACAATCTGGGGCTCAGGTCAGGAAGCAGACAGACTGGCTAAACTGACCGTCTGCTAGCTGTCTCACTGTCTCACGTCACTGAGGTCAGATAAATCCCATCACATAGAGATTCTGTCACGTAGATATCCTCACATAGAGACTGTGTCTGTTGCCCGAATTAGGAAATACAAAAAACTTCCAAACCTATCTAAGGGTAAAAATGTAATTGATGTTCAACGAATAAAACACAGACATTATACAAATGAACAAATGATAAAGCTCGGGTTGCTGAATATTTGATCCCTTACTTCAAAAGCACTTATTGTTAATGATATGATTACAGACTATTACTTAGACCTGTTGTGTTTGACAGAAACCTGGCTAAAACCAGACGATTAAATTACTTTAAATGAGTCAACCCCATAAGATTACTGTTATAAACATGAGCCTCGTCTGAAAGGCAAAGGGGGAGGTGTTGCTGTAATTTATAGTAATATTTTCAGAATTACTAAGTCTAGTTTCATATAATTATTATTGAATTGTTGGTGCTTAAATGTAACATTATATAGTGTAAATAATAAATCACATTTGAGATTTGTGCTGGCTACTATATACAGGCCACCAGGGCACCATACAGACTTTATCAAAGAATTTGCTGACTTTCTCTTCGAGTTAGTACTGGCTGCAGATAAATTTCTAATTGTTGGTGATTTGAATATACATGTAGATAATGAAAAAGATGCATTGGGATTGTCATTTAAAGACATTCTTAACTCAATTGGACTCATTGTCGTAATCATACTCTAGATCTATTATCACATGGAATCAATGTTGATGCCGTTGAAATTCTGCAGCAAAGCGATGACATAGATCATTATCTAGTCTCGTGTAAACTTCGCTTAGCCGAGGCTGCAAAGCCGACTCCATGTTACAAATATGTTAGACCGATCACTTCTTCCACTAAAGATAATCTTCCTGGGCTGCGTTTCCCAAAAGCATCATAAGCCTAAAAAGTTTGTAAAAATGATCGTACGACTCTTATTACGGTCTTAATATTACGGTCTGTTTCCCAAAAGCATCGTAACTTAAGTAGCACTTGAAAATCATCGTAGATCTACGAGTGCTCTGGAGTAATCGTAAATCCCCAAGTGCATCATAAGAAGACAGAGTTATGAGGTCACCTGCAGGACAACCGGCAGATTACACCTTTAACTTTATTCAAGTCCAATGTGATTATTGTGATTATAATATAAGGTTTTGATTGTACTTTATTACTAGTTTTTTGTTTAAATTAATTTAGAAATAAAATGATTAAAAAGGGCAGAAAACAAAAAAAGGAAATAATTTAATTAATAATTTTAATCTAAATGAAATGAATGAAAGAAAAAAAAAGATGTAATATGCTTCAAAGACTGGGGAAATATAGGGATGAACTAACAAATCTGTCAATGACTTGCTGACGTGCACGAAAACCAACCATGTAGCCTATTTCTTGGTTGTCCATAATGTGGTCCCATGCCAAAATGTGTCCTTCTCCTCCTCCTCCACCACCTCTTCATCTTCCTCAGTGTTAAGTAAGGACACTCTCATATGTCCTGACTACAACAACAAACATTCTCAAACTGCTGAGATGTTGTAGCTGCAGTCTGGACAACTGAAGATAGAGGCTAAGGCCTGGGAGGGTTGTTTGGAGGATTACGAGATGTGCTGGGAGATGGCAGATTAAACTGATAGTTCCTCTGAGCATGAAGGACCAGACTCAGGCTGAGTTTGAGTATCCCTACTCCTCCATATATGCCAATACCACCACAAATGTCATCTGAAGAACTTGTGCCAAGTAGTGGCAAGGCCTTTTCTTCCTCTGCTGTAAGAAGGGGGGAATCATTGGTCCCACCACCTGTTTTATAAAATGTTGTCCTCTGCAGTGCCCTTTTCCTTTTAGCAAGGCTGGCAAAGTCTTGCCACTTCATCCTGACCTTCTTACCTGATCTTTTAATGCCCCTATTTGCAGTCAGTTTTGTAGAAATATCTTCCCAGATTTTTTGTTTGGGTTTATTTGTATGACTGCCCTTAAACCTGCTGAAAATAATATGTTTGTATAGCTCCACCTCCACTAAAATAACATTAATCTCCTCTTTTTGAAAAATGTATTTTCTTCGTTTTTTAGTTCAGCCATTTTGCTGGTGTCTCCACCAGTAGGTTTGTGCTTTTATAGATTATTGGCCTCGTAGAAAATGCACATCAGGGCCCGTATTCATAAAGATTCTAAGAATCCTCTCAGAAAACTCTTAATTTAGCTTAAAAACTTTTATGTAGGAGTCTTAGCTTAAGAGCGATTCGGGACCGATCTGAGAGCAACTCTGAGTAAGGAAAAGACAAAAACTTTCATCTTAGTGAGGAGGCGGGGTTGACCCCGTTGCTATGTATGACACAATATTTTGAAGACTGTGATTGGTTGGTTGTCCAAGAAGGAAAAAAGGAGTGATTTTAAGTATAGGGTCTTCACTTTGAAATTACATGCGTAATTTTTCCTATTTGACCGTTCTCACGCACACACACACGCACACATTATATATGTGTATATAAATCCTTTTTTTATTTACCATGCTGTTAATTTCCTGTATAAGGTAAATACCTTTACAATTGGAAAGAGTGGAACATTTTTTATCATTCTAAGCCTATCAAATGATAGGCTTAGAATGATAAAAAATGTTCCACTCTTTCCAATTACACTGATTGCTGGCATGTCTATTTAAGTGGTGGTTTGAATGTTGGTTTTAACATGGAATCAAAACCAAGAAGGACGAGAAAGCCCGACTGGACAGAGGGACAGTGTTTACTGTTAGCCCAGTTAGTGGATGAACACAAGGCCATCCTTAAAGGAAAATTCGGGCCGGGTGTCAATCTATAGCATCTTATTAACTCACTGTCATCCATTGTCTGCAACACATTTCTTCTCCCTCTTCGTCTTTCTGCCATTTTCTCCTCTGCTAAAGACACTCTTAAAGGGGTCATGACATGGTTTTTTGTTTTGTTTTATTATGTTCCCTTAGGTGCAATTATAGTATTACTATAGTTTTTGGTACAAAAAAAATTTAAAAATGTAGTGATTTATGACCTTTTCCCACCCTATTTCTCAACTTCTGATTCAAACAGTTTGTTTTGGAGGTGTTTCCCCTTTAAGAGTTCAGTGTTAACGGCCACTGTTATGATTGGCTAACGTCAGTGCTGCTTATGCATAAATTATTAACGTTAATCATTTTGTATCACATGTAGGCTACACAATGCTCCATCACATGAAACTTCGGTCTTCGATCTTTTACCATCGTGTCAATTTTCAATTGATTTTGATTCATATGCGCGAGGGAGAGAGAGAGAGAGAGAGAGAGCAGGACAGTTTGAAGGCGCGCACGCGGCCGTGGCTCTCTCTCTCTCTCTCTGCTCGCTCTTTCAGTAACCTGCCCTGTCACACTCATCTACATCACTTACCGATAAGATAAAGCTTTGGCGCGCTGCATATGCTGCAAATAAACTGCATTCAACTGCTTTCCCTGAAGTCTGGATCGTTCGGCAGCGTATTCAAACATGTTGTTTGTCCACAGCCGGGAACAGCACATCTGCGTGGCATCGCAGTCATCTTGTAAACAGACCCACTCGCTGCACGACAGCGCATGCGATTATGCGAAATGAGGCATAGTTGTCCTGCGCTGGAGGCGGTCATATGCAAACGACTGGTACATCACTTCGTACCTTGACGTCACTAAGAACAAAGGATCTAGAACGAGCTGTATTTAGAGCTTGATTAAATAAATGCTTCGTTTATAATGGGGAGGACGTCTTAAGCTATGAAACTTGCAGGAAGTTTTAATAGTACATAGATCTCGTATATACCAAAAGATCAACGCAAATTTGGTTTCTCATGTCATGACCCCTTTAAGCCTCTTGAAAGTCCTCACCCGTACTCCTAACAATTTTGACCTTAAGACCTCTTTTAAGGGTTAAGATACTTTCTGAATGACTTTTTTCTTTACTTGGACTTTTTCTTTAATTTTTAGAGTAAACGCCCACATTTCTAAGAATTTTCTAAGATTCTTTATGAATACGGGTCCAGATGAAAACAATTAGGCTAAACATTTAAAAATGCAAGCATGTGCTACAATTACAAGCCATTCTACAAGGTGATATTTCAGCACTTGACAAACGGACAGCGACTCTTCAAGGGGTTATTTAATGGTACATGCACTTTTAAAAAGTTGATTGTACTGAAATGTGTGTTGGCAGTGCCTGTACACAACCATCATATAATGATGAAAATCTATCCAGTGTTTTTGTTTTAATCTCCTTATATGTTTTCCCCTGCCTCAAATTGAGTTGATTTTGTGACGTCACTAAATAGGACGCCCCTCCCACGATTGTTGATTGACAGCAGCGTTTCAATACATCCCCGCCCATGAGCGAGCTGTCATCATAGTCCGCCATTGTTGATACGCTGGAGCAGAATGGCGTCTAAGCGATTGTGGTGTTCTGTTCTTGGGTGTAATAACGAACAGTCATTTTGATGTTCCTAAATCCGAACCGCTGAAGACGCAGTGGCTGAGTTTTGTTTTCGAAGGGAATATTCCCCACGAGCAACGTCAATGCTTTCATGTTTGCGCGAATCATTTCTCACCAGACTGCTTTATAAACGAGGATCAGTGTAAAGCTGGTTTTGCTAAGAAGCTGCTCATGAAAAGAATAAAAGCGAAAGTTTGACTATTCCTTTTAGCTCTAATGAAATAACATCAAGGTCAGTTAGAATCATCAAATGTAACAATGTTCCTCAACCGGTTCTTCCAGTTTTTCCAGTCTTACACATGTGTTATTCTATCAGGGTTGGAGCTAAACTTTGCCCATCCCTGTATCAGATACACTGTAAAAAAAAATCCTGTAAAAAAACGGCAAATCTCTGGCAGCAAAGTTTCCAGACGGATTCCGTTAAATTACAGCAAATAACCATTTCACAAAATTACATGCAAAAACCGTAAAAATACAGAATTTACTTTACAGTCAAAATTTATTAAATTACAGTATATTACTGTAAATAATGGCTTATTAAACCGTGGAAAAACGGATAAATGATGTCAAATTACATTAAAAAGATTATTTTATTTATATAATAATGCTGTCTATCTACAGTAATTCTCTTTTAATATATAGTTTTTCTGTGTTAAAAAAAAATTAAATTATGTCAAAATTTTTACAAAATTATGTCAAAATTCCGGCCAGTTGATAATACCTAGAGTATCTAAATCGACTGCTGGCGGTAGATCCTTTTCCTATTTAGCACCAAAACTTTGGAACAGTCTTCCTACCATTGTTCGGGAAGCAGACACACTCTGTCAGTTCAAAGCTAGACTAAAAACACATCTCTTTGACCTAGCATACACATAATACACTATAGACTTCTATAATTCAATGTTAGGCTGCATAGATTAGGTCAGCCGGAACTGGGAACACTTCCCTTAAATCTTGATGTACTCGCTACATCATAAGAAGAATGGCATCTACGCTAATATTAGTGTCTTTGTTTATCCCGAGGTTTTTCCGCAGCCTGCCGGATCTAGGCCGTGTCCAGATCTGACGAAGGAGATCCGCCTGGACCCGATGACAATGCAGTGCTGAAGTGTCAACTATCCTCTCCCTATGGAGGATCCCTTTCCCACTCTACAGATAAAGCGTTGTGAATTTTGGTTCGCGTACCCCGAAGTGATAAAATAAAACAAAATTCTGTGTCAAAATTTATAGGCAAGACAAGTAGTTTGTTTAGGCTGGGTTGTATGGAATTACCAACCTGCACACATATATTCAAACGCACATAACTATAGAATCAATTCTGAATGTGCATGTGAACGGCGTCAGCGTTAATCACAGGTTCGCGTTTAAAGTCTGATCATTTCGACGGAGGTGAATCAATCAAAGTTAACTTTAGCTGGAAATAACATTATTCAAGAACCGCTATAAAGCCAAAACAATAAAAATGCAATAAATACATAAATTAAAATACCAATGTTTGTAAATTTAGTTTTATTTTTTATTTGTACAGATCCAATTTCACAACTTTGACCAATCTCTATTTAAGTACTTAATAATAGCAAATTTACTGTCAATTTCTGTTAATTAACTAAATGTATGAGTACAGAATACATGCACATGTACACTATTAGTAATTGAACAAACACTGAACATCAAGATAAGTGATTAATAGGAAATAGAAGCGTAGTATATAATTTAGAACATGTAAAAATATCCTCATTAAAAGGCAATTGCTGAATACCTTTATACTCTAATATAACTTTTTTAAATATTTACAATTACATTTAATCCAAAGTGACTTACCAATTAAAGGTAGGGTATGGGATTTGCAAAACGGCCGGCAGATTTTGAAAATACACAATTCAAAAGGTCCTACCTTCTTTCCTCCAACGCTGGCCCTGACTCCACCCACTCCACCCATTCGAAGAGGGGGAGGGGGGGTATGGTACGACCGTTTGATTGACGCACTTACAGTCCAATGATTCTAGGTTGTCTTGGAAATGATTGGCTAGAGTTTTTCGAGTCCTGCCCGTTCCACAGATGATTAAATTGCTTCATTTTCATTTCAGTGCTTCTAACTCAGTGGCTGTAAGTGGATTAGGAATAGGATTTCAAGTGATTTTGAAAAAATGGTCAAAAAAGAAAATCACATACCCCACCTTTAAGATAACAATAGAAGCAACAAGTGCAGTGACAAGTCCCAGTTAGTCTAGCACAGTACACATAGCAAGTTTTTTTTTTTTAAACAAAGATTTTGTATTATTGGGGCAAGTATGAAAAAGGTGGATCTTTAGCAGTTTCTTGAAAATGTGTTGAGTTGCGCCGGTCATTCCACCAGCAGGAAACAGTCCAGGTAAAGGTCAGTGAAAGTGGTTTAGTGTCTCTTTGGGATGATGGCACCACAAGGCGCCGTTCATTTGCAGAACACAAGCTTCTGGAGGACACATAGATCTAAAGTAGTGAGTTTATGTAAAGGGCTACCTTTAAAGACCACTCTAGCTGCAGCATCTGGATCAGTTGCAGAGGTTTGACTGATGATGGAAGGCCTGTCCTGAAAGAATTACAATATCCAGTCTGGATAGAGCAAGAGCTTAAATCAGGAGTTGTGTAGCTCTGATAGGATGGGCCTGATCCTCCTAATGGTGTAAGGAAAATCAGCAGGATCACAGCAAGTATGGTTTGGCTGAAACCATTACAGTTCTGTCCTGGCAAGGTTGAGTTGAAGGTGAAGGTGAAGGTCATTCATCCAGCAAGAATGTTCCATCAGCTAGGCCGAGATGCGAGCAGCAACCGTCAGATCATCTGGCTGGAATGAAAGGTAGAGATGTGTGTCATTAAGATAGCAGTGATAGGAAAAGCCATGTTTCTAAATCTAAACGACAGAGCCTAGTTACGAAAAACTAAACAAAAAAACTAGGGCTGTCAAACGATTAATCACAATTAATCGCATCCAAAATAAAATTTTGTGTTTACATAATATGTGTGTGTACTGTGTATAATTATTTTGTATATAAATGCACACACGTATATATTTAAGAAAAATATGTTATTTATATATAAAATGTTTATATTTTTATAAAATATACATTATATATAGGCTACATTCAGTCTATATACAGTATATACATGCAAATATTTCTTAAATACACATGCATGTATTTATGTATTAAAAAGAATTATACACAGTACACACACATATATTATGTAAACACAAACTTTTATTTTGGATGCGATTAATCGCGATTAATCGTTTGACAGCCCCCAAAAAAACAATAGATGGGTGGAATCTAACACAATCATGGTCTTACTGTAGCAAAACCAAAACTTGTGCACACTTTTAGTGCAATCACATGAAATCAGAAGACTGGTCATTACTATTTTTTAAAGTTAATTTTTCCCATACCTTGTTTGCCATGATCATCTGCTTTCCACAGGACCTGAAATCACACACACAAAAAACAAGTTATTTTAAAACTCAGTATTACATTTACACATGTCAGAATGTGTTCCACTGGGACAGTGCAAAACCTCAACTGACTATGATCTGGAAGCTGAGCAGGAAAGGTTACCAGAATGTTTTGAGCTGCCATGTTATTTTAGCTAGGCCTAACTTACATATAAAGTAAAAATGAATATGATTTACTGTGACCTAGCTGCATCAGTTACACATAGGGGTTCATTATGTTATATTCATACTCTATTATTCGCTGTATTATTATCAACAAGTAACGTCACAGAACTGAATTCGATTTCTTAACGGTCTTGATAGTTAACTTAGTCACGTTAACCATTTCCAAAATTAGCCATGGTTTAACTACAACGAAAACAAACAAACAAAAAAGGTAGGCCCATTTTTAGTAAAACTGTGGTTATTAAAATGGTAATAAATCTGCCAAAAACGTGGTTACTACAATTTTACTATAATAAAATTAAGGATGTTTTTTTAAGACAAGAGTTTTCAGCTTCCAGACAGTGTTTCAAAATGTCCCGCCGTTTAAGAGATTGATTGACTGACTATCATAACAAGATTTTATACACAATTGGACGGACTTTGATACGCATAACAAGTCTACTAAAGCTTTTTTTAGGTCTTTAGAGATGTTCAACTGATCTTTCTTAAAGGTCCCCTGACATGAAATGTTCACTTTCTGAGGTTTTTTAACATTAATATGAGTTCCCCTAGCCTGTATTTGGTCCCCTCATGTCTAGAATTTTCAATCGGTGTATACCAAGCTTTGGCTATTTTTCTCTTCTCTGCAGCTCAGACGCGCTGATCTTGAATCTCCCTAGTATGACGTCATACGGGGAAAGGTTACCTCCCCTTTCTCTGCTTTGGCCACCCGGAGAATTTATGGAAGAATTAATTGGACTTTAATATTTGTAACCCACAGAAGACAATCTACAAATGTGCAATGATGCGCAAATATTTCACTATCTGCAAATGTGTATATTTACATTTGTGATACGTAATATCCAACGCTATCTCACGACCAATTCGTACGAATTCGTACGAGTGATTAAAAAGTGGCTAATTCGTACGAATTCGTACGACCTCACTCGTACGAATTCGTACGATTTGTCTAAACCCACGTGATGGGTAGGTTTAGGGGCGGGGTCAGGGGTAGGTCATTCGTACGAATTCATACGAATTGGCCAACTCGTCAAATATGTACGTTTTAGCCCAAATCGTACTAATTCGTACGAGTGAGGTCGTATGAATTCGTACGAATTAGCCACCTCGTAGAATTCGTACGAATTCCTGTGAGATCGGGTTGTAATATCATATCCACAAAAATACAGGGTGATGTGTAGCTACAACACAAAACTGTTTTTACACATTTGCAGATTACTTCCTGTGAATTTGTGGGTCATGTTACATTTGTAAGTTCCTTTTTACACATTTGTGGAATTTTGTCCAATGTGTACTCCGGAGATCTGTAAATAAACATAAACACAAATATCTCACAATTTGCAAATACACACAATTAAATCTGTACAAATATCTTTTTATTTCACATACAAATTGTGATTTACGCATTTGTGGATCCATTTCTACACACAAAACTGTTTTTACACATTTGCAAATTACTTCCTGTGAATTTGTGGGTCACGTTACATTTGTAAGTTCCTTTTTACACATTTGTGGAATTTTGTCCAATGTGTACTGCAGAGATCTGTAAATAAACATATACACAAATATCTCACAACCTAAAACATGTATTTTTACATTTGTGTTGTGTAAAATCATATTCACAAAAATAATGTGTGATTTGTAAATACACACAATTTAATCTGTACAAATATCTTTTTATTTCACATACAAAGTGTGATTTACGCTTTTGTGGATCCACACAAAACTGTTTTTACGCATTTGTGGATTGCTTCCGGGCAATTTGCAGGTCACGTGACATTTGCAACTCCTTTTTACACATTTGTGGATTTTTGGCCACTCTGTCCCGCTGCGATCTGCAAAAAGAGATTTGTAAGGCGTACGTGTGAGAGCAGTTAATTAGCCACACCAGCATCTATCTATCCACTATCCTCTCCCTATGGAGGATCCCTTTCCCACTCTACAGATAAAGCGTTGTGAATTCCGGCTCGCGTACCCCGAAGTGACACAATAAAACAAAATTCTGTATCAAAATTTATAGGCAAGAAAAGTAGTTTGTTTAGGCTGGGTTGTAGCTATGAATTACAAACCTGCGCACATATTTTAAAAAGCACATAACTATAGAATCAATTCTGAATGAGCATGTGAACGCCGTCAGCGTTAATCACAGGTTCGCGTTTCAAGTCTGATAATTTCAATGGAGGTGAATCAATCAAAGTTAACTTTAGCTGGAAGTACATTATTCAAGAACCGCTATAACGCCAAGACAATCTGTTACCTTAAATTATATGTTTATCTCTGTAAAGCTGCTTTGAAACAATCCATTGTTAAAAGCGCTATATAAATGAAGATGACTTGACTTGACTTGACCAGCAGGTGGCGGTAGCGACATTTTCGGAGATACTGAATTTGGGATTTTCATTAGTTGTCAGTTAATCATCACAATTAAATGAAATGAACACTTGAAATATATCAGTCTGTGCTTAATGAATGTATACATTATACAAGTTTCACTTTTTGAATGGAATTACTGAAATAAATCAACCTTTTAATGATATTCTAATTATATGACCAGTACCTGTATACTAATGCTATGTGGATACAAAATAACTTTAGCTCAGCACTGTACATGTAGTGGTTGCTCTAATGTAGGCGGTTCATGGTCTGGGCTATATAAAGCACCCTGAGGCAATTTCAATTGTAGATGTTGCTATGTGAAATTGCATTTTTTTTTTAATGAAAATATTGAATGCACAAATACTATATAATTGCTGAGGAGTCTTCGTAAACTTTTTACAAAATAGAGATCCATTGTTATGTCCATGTTTAGACATGAAGCTGTGCCACAGTCCTCTGCTGTGTCTGAAATTGCCTTCAGCCCGGGGCTGTTAATTGTTTGCTGGCACTAGTGGGTTGTAGAGTTGTATGATTATGTAAACCACTCACCATTTGAGTAACCCACAAAAAGACTAAATGCAAGGCAACTTACGAAGGAGAATAAATATACTGCATACTTTGCTCTGTTAGTTTGCCCATATTATTCACAATGTTTCATCTCTTCTTTTTTAGTATGGACAAAGGTGGGGAGAGGGCGGAACTGGTGTTTTAACACTATTGTATTGATTGTATTCTACCTTCAATGTGGTGGGAGAGGGTGGAATCTATAAATATACTGTATAAAAGAGCAGCTTCAGTCATTTTACATCACGGTATGTTACAACTTATTGAAATCCAATATCCCTGAGTGGGATTTATAGAATTAGGAATGTCTGGTAATAATGTACTTTTACAAAGCATCATATAACTGACAGGAAGGTTCAACATTTTGTGTAGTCCACACAACTTCATGTATTAAATCATGAAAATGTAGACTATAGAAGACTGCTCTCTCGTCCCTCTCCTCTCCCTCCTATCACTTTCTGCAGGTGTTTCTGGCTCTGGAGCTGTGGAGTCTGGATCTGTGGTTGCGAGTCACCTGCTGCCCCCATGTTCCTGCGCGACACCCTCTGTTACGATTATTACTAGTCCTATTACTATTATCATTGCAACTATTATCATAAACATTGCTATGAATATCTGTACCATTATTCGCTCTGTCTATGGCAACATTGCCGCTAGCCCGCTACTGTCTGTACCTAGGCTGCTCCTCCCCCATCCCTCCCCCCCTCTCCACCCCTCTCCATCCCCCTCTCCATGTCGCTACCGCCACCTGCTGGTGTGGCTAATTAACTGCTCTCACACGTACGCCTTACAAATCTCTTTTTGCAGATCGCAACGGGACAGAGTGGCCAAAAATCCACAAATGTGTAAAAAGGAGTTGCAAATGTCACGTGACCTGCAAATTGCCCGGAAGCAATCCACAAATGCGTAAAAACAGTTTTGCGTGTAGAAATGGATCCACAAAAGCGTAAATCACACTTTGTATGTGAAATAAAAAGATATTTGTACATAAATTGTGTGTATTGATTAAATTGTGTGTATTTACAAATCACACATTATTTTTGTGATTATGATTTTACACAACACAAATGTAAAAATACATGTTTTAGGTTGTGAGATATTTGTGTATATGTTTATTTACAGATCTCTGCAGTACACATTGGACAAAATTCCACAAATGTGTAAAAAGGAACTTACAAATGTAACGTGACCCACAAATTCACAGGAAGTAATTTGCAAATGTGTAAAAACAGTTTTGTGTGTAGAAATGGATCCACAAATGCGTAAATCACAATTTGTATGTGAAATAAAAAGATATTTGTACAGATTTAATTGTGTGTATTTGCAAATCGTGAGATATTTGTGTATATGTTTATTTACAGATCTCCGGAGTACACATTGGACAAAATTCCACAAATGTGTAAAAAGGAACTTACAAATGTAACATGACCCACAAATTCACAGGAAGTAATCTGCAAATGTGTAAAAACAGTTTTGTGTTTTAGCTACACATCACCCTGTATTTTTGTGGATATAATTTTACGTATCACAAATGTAAATATACACATTTGCAGATAGTGAAATATTTGCGTATCATTGTACACATTTGTAGATTGTCTTCTGTGGGTTACAAATATTAAAGTACAATTAATTCTTCCATACTGTGTCCTCTCCAGCGTCTGTGTCCTGTGCTCTCCTCTACCTTGTGTTAGCCATTTACCTCTTTGTCTGCCCACTGCTGCTAAATAAACTCTTTCACCTGCTCTTCTGTCATCGGGTCCCTGTTCCATAACAAAAGGAGACAACAGCAAAAAAGAAAAGGAAAAAAAGAGACATAAAAATACAAAAAAGAAAAAAGAGAGAGAGGGAAATTACATCAAATAAAAATGTTCACATGAAGAGATCAAAGGCTGTGCAAATCCTACATGCCCTTATTTCTTATTAGAAGATACTGAAATCACTTTTACATTTTTTTTCCATTTCTTTGAAGACAGGGAAGACAGGTTTACAGTTTGAAAATGTGCATTTGTGAATGTAAAATTAGCTTAATTAAACCCCACAAACGAAAATATATGTTTTGTTATTGAGTCTAAATACCCACATATGTTTCTCATATGTATTGAGAAGCCTGGCAAAATCTTACAGTTGACAAATACACCAATATCATTCCAACACTTCTGGCTGTAATGGACTGTCTTATTATTATTATTATTATTATTATTATTTTATTATTATGCAGTAATAACAAAAACAAATTAGGACAAAAATAAACAATTAACAATACATAAGGGTTACATAAACATAAACATAAATAACATTAAACTATAGCTTAAATGATTGACACAATTTCAGTCTTACATGCATTGGAGTTTTTAGATATTTTACATATCAAAATCTTTCCTAAAAAATAAAAAAGAAGGAGTTTTCTTTGAAAATTTACACTTGTGAATATAAAATTTGGCAAGAAAAAGTAGCAAGTTAAGAACACATTTAAAATGAAAGGGGTCTAATTTCAGAGTCACCAAAAAAATATTTTTTTTTTGCTTATACAGAAGTTTAAAGATAGATATCTCTTTTTTTAAAAATGAGAAGTCAACCCAAAAGATTTTGCAATACACACATTCCCCAAACAAATGAATAATTTTACTCATCAAACTGATGACAAAGGGAGCACAAGGGGAAAATACTATTATTAAATTTAGCTAATTTATAATTAACTGGGGAGCAATTGTGAATAATTTTAATAGAGACTTCAACCACTTTATTAGATAAAAATAATTGTTGCTGAAGGAGCCAGAAGTTCTCCCATACTATATCAAATGTATTATTCCAAAAGCTTACATAAGCAGGTAAATAAATCTGATCTCTGTTAAGAATTGAGCGAATTTTCTTGTTTGACAAGCTGCTGAGAAGACATTGATCAACAAATAGATTAGTGTTGTCAAAAATAGGTGGAGAGCATAAAGGACCTTTATGGCCAGGTGTAACTAAAGGTTTCACACACAATGGCGCCACCAGGGGCCACCCCTGGCCGACTCCTGGCCACCCCAATGGCCAGTACAAATTTTAGTAGCATCAGTTATGCATTTCATAAAAAAGTAAAAAATATTCTTTAGTAAAAGAAGTATTTGTGTTTGTATAAAGAAGTAAAAGGAATTATGTGTCGTGACGTGCTTTTTAAGTGCCAAACGGTTACAGTAGGGCCTATACTGTTTCAGCAGCTTTTTGATGTGTCTTTGCCACGTTTTGACAAGCAGGGATGCAAACAGCGCGCTTTTCGGCGCCTCCCGATTTTTTCACTTCAGTTTGGATGAGAAAGTCATCTGAAGTCATTCCATAGCTTAATGTGAGGGACAGAAGTCTATTTACATCATTAAAGTATACGGAAACTCGTTTTCCCTCCTCTGCGGCTGTCAATCATTCTCCATTCATATTCAAACAGCGCGCGCGCCTCTTGGATGCACGGTAAAACTCTCTCCAATATGATATATTCACATTATAATGCATTATATGTAGATAAAAGGCTGTAGATTTGCATAAAATTACTTTATTTTGTTGAAGTTTGTTGCTGTTTTTAAACGACTCATACCGTACCGTGTGCTTGCTAGATCACACACATCACAAGGACTATGAATCGGCATCAAAAGCACAAGAACAGGAATTCAAAACTGTGAAACAAAGGAACAAATCGCACTAGGATTTGTGCGCTCGACATTTCAGAACTTTTAAATGCGCACTTATGTAGCGCAGCGCTGCACACTGTGACTCCATGTTGCTTTGAGCACATCATTCTGCACCCGCGAATCCCGCGATGCGCATACACGCTGTGTGCACTCTGTTTTTCATGTTATGGGTTTGCGCACTGAAATATTATTAAAAGCCAATATGTTTTGTTATACCTAGCCTGCTCAATACATTTAAAATAAGCATAATTTAATAGCATATTGTTTATTTGTAGTGTAGGCTATATATGCACTTCTGAATTCTTGACATTCATATATAAATATAAAATTGTGAAATGTATGATTGCCTGATTGAATTTTATAAGAGAACTAATAGTAATTTGTTTTTATTAACATATTTAGATTTTATAAAAATTACTGTGCAGATTTTTTCAAAAAAAATCTGCTTTTTGCTGCTGATTTATACACTCATTAAGTTTATTAAAAATTCATAATACATTTATATAATATTTAAAGGTGTTAACTGTAATCTTACACTGCAAAATAATAACTTAAAAAGGATTAAATTAATCACAATTATGTAAGTATCTGGAAATTTGCCGCGGGGCGAGGGCCCTTATCATATCTATATAATATATATCATTATATATAATATAATATATATTAGTAGGGCCCTACTAATATCATTAGTAACATTAAATATAACACAATAAACCAAAGTATATCAGTAGGAGTTTCCTTAAGTCTTTCTGATAGTTTTCTACAGGCCGGTTTACTACAACAGTAGAATACAATTCTGAAATTATGGTTTATAGTTTTGGTGTGCCACCCCAAGATTTTAAGTGGCCCCATCTGGCCACCCCTATGAAAAATTTCTGGAGGCGCCACTGTTCACACAATCAGGAATTGCACCAAAAACAATGGCATATTCACTGTAATGGACTGTCATAAAACTTTGAACTGCGGGCACTGACGTCACTGCCATTACACGATAGGCTGAGGTGCCTCACGTGATCCAAGTTATGGATACATACCCTCTCATCATTTCTCCCTAGATAATAAGACATCTCTGCCACATGTTCAACCTAATGGATATATCAAGCGAAAAGCACTACGTACGTCTCGTTTCGAGTTTCTGTTGAATTTAGTGCATGCATCATATTGTTGTGAACGCTTTTAGTTATATTTACCCTTGCCGTTGTATTGTGAATATGCCAATAACTAGCTTGCTTTACAACCGTTACAATTATACCGTTTACGTAAATTTATATGTACACGGTATCTTTACTTTGGTCATTCGGAAAGCAAGTTTGCATATCCCAACTGCAATCGTGTGCTGAAAAAAAAAACATGACACAAGCGCGCTACAGACAGACCCACAGCGAGGCATTGTAGCGTTCAGTGGAACTGAGCGGCTTATTTGCGCTACAGCAAACACACCGGAACTCATGACTTATGCATATTAATAAGATAACGTGAATGGACGCCCACACAGGGAGCGGCAAGTTATTCGTTTTTGCATTAATAAGCGTAGCCTAAGCCTACTCGCGATGAGGTTTGACTTGTGAATTTCCTTTAGCACCTTCGATTGTTTTGCTTACTGAACAGTGGCGTCGACACGCTTTTGGCCTGGACCTGTATACAATGGTTTGTATGTTAAATCATCTCCGGAGAACGTGATACAATCGTCAGAGTTCGTTTTTTAATTCAGCGTCGGTGCGTACGAAAATTCTCACGCTGTAGGCTACTAGCTATAAAATGTATCAGGTTAACTGTCACTTCGACATCGGGGAATTATTATTTAGCTCAGTATGCTGATCCTTATGAGAACACAAAGCTAAAGGTAAGTGTGAAAGGTGATATACCATTATTATAGCCTACTAATTCAGTCGTGTACAGGTGTAAACAAGAGCATGTTTAAAAATACCTCACAATCCTTTGCTGATAAACTGTTTGGGTGTTGTGATGTTATGTGCAATATAGGCTACTTGCTAGTATATTACTGTATTTATTAATCAAACGAGCTGCTTTTTTAAATGTAGTGAGTAAACCCTTATGTTCTGTCTGGGGTCCGCAGACCCTCTTAAAGTAGTGAAAAAAAAACATATGCGTCATTGTTTTTGTACTGATAGTTCATGAATTTTCCTAATATGTAAAATCTTTTCAGATTTTTTTTTCGGTAACACTTTACATTAAGGTTTATTATTAAATATTAGTTAATGTATTAACATGAACTAACAATGAGCAATACATTTGTTACAGTATTTATTAATCTTTGCTAATGTTAGTTAATAAAATACAGCTGTTAATGGTTTGTTCACGTTAGTTCACAGTGCATTAACTGTTAACACATACAACCTTTGATTTTAATAACGTATTAGTAAATGTTGAAATTAATATTAACTAAGATTAATAAATGCTGTAGAAGTATTGTTCATTCTTAGTTGCCACAGCTGTGGCATACAGGGTGTCCATTAAAGTGGGCTGATGGATTCTCTGCTTCTTTGGCCCTGTCCCAAATGGCACACTCCGGACTTGTGGACTTCCTCAGAGTCCACGCTTCGGTGACGTCATGTAGTGCAGACCTATAGGGCCCTTACCGCGAGTCCGCGAGGGCGCATTGAGAGGTATTTTTGGGACAGACTCGATAGTCACGCCGGAAACAGGAAGACGATCTGATTGTTGTTATGGACAGGAGCTACAGGTTCGGGGAAATATGCTGCCTATTGTTGTGTTTACATATGACTCCGTAAAGCCCTGACAATCTGTTTGATTTATTTAATGAATCATAATGCGATCGTATTATTCAGCTCGCTATTATTAGCCTATTTGAGACATCAACCACTGGTCGATGATCATAAAGTTTGTATAAACTTGTCCTAAAAACCGTAATGATAATTAAACTTAAATATTTTCTTCTCCGCCATGTTAACAATTGTCCGTGAGCGAAATCTCCTCCCATCCGTTGTCTGATTGGCCTTTCGCAAGGATTCCTGGGTAGTTAAAGTGCGTGGAGCCTGCATTTATGCGGGCTTCACGGAAGACCGCTTCAAGGGTACAAAGGGGGCGCTGCTGAGCACACTTCAGTGCGTTAAAATGCTAAATAGGACGGCCTACGGACTCGTAGACTCGGCGAGCACGTGCAATTTAAGTCCACGAGACCGAAAGTCCGCATGAAGTGCGCCATTTGGGACAGGGCCTTTGTCTCTGGATCCAAACCCTCATCCAGCGGTCCTTATGGTAGAGGCCTCGGATCTTCTTCTCTGAGCTCTCCAAGCTCTTCAGCTTCCTCATTTAGCCACAGTTTTCCTTACTCAAGTGTTTCTTCAGACACAAAGGCACACTCTTTGTATCTGGGATCAAGGTGGGTTCCTAGGACCAGAAGTTTTGTCTCTTCTGCCTTGAAAAAACACTTTGTCAGGCTGTGAAGCATGGTCTTGTGCAAAGTTTTTATCCCTATACTGATGATGGACCCTCTGCCTGCAGCATCAGCTTCAGAACAGACTAGGGCTGTGCGATATATCGAATCACATTGTTATGCGCATCTCGTCAGTAAAGCCGGTTCCTTGATTAGTAGTAAGTCGCATTCACCTGCTTTCAGATGGAGCGGCATTTACTACAAAGAGCCGTAGTTAACTGACAAGCTGAGCCATATCGCATTAATATCGCGGACGTATCGCCCGCGATATTAATGCAAAATGGCTCAGCTTGTCAATATTGCAGCTTGTCAGCATAACAATGTGATGCGATATATATCGCCCAGCTCTAGAACAGACACACTGGGGATAATGCATGCTGATGAAAACTCATAGTTGCTCATTTCCATTCTGACTTCTGCAATTGGAACCAGTGTGTCGATAAGGTTACAGACAATGTCCCGCTGTGTGGCAGATAAGTAGCTGATATGGCCATGGAGTAGTGGTCGACCGATATGGGATTTTTAATGGCCGATGCCGATATTGAGAAAGCAATCTGGCCGATACAAGCAATCTGGCCGATATGAGGCCGATACAGTACATGACATGTGAATACAGAAAATGAGAGACAAAGAATATTGGTGAAACTAAATGAACATTTATTGTACATAATATTTATGCAAAATTCTTTTTGCAATTAAACACATTTACTAATTAAGTAATTAAGATGTAAACAAATGAGGTACTGTAACACTTCAATAAATAAAGTTTTAATAATTACTGCTGCTTACTGCAGGTTACAAATAACATGTATCATTAATGAACCAATCTAAACAATATTCATAAATGAATGACAAAATAGTATGTGCAATTCCATACATTTTATGTACAATATACATAGATAAATAAAAATCTCACATAGTTTATTTACACTATTTAGTTTAAACAGGTCGTTTTACTGTAAGTATATTTAAATAATAATGATTTATGTCTGTTTAGTTTTGCTTGTTAGTTTCTTTGAAACTTTGCAAGCCGTCACTTGCATGCTCGATTAACATCAAATCCGACCAGAACATATGAAAAGGTAACTACACACAATATTACGCCAATCGTGGATAATTAAATACAGCAGATAGAGATAGTGAATAACATTTTCAAGGATTTGTTTCCCCAAACGTATTATTATTAGTATTATACCATACAGTGTTCTCTTCTCATCCACCTCACGCGATCACTGATCTGTAGTGCACGCGACCCAGCTTTTCAGTCCGTGAGGAAACAGCGTCTAGTTTAAACGTAACCGAGAACAGCGCGCGTATAGGGAACAGCCAGTCAGAGGATTTTTGACGGTTTGTGAGGTAAAATGTTTTTAGTTTTGTTTGAATTCGTTTATATCACATCTGTGACCCCCCACTGGAGCTGTCGCTGGGCTGCAGATCTGACACATCACGGTACTGTTTGAATAGACTTCGCTGCACGCCGGAGTGTTTTTGTGTGTAACACAATGTAGCGTCAGGTTAGAAAGCGAATGCTGATTGGTCATTTACTGTGTCTGTCAGATGTCTGCTTCACTTCTGAGTGGCTTGTGTTATGGTGCTGGGCAGAGCAGAGCGAGCGTATTCAGTTCATTCATACTCGCTCTGCTCGCGCCAGTGGAAAAAAGCGCTAATGCACTGTCACAAACTGTTTTGAAATATATCGGTCAAACGGAAATATTTATCGGCCGATGCCGATATCTAAAAAAATCCAAATATCGGCCGATATATCGGCCTCGGCGATATATCGGTCGGCCACTACCATGGAGTTGGGATGGTCTGGATGATGTTGTGATTTGGGACACCCAGCTCCTCCTGAATAGTTCTTAGCCTCTGTTTCACCAGTACAGAATAGGCAAAGTGAGTTGTACAGCTTTTTTATATGGCAATAATGTCCAGGACAGCTCTCTGGCTAGAAACGCCTTCGTTAATAATTAGCTGAAGGGTGTGAGCAGTGCAGCGTAAATCAGGAAGTTCTGCCAGTTTCATTCCTCTTACCATGTCTGCTTAAGGCAGTGCTCCTCAATTATTTTCTGTTACGCCCCCCCACCCCCCCCCCCCCCCCCCCCCCCCTAGGAAGAAGTAAACATTTCGCGCCCCCCAACTCTCCGCCATGACTGTAAATAATATTGTTTGTATATAAAATTGTTATAAGTACACCTCTGCATAACATTGTATCCTCATAAAAAATAAATATAGATCAACTTACAACAAAGAATAACTTTATTAACATTGTTTTTTAGTCTGTAACAGAAAAGACTTGTTTTTTAGTCTGTAACAGAAGACTTAAAGTGCATCAATTTGCCTGAAATTTGAAAAAAAAAAATTCAATCCTCATTTAAACTAAAAATGTTTTGACCATTTGATACTAATTTTTTTTTTTTATATAATCAATAAATAATAATAAATTCAGATTGATCAGCAACATTAACTCAGGAGCAAAATATATAAAACACTTTGACCTATAAAACAAAAATGAATAAAACAATTTGAGCTGATTTTTTCTTTTTATCAAAATGAGGAAGTCAGGATTAATGGCTACTATGAGCACGTTTTGCAGTGCACAGCTTTTCGAAGCGGGGTTTGAGGCATGATACTGCAACTCTCAGCTCCTGCTCAATGTTTAGCTGGGACCTGTACTTGGTCTTCAGTGCAGCAACAGCAGAGAAGCCAATCTCACAAAGATAAGATGTTGCAAAAGGAAGAAGAATGCCCATGGCCCTCTGCCCTAAGAGTGGATACTGCCTCTCTACAGTCAGCCAGAATTCACTCAGTGTCTGTGATGTGAACCTCAGTCTCAATGTGGAGTCAGACGTCATATCAATGAACTGGAGCTGGTGCATTGAAAGGATCTCTCACCCAGTCATATTGGGAACTGTTTTCAGGGAAGTATTTTTTAAAGAATCCCATCAGTGATGAAATATGCTCCTTAATATATGGAATTACTGAGGTGGCATCATAGTCAGTAGTGTCAACAAATTCATGCAGGTTCTCGAATGAATCAGTATTTCCTTCATCGAGTCGCCTGCCCCACATTGCAAGCATTGCAAGCACAAAGAGCTGATCTTGTCTGTAACCTGAGGGAGGTGTTTATCTTTCCCTTGAAGCTGTAAATTGAGTTTATTTAGCTTTCCAAATATGTCACTCAGGTAGGCTATTTTTGCCAGGAAGTTCTCAGCACTAAATTTTTCTGCGAGGTCATACTTGTTCTCCTGCTCCAAAAATATTCTTATCTGCTCTCTGAGCTCAAAAACTCGGGACAAGACTTTTCCTCGTGACAGCCACCTTGCTTCACTGTGAAACAGCAGAGCTTGATGTTCAGCTCCCATCTCCTCACAGATAGCAGAGAAGACTCTTGTTCCCTTTCAAGGGAACTTCGAGCTGCGTCAAACGCTGCGGGAACGCCCCTGCGTTGTGCGTCATGAAGCACGTATGGAATCAGCCCAATGGAGAGATGAAACGTCATAGGCGGGTGACGTCATCGACCAGGAAACTATAAAGCACCCCAAAAACACAAGCGCATTAGCTTCTGTGCTTTCAGTCGCGCTACATGTGAATCTGTCCCTGTGTGATATTGTCTGTCTTACATACCCTGCACCACACAAACAATTTATCATATATATATATATTGAGAGATTATGGCGGACGAACAGCAGTTTAGAAAGTGTGTTCCTCCCTGCTCGCGTTATTTAACGAGCGGGGATACACATGATCTTTGTGTTGTTTGTTTGGGAGTTCAGCATGCCCAGTTTGCTCTCGAGGGAGCAGACTGTGAGCATTGCTAGCGTTTGCCGTTAAGGACGCTCCGCTCCCGCCGATCGCTCTTTGAGGAGAGCGGTTCGGTGCGCGCTCCCCGCGGTTCGGGTCCCACTTCTGCCGAGGCAGAGCGGCGGCGCTTATCGTGGGGATCGCAGATGGATCTCACAGCGGGGTTTGAGACGGGCTCTGCCTTATCTCTCCCTTCACCTGTGAGATCCAGTGCCTCAGTCCCGGGTTCGGAAGCACGCACTGCGGTTTCTTCCGCTCAGGCTGAGGCACCAATGCTGCAGCTATCCAGTTCTGAGGAACTTGATGTTGTTAGTGTTGAGGGAGATGTGGAGGATTCGCCACCCCACACTCCTGAGAGTGATGAGCTTATGGAGGTGTTAACAAGAGCTGTTGAAAAACTTAATATTGAATGGCCAGTGACTAGACAGGAGTCTGTTTCTAAATCAAAGTTGGATGAGAGATTTTTGCCGTCACGTGTGCAGCCTCCACGCCGGTGCCTGCCGTTTTTCCATGATCTCCACACCGAGGTGTCGAAATCATGGAGAAAACCGGTGTCATATAGAGTGTTTAGTCCCCAGACTTCAACATACGCTAATATTATGGGAGCCAAGGCTCATGGTTATGGTGCTTTGCCTCGTGTGGAAGAGACGCTTGCGAGCCATCTCTCCCCCGAAGCAGCATCATCTTTTAAGGCACCGGCATTACCCACCAAGCCTTTAAGAAACACTTCGGCTTTGGTGGGTAAAGCATATTCGGCAGCAGGTCAGGCTGCGTCATGTCTGCATACTATGTCAATCTTGCAGGCATACCAGGCTGATCTGCTAAGGGACATGAATGAGAGTGAGGAGGTCAGTACTGACGTAGTTCGCGAACTGCGTCAGGCTGCTGATTTATCTCTGCGTGCCACCAGAGAATCGGCCAAATTAATGGGTCGTTCTATGGCAGCTCTGGTGGCCGCAGAAAGACATTTGTGGTTAAATCAGACTAATATTAAAGAGAGAGAAAAAGCTTTTCTTTTAGATGCTCCTCTTTCTCCCATGGGGTTGTTTGGTGATGCTGTGAATTCAGTTATCGATAAATTCCAAGAAGAAAAGAAACAAACTGCAGCTTTTAAAAAGTTTCTTCCCCTTAAAGTTCATGTCCCTGGGGCTGCTGGGCGGGAGCAGCCCCGGCCGTCTATGAGCTCATCACATAGAGCGCAGCAGAGGCAGAGTGTCGCGTCTCGTGCTCCCCCTGCTGGACAGTGGGCTCAGCCGCGACACTCTCAGCCGAAGCCTTCTACCAGTAGAACTGATCTGAGGACAGTTATATTGGCTAAGAAGGCTTCGGCTAAGAAGAAGTCCTGACGCCAAGTCGTTCAGGATACTGAGGGTGGTCCCCACCGAGGCGGAAAGGTGTTCACCTCTTTTTACGGTGCCCATTCCTCCTCGGTGCCCTCAGGGGCTCGTTCTGCCAACCCCGCCTTTATGCCGGGGCACAGACGATCCCAGCGAGCGCTTTCCCGAGGGACGCTCGCTCCCTCTGAGGAGGGTCTCAGAGCGGTCAGACCAGTTGTTCCCTGCCGGTGCGCCGTTACAGGGCGCTGCGTCTGCTGCTCAAGTTACACCAGAGGCCAGTCTCGAGAGGCTGGTACCCTTAGTAGAATTTCTGGCAGAGTGGAAAAGCCTTCCAAAAATATCTCATTGGGTCCTGCAGACAGTAGAAAAGGGTTATGCTATCCAGTTCAGGTGTCGTCCACCAAAATTCAGAGGGGTTCTGCACACAGTGGTGGGCCCCGAGCAGGCTCTGGTATTGGAACAAGAGGTGAAAACGCTCCTTCAAAAGGAGGCTATAGAACGGGTTCCTCCTCCCAGTTTGGAGTCAGGTTATTACAGCCGATATTTCATCGTTCCAAAGAAGGATGGGGGGTCGCGTCCAATTTTAGACCTGCGCATATTGAATCGCTCGGTAGGGAAGCTAAAATTCAAGATGCTCACTATCAAGCAGATCGTGTCTCAAATCAGGTCCGAGGACTGGTTTGTCACGATAGATCTGAAGGACGCATACTTCCATGTGTCCATCCTTCCACAACACAGGAAGTTCCTGAGGTTCGCCTTCGGGGGCGAGGCGTACCAGTACAGGGTTCTTCCGTTTGGCCTAGCTTTATCTCCCCGCACTTTCACGAAATGCATGGATGCAGCACTAGTGCCTCTGAGGCTTCAGGGCATTCGGATTCTCAATTACATCGACGATTGGTTGATTTTAGCTCAGACCGAGCAGATGGCGGTTCGGCATCGAGATGTCGTCCTCGCTCATATCAGAAAGTTGGGGTTGAGGCTGAACGCAAAGAAAAGTGTATTATCTCCTTCCCAGAAGACCACTTTTCTGGGTGTTGTTTGGGATTCGGTCTCGATGCGGGCGCGACTCTCTCCGACCCGCATCGCTTCGATTCTCTCAGCTGTGAAACAAGTGAAGCTAGGCCAGCTACTCACTGTCAAGCAGTTTCAGAGACTGTTGGGTCTGATGGCAGCAGCGTCCAACGTTATACCTTGCGGCCTGTTGTACATGAGACCGCTACAGTGGTGGCTCAGGACCAAGGGATTCTCCCCGAGGGGAAATCCGCTCCGCACGTTCAAAGTCACGCGGCGCTGCCTTCGTGCTCTGGTCATGTGGAGAGAAACTTGGTTCCTATCCAAAGGTCCTGTGCTGGGGGCTCTTTGTCGTCGCATAACGCTAACGACGGATGCTTCCCTCACAGGGTGGGGGGCGGTCATGAGTGGTCGCCCAGCCCAAGGTCTGTGGCAGGATCATCATCTATCGTGGCACATAAATTGTCTAGAGATGTTGGCCGTGTTTCAGGCTCTGAAACACTTCCTAACAGACCTGAGAGGCCATCATGTGTTAGTTCAATCAGACAACACGTCGGTGGTCTCTTATATAAATCATCAGGGGGGCCTGCGGTCTCGCCGGCTTTACAAGTTGGCCCGTCAGATCCTCCTGTGGTCCCAAGGGAAGCTACTATCTCTGAGAGCAATGTATCTCCCTGGGTATTTGAATGTGGTAGCAGACTCCCTGTCGAGGCAGGGGCCGAGGCCAGGGGAATGGAGACTCCACCCCGAGGTGGTGGAGCTCCTTTGGTTGAGTTTCGGTCGCGCCGAGGTGGACCTATTCGCTTCCAGGGAGACCACGCATTGTCATCTGTGGTTCTCCATCAGTCATCCAGCCCCCCTGGGGTTGGACGCTATGGTGCAGCCATGGCCGAGGTCACGTCTGTACGCCTTTCCCCCGATTGCTCTGTTACCAGGAGTTCTGGAGAGGGTCCGCCGGGACGGGGTCAGTCTACTACTAGTAGCCCCGTTCTGGCCGGCCCGAGTATGGTTTGCGGACCTGATTTCTCTCCTGGACGGTTCTCCTTTGGAGCTCCCTGTCAGGAGGGATCTACTCTCCCAGGCGGGGGGCACGATACTTCACCCCCGCCCAGAATTGTGGAAACTGTGGGCTTGGCCTCTGAGGGGGCCCAGCTCATAGGCTCCGGTCTCTCAACCGAGGTTGTTGAGACCATTCTTAACTCCAGAGCTCCATCCACGAGGAAGCTTTATGCCTTGAAGTGGAAACTTTTCACTTCTTGGTGTGGAGAACACCTGCAGGACCCAGTTAACTGCCCAGTGGGTGCAGTGCTGGAATTCCTGCAGGAGCGCTTCTCCACAGGGTTATCCCCCTCCACACTAAAGGTGTATGTGGCGGCACTAGCTGCTTACCACGTCCCTTTCAGTGGAGTTTCTCTTGGGAGACACCCGCTTATAACTCGTTTCCTCCGTGGCACTTTGAGGCTGAGGCCAGCAGTTCGTACGAGGGTGCCGACTTGGGATCTGGCCGTTGTATTAGAAGGTCTTTCCCTAGCTCCTTTTGAACCTATCGAAGAAGTTCCCGAGAAGTTTCTCACTTTTAAGACTATCTTTTTGCTTGCTATCTCTTCACTAAAAAGAATCGGAGATTTGCAGGCTCTGTCGGTTTCACCCTCGTGCCTGGAATTTGCACCTGGCATGGTTAAAGCTTTTCTGCATCCTAGACCAGGTTATGTTCCTAAGGTTCCTACTAATATCGTTAGACCTACGGTTCTGCAGGCTTTCTGTCCTCCTCCATTTATGTCATCGGACCAGGAGAAACTTAATTCACTCTGCCCTGTTAGGGCATTAGACGCTTATGTCCACAGAGCTGCCCTGTGGAGGAAATCAGAACAACTTTTTGTATGTTTCGGGCCACCCAGGAAAGGGTGTCCTGCGTCTAAACAGAGAATGAGCAAGTGGGTGGTCGAGGCTATCTCACTTGCTTATGAGTCGGCTGGCCAGCCTTCACCTTTGGTTGTCCGAGCTCACTCTACCAGGAGTATGGCTGCTTCTAAAGCTCTTTTGTCGGGGGTTTCCCTGAGTGATGTTTGTGATGCGGCTGGATGGTCTTCACCGCATACTTTTATTAAGTTCTATGACCTAGACTTAAGCTCTACCCCTGGGGCACAGGTGCTCTCGTCCTCTGTGCGCTAGTCTCACATGACGGTCATTTGGTCCTATGGCGAGGTGGGTATTCGCGTTCCCGCAGCGTTTGACGCAGCTCGAAGTTCCCTTGAAAGGGAACGTCTCGGTTACGTATGTAACCCTAGTTCCCTGATAGGGAACGAGACGCTGCGTCGCTCCGCCATACTCCCGGCACTCCCGTTAGCGCTTCCTTCAAGCCTATCAGAAGCTAATGCGCTTGTGTTTTTGGGGTGCTTTATAGTTTCCTGGTCGATGACGTCACCCGCCTATGACGTTTCATCTCTCCATTGGGCTGATTCCATACGTGCTTCATGACGCACAACGCAGGGGCGTTCCCGCAGCGTTTGACGCAGCGTCTCGTTCCCTATCAGGGAACTAGGGTTACATACGTAACCGAGACGTTTTTAGTGGTCTGGTCTTTATAAAATTTACTACACCTACAATGTCAGTCATGACCTCACTTAATTCAGAGGAAAGGTGCCTTGATGCCAGTGCTTCTCTGTGTATAACACAGTGTGTCCACTCAGCATTAGGTGATTCCTTCTTGATAAGTGCCCGAAGTCCTTTGCTCATCCCTGCCATGGTCTGTGCACCATCACTGCAAACACCAATGCAGTTCTCCCACTTTAGCCCATTCTCAGTCAGGAAGAAGTCCAGCATTTTGAATAGCTCTTCAGCTGTGGCTCTGTCTCTGATATATTTACAAAAAAGTAGATCCTCACACAGGGAGTTTGTCATGTCAAAACGCACATAAGCAATAAATAAACAGTCTTTGTTGCTGTCAGTTGCTTCATCGAACTGTAAGGCAAAACGTTTGTCTTTGAGATTATCTACCAGCTGTTCTTTAAAGGGTTAGTTCACCCAAAAATGAAAATTAAGTCATTAATTACTCACCCCCATGCTGTACCAACCCCGTAAGGCCTTCGTTCGTCTTCGGAACACAAATGAAGATATTTATGATTAAATCTGAGAGGTTCATGACTGCTACATATGGCGCTTTTCCACTACACAGTACCAGCTCGCCTCGGCTCGGCTCGACTCGCCTTTGTTTGCTTTTCCACTGTGTAAAAGTTGTACCTGTACCTGCTTTCGGGTACTTTTTTTCGTACCACCTCCGGCGAGGTTCTAAGCGAGCTAAGGCGATACTAAAATGTGACGTGAAAACAATGCCGACTGCTGATTGGTCACAGAGAATCTGCGTCATCATTGCACGCGCCAGATGGAGTATCCAGAATAAATAACCCCGCCATTTTTAAATAGTTTGGCCAGAGATAGTTACTAAACTTACTACTATTATTATGGCAACTCGGAAGAATACACCGTGGTCAAACGAGGAGGTGCAGACATTCCTTTGTTTGGTTGCCGAAGAGAGGATCCAGCGAGAGCTTGATGGGGCAACGAGGAACGAAAGGCGTCGCTATGACGACCGGGTACTATTTGTGGCGGTACTTTCTGCAATGGAAAACGGAGCGAAAAGCGAGCCGAGTCGAGGCGAGCTGAGGCGAGCCGAGTCGAGTCGAGCTGGTACTGGTAATGGAAAAGCGCCAATAGGCTCCCTAAGGGAATGAAACTTGACGGCCCAGAGAGTCATTAAAGAAAATGTTTAAATATTCAATGTCGCAACAGTGGCTCAACTATAAGTTTATCAAGCGACGAGAATACTTTTTGTGCGAAAAAACAAACAAAAATAACGACTTTATTCGCCTATTCCTTTTCTTCCTTGTAGGCCTGAAACGAGACTTCGAGAGATTTCCACGACGCATGCGCGAGAATTGCGATCTCCTTCAACTACTTCAGTTAAGTTCTCGCGCGTGCGCGTCGTGGAAATCTCTTGAAGTCTCGTTTCAGGCCTCAGGGGGGCGCGCCCCACTATTTGAGAAGCACTGGCTTAAGGTTAACAGATAAAATCAAAATTAAAACTTAACTTTAAAAATGTATTTGTAAGGTCAGAGCATGAAATTACATAAATGTATATTATATGTATAGTTTTGCACCTTATTTGCTTCTATTTTAGAACACTTGATAATTATCAAATCAAATTAACAAAATGTGTATTGCAGTGATGTTAAAAAATAACTGAAATCAGATGTATTTCTGATTTGTTTTAATGTTTCCGTCAGCTGCATGAACATATCAGTTCTCTTACGAGAGGTTCTCTCGTATTGCGTAAGTTTAGCTTACGCTATGGGTAAAGTCATCTATGCTCGAGATATTGAAGCCAAAAATGATCCTTAATTTTGCATTCCTTTTCAACGCAGTGCTGCAGCTAGCAGACCTAGAGCAGGCTGTCTAGCGCGCTCATTGGCTGCTCTGCGGCAACTGCAGCAGCCTACCACTGAGCATGGCGTGACGTCACGCCCAATGGTGGCGCCTCGCGCCCACTACGCGTCACAGCCCACTCAAGTGGGTGTGGCTTAGCGTATAAAAGCACGGCTCGGAGGTAGGGCTGTCGCGATAACTGCAATATTGCAGTACCGCACTACTGACAGGCCAACCGCAGAAGAATGCAAGTAACCGCGAACCGCGTTTTCTTTTTTCATAAGGCCACCTTTCGTAGTTCGTACCATGTGTATTGAATGTTAAAATAAGTTAATAATGATAACAAGACTGTTTATCATGGTGATTTGTACAGAGGCTTCGTGGATTTGGACTTAAGCCTAAACAGACAGTGAATGTATCGACTGAGCGTGTGTGATTACCTGCGTCTGTCTTTGAAGTCAAGTCATGTATATTCGTGAAAAGGTTGCCGTTTCCAAGGAAAGCGGAATATTTGTCGTATCATCCTTTTAACGTGTAAGGGTATTTACCATGAATGGCGTCAGCGCTGGTCAGCATTACACAGCGCGAGGAAGTCACGCAATGAATCAATGCCATTGGTCTCTATTAAGTGAAGCATTGCTTCAGCTTTGCCCAAAAGTGAAGCATTGCTGGCCAGCTGAGCCTTGAAAAGTGGAGCTCAAAGTTAAAAAATAATTAACACCTTGTTTCATTACATCTATCATTTAATGAATCAGTTTTTTTGAACGTTTTCATTGAATGAACGTAGGGCTGTCGCGGTGAAGGAATTTCCCTTGCGGTAATTTTGAGTGGCTCAATAGCGCGATATGCGGTATTACCGCCATTTATTTATGTATATTTATTTATATTTATTTGTTGCTATATAAATACGTGTTATGATGTCGTCAGCATACACAAAAACAATGTAACCGAAACTAAGCGGCGTTTCTGCGCATTGAAAGGCTGTCACTCAGCGCGCACATTGTTACGCCAACTGACTGTCTTTGAGTGAGTCATTAAACCGTTCATTCAACAAAAACGTTCAAAAAGCTGATTCCTTAAATGATAGATGTAATGAAACAAGGTGTTAATTATTTTTTTAACTTTGAGCTCCACTTTTCAAGGCTCAGCTGGCCAGCAATGCTTCACTTTTGGGCAAAGCTGAAGCAATGCTTCACTTAATAAACCAATGGCATTGATTCAATGCGTGACTCGCCCCCCCGGCTTTCTCGCACTGTGTAATGCTGACCAGCGCTGCCGCCATTCATGGTAAACACTCTTACACCTTAAAAGGATGATACGACAAATATTTCGCTTTCCTTGGAAACGGCAACCTTTTCACGAATATACATGACTTGACTTCAAAGACAGACGCAGGTAATCGCACGCGCTCAGTCGATCACATTCACTGTCTGTTACTTTAGGCAAATCCACGAAGCCTCTGTACAAATCACCATGATAAACACTCTTGTTATCATTATTAACTTACTTAACATTCAATACACATGGTACAAACTACGAAGGGTGGCCTTATGAAAAAAGAAAACGCGGTTTGCGGTTGCTGCGGTTACTTGCATTCCTCTGCGGTTGGCCTCTCAGTAGCGCGGTATTGCAATATTGCGGTTATCGCGACAGCCCTAAATGAACGGTTTAATGACTCACTCAAAGACAGTCCGTTGGCGTGTAACTGCGCGCTAAGTGACAGTCTTTCAATGCGCAGAGACGCTGTTTAGTTTCGGTTACATTAATTACATTGTTTTTTTGTATGCTGACCACATCATAACACGTATTTATATAGCAACAAATAAATATAAATAAATATTAATAAATAAATGGCGGTAATACAGCATATCGCGCTATTGAGCCACTCAAAATTACCGCAAGGGAAATTCCTTCACCGCGATAGTCCTACTCGGAGGCTGCTTCCCTGATTTTCATCTCTTCAGCGAAGCTCTTCGCACCGCTGGATCTAGAGAGAAGCCGCCGCCGTTGAAATCAGCGACTGCAAGCAGAAGAAAGGGCCTGAGGAAGCTGGTCGACTTCTCGCCGTCTTCCGTGCCAGCTACGCTATCCGGCGACATATCCTTTTTTGCTCTATTATTGCATTTTACTGTGTGTGTGTGCTCGCCGCTGCGACACACACTTCTCTCTAAAAGAGCGTGAGCGTTCTTTTCAGAATGCCTCGCAATTCCTGTGGCTCGTGCCGAGCCCCGCTCAGCGCCGGATACTGCCATGTGATCTACGCTCTCTGCCTGGGCCCATACCACGCAGCCCTCGCACTTTCGTCGGGAGGCTGCGTCCACTGTGAGGAGCTGTCTATGTCGACCCTGCGAGCTCGTCTAGACCTCTTTGGTGCCGAAGCTGTCACTCCGCCATCTGCTGGACCGCGCAAGAAGCACCGTGCACAGAGACCGCCGGAGCCCGATGCGGAAACCAAGCACTCGCCGGATCAACTCCCTCGAGTGCCTCTTTCGCCTTCCCCACTTTCCCTCACAGACGCGCAGATGCCGGCTTCCGCCCTCACTGCCGTTGCTTCAGAGGACAAGGCGGACGGGGGCGCCACGGGCGACAGTTGCTCTATCCTGGCCTCGGACAGTGAGGAATGGCCTGGTTCTCTCCACTCCTCCTCCTCTTCGATCCAGGAGTCCGGACGGACACGTTCGGGTGTGGACCCTGAACTGATGCGCCTCCTTGTTAAGGCCGTCAACCGCCTCGGCCTCGAGCTGTTTTCTTCAACGCCGTCATCAGCCACCTGCATCAAGGCCTGTACCCAGGGATGGGGAACTTCAGTCCTGGAGGGCCACTGTCCTACAGAGTTTAGCTCCAACCATGAAAAAATCACCTGCCTGTAACTTTCTAGTAATCCTGAAGACCTTGATTAGCTTGTTCAGGCGTGTTTGATTAGGTGTCTCTCCAGATGGCCCATGTTGAGGGAGAGTGTCTTGTGCTCAATTTGTTGATTATCCCCATCATGTTAGACTGGGTTACCTTATTGGGTTAATTAATTGATTGTATTGGACCTTATTAGGTTAATTGTATGCTTTCTGATTACAGGTGGGACGCTATTTATAATTTTCCGCCATTCTCATTGTGTATGTTACTTTGCCCTGATGAAGACCATTTGTGGGTCGAAACATGTTGGCTTGTGACTTTTTTATTATGAAATAAGCCATATTTTAATAAAGGCTTTTTAACCTTCTCCTTCTCCTCCTTATCCATTTTTTGAGTGCCTGGGACTTGCATCTTATTTCATTGTGTTTGATTAGGGTTGAAGCTAAACTCTGTAGGACAATGGCCCTCCAGGACTGAAGTTGCCCATCCCTGCCTGCACCCTTCTTGCCGGAGCTCCACACCGAGCTTTCTAAATCGTGGAATGCACCATTCTCCGCAAGACTCCACACCAGTGACTTCGCGACACTCTCCCACGTGGGTGGCGCCGCCGAGAAGGGGTATATTTCTATTCCTTAAGTGGAAGAAGCGGTCGCAGCGCACCTTTGCCCGCCCTCCAGTGGATGGCGCTCGAAGTCTGCCCTCTCGTCGAAAGCCTGCAGGACTACGTCAGCACTCGTCGGCCGCCCCTTCTCTTCCGCCCTGCACTCTATGGCCATTCTCCAAATCCTCCAAGCCGACCTCCTCCGCGAAATTGAACGAGAAGGGCTCGGATCCAGCTGCTGTTGTTGATCTGAGGAGCGCAACGGACCTTTCCCTTCGCGCCACTAAGACTGCTGCACAGGCCATCGGCAGAGGCATGGCTGCGCTCACCGTCACAGAGAGGCACCTCTGGCTGACACTCGCAGACATGAGGGAATCTGAGCGCGCCACATTCCTCAACGCGCCGCTTTCCCCTACCGGTCTCTTCGGCCCAGCGGTCAACGGCACCGTAGATCGTTTCTCCTAAGTGCAGAAGACCTTGCAGGCCATGAATCTATTCCTGCCACGACGCTCGAGCTCAGCTACTGGCCGCTCACGTGACATGCCGCCTGCTTGAAGTACTACTCAGCGTCCAGCCAAGCCTGCTTCTTCGCAGTGACGACAGGGCGGGCACCCTAGGTTGCGCTCGGACAGCCGTCACAGGCCGCCTCCTCCGTGGGGACCTCGGCCCAGGATTGCGCTGAAGCCCGAACAAGTGAAGCCCTCCTAACATTGGAGGAAAAAAGAGGGTTGAGTCCCGCTGCGGCCGGACCGCCGTCAAAACGTCACACTTTGTCAGTCCCCTCACAGAAGGCTACTGCAAGAGAGTATTTAGCAGCCAACGAGCCGGTAACATTACCCTCTCGCCTGCATACAACCGCCGTTTTCACGGCGACCCACAGAAATCTCAAAAAGAGTATAATTTCTGGTTATCCGGCTCACGCCGTTGGTGTTTCAAGTGTAGAGAATGTGCCCACGCCCCAGTGTTCACCCCTACACACAAGCACTATAACTCCATGTGTCTCTCACGCCCACAGAGCCCACTCTCATAAAGCTGGCAAATGCCGCTCAAGTAGAAATCGCGCCCACGAATCCGTGCTCGCGTCCATTTCATGCCCGCTCTGTCATACGGCCAGTTCAACCTCATATAAAATCAGGTTATGAGTGTAAGTCACGTGCCCGCTCACAAGAGCTCACACTTACTAACAGACACACTGTCCTCTGCGCAGCTCGCGCATCATAGAATACTCATAAAATGCTCCCCGTTCGCAGTAACCGGGTCGTCTCATGTGAAACAGCCAGCTATCGCTGTCAGCGAGCCGCTGCATATGAACACTCATATAAATCAGGTTGTGAATGTAAGTTACGTGCCCGCTCACGCTTACTAACGAACGCTTTGCCTCCGGCGCCGCTCACTCGCTACAAAGCTCTCAAAAAACGTCCCCCGTTCAAGGTAACCGGGGCGTCATATATAAAACAGCGTGTCATTGCTGTCAGCGAGCCGCCGTATTCGAGCACTCATACCTGTCAGGCTGCGAATGTATGTCACGAGCTTGCTCGCGCTTACTGTCAATCGCTCCGCCTCAAACGCTGCTCGCGCTTCAAAAAGCTATCGTAAAACACTCCCCATTCAGTGTAATCAGGTTGTTACATATGAAACAGCCGAAAGAGGCTGTCAGTGAGCCGCCTTGTTCAGGCACGCGCGCGCCCACATCTCCGGTTCAGTTCCCCAAGCCCACAGTGTGCGGCGATCGGGACCCGGAGACCATTCACCCCTTGGCCACACATGCAAAAGCATGGGAAGCGATTCCGGGGTTTCAGAGTGGGTGCTGAGCACAATAAGACAGGGCTATGCATTACAGTTCGCTCGCCGTTCCCCGCGTTTCGTAGCACGGACCGAGTCGACAATGAATGCGGAAGTAGCACATCTACTCCGCGCAGAAATAGCCAAACTGCTGTGCAAAGGGGCCATAGAACCGGTACCGCATTCTCTGAGCGAATCAGGCTTTTACAGCCGCTCTTTTCTCGTACCCAAGAAGGACGGGGTCTGAGACCCATCTTAGATCTGAGATTTTTGAACAAAGCTCTCATGAGAAGACCGTTCAAAATGATTACAACCAGACAGATTCTCGCACAAGTTCGCCCAAGGGACTGGTTTAAATCTCTCGATCTGAAAGACGCTTATTTTCAGATTCAGATTATACCCCGTCACAGGCCATTCTTGAGATTCACCTTCGACGGCCAGGTATATCAGTACACCGTCCCCCCGTTCGGCCTGTCCCTTGCACCCCGTACATTCACGAAAAGCATGGACGCGGCTCTCGCCCCCTTGAGAAGTCAGGGCGTGCGAATTCTGAACTATTTGGACGATTGGCTGATTTTAGCACAGTCGGAGATAGAACTCGTATCTCACAGAACTATGCTCCTCTGTCATTTGGAAAGCTTGGGTCTCACGGTCAACTGGACCAAGAGCTCATTACTGCCCAGCCAGTCAATTTCCTTTCTAGAAATAGAACTGGACTCTGTGGCTATGAAAGCTCGCCTGTCGACAGAGCACGCGCGCGCGCCGACACCTAGCCGCATCTTTCCAGAAGGGCAACACCGCCTCCCTGAAAACGCTTCAGAGGATGCTGGGCTGTATGGCCTCAGCTGCAGCAGTGCTTCAGCTGGGCTTACTGCAGATGCGCCCACTACAACGCTGGTTGAACGCCCGCGTACCTCACCGAGGATGGACGCGCGGCTACAAGCATCTCAGCTCTGCAGCCTTGGTTTGCGGCCGATTGGTACCAGCAGGGGGTGACTATGGGAGTTATTTCGCACCGAAAGGTCATCTTGACAGACGCCTCCAACTCAGGTTGGGGCAGCCTTTTCGAGGGCAGACCGGTCTTTGGCCTGTGGTCAGACCGAGAGAAACGCCTTCACATAAACTGTCTGGAGATGCTGGCGGTCGAGAACGCGCTGAAGCGCTTCCTCCCGTTCATACAGGACCAACACGTTCTAGTCCGCTCGGACAACATGTCTGTGTGTCCTACGTGAACCGTCAGGGCGGTGTCAGATCCAGGAGCCTCTGCGATCTGACGGAACGCCTCCTTGTTTGGGCCCAGCACTTTCTGCGCTCGCTGAGAGCGACGCATGTGCCGGGGAACCTGAACGATGGCCCGGACAGGCTGTCCAGGGACAATATTCCCCCCGGGGAGTGGTCTCTACACCCCCAAACAGTCTAGTTGATATGGCGCCTTTTCGGCAGAGTGGAAGTCAACCTATTTGCGTCAAAGGACAACGCTCATTGTCCAGTGTTCTTCTCGAAGAACGAGGACGCGCTGGCCCAATTCTGGCCCAGCCGCCCACTGTACGCTTTCCCTCCGATCTCAATGTGACCACAGGTAATCAAGAGAATCAGGGAATCGCGCCGCCCGGAACGAAACGAGACTTCAAGAGATTTCCACGACGCACGCGCGAGAACTTAACTGAAGTGGTTGAAGGAGATCGCAATTCTCGCGCATGCGTCGTGGAAATCTCTTGAAGTCTCGTTTCAGGCCTACAAGGAAGAAAAGGAATAGTCGAATAAAGTCGTTATTTTTGTTTGTTTTTTCGCACAAAAAGTTTTCTCGTCGCTTGATAAACTTATAGTTGAGCCACTGTTGTGACATGGAATATGTAAACATTTTCTTCATTGACTTTCTGGGCCGTCAAGTTTCATTCCCTTAGGCAGCCTATGTAGCAGTGATCAACCTCTCACATTTAATCAAAAATATCTTCATTTGTGTTCCGAAGACGAACGTAGGTCTTACGGGGTTGGTACAGCATGGGGGTGAGTAATTAATGACTTAATTTTCATTTTTGGGTGAACTAACCCTTTAATTTGGCTTAATGCAGATTAGAATGTCCCCTTATTATGTCGAAATAACAAGATAAGTTTTAATTTTGTTTCTTCACTATGCGGTTCAGGACTT
This sequence comes from Tiaroga cobitis, assembly GCA_030578255.1. Classification (NCBI taxonomy): domain Eukaryota; kingdom Metazoa; phylum Chordata; class Actinopteri; order Cypriniformes; family Leuciscidae; genus Tiaroga; species Tiaroga cobitis. Next base: position 43,582,284 of record CM060604.1, on the reverse strand, counting down.
CCATAGATTACAGCCTGAATATAATTGCTTCCAGAAATGATTTTTGGGGGTGCTAACGGTGAGCTTTGGTCTTTCTTGGGGGCTTTCTTTCTAGCCCCTCCCTAGCGCCGCCCATGCATTTGCCTATCCATTAACGGGCATTTCTTCAAAAGTATTCAAAATTTTGATAAATGCATTATGCATTTATGGCATTATGCATAGTAGAACTTTATGTAGGCCTACACATTTAGGAACAGATATTGGCTTCTGCCCAAAGTCAAGCAACATAAAAGTAACGAGTAACATAAAAAGTTACTTTCCATATGGGGTAACTAAGTAAAGTAACGGATTACTTTTTTTTTAAGAAGTAACGAGTAACGAGTTTTTAAAAGTAACTTCCCCAACACTGGTGCCGAAGGTGATTGGCACTCCCTTCAGAGCGCAGGTTATTTCTCTGTCGGCTCTGCCAGCATCTGACAGCGAGAGCAGCGACAGCCTCCTCTGCCCCGTTAGGGCGCTGAGAGCTTATGTTATGCGCTCCGCCCCTTTCAGACGCTCTGAACAGCTTTTCGTTTCGTTTGGTGGGCGCGCCAAGGGTCTCGCCGCCTCGAAACAGTCCCTATCCAGATGGATAGTGGACGCTATTGCTGCTGCTTATGCGTCAAAAGGTCTGCAAATGCCCTCTGAGCATCAGGGCTCATTCCACTAGAGGTATGGCCTCGTCGTGGGCATGGTCCAGTGGAATTTCCATTCACGATATTTGTATGGTGGCGGGCTGGGCCTCCCCGTCTACTTTTGTGAGATTCTATAACATGGAAGTTCCCGCCTTGCAGGCTACACTTCTGTCAGTCTAATATGTGTATGTTCTGCCCACATGCTTGTGCGCAGGCTACTTCAACTGTTTAGCTCTCCTGGTTGAGCTGCACTAATATGGGCTGATACGTAACATGCAGCCCGGCGGCGCCGCTCTGCATTTCCCATTGGTGCTTATGTATATACATGTGTCGGCCTGCTTGCTGGCCGCCTGGATTCCCACTTTTCACTGTTCCCCGGACTCCCTGGGACTCATAGAGTGGATGCTAGGCGCGCACGGTGTTGACAAGGGGTTCCCGTAGCGTAAGCTAAACTTACGCAATACAAGAGGACCTCTTGTAAGAGAACGTACTCGTTACCTAACGTAACCTCGGTTCTCTCTAGAGAGGGAACGAGTATTGCGTAACCGACCGTGCTCGCGCCACAAACGATTTTCGCTTCAGATGATGAAACCAGGGAAGCAGCCTCCGAGCTGTGCTTTTATACGCTAAGCCACACCCACTTGAGCGGGCTGTGCTTTTAAATATTGTGTGTACCTGCCCGGGGACTGCAGATGAAAATTAGCTTCGGCTAACTCTGGTACAAAACATCTTTTCGTAAGATTAATATATTTTGTACGTTGTCCCTGATAAATAAATAATAATAAAAAGAATTTTAAAAAAGATTGTGCAGCATCATTTTGGGCATTAAAGTTTGGATCTCCGTCTCCAAACTTTGTACAAAACTTGGTACAAAGGTTTTAAAGAATGCCATCCTTTAAAACCTTTCTACCTATAATAAGCTATGCATACCTCCGCACGCCCTGCTCTTGCAGACATCACACGTCATCAGCGCGTTCTGTAAGGCTATAGAGTTGTGGACGGACAGTTACTGGGCGCCACAAACAAGTCAAGTCACCTTTATTTATATAGAGCTTTTTTACAATACAGATTGTTTCAAAGCAGCTTTACAGTGATAACAGGAAAGTAATGTAACAAGTTTTTTTAGGCTGTAAAGGAGATATGTGACCCTGGATCACAAAACCAGTCACAAGTCGGACGGATATATTTGTGGCCATAGCCAACAATACATTGTATGGGTAAAAGTTATACATTTTTCTTTTATGCCAAAAATCATTAGGATATTAATTAAAGATCATGTTTCATGAAGATATTTTGTAAATTTCCTATCGTAAATATATAAAACATTTATTTTGTGTGAATGCAGCACAATCGCGAACATAAATGGACAACTTTAAAGGTGATTTTCTCAATGTTTTGATTTTTTTTGCACCCTCAGATTCCAGATTTTCAAATAGTTGTATCTCGGCCAAATATTGTCCTATCATAAAAAAACATACATTACCTGAAAGCTGAATAAATAAGTTGTCAATTGATGTATACATCTCGATTTCAAAAAATTTAACCATGTGACTGGTTTTGTGGTCCACAGTCACATACAGAAGAAAATAGTGTAATAGTCCATAGATCCGGTAAGTTAATTTTTGCTGTAAAACAGTTTAATTCATTTATCTATCCGCTCTGGAGAAAACAGTGATGCCAGTCATCATCCAGCTCAGTTCAGTTCTCATATAATGGTGTCAATGCAGGCAGATCAATAATATTGTTGAATATTAAATGTCCCCAACTAAGCAAGCCAAAAGCGATGGTGGCAAAAAAACAAAAACAAAAAAACCTTGGGAGAACCGTGGCTCAGTTGGGGGCCAGTTCTCCTCTTGCCAACGAACGAACCGTGTATGATTATGATTCAGGCAGCATTAAAGGTCAGAAGTAAGATTGGATCAGAACATTCACAATATTAATCCAGTTCCGTCTGGTTGAAGATCGGAGTCACCCCTGTATGGAGACGGGTTTGTTGAGGATCAGTGCTGCTGATGGCTGTCGTGTCGATGAGGCCTTCGCAGGGGAGAATCTAGTTGACACAACCTCTGCTGACAGAGAATGTAATGCTTTACCGCCTCCTTGTTGCTGGTGTCTCTTTCCCTGTTTAACCGTCCTCTCCTCGCGCCTGAATCACACCTTCCCGCTCAAGCATTGCTCCGTCACCTGTCGCGCTAAGCATTCTGGTTGAAGCAGTCGGTCCTGAGTGCTATATAGCTATGCCATGCATGTCCATGCATAAGCTATGGTTGTTTATTTGGAAAGTATAAAATGTAAAATCATATATATATATATATATATATATATATATATATATATATATATATATATATATATATATATAGCACATGCATATATTTCAGTATATTAAAGCATATAAAGACAAACTATTACATGTAAAAATATAGTGGTCTTTTTGGTCTTGATTACAATATTATTCTTTTATATGTATCAATATACATTTATAGTCTATGTATATATTGCAATATATTGGAAAATATACATATTAAATCCCATATATGGAAATATATTGCCTAATATATCACATTATATTTTTGTTTAGTAAGGGATGTGGTTCTTGGTTTTTTTGGTCTGGACTAAAAAAGGAAATGATACGTAGTCCTGATTCGTTTAGCGTTCACTCTAAATTCTGTCATCATTTAGCTACTCTACCTCAAGTTGTTTCAAACCTGTATGAGTTTCTTTTTTCTGCTGAACACAAAAAGAAGATATTTTGAAGAATGTTGGTAACCAGAGAGTTGATGTACCCCATTGACAAAAATACAGAATTGTGCAGGACCTGTGCTTTCTGGCTTACTTTAACATAACCGTCACTAAGCAAAAAATAAAGCTACGCTGGTTTGTTTGCTTTGAAGGGAATAGCACAGAATTTTTAGCAGACCCTGGCCTGTCCGGTCTATTTGTCCTTTTAAGGCTGGTCTTTGTAAGTTCTGAATGGCCGGTAAATTAAAGGTCTAGTAATTGGCTGGTGAGTAAAAAAGTTAATTTCAAACCCTAGTGGGAATGTTTGTGATAATTTACTTAACCTTCACTTCTAACTTTAACTTTAACTACAGTATGTCAATTGAATGTGCATTGTTTCCATTCAGAATGAGAGAATTATGTGAGAGTGAAGGACTGCTGGTAAAGCAGATTGAGGCAGGTGTGAGATGCAAGTGGAGCTGAAGCTTGAGACATTGCAGGTGCAGGCAGCACACCTGAACTGATATCCCATTACATTACTTTCTTACATGATTTCCTCTACATTATTTGTGATAGCATTCCTGAAGTGCAATCAGTAGAGCAGATTGCATCTTTGTCACCTTTTTCACCCCTGATGAGTTTGCATCTCAACCAAACCTGCCAAAAGTGTGAACACACCCTCAAATGCAGTATTGAATGAACTGCGTCAGCACTGCATTATTTGTGCTATTTTAAGTGATCAGTTTGTTTTTTTGTTCTGCTTTTAGGTGTCATCCGTCACATGCGGAAGCGAGGGCTTCTTGTTTTAGGCAGTAAAAGTAAGAAGAGGACTTGGTGGTCAGATGCCACCATGAGAGCTGTCAAACTGTGGCTTTTTCAACCCAGGTAAACAGTAGACATGATCATATTAAAATGTCTTCCTTACCTGTAAACAATTAAAACATGTTTAACATTCACCTAAAAATGTAATTTTACTAATTTTAAGTATCTTACCCTTTTTACCTTAGCAAAAGGCTGCTTATTCTTCTTCTGAGCTTGGCATTGATTTCGCTGGGAATTTTAAAACTGCCTCTCTTTCACACGGACCCAAAGCCTGTTGAAGTGCCAGTAGACCCCATCTACCAAGAGGTACAGTATATTTTTTTTCATTTTACATCAGATTCAGGAAGTATCTACACCATTTCTGTGGTCCACCCAAATTAATTTAGCTTTGATGGGCTTAATCAAATCAAAAACTTTTCAATTCAAAATTACAAATCTAAATGCATAAATTTGTATTGTATTTGTAATTTTGTTCTTTGGAGAATTTTGTGATATTGATTCACAAACATAAATGGAGTAGTCTGGATTGCATTTGTGGTGCCAGATTTGGACAGATTTGGTTGCTGCCGCAGAAAAGTTTATTAAGGCCCGTCTGTATCAAACTTCTCAGAAATGCTCTTAAAAGGGTTAGTTCACCCAAAAATGAAAACTGTAATTAATTACTTACCCTCATGTCGTTCCAAACCCGTAATACTTTCGTTCATCTTCGGAGCACAAATATGTTGAATATGAATATGTTTTTGATGAAATCTTAAAGATTTCTGTCCCTTCATTGGCCGCTACACAACTACCACTTTGATTTTTCAAAAAGTTAATAAAGAGATTGTAAAACTAATCCATATGAATTGAGCGGTTTAGTCCAAATTTTCAGAAGATACTCGATCGCTTTATATGATGAAGATATTGAATTTAGGCTTTTATTCACATATAAACATTCATCAACTCACACGTCAGTTGTGTTAAACAGAAGCTTGAGAACAGAATGAGGTTCATTCTTGCATGAAGCAGGTTCGGCTGGTCTTCTGTTTATGTTCACTGATTAATGTTTATATGTGAATAAAAGACTAAATTCAATCTGTTCTTACAGTATATGTATTACATTTTCTTTCAACCAGCACTAATCTGCCTATTTTAACTTGCACATACTGCTTTAATTAAAAAAATAGAATAGAATTAGTTTGTTTCTAATATTTGTATTTTACATAAAAAATAAATGGTGAATAATTTATTGTTTAGAAGATATGAGACGCCTCCTGTTTCCCTTTTTTGACATTGATTTAATCCCACGCCATGCCAACACTGTTCGAGATATCCAATATTCGTTCACAATTTAGCATCTTCAATGTCTTGTCATCATGTTCAGAAAGTTTGGTGTGCATATGAATCCCCTAGGAGGAGGAGTTAAAAATACAGAGCCTGTTTATTAAAAAAATCCACATTCAAACTAAAATATCTGACTTCCTGTTGGTCGGAGCTAATGACTGTAAATCAGAATGTTGTCCGGATCGATGAGAACAATATGTAGCGAGTTTGGTGACTGTAGGTAAAACTAATCTCCCCACTTTATTCAAAAGGTGGCGCCATAGAGCTCCATCCTACACGCCCATTTCTAAGGCTTTTCCCATGTCTATTGGCAGACAACTCTGATGTGTGTGTTGAGTTTCATGCAATTAAATTCGATTCTTAGCATCCTAAGAGTCTCAAAAGCATCCAAAAAGATTATTGAACGTTGATGCCGCTGCCATGTCAACAGTATTTAAGATATTCAGAATTCTTACGTTGGTCTACATTTGCCATGTTTTGACATTAGTCTGACAAAGTTAGAAACAAATCGGGTAAAATAAGTGACTTTCTGCTTGCAGTTGGTGGTACTATGATTTTTACACACCATAGTAACATCCATGTGATCAGTCTCCTTCAACGAACATACAGCTGAAGTTATAACACACTTCCTATTTCCCTTTTCGTGCCTTAAAGTCGTTTCACGACTGGAGCCGTGATTGAGCAGGCCAGAAGAAATAGTGGAATGAAGCGACCTCAGAAGCTTCTGACTCCAAGGAGGAGGTGTCTGACGAGTTGTAACATGCGAGGGAAGCTTAGCGCAACGGTCGCGATGCTGTCTTTTTCAGACCAGTACCAGCTCGCTGAGCAGCGGTGGCTCTAAACGAGGTGAACTGCAACAACTTGAGGCAATGAATGCCAATGCAGTCGGAGGTCGCCCCGGCCACCGTTAAATCATGTCCTTTTGTACATGGCACCTCAGTCAGTGTTAGTGGACTTAGTTCTAGGAGCGGTTGGCCTGGAGAAACGAAAGGTCTGATCACAGGCTGAGGGTTTGGCGACAGGCTGGGGTGATCTGTTGTCACACAGGGCGTGCCGCTCTCGACCTTGGGACTCGACCATAAAGCCAGTGCTGAAGCGGTCTTCATATGGAGTAAGTCTACCATATTCCCCAGGAGCCTCTGAAAGTTCTTTCAGTGGGACCCTTTCTCACTTATGTATAGCACTGACCGGACACACTCTCTTCTTGAAGAGGCGTGTAGAACCAAGTCCATCTCCATACCGGAGAAGAGATATTCAGCCCGTGGGTGAGATTGCTCTCTCCCAGTTGACCTGAAGACCCAACTGGCTATGGAGCACTCGAAGGGTAGGACTATGTACTGATACTTCAAACCCTCAAACGCAACACACAGGATGGCCTGTGGTGCGGAAGGCTAGAGATCTGAAGTACATGTCATTCAGGTCAAACGCTGCAGACCAAGGTTGGGGGCGGGGCATTATGAAAAATGCCGCTCTGTGATAGCTACTTGGACGGAGGCTTTTGAGAAAGGGCCCGTTTCAAGTGACACAGGTCCAAGATGGTCATGACCCACCACATACTAGGTACCATGAAGAACGAATTTATAGAAACTGGCCTTCATATCGGCTGGAGGGAGCGGCTATATCGCGTCCTTCACCAGTAGGACAGCGACATGTGCGCACAAGACAGGAGCACTGCTCAACACTAGGTGTGATGAATATCACTAAACTTGAGCGGGCGCTGGGTGATAATGAATCGCATAGCCGAGTCTGATGGTACAGTCTGGTCTGGAACGGTTGGGAAGCTTTTTCTGCTTCTACGAACCAGGCCCAGAAGACCACAGACGTACCCGAGGTGGAGCAGCGAGGATGACGGGGTCCTCGAACCGCACCAATCTGCCGGCTGGCTATCAAGAGGGGGCTGAGGGGTGTAAGGCTATGCAGGGTCACACACCGCCAGACTGGCCCTCTTGGGACCCAGGAATAGAGAAGTTTGTTATTTTTCTGAAAATGTGGGTTTTACGGGAGCCAGTGGCAGAACAGACACACACATAACAAAAAAGCTCCAAACGGCCCTCCACCGGCTGGAGGGAGTGGATCGGTGGCAACTTCGCCATCCCTGGATGTTTCCGCTGTCGCTTACCACCTGGCTTGGCAGCGCCTGGAATGGGCTGCCCTTCTTTGGCCGCCTCCACGTCGAGACCTGGGTGTTGGCTGCTGCAATGGTCTGGCGGGAGCTGAGGCGGCTGCAGGCGGACGCCCTCGGTGACGGGCAGGCGGAGGATCTGCCCCCGGCGGACGGGTGAAGGCAGCAGATGTGCCGGATGGCCTCCGTCTGCTTCTGGGCTGCAGAGAACTGTTGGGCAAAATTCTCCACAGCGTCGCCGAATAACCCAACCTGTGAAATGGGAGAGTCCAGGAATCGAACCATGTCCGCTTCTCTCATATCAGCCAGGTTGAGCCAGAGATGGCGCTCCTGGACCACAAGTGTGGACATCGCTGTACCAGTCACGCGGGCTGCAACCTTCGTGCCCCGGAGGTAGTGTTGTCACGATACCAAAATTATTGTTTCGATACCGATACCAAGTCAAGAATTGCGATTTCGATACTTTATCGATACTTTCCCCTGAAAAGGAAAAGTATTTCTGACAAAGCGTTTCACATGCACCTCCTTTGCGTAGGTCTGTGCTCTTTAAATGCTGTAATAACCTAATATAAATAAATCACTGACGAACCTGCACATGCTTTGATTATAATCATATAGTCTATAGATCATTTTAGCTGATGTTTTGTATGCTTTATTTTAGCAGCTTGCAAATTATTTATGCTATCTATGAAAGTTGGGGGGAAAGTTGTACACCTAATACAAAAATAAATAAAACATCTCCAGTTAACTAGCAGAGAATTAATTTAGTTCACTATTAAATAAGATCTAGCGCTAAAATCTGTTGTTTTTTTAAATCAAGCGGAGCGCTCTTTTTTGCTGCTATCAGTTGCATGGAGACAGTGTCTTTTGCGGCTCGCACCATCTTCACTCGGACGCGCGCTTCAATCTAACGCCGTTGCAGAAACTATTGTGTACAGGCCGCCGGATGGTGTTGCTAAGAACTTGCAAAGTATAACAGTCAGACCGGCCCCTGCGGCCTCGAAACACTACCGGCCCACCGGGAAAAGTCCCGACTCTCCAGATTGCCACTCCACTACTAGCTGGCGGTCACAGTATCACAGAAACACAGACGTCCATATGGAGGGACTGGAAGCGTGCGTTGCACACACCAACATGAAATACGTCTCTTACAAATCTGGAACGCGGTCATTCTTAAAAGTATCGATACTAATAAATTTAGGTATCGTAGTTTTTTAATTTCCGAGTATCGCGATACTTTTGAAGTATCGGTGCACCGTGCAACACTACCCGGAGGGCAAGGTCAGTTGCAGGGCGGAGCTCACCCATGAGCTCACGGTCCGGACTACTCTCGTGCATGTTCATGAGTGCCTGGGGGACCTGAAGCAATGCCATGGCATGCAGAGAGGAAGTGGCTTGTAAGCCTTGCCCGTGAGAACGGATGAGAACTTATAGGCCTTAGAGGGGTGACGAGAATCACCTCTCCATGAGGCAGCGGCCGTCAGACACAGTTGCATCGCGACAGACCACTCCACTGGAGGGATAGCCTCGTAACCCTTCACCGCTCCCCCATCAAGGGTAGTGAGAGGGGAGGAGCAACTTAGGTGGTTTCTGGCAGAGAAAGGTGCCGTCCATGCCCTCGTAAGCTCCTCATGCAATTCAGGAAAGAAAGGCACGGGGGCGGCGGGCTGAGAACCGTCAGAGGGGGACAGAGCCTTACCACACCCAGAAACGCACGGATGGAATGGCATCTTGAGAAAGACGCACTCACACCCGTGTTGCTCTTTAGGAATGGGATTGTCACCAGCAGTGTTGTGCTAGTTACTAAGAAATAGTAACTAGTTACAGTTACTAGTTACTTCATTCAAAAAGTAACTCAATTACTTTGTTGATTACTTACACCAAAAAGTAATGCGTTACTGTTAAAAGTAACTTTTTAGTTACTTTTTTAAAGAAAGTTCTTAAATGTTCCCATTAATGCGTTATGGTCTATACAAACACAAAACTGACTTAAACAGAAAGTAATTTTTAAACACTATTTTATTTAAGTCAGACTAGCACAAACTGAATATATCAAGGATTTCTGAAATAAATAACAAAACAAGCATTTTTAAAGCTAGTGACTTGTTTGCTTTCTCAACATTGATATGTTCATGCAGCTGACAGTATACGTTTTTACCACTGGTTTTTACTGCATGAATTAATATTTGAGCAATACAATTGTACCTTGATCATTCTTGTTAGTTCATAGTAGGCCTACATTAACTAAGGAGATACAAATACATCTAACAATGAATGATACTTCTACAACATGTATTAACCATATTTAATGCTAAAATTGTAATCTTATTGTTCAGTGTTACCATTTATATGATTCAAGCTTAAAGAAGATGGCCATATTTAAATATCTGCAAAGGCCAGAGCATTACAATAACATAAATGTAGACCTATATTACATGTAAAGTCTTTCACTTTATTTGCTTAAATTTTAGAACACTTGATTAGACTTGATGTCGGCTGCATGAACATATCAATGTAAGCAATCAATCACGTCACTAGTTTTAAAAATACAACTTCGCCGGCTAATGAATGCATAAAAGTGACCAGCTGGATATAAACTAATGCAAATAGATGGTAACAATTGCGACATAAAACATGTGGGTCAGGTCTGCGTGTGTTTTTGTCACATTGCTTTAATCGCTTGAGGTAAGTTAGCCGTTACTGTTATTCCTCTCAGACTCGACGGCAAGCTTCTGTTCTTTCTCTGCTGATGCAGCATCTAGTCAAAAAATTAATTACTTTATAATGATATGGCAATGTGTACTTAAGTGTTCTATATTCATACCGTTTCGCTGTCTGTGTTTTAAATGCGCATCAAGTGCTCAGCGCTCTCCGTGCAGCTTGTAATCTCCGTGCTCGCGCTGCCTCGCGTGTACGTAAACAACTCAGCCAGTGAGTTTGTTATGTGTCCTCAGGTGTCCTCTCGCTCTGTATAATGCTAGCAGTCTCTTCAGTGCTCTCGTACTGTGTAATGACAGCGCACACTTCTCAGCCGCTCCAGCAACTAATTAATTTAATAAAGTAACGGACAACGCGCCATATGGTAACGGTAAAGGAGTTAATTTATTTAAAAAGTAATGCGTTACAGTATTAGTTACTGTCGAAAGTAACTGCGTTACAGTAACGCGTTACTAGTAACGCGTTACTGCCCAACACTGGTCACCAGTGCCGGAGCACACATGGAATGGCCGCGGCAACACTGAATCAGTGAACTGAAACAGTGAAGCACTCACTTCCCCTCTAACCAACCGTCAAACACACAAACAAATAGAAATTTGATGCTGTTAAAACAGCAGTTGAGAACTCAAGAAGCTTGCGATCACCGCTACACTCGCGCCGTAGAAACACCAACACTGGGAGGTTTTCCCGCAAGAACACAGACACACTCGCTTGCTGTGTAAACAGTACTAACTCTTCAGAGACATCCGATCGGCTCCGAAGGGAAAGGCAAATGGTGCGTGCGTCCACTTCGGAGCGTGTAAATACGCACGCCAATGTTGAATTGGCTTGATTAAATAGTAGTACGACAGGCTCCCTAAGCGTGATCCCCATTCAGTCAATGTCGACTCCGTCTGACGTTCTCGACTGAAGGGGGAACCTTGGTTCCCTGGTGTTTCAGTTTATTTATTTATTTTTTAAATTACTTTTATCTTTGATTAAACTGGATCCTGCTCTCCCTCGTCTCGGAGTTCACCTACGTTACAGGGTCTAGGGTTTTCACCATATAAACTTACCTTGTCTATTTGTTGAAGTGGAATACACTTTAAAATTCCCAAGACCGGAGCAAAAAATCACTTCACTGTTATAGAGTCGTCGAATCAACTTTATTTGTTTAGCACTTTGCCGCAATTATGCATTGTTTTTTATAGCAGCTTTACAGAAATTCATACTGCTTGTATTTTAATGTTTATAATACCTAAAATGCCTTAAAGGTACAGTGTGTAAATTCTAGCGGCATCTAGTGGTGAGGTTGCGAATTGCAACCAACAGAAGTTACTGTGGCCGACAGAAAAAGATGTCGTCGACTGAGACCGCAGAGAGTAGCCAGTAAAGCAAAGAGGTTTCTTCACAAAGATAAATTAAGAAATTATATTTATTTAATTATTCAGTAAAACGATATGGTATTGCAAATTTTATTGTAACTTGTTCATCATTGTGTTAGTGTTTTATCCACTGACTTTAGCTAGCTTCTTTGCATGAAGAACAACATAGTGACAAAACGCGCTCTGTTTTTAACCCCCGGCCAGTTTGTCCGTTTAGGGCTACTGTAGAAACATAGTGGCGCTAAATGGCCATTTCAACGTAAGGCCATTTACATTAGCTACAAAAGAAGATATTTTGAAGAATGTTGGTAACCAAACAGTTGATGGGCCCCATTGACATCCATAGTAGGAAAAAAAAATACTGTGGAAATCAATGGGGTACATCAACTGTTTGGTTTCCAACATTCTTCAAAATATCTTCTTTTGTGTTCAGCAGAGGAAAGAAATTCATACAGGTTAGAAACAACTTGAGTGGTGGTTAGTAAATGATGACAGAATTTTCATTTTGTAAGTGAACTATTCCTTTAAGGACTGTTTTTAACTTACAGCGCATCCATTCCTATGTCAGAGAGATACTGGCCAAAGAATGCAGACCTTCTTTTGCCCGACAGAGAATGAAAGCTGAACATTACAGCTCCACACCGGTGGTAGAGCCCTTTTTGGACAAGAACACTCATTTAAATGAACAAATATTCCAGTATCCCCCACCGTTTGGTTTCATGAATATGAAGAACAAGCTTCAGGAAATCTTGAACCTCCTACCAGCCTCTTCTGAATCGAGACATGGAGTGCGAGATTGTCATCGATGTGTAGTGATTGGAAATGGAGGGATACTGAAAGGATTACGACTTGGAGCTCTTCTTAATCAGTTCGATACCATCATCAGGTGAGAGTCTGCTCCTATTAATTTGTGTGATTTTTGCTAAAGGACCTCTAGGGCTGGACGATACAGTTAAACTTTTGATAATGTTATAATAATAATGCTAATATATATATGGCACTGTTGTACTGTGGCTGCCATCGCATCATCCAAGTGGATGCTACGCACTGGTGGTGGTTGAGGAGAGATTCCCTGATGTGATTGTAAAGCGCTTTGGGTGTACAGTAGTACATATGAAAAGCGCTATATAAATGCCTCATTCATTTATTCATAGTAAGTACGTGTAGTTACTTAATATTACTCAATACTTAAATATATAATTACACTGTAACAATGACACCTTAAAATAAAGTGTAACCGTGTCAAGTGAAGTGAACTATATTAGTGGACTAAAGTAGGGATTAGTGATTGAGGGTGTAGGAGGCAATTTCAAACACAGCCCAGTTGTACAATCGTTATTGCAGTGCATTGTGGGATTGAATGAGTGCGTTCTAACGTCCACTATGGTATTGGACACCACTACAATTGGCTGTCCCCTCAAAAAGTGCCCTGTTCAAGGATATATAGGCTATAAGGGGCGATTTCGGACACAGCCAAAGGGTTTTTTAATGGGTTTTGGTTGAATGCTTGAAATAAGGTCTGTGGGGAATGTGGTAGATTTTTCCCCCCCACCTGACTTAAGTTTACCTGGGGCGTCTCCAGTCGACACCCAAGCGTCTACGGTCGACAACTTCAAAAATTATTTATTTTAAAAATTATATTCCGCTTATTCGCAGAATTATTTATCGCTTCCGGGTAGCAATGTGAACCGGAACTATTTTGACAACGTTTTATCTGTACAGAGGTAAAGGGAAGGAAAGAGGCCTTCACAGGGTAGAGACTAGTTGACATTTCAGGACTGTGTTGTTGTCGTGTCCAGGCGCAGGCATCAGATCTGGATACGGCCTGGATCCAGCAGACTGCGGTAAACCTTGGGATAGACAGAGGGACTAATATTAGCGTAGACACCATTCTTCTTATGATGTAACGAGTAAATCAGGATTTATGGGAAGTGTTCCCGGTTCTGGCTGACCTAATCTATGCAACCTTACATTGAATTATAGACGTCTTATGTGTATGCTAGGTCAAAGAGATGTGTTTTTAGTCTAGATTTGAACTGACAGAGTGTGCTTCCCGGACAATGTTAGGAAGACTGTTCCAGAGTTTTGGTGCTAAATAGGAAAAGGATCTACCGCCAGCAGTCGATTTAGATATTCTAGGTATTATCAACTGGCCGGAATTTTGAGATCGCAATAGACGTGAAGGACTATAATGCGTTAAGATCTCGCTCAAGTACTGCGGAGCTAAACCATTTAGTGCTTTGTAAGTAATCAGCAATATTTTAAAATTTATACGATGTATAATAGGGAGCCAATGCAGTGTTGACAGAACCGGGCTAATATGGTCATACTTCCTGGTTCTAGTAAGAACTCTAGCTGCTGCGTTTTGGACCAGCTGTAGTTTATTTATTAAGCGTGTAGGGCACCCCCCCAAAATAGCATTACAGTAATCTAGCCTTGATGTCATGAACGCATGAACAAATTGTTGCGCATTTGTCATTGAGAGCATATGACGTAATTTAGATATATTTTTAAGATGGAAGAATGCGGTTTCACTGTCCAAAGCCACGCCTCCTCAAATACATGACCAGAAGCGAGATGAGCAGAGACAACGTTATAGGATTATATCATGTGTCATTCACCAGTGAGAAAACTTTACAGTACAGTGAGGAACAGTACTACAATAACCAACGTAAATAACTGTTTGCCTGCCATTCTTGGTCTGTCTGCACAGCGTACGTCAACGCGATGGGGAACACATTTCATTTGGACCGAATCGATGATTGAACGAACATTATATGCTCCTACACTTTCCATAGATGATATATATTTATAAAAATACATTTAGACCACTTAACATAGGGATTGCTATCAGGATATGAGGAGACTTTCAACCAGCATAACAAAAATGTTTCTGTAGAGAATCACCTATTGCACCTTTAAAATAAAACTGGCTTGTGTTATTGTGTAGGCCTAGGAGCTGTTTCATAACGAAAATAAGCCCATAGCACCATCTAGTGTCCAAGTTGTATGCTTTTAAGTATCTTGTTATTGGAAAATGTATATCTTCCTAAATAACATAACTTAAAATACACAATAACATTTTATAACTGAAAAGGTGTATAGTGAGATCTTTGACTTGTTCATTAGAGTGTTAGTAAGCTTTGTTAAACTGGTTAAAACAAATACACTGACCAAATATTCTTATTTGACATCTGTAATTATTATTAAAAATATATGTCTGAAATACGACTAAAAGGGACTAAAGAGAGATGGATGTGAAATGAACAGTCTGAGAACTGTGCTGCATATGCTAAAAACATATGCAGACATTTCCAGTTATAAAAGTTAATCAATCACAATATATTTTATTGTAATATTCAGCATATGGAAAAATGTGTGAAATCGCAATAATATTGTTATAATATATTGTTTGCATTGTATAGAATCACGATAATATCGTAGCCAATGTGCCTTTGGTGATTCCCACTCCTAGTAGCCACTGCAAGCGGCTTCATGTGCTTTTTTTTTTAATTACTTGTATTTCTCATCGTTTTTTCAATTCCTGTCTTCTAACCCATTTAGGAGTTTTACACTTGCCAAATATTTAATTGTAAATATTTAAAAGAAGAGAGGAACTTTGTTTCTATGCAGACTGAACAGTGGTCCTGTCCAAGATTTCAGTGCAGATGTTGGGAACCGCACCTCCATCAGGATGAGTTACCCTGAAAGTTGCCCTAAGGTTTGGGAAGATATGGATTCAGATCTCAAATATGTGGCTGTGATCTATAAATCTGTGGACTTCCACTGGCTTCGTGCGATGATCACGAAGACATCCATTGTGAGTACTTGTTTAGATGATTGCCTTTTTAAGTCTTTCTCAATACAGTCTGAACATCAAGTTTGAATTTTTCAGTCGCTGTGGGACTGGCTGTTTTTCTGGCAGAATGTGCCAGTGAGTGTTCCAATCAAGGCCTCCCAGTTCCGTCTCCTGAATCCGGAGATTATTAGGGTGACGTCCTCGGATCTACTTCACTATCCCGATCCAAGAGAGCGGCTCTGGGGCTGGGACCAGGTGAGTTCCTTTTCATTTGTTTTATAGGAGAAAAAAAATGGATATACTCTACCAGTCAAACGTTTTGGATCGGTAAGATTTTTAATGTTTTTAAAAGTCTTTTCTGCTCACCAAGGCTGCATTTATTTGATTAGAAATCATTCTACTACGCGGATTTGATGCTCAAAAAACATTCATTATTATCAATGTTGAAAATAGTTGTGTAAAAAAAATAATCTGGATTCTTTGATGAATAGAAAGTTCAAAAGAACCGCATTTATTTGAAATAGAATTTTTTTTAACATTATAAATGTCTTTACTGTAACTGTTGATCAATTGAATTCATCCTTGATGAATAAAAGTATTTATTTGTTTTATTTATTTCGCACAAAAAATGTAAAACATATATATTTTATATATTACTGACCCCAAACTTTTGAACAGTAGTGTTTAATGTTACAAAAGCTTTCTATTTCAGTTAAATGCTGTTCTTTTGAACTTTCTATTCATCAAAGAATCCTGAAATAAAAATGTAAATAACATTGATAATAAAGAGAAATGTTTCTTGAGGATTTTAGAATGATTTCTGAAGAATCAAGTCACACTGAAGACTGAAGTAATGATGCTGAAAATTCAGCTTTGATTACAGGAATAAATTACACTTTACTATGTATTCACATAGAAAACAGCTGTTTTAAATTGTAATAATATTTCACAATATACTGGGGGTTTTTTTATCAAATAAATGCAGACTTGGTAAGCAGAAGAGATCTAAAACTTTTGACTGGTAATGTATATTATATATATTGTATTTTCCTGTTCCCTCTCTAGAATGTCCCTACTTTAGGAGTCTCTGCTCTCAACCTGGCAACGTACTTATGTGATGAGGTGAGCTTAGCAGGCTTTGGCTATAATCTCAGCCAGAAAGAGGTTCCTCTTCATTACTATGACGACAAACCCATGACATCCATGTTAAAGGAAGCCATGCACAATGTACAGACCGAGACTGTTTTCCTCAAACGCCTGGTAACTTCAGGCAGTATTACTGACCTCACAGGTGGGATACACTGCAGCTTCTGTTCAAGCTAAATGTCTTCTCTACCACCAAACACCTTTGTGGGCCAAGCTATCACAGCAGGGCATGTGTGTAAGAATTCATGCAAGTGGACATACTACTGAGTGTTTTAGTAACCTTAAAGCTGTGAGACTGTTTTAAGTGAAACTTTTAATTTCCATTTTTAGTCATTTGTTTTAAAAAAAGATGTATTGCCAAATTACATTTTGTTGTTAATTTAAACCAGTTTGTTGGTTAACCAAAGCCTGTTTATTTATTTATTCTGATTATGTTTAAAATTTGTCACTGTAATAACTGTACTTTTCCAACAGATGGAGCAGTTGTAAAAAAAATACACACAAATACACATAACAGCCTCTAGTCTAGCCTAGTAAAGAGAAACTACATTCATATTTGCTATATCCTTCATGTGAGGTCACAAAAAGTCATCAGACTCTACACTACACACTACATGTGACAAGTGAGAAATATTGATTTCTGAAATTTCTTGATTGCTGAAATCCTGATATTAGTTTTAGTTTTTTCTGGCTCCTGGCACTATTTTAAGGCACTGAAATGAGCTG